>CM046879.1:329510942-330710942 GCA_025667525.1 Glebionis coronaria | reverse complement strand
GAGCTGATCCCTCCTACCCAAAACTTATATAAATTAGAGGCAGCCCCTCTAATTTGCATGACGAGGTCACCCCTCCAAGTATTCATGCACGTTGATATTTCATGACCTATATTGGCTAATGGTAAACATGTTAAACAATTTTTATAAGATGAACATAAGTCTTTTCAAACTATAAAACCAGTTTTACTAAGATATACGAAGTTAACCAGGAATTAGTCTTTTCCGCTGCTTATTGCTTATATGCTTATATTATTCATGCTTTACTTTTATATACGTGCACTGAGCGTTATTCTCAGTCGTTTTTCCTTTCATGTTCCCAAAACAGCATGTACTTAAGCACGCTCGTAGACTTTAAGCGTACGTGCATATGGATTGGAAGTTTCCTAGCCTTCATTACTTTATGCATTTCTTCGTACTTTTGATACTCATTTCTATGGACATTGTTTAGTCCTTTTCATTTATAGTACTTATGTGTGTGTGTGATGAGTTCTACTTTTAGGATACCGATGTTTGTTTCCGGTATTTCCTTTATGGTCATGTGATATTTTATACATTTACCCTTTTATGCTTTGATGACACGCCATAATCACGCGTGACATTCCATTTACCAAAATGTGGTGTTACAATTATGGTATCAGAGCCAAGGCTTCGACCTGTAGGCTCTCAAAACACGACCTATGATTAGTGGGTAGTCACTATGGTCTTCCTAGAACTGACAGTCGGTTTTCATGCATTCATCATTTTCATGCATACATATATATGTCATTGTCGCAGGTTTATGACTAAGTAAAGGTTGGTACAGGACTGGCCCTATTTAGTCGCATGTGTTTTATCAAAACTTTTAACTTTGGGACCGACCCATTGGCGTCCCCTCGCCATGTCTTTTGTTTTGAGTGAACTGACCATAGGCGTTCACTCTCGCGCATATAAAAGTTTTCATAAAACTGCATCTTGCATTCATGTACTAATTTTCTTGCATAAAATTTTTCTCAGGATTTATTGGTATAATTTTTTTTCATGTATATATTTTATGTTTTGATCAGTTTAATCATGTATTTTATGTTATACTGTCAGATGGTTCTCACACGCGAGCAAGAACAACTCAATGCAGCAATCCAAGATGCAATGCAAGCTATGCTTCCTCAGTTGAGGAATGAAATCAGGGCTGAAGTGTAGGCTGCCAACAATCAACAGCAACAACCAGTACCTCCTCCCCCTCCTCCAACAAATTTGGTCACATGTTTGGAGAGATTCAATAAGCTACGCCCTCGAGCTTTCGAGAGAATAGATAACCCTAGTGAAGCTGAAAGTTGGGTGGCTCACATTGAGAAGATCTTCGATGCCATGGGTTGTGACCCCGTCTTCAAGTCGAGGTTAGCCTGCTACCGGTTCGAAGGTGATGTGCTATCATGGTGAATGGCACTGAAGTAGTCTGAGGGAGGTGATGCTTGGGTGGTTGGTTTGACTTGGGCTCAGTTCAGGGATTTGGTGATGGGACAGTTCTTTCCCAAGGCTGAGCAAGACAAGCTGAAGATAGAGTACCATGGAATCCGACAGAGAGCTGGGGAGAATAGCAACGAGTTCATGCAGCGCTTTCTTCGCTTGGCTGGTTTTCTTGGTGCACTGACAGGTACTCCCAAGGAGAAACCACACCACTTCCGGTGGGCTCTTCGTACATCGGTCGCAAACAACTTGGTGTGTGCTACGTTCAACACGGTGGCACAATTGGCCGATGCAGCACGTAAGCTAGAGATGCTGCAAGAAAGAGAAGAGTTTCGGGAAGCAGAGAGACCTGAGAAGAGGTAAACATTCGTATTCATCGATGACCAAACCGTATTCTTTTAGCATATTTACATCTCTTTTAAAATATATCTTCTAGGCAGAAGACTGGGACCGGTCTCAGCTGGCTACTCAGTAAAAACCTACTCAGCCCAAGGGAAACGGTCAGACTCACGACCGTTCTGCTACGGATAGGCGTGGCGGTAATGATAATTACCGTAACAACGCTGGACACTCCAATAGCAGCATGTCCTTATACTTACTCATTTTTCTTATGATTACATGTTATAATTCATAATTATGACACATTAGAGAATCTTCTACCAGGAATCATGGTAATGGGAGGGGCCAGAACCAGAGAGGGTTCACAGCCTAACCGTCCAGCTATCACTGGTATTCCATCTTACGAATTATCCTCATTGTCCTTTCTACCTATTAACATGTCTCATGTATATTGTTCTTATTAGGCTCTCAGCCAGTCAGGACACCTGCTGGAGGATATACTCATCCTCTTTGCACTACCTGCAACCGTAGGCACCCAGGACCGTGTCGCCGCGACGGCGACACATGCTTCAAGTATGGTCTTCTTGGCCATCGCATGAAGGACTGCCGCAAGGGCGAGATGGAGGGCACATCGGGACATGCTGATACCAAGCCGCCTCTTACTAGTGGACGCGTTTACATGACATCTCGTGATCAGGCCAACAAGTTTACACGTACCATCACTGGAATCTTTTATATGTATGATCAAGGTGCATGTGTTCAATTTGACACGGGTGCTACTCACTCGATCATTTCTACTGCTTATGCTAAGAATGTTAGGATACTCCCCATGCCACTAGAGAATATACTGAATATTTCCACACCTTTACGAGACTCTGTACGCATAACCCATGTGTACAAGAGCCTTCCCCTAGAGTTTGATGACAAGATTCGTCCTGTGGACGTACTTCCGCTGGACATGAATGACTTTGACATGATTTTGGGCATGGATTGGCTATCCAAGCATCATGCTACCATAGACTGCCATTCATATCGAGTCATCTTCGGTGATGTTAATGCGCCAGAGTACATTCACAACGGGTTCGTACCCGGAAGGTCTGTACAAATCATATCAACCCTGCAAGCACGTGCATTACTTTCACATGGTTGTGAGGGCTATCCAGCTACTATTCATAACATGGATGCTGAATCCCCATCAATTCAGGATCAACCGATAGTGTCAGAATTTTAAGATGTATTTCCAGAAGAACTTCCGGGCATACCACCTGCACGTGAAGTAGAATTTAATATCGAGCTCATCCTAGGAGCTGAGCCGATTTCCAAGGCTCCTTATCGTATGGCTCCCATAGAGTTGAAGGAGCTGAAGGATCAATTGCAAGAACTTCTAGAACGAGGCTTCATTTGACCGAGCGCATCTCCTTGGGGCGCACCGGTCTTATTCGTTAAGAAGAAGGACGGCAGTATATGTCTTTGCATAGACTATCGCGAGCTCAACAAGATTACCATCAGGAATAGGTATCCACTACCACGCATAGACGACCTGTATGACCGACTCCAAGGGGCCAAACATTTCTCCAAGATTGAGCTAAGGTCAGGCTATCATCAACTACGGTATAAAGAGCAGGACATCGCCAAGACTGCTTTCCGTTCCCGCTATGGATACTGCGAATTTATAGTCATGGAATTTTCCCTTACTAATGCTCCAGCAGTGTTCATGGATTTGATGAACAGATTATTCCATGAATTTCTGGACAAGTTCGTCATTGTCTTCATTGATGACATCCTGATATTCTTTAAGTCCAAGGAGGAACACGAAGACCATCTTCGTACAGTACTACAGATTCTTTGCCAGAAGTAGTTGTATGCTAAATTCTCCAAGTGTGAGTTCTGGTTAGACAAGGTGGCATTCTTAGGTCACATTTTATCAGTAGAAGGAATCACGATGGATTCAGCAAATGTTGAGGCTATTACCAAGTGGCCAAGACCGACATCAGCGACTGAGTCCACAGTTTCCTAGGCTTAGCTGGTTACTACCGTAGGTTCGTGGAGAACTTTTCCCGTTTAGCACTAACATTGACCAAACTGATGCGGAAAGGGGAGAAATTCGTCTGGACTGAAGAAAGAGAGAAGAGCTTTGAAGACCTAAAGTAGAAGTTAGTATCTGCACCGTTTCTTACTCTCCCATCTGGTACAGGTGGATTTCAGATCTATAGTGATGCATCGGGGAAGGGACTTGTCTGTGTTTTCATGCAACATGGGAAAGTGATCGCGTACACTTCACGGCAGCTTAAGCCTTATAAGGAAAATTACCCTACGTATGATTTGGAACTTGCAGCAGTTGTGTTTGATTTGAAGATATGGAGGCACTACTTGTATGGAGAATCATGTGACATTTTCACGGACCACAAGAGCTTGAAGTTTTACCTTTATAAAATACCATTTTATTTATCATAGTATACAAATCATTTTATATTACTTATTATTAGTTAGTGGGTTTTATGTATTTATTTTATAATAATATTACTTGAGTGCTCATTTTATATTATATAGTTTTATTTACAAATCCGATTATCAAAGTCACTTCCACCATTTTTGCCATATCTTGAGTTCTACAAAGAGATAGAAGCTCAAATTTGGGCAGCACAAACTACATGATATGTGCTACAAATAACTCCCGTATAGCTACTGCTCAATCATCCTCTAAGTATTCCTAATAATTCGTCCAAAACAGACTATACAGATTTGTACTTCAATAGTATTTTGATCATATCTTGCTCATTTTAATGATTTCATTGAGTGGCCAACTCACCACATATGTAAAAATCATATCTAACTGTATATTCAATAATCCAAGCCGTTTAAGCAAGTGTTCATATTGATACTTACTGTTATATAGAGCCCATAAATCTAATCAAGATTTTAACATTTTAACTTGTAGATTTTAATCTTTTTAACCCAATCTATTAACACAAAATCCCCACATAATACTTTGATCGTCATTCATCATAATATACATATACATTTATAAGGAAAATACATGATTACTTATAAAAAATAACAAGATGATAGGAAGAAACAATCTCTATACCACCAAAGTGATGAAAAGGTTGAGATTTTGGATGAACAAGGCTTGGTTCTTGTCACCAAATCTTCAACTTTAGCAATGGACTTTTTGAAATCTTCAAGTGGATGAACACCTTCATGGAAATCATCCCTAAACTCCTTTGGAAACTTCTTTTTAGATGTTAAGATCACCTCAAATCATCATGGATTCATTGGATTATCATCTTATGTAAGTTATACATAAGATTTATGGTTAGAATTTTTGATGAAGGGGTGTTTGTGGATGAATATGGGACGGCAAGAAGGGAGCTAGAGAGAGAGAGTTTATGTGTGAGTTTCTAGATTGCATGCATGCAAATGGTTTAGGTTGAGTTGTTTTGTTAGCTTGGTGGTTTTGTAGATATAGAAGGACAAGTGTCCTTTAGACTTGCACAAACTTGCAACCAAGAGTGTGGTATGGCTAGTATGGCCGCCACTTGTATGGGGGTGGGTAAGTGTAAACTTGTCTCTTCCCCATTAATTGACGGGTACTCCTCGATTCTAGTTTCCTCGATTTGCGTGCCCTCGGGTCGTTTGACGAAAAACGTTTTTATAAATTATAAATCAACGGCACAAAACGAATCTAATAAAAATTATCTCATCAAAAACGGAGTTCAAAAGCGTAAATACGTAAACCTAGGGTTCCCGGTTTAATCGTAAAAGACGCAAAATTATTCACGTAAGTCCTAATTTCCTCTCATAAATTTGTGAGTTTATTGTGATAACCCAAAACCGAGGTCATTGCTTAATCTTATTTTACGATTATTTTTGAAACTTTAATGAGTTTAAATGATATTTATTTTTGGAGGTTTAAGTTTAAACCGATGTTGGAAGGCTTATATTTTATATTTAATAAGTATGAGGAGTATTAGCAAGCGTGATGTCGATGGAAGCCAAATATTTTACGTTTTATTGTCGGTTGTTCGATGTTGGTCATTTTCGATGTTTTCCTTTCAATGACGTGTTAAGTCGAGTCGAGAGTCGATATTATTATATTTGAGGTACGTTTTAAATTTTTAAAAAGTATCTTTATGAAACCCGAGGCCCGTAAATATTTTTAAAATTTACTAATAGTTATTTCCCGCATTTTAGCTAACTATTTTCATTTTGAGCCATAACTATTGCAAAATTACAACATTGGTCCCTCAACCACCATATATAAGCTTAAAATTCACATACACAACACATAAAAATCACCAACTCAAAAACTTTCTCTCTCTCATCTCTTGTTTAAAAAAACCGTCACCCCCTTACCCTTTGATCAATTTTCATCCAATTTTTACAATCATCTAAGCAAAAAGAACACAAGTCCCATCTCTATTTTTGCAAGGAGATCATTTTGGTATAAGATTTATCTACATGCAAGAAGTTTTTATTTTTTTCAAGTTGGTAGGTGAGAATTATGCTCATGCATGCCATTTTTGGGATGATCAATGATGTTCTTGCTAAAAGTTTTGTGAAAAACTTGATTTTGATTTGAAAGTTTTGATTTTTATGATGATTCTAATGTTATAGTTGATATATGTTAGTGTTAGGGTTATGGGATGATCATATCTATGATTGGTTTTTGCTAAAAATGTGATTTTATACAAGAGTTTAAATTAGTCACATACTGATAATTGAGTTTAAACCCCTAGAGGATGATTTTATTTCAAAACCCATGTGTCGGTTTTGTAAATGGAGTCGTTTAAAGAAGTTAAAACGGTTGTATGAATTATTAATGTAAATATGTCCGGATTTTGTAATTTGAAGATGAGTCGAGTAAAGAACTTTAAAAGTAATTTCATTTGATATACATGTTAGAGGACTTTCTATATATATTAAGTTAATTTCTCGAGTCGTTTCATAAACGTTTGACGAGTTTAAAAGGGATAAATAAACTAGTACATGTAGTATTTGCCGACGGATTTTGTCGAAAGTGTAGAATGGTAAAGTAAATATATAGAAGATTGTAATAGAGTTATTTGTATCATTTTCTTTCGAGTTTATTGTGATTTTATGAGTTTGAGTTTGATGTTTTTATGTATGATTTATTTCTCGAGTCATTATTAATGAACGCGACTTATTTGATAGGTAGCGATTCTCGTGTTTGAAAGGCATCCTCTATCATCGACGATCATCTCACTAGATCTCTTATACTAAGGTGAGTCTGTAGCCTCGCTTTTCATGCTAGCTACTAAATGTTTTATTACCCGCGAGGGGGATACATGCTATTTGAAAATAAATGAACACAAGTCATGAGTAATTGTTGGACCCGAATGTTGCCTAAGTTGTTTACATTGTATTGAGTACCTTGTTGCTAAAGACCCTAAAGTCATGAGCCGTTAACTCTCTTCTGACTTGATGTTGTGAGTCGGGAATAGCCCCTTATTCTAATGATAGTACTATTGGGTTGACCACCCTATCTGAGACCAGGGCATTACGCTGAGTAACTTCTAGAAAGGATAATTTACGGGAATAAGAATGTGGTATTCTAGCAACTGATACCCTAGAGGGGCAATGGTTTTATTCTAGTCATGCCAGCATTTGGCGTGGGTGACTATTTGGTTAAGGGTTTGGTGTCATGAGCTTAAATACAATTTTTTTGCCTTGAATATAGATTGTGTGTACGACAATTCTATAAATGATTATGATTGATTTTCTTCTTGTGTTCAAATGTGATTTGATAAACCTATAGACTCTCTCAACATTATAGTTGACTCGTTTTGGCATGTGTTTCAGGTAAATAGGAAGTGATGGAAGGCGGAGCTTTGCTGTGGAGGTTGTGGTTTGGCTTTTGGAAGAATGTTGTTCTAAAAACTATTTCTATCCTTTTACTGTTGAACAATTTGTTGTATGTTTGTGTACAGTACTAAACTTTTTGGTTGTTGGTCGAGATCCATGGGGACTAAACGCTTTACTCTGGTGACATTTTAGTACAATATGGGATGAAATTATGTTTTAGAACTATTATGAAAATCATGTTTATATTTTATGGGTAAACGTCTCTCTTTTGAGTCGTTCAATATACCTTGTGTGATGATGCTTGTGTCTAGCACCCAATTGTGTATTTCCGCTGCGCAATTTAAATTGGGGGTGTTAGAGATTGGTAATCAGAGTTACAAGTTATAGAAAACTGTGTCGATTTTGAAAATTTTCCTAAACTATAACTTTGGTGTCGAAAGTATTTATTCTTCAAGAGCACACGACTCCTCTGTCCCTCATAACTGAAATGATTTCCCGAGTATTTATTAAGTAAATACTACAATATTGTATTGTAATTATTGAAAGTACGCTGAGTGCTTGTCAGTATCATATTTTTTTTGCGAGCATTGCGTAAACATCATTTGCATTATGTTGCATAGCATGGATTACGTATAATATTTGCATAAGCATTGCATACTAATTTTTGTTTTATTAACAATGACCATAAGTATCCTTGAACCCTTATAATTGTATAAAATGGCTGATTTACCTCGTGAGGATGGATGGATTGATATGAATAATGTATTGGACGGTGAGGAAGTAGATAACTTTGGTGCTAGTGACGATGAGGAGCCTTATGAGTATTTAGATGATGGAATTTCTCCTACTACAGTTGGTCAGACCGAGCCTGAATTGATTCAAGATAGTTATGTTCCAAGAGTTAATGTTGTGCCACAGACTGTTTCGGACTGTCAGCGACCTGTTGTACGTTCTTCGACGCCTACTTGTGATGCTTATATGAGCAGTTTGCCTGGGATTGCATTTGCTAGGGGTGATGTGCCTGTTGAGTCGAGTAGTGTTGCTAGTGCTCGATCTATTCATGATGGCATATCTAAGGTTTATTGTCCAGGTCCTAGGTCTTATGATGATATTTTCTGGTTTCTCAAGAAGTTTGGTAGATCCTTGTTTGAAAGGTATTTAGTTGAAACTCGTGTGATTAAAGAATGATAAGAGGTTTGACAGGTTTGTTAGTAGTGTGAGGAGATCAGAGTTTGTTAGAGCAAGGGAAATGGATAAGGATGTTAGGTTAAGATCTATGGTGTTGAATTTGAGTAAGAAAATTGAAAGGTTACGTGAGGAGAAAGAAAGGAATGCAAGGTTGAATCCGTGGGGTTTGCCTATGAAAATCTTTTCCTAGTCGAGGTGTGGTGATTCGTGATGTGCCAAGTCAGGTTGAAGCTCAAGTGTTGGTGAAGCCAAGTGAAGGAGGAAGTCGAAAGGGAAAGGAAAAAGTAGAGCAAGATTCTAAGGAAGACGATAGCAGAAGTGATGATGAGCCGATGTACAAGAAGCTGCGTGGATCAGATGTTTAGTTCTTTTATGTTGTTTTTATTTAGCCTTGTTGTAATAGAACTTATGTAGACTGGTACTGAAGTTTATGATAAAACTTAATGACTTTTAAGTTTGACGTGATGAAGGGTTGTAGTGACATTACTTGTCACGATTTTGTGGAAATTTTCCAACGCAATCCAAATTACCTTCATGACTTATGATTTGTCTTATTAGTTCTTTTATGAATTGGTTAATGATTCATTGTGAACTGTGTTGTTGGTGCATGTAGTATCCATGTTACATCTTGATAGAGAAATCCTTCTTCTTATCTTGATATGAATACTTACTTGTTCTTTTTCTTCTGTGTCATCCCAGGAAGGAAGGAATGAGTTGGGAGGAATTTTTCTGACTCTACTAAATTGTTGTTTGGTTAGTTTCCTAAAACATGCCGCCTAAATTGGTAACTACTACTGTTAATACCATGATTGAGCAAGCTATCGCTAGAGCACTGGAAGCTGAACGTGTTGCGAGGAACTAAGAGGCTGAGAATAGGAATGCTGCTGGTCAGGTTGGAGGGAATGTTGCAAATCCAGTTGCAGGTAATACTGATGAACCAGCGGGAGGAAATGTTGCGGGATAAGTTGGAGGTAATGTTGCTCTTCAACAGATTCAGAAGGAATGTTCTTATGTTAGTTTCATGAAATGTGGACCTACCCAATTTTGTGGTACTGGTGGTGCTTTGGAATTAAGGAGGTGGATTGAGAAGATTGAAAGTACTTTTGAAATCAGTGGATGTTCAGAAGCTAGTAAGGTGAAATTTGTTGCAGCTACTTTTCAAGATGATGCATTAAGCTGGTGGAACAGTCAGGTAGCTACTGTGGGATTGGTTGAAGCTAATGCTAGAACATGGGTTGTGACCAAGGGACTGTTAACTGCTAAGTTTTATCCTAAGGAAGAGTTAGGTCAGTTGGATGATGAATTGAGGCATTTGGTGCTGAGGAACAATGATATTGTGGCTTATACAAGGAGATTCTCTGATTTATGTTTTTTGTGTCCTGATGCTTTTGCTGATGACCCTAAGAAGATGAAGCAGTATATCAGAGGTTTATCTAGTAATATCAAGGGAGAGACTACTTCGTCGAAACCCAAGTCATTTGATGAAGCTGTTCAGATGGCTCATGCATTAATGTATGTAAAGTTGCAGGATCGAAAGGATAGTATTGCTGAAGGGAATAAGAGAAAGTGGGAAGCTGCACACTCAAACCAAGGACAGAATCGTGGTGGTTATCGTAAAAACAATAGCCAAGGACCGAATAGGAATCAACAATACAATTTGAGAAGGAATGATGGTGTTCGTGCTGCTACTGTAAATCAAGGTAACAAGGTGAATCCGAAGTATGGTCGATGTAATCTATATTATGTTGGAAATTATCCACCTGCTTGCAACAAGTGTGGGAAGGCCGGACATAAGATGGCAGATTGTAGAAAAAAAGGGTGTGGCCAATGGAGCCAATGTTGTTAAGGAAGTTAACTGTTCTGTATGTGGAGGCCGTGGACATAAGCAAAGGAACTGTCCAAGGGTTGGCACTCGACAAGGAGGCAATGTTGCTGCTGTTGCTGTTGGGACTGCTGCTCCAGCCTATGTCGTGGGAGATGCTGACAAACCTCAAGGGCCGAATGTGGTGACTGGTACGTTCTTACTTGATGCTTGTTATGCTAGTGTGTTATTTGATTCTAGATCCGATAGAAGTTTCGTAGTTGTTAGATTCAGTCAGTTATTGGATATAGAACCAGTGAGATTGACAACTAGTTATAAGGTTGAGTTTACTGATGGTAAGGTTGTAAGCATTAGTTATATACTGAAAGGTTGTTCCTTGAAGTTAGGTAATTATGTGTTTAGTATTGATTTGATGCCTATAGAATTAGGATCTTTTGACGTGATTGTTGGGATGGACTGGTTAGTTGGTAATGGTGTAGTGATTTTTTGTGGAGAAAGATTAGTTCAGATACCGCTAAGGAATAGGTTATTGACTGTGAAAGGTGATGAATGTACTTCTCGTTTGATAGTTGTTTCATGTTTGAAGATGATGAGATATATAGAAGCAGGTTGTGATGTGTTTCTTGCACAGATAAGTAATGATGGTGTGAATGAAAGGGAATTGGAGGATGTGCCTGTGATTAGAGAGTATCCTGAGGTTTTCCTTGAAGATTTTCCAGGATTACCGCCGCATCGTGAAGTGGAGTTTCGTATTGATTTAGTGCCGGGAGTTGTGCCTGTTGCTCGTGCACCGTATCGTTTAGCTCCATCTGAAATGAAAGCATTATCTGATCAATTGAAGGAAATGAGGGATAAGGGATTTATTAGACCGAGTTCGTCGCCGTAGGGTGCTCCTGTTTTGTTTGTTAGAAAGAAAGATGGTTCTTTTAGAATGTGTATTGATTATCGAGAGCTTAACAAATTGACTGTCAAGAATCGGTATCCATTGCCAAGGATTGATGATTTGTTTGATCAGTTACAAGGATCAAGTGTATACTCGAAGATCGATTTGAGGTCTGGGTATCATCAACTGAGAGTTAGGGAAGAAGATATTCCTATAACAGCTTTCCGTACTCGATATGGACATTTTGAATTTCAAGTGATGCCTGTTGGGTTAACGAATGCTCCTACCGTATTCATGGATCTGATTAATCGTGTATGTAAGCCGTATTTGGATGAGTTTGTTATCGTATTCATTGATGATATTCTCATTTACTCCAAGAGTGAAAAAGAACATAAGAAGCTTTTGAGGATAATTTGGAATTGTTGAAGAAAGAGAAGTTTTATGCGAAATTCTCTAAGTGTGAATTTTGGTTGAAATCAGTGCAATTTCTGGGGCACGTGATTGATAGTGAAGGTGTTCGTGTGGATCCTGCTAAGATTGAGGCAATCAAAGATTGGTCGGTACCGACGACGCCGACTGAAGTTCGCCAATTTCTTGGTCTAGCTGGGTATTATAGAAGGTTTATCGAGAAGTTTTCACTAATTGCTAAACCGTTGACCAAGCTTACGGAAAAGAACCGAGTGTTTGAATGGGGATTGGAAGATGAATCTGCATTTAGTACGCTGAAGGATAAGTTGTGTTCTACGCCAATATTGTCTTTGCAAGAAGGATCTGAGGATTTTGTAGTGTACTGTGACGCGACTCATAAAGGATATGGAGTTGTGTTGATGCAAAGGGAGAAAGTAATAGCATTGCATCGAGACAATTGAGGAAGCATGAAGAGAATTACGCTACTCATGATTTAGAACTTGGGGATGTGATTTTTGCTTTGAACCTGTGGAGACACTACTTGTATGGAACCAAGTGTGTGGTTTTCACTGATCATAAGAGTATGCAATATATTTTGAATCAAAAGGAATTGAATATGAGGCAAAGGAGATGGGTTGAGTTGCTGAGTGATTATGACTGCGAGGTTCGTTACCATCCTGGTAAAGCGAATGTGGTAGCTGATGCACTTAGTAGAAAGGAAAGAGATAAGTCTATTAGAGTTAGAGCTTTAGTAATGATGAAAAGTAGTTATTTGATAGAAGCGATATTGAAAGCTCAAGCTAATGGTTTGAAGGAAGAGAATGTTGAGGCAAAAAATTTAGGTAGAATGTTGAAACCATTGTTTGAAGTAAGGTCAAATGGATTGAGGCATTTTGAGAATTGGATTTGTTTACCATTGTGTCCGTCTGAGGAAGGTTCTTTGGGAGTGCGAGATTTGGTGATGAATGAATCTCATAAGTCGAAGTATTCAATACATCCTGGATCGGACAAGATGTATCAAGATCGTAAGAAAGTTTATTGGTGGCCAAATATTAAGGCAGATGTAGCACAACATGTTAATAAGTGTTTAACTTGTGCGAAAGTGAAGGCTGAACATAAGAAACCGTCTGGATTATTAGTGCAACCTGAGATTCCTGAGTGGAAATGGGAGAAGATTACTATGGATTTTGTGACAGGTTTGCCAAGAACTGCAAGTGGTTGTGATATGATATGGGTGATTGTAGATAGATCGACTAAGTCTGCTCACTTTTTGCCAATGAAGAAGACGGATAGTATGGAGAGGTTAACAACAGTGTATGTGAAGGAGATTGTTTGTGGACATGGTGTGCCTTTGTCGATAATTTCCGATCGTGATAGTAGGCTTACTTCAGAATTTTGGAAATCTTTGCAGAAAGCGATGGGAACGGAGTTATGTTTAAGTACAACATATCATTCGGAAACTGATGGATAAAGTGAGAGAACAATTCAAAAATTAGAGGATATGCTTCGTGCGTGTGTGATTGACTTTGGAAATGGTTGGGATAAGAATTTGCCATTGGTTGAATTTTCGTATAATAACAGTTATCATGCTAGTATTAAAGCCGCACCATTTAAAGCTTTGTATTGACGTAAGTGTAGATCTCTAGTGTGTTGGAGTGAAGTAGGAGAAAGTCAGTTTACTGGGCCTGAAATTATATTTGAGACGACTGAAAAGATTGTGCAAATTAAGAAGCGTTTGTTATCTGCCAGAAGTAGACAAAAGAGTTATGTTGATAACCGGAGGAAACCGTTTGAATTTGAAGTAGGAGACATGGTTATGCTGAAGGTATCTCCATGGAAAGGAGTGATTCGTTTTAGAAAGAGAGGAAAGTTGAGCCCGAGATATATTGGACCATTTAAGATTATCCAAAGGATTGGATTGGTTGCTTATAAGTTAGAGTTTCCTGATGAACTTAAGGCTATTCATAATACTTTTCATGTGTCTAATTTGAAGAAGTGTTTAGATGAAAGGGATGTGGTGATTCCATTGGTGGAAATTCAACTTGATGATAAGTTTCATTTTATAGAGGAACCTGTAGAGATTATGGATAGGGAAGTTAAGAAATTGAAGCATAGTAGGATTCCGATTGTGAAAGTGAGATGGAACTCTAGACGTGGACTAGAGTTTACCTAGGAACGTGAGGATTTCTTTAAGGATAAGTATCCTCATTTGTTTAGGAAGGATTAAGCGTCGCGGACGTCGCTTCTTTTAAGAAGGAGGGGATGTGATAACCCAAAACCGAGGTCATTGCTTAATCTTATTTTACGATTATTTTTGAAATTTGGATGAGTTTGAATGATATTTAATTTTGGAGGTTTAAGTTTAAACCGATGTTGGAAGGCTTATGTTTTATATTTAATAAGTATAAGGAGTATTAGGAAGCGTGATGTCGATGGATGCCAAATATTTTACGTTTTATTGTCGGTTGTTCGATGTTGGTCATTTTTTATGTTTTCTTTTCAATGACGTGTTAAGTCGAGTCGGGAATCGATATTATTATATTTGAGGTACGTTTTAAATTTTTAAATGTATCTTTATGAAACCCGAGCCCCGCAAATATTTTCAAAATTGAATAATAGTTATTTTTTGAGTCATAACTATTGCAAAATTATAACATTGGTCCCTCAACCACTATATATAAGCTTAAAATTCACACACACAACACATAAAAATCACCAACTCAAAAACTTTCTCTCTCTCCTTTCTTGTTTAAACAAACCGTCACCCCCTTACCCTTTGATCAATTTTCATCCAATTTTTACAATGATCTAAGCAAAAAGAACACAAGTCCCATCTCTATTTTTTCAAGGAGATCATTTTGGTATAAGATTTATGTACATGCAAGAAGTTTTTATTTTTTTTAAGTTGGTAGGTGAGAATTATGCTCATGCATGCCATTTTTAGGATGATTAATGATGTTCTTTCTAAAAGTTTTTGTTAATGCAATAATGCCTAAAAACGTTACTTGTATTTTTCGGTCTCGCTTAGTTTTGATTACGGGAATATGTAAAAACAAGCATTTACGAAAACAACGAAAAACGAATTCTTTAGTTCAAGTATTTTTCATTTTACCCATTTTCACTTATGGTATGAATAAACAAGTACTACCTTAATCAAGTGATCAAGTGATTTAATCTTTTCTTAAAACTCACTTTTTAGTAAGTGTGACAAGTTTTTAATTAAACTTTCTTTTAAGAAAATGTTTTATTAAATTAAATATTTGAAAATTTGAAAATGGGATATTCCCTTTTCATTTGGAATATCCTTTCTGGATATTTTTATAATCAGATATGACCTCCACCACTAAAGGACAAAAAGGGAGCGGAGTCTAGTCCGGCGGTTCCTTAGCGCCTAGGCGGTTCCTTATCGATAAGGTACCATCGGCTAAGATAAGGAACTGCGGGCAGATATAGCCGTTGGCCCTTTGTCCTATAAATAGTGGACCTTTCTCAGATTTTCAATCCACCTCTTTTGCACACGAATTTCCAGATTCAAACCAACTTCTTAAATCACTCAAATCCTTGATCATATGATTGATTACTACTTGTTTAGAAGTGAATCTATCTCATCCATCCCTTCCTCTTCAAGTGCAAAGAGAAGAACACTATCATTGTGAAGTGTTGAGTGCACCACCAAAGATCCTTTGAAGATCAAATTTTATACATTTGTTGTTGTGTAATAGTTGTGAAGATCCAAGTAGTTGTGTCTATTTGGAAGTTGTGTATGTACTAAGTATAGTTGTGTAGATTGGTTCTAGCTACGATTAGGGCTCGACTTTAGCTTAGAGTCGGAAATTGGTTAAGCGACGTGTACGGTTTTCTCCACCATAAGGAGCTTGTTGTGTAGTGAACTCTCGAGTAAGGAGTACTCGGGGAGTGGAGTAGGAACGAGGAGTGAGCTTCGTTGCCGAACCACTATAAATCCTTGGTGTTTGGGTTCATCTTTCTTTACCCTTAACTCTTTACATTCTTTATTCTTTGTGCGTATATATTAGTTAGTATTAGTTTTAAATTACACTATCATTGTTCATATTGTGCATAAGAAGATTTCACTTATTTCCTTAAGTCTATGTTTTTTGAGAAAAAGGATTTTTTGAAAACCATCATTTAACAAGTAAATATAAGAAACTATTCAACCACCCCCCCCTTCTAGTTTCTACAATTGGTATCAGAGCGGGTTGCTCTAGTATTTTTAAAGTATATTATATTTTAAAACTTGAATCGATCTATGGATTCCAACAAGTACCTAGAAGGGCAATCTATGCAAAGACCACCACTTTTTGAAACCGATTAGAAAAATAGATTTGAGACTTATGTGAAATCAAAAGATTTAGATCTTTGGCATGTTATTACCAATGGTGATTTTTTAGCTTATCAATTTAATGAAGTTTCTAAAACAAAGGAATTGGTCACTTTTGACAAAGCTAATGACGATACTAAAAAGAAACTTTCGAAAAATAGTGAGGCTAAAATCGTGATTTTTATGTGTGAAACCACTAAAGATATTTGGAACACTCTTTTAGTAACCCACCAAGGTAATAGCCAAGTCAAAGAAAGCAAAATCGATCTTCTTGTCCAACAATATGAATAATTTGTTATCTTAGAAGATGAAGCTATTGATAGTGCTTTTGCTAGATTTAACACTATTATTACTAGTCTAAAAGCACTTGATGAAGGTTTTTCTAGCAAGAACAATGTTAGGAAGTTTCTAACAGCCCTACATCCGAAGTGGAGAGCAAAAGTCACGGAAATCGAAGAATCGAAAGACCTCTCAACTCTATCACTCGATGAACTCATATGCAACTTGAAGGTTCATGAGATGATAATTTTGAAGGACTCGGAATTGGTGAAAACCAAGAGTGAAAGGAAGTCTCTTGCACTCAAAGCCAAGAAGGCACAAAGCTATCTGATAGTTCCTTGGATAGTGATGACGAGGAGTATGCATTCGCGGTGAGAGATTTCAAGAGGTACTTCAAAAGACGAGGTCAACACGTGAGGCAACCCAACAATGACAAGAAACCATTCTTAAAGAATCGATTTGCCAAGAACGAAAAGGGTGATAGGAATTGCTTTAGATGTGGTGATCCAAATCATTTCATTAATGAGTGTCCAAAGCCTTCACGCAATAAGAATCACACGGCTTTCGTTAGTGGTTCTTGGAGCGATAGTGGTGAAGAAGTTGATGACAACCCCAAAGAGGAGAAATGTCTCATGGCTCACACTTCTATAGAGGTACATTCGGAAACCGAATACTATAGCAATGATAGCTCCACCTTAGATGATACTGAATTAGAAGGCCAATATGACAATTTACACAAACTTAGCCTTAAATTCATAGAAAAGAACAAAACACTAAAATCAACTAAAACTAAGCTTGAAAATGAGATTAATGAACTTAGGGAAAAATTATCCAAGCTTGAGAAAAATAAAGAAGTTGATATAGGTTGCTTAAGTTGTGAAAAACTTAGGTTAGAGAATGAAGATCTCAAGAGCACCTCCATTAAACTGGAAAAGTTCATAAAAGGTACTAGTGCTCTTGATGATATGTTAAACAAACAAATTCGTTCTAAGGAAAGACTTGGTGTAGGTTTTAACTCAAATGAAGCATCAACTAGTGAACCTAAACAAGTCTGATTTTCAGAAAAACTATCTGCTGTACGCGGTCCCAAACTGTATGGGGGCGGTTCCTTATCACTATGGAACTGCCGCCATAGATAAGGTACCGCGGCCAGAAAGTATTTTTGATGAAAATCCTGAAATTTCTGAAAAGTCAAATTTAGGTGAACATCCTAAGCATCTTATTGTTAACAAAGTGAAATTACCCATACTTGACGACAATTCTGTTGATAAGTTCTATAAGCCTTTGAGTAAACCTCTAATGGGAAATAGAAGTTTATCAAGACCATCCTCTACTCCACCAAGAGTACGGAATGAGTCTAGGCCTAGAAGTAGAAGGACAACACCTAGAAGAGATAGTCAAAACAATTCACGACCTAGAAGTAAAACTCCAACACCTAGAAGGACTGACCATAACTCTAAACCAAGATAAAATACACCTAGGAGAAATAATAAATAACAAAATGGTTATATGAATTATTATCCTCCTCCCTTTTGTTCCCAATGGGGAAACCCTCCTCTATTTATGCATCCCAACCAAATGCAAGGGATGTTTGGAACTAACAATTTTGGACCCATGAGATATTGGGGACCAAATGTTTGATCGTGTATGTTGTTACCTAGATATGCTTGGGAATTGATTTGGAACCCGACGAGTGGATTAAGGATAGTGGTTGTTCTAAACACATGACGGGTAATCGAAGTTTGTTCTCACGGTACAAAGCATATGATGGAGGTAACGTCACATTCGCTAGTAGTCTACGTGGTAATATCATTGGCAAAGGTACGGTTTCTCTTGACTCTATGACTATTGAAAATGTTGAGCACGTAGATAATTTAGGGTTTAACCTTTTAAGCATAGGTCAAATTTGTTACAATAAGTGTAAGGTATCTTTTCGGAAAATGATAGTGAAATCGTAAAAGATGGAAAGGTTATTGGAAAAGGTGTTAGAAAGCATGGGCTTTATGTCATGAAGGTCAATAAGAAGTCAAAAGACAACATATGTCTTGCAACTATAGATGATAGTTCTACTCTTTGGCATAGGAGATTAGGTCACGCTAATATGCGTCTAATTTAATCTTTAGTCTCTAAGGAGTTGGTAGGACACCTTCCCAAGATGAAGTTTGATAGTCACATTTGTGATGCTTGAAAATTTGGAAAGCAAGTTCACTCAAGTCACAAAGCCAAGAATTTGGTTTCAACCTCTCGGGGCTTAGAACTCCTACATATGGATCTCTTTGGACCTACCGCCATACGAAGTTATGGAGGTAACCTTTATACCCTAGTTATAGTTGATGACTACTCTAGATTCACTTGGACTAGATTTTTGGCATCTAAGAATGAAGCTTTCGATCATTTCGAAATCTTTAGTCGTAGAATTCAAAATCAACTAGGGTGTCCAATTATCTCTATTAGGACGGATCATGGTAGGGAATTTGATAATGAAGTGCAATTTGGTGCCTTTTGTGAAGCTCATGGTATTACCCATAACTTCTCGGCTCCTCGCACTCCACAATCAAATGGGGTAGTTAAAAGGAAGAATAGGACCATCCAAGAGATGAGTAGGACGATGTTAAATGAGCAATCTTTGCCTCAAAAGTTTTGGTGCAATGCCGTGAACACATCGACTTATATTCTCAACCGAATTCTTATTCGACCTTTCCTAGGAAAGACCCCCTATGAGATTCTTAAAGGTAAGAAACCCTCATTGGAATACTTTAGGGTGTTTGGAAGCACGTGCTTTATCCTCAACAACAAAGACTACCTTACCAAGTTCGACCCGAAGTCTTACGAAGGTATCTTTTTAGGTTATTCCAAAACTAGCAAAGCCTACATAGTCCTCAATAGAACCTCGGGCGTAATTGAAGAATCACTTAACGTGACTTTTGAGGAAACCCCTCCTTTAACCAAGACACCACCATTGATTGATGATGACTTGGATGAAGTAATAGTATTAGAGCCAAAGAGGTTAGAAAAATAGGAGTTGAAGACCTTAGTGTTGAAAAGGAAGTAAACATTAAGGAGTCTAAGGATCATACTCTAAATAATATCATTGGTGAGTTAAATCAAAGGACCCTAAGATCTCAAGTCTAAAACCTAAGTAACTTATTTTGTTTCGTCTCCTTGACTGAACCAAAGAATGTTAAAGAAGCTTTGACGGATGAGAGTTGGGTCATTGCGATGCAAGAAGAATTGAATCAATTCGTTGCTAATGATGTTTGGGAACTTGTTCCTCCACCTAGAAGTTCTACCATTATAGGAACCAAATGGGTATATAGGAATAAGCTAGATGAGAATGCTGTTGTGTCTCGTAACAAAGCTAGACTTGCAACACAAGGCTATAATCAACAAGAAGGGATTGATTATGACGAGACATATGCACCGGTAGCTAGATTAGAATCCATTAGAATCCTTTTAGCCTACACTTGTGCCTTAGATATTAAGCTTCAACAAATGGATGTAAAGAGTGTGTTTCTTAACGGTTTGATCAATGAGGAGGTATATGTGGCTCAACCTCCCGACTTCATTGATTTTGAGAAACCAGATCATGTTTACAAGCTTATGAAGGAACTTTATGGTCTTAAACAAGCACCCAAAGCTTGGTATGATAGACTTAAAGCGTTTCTTGTTAAACACGAGTATACTAATAAGTGTGTAAACACTTATCCTTTTACCACTTATTTCCAATAATAACAAGACCAAAACGTGTAATTTATGTCGTAAAAGTCGGAATTATGCGTGGTTTGTGTTTTTATTGTGTTTTAGGACCAAAAGATTAAATAGGAAGAAAACACGGGCTTTCACGGGCTTTTATCGAAGAAAACGGGAAAAGACGAAGTCAAAAGATCAAGAGTGTAAAAAGAACGGAAGTCCAATGCCTATTCTGAAGATTTATCGAAGAAAAAGTCTAAAGACGGAAGTTTAATGAAGTCAAAGAACTCAAGTCTAAATTAAAGAAGAAAATTAACAAGACAAGTTCAAATCCCGAGATGACGTCAAGAAAAGACAAAGAATTAAATCGAGTCGAGAAGACGTAAAGAAAGAAAGAAGATGCAACACATGCAATCCTTTCATTTTCCCTATAAATACCCTCCTAATACACATTAGGAGGGTAGTTAGTTTTTAGTTATAGTTTTTCATTTTTCACTTTTCTTTCTAGTTTTTAGAGAGAGAAAGTTCTCCACTTTCTCTCACTAAGTTTTCATCTTTCTTTCTTTTAATCTTTCAATCTTTCAAGATTAAACATTTGTGTATTGTTGATTTCATTAATCAAGTTCTAGTTAAGCTTTTAATCTTTCATTTCATTCTACCTTTCTTGATTTTAGTTAACTTTTGGTGCAAAATACATTTGATCCGTGTTGTTCTTAATGTTTTTGTGCTTAAAAAGTTAATCTTTTTGTTCCTACATAGGCTTTCATTTGATTAAGATTTAAGATTCTTGTGCTTATTGGCTTATTTACATGTTTAGCTTATTTACTTTTTAAAAGTTTTCTTAAAAAGTTCATCTTTTAATTGTTTGATTTAAAAGTTTGCTTATTTTGAGTTTGGATAAGTTGTTGATTGTGCTTATTAAGTATATTTCACTTTTGATTCGTTCTAGTTTTGGTGTGAGCTTATCATTATAGCTTATTACTAGCTTTATTTCGAATCCCACATATATCGGAAAGGGTCTAAACCCCTTTCCGATCGGTACATTCCGACATGCAGCCCCCTTCCTTCATTCCGATCATTAGATCGAATAAGGGTTTTAACCCATTCCGATTTGCACCTTCGTATTCCGATCACCTTGGATCGGAATAGGGTTTTGGCTTATTTCGATTAAGTCTCGTTCACATATTCCGATTAGGGTGGTTTTGTTATTATTCCGATAGCCCCAATTTACATCATTCCGATCCGTCTTCTTTTTATGATATTCCGATCAGTGGTTTTACCAACTTTCCGATTGCAGCCTTATTCCGACCAGGAACGTTTCACATATTCCGATTGGGTTCTATTTTGTAACATTCCGATTGTTGTCTCTTCTGAACATTCCGATCAGTGTTTTCTGATTACACATTCCGATTAATGCATTTTGGATATTCCGATTTGGCAGTAATTGTTTGTTTTCCAATTGTTTAATTTCTTGTTTTTGCAAGGTTTTCAAGTGTTAGATTTATTTGGTGTTCAAGTAATTTTCCTAATCTTGTCTTTAAGATTTCAATATTTTACTTTTAACTAGTTTCTTTACTTTAATCTTTAAATTTCTTATTTTACTCAACGACACTTATTTATTTGCTATTAGTTAGAAATAGATAATCAACCAAACAACTCTCTTGTTCACCAAAAGACAATTGAGTCGCACTTTAGACTGGAAATCAATTCGAAAAGACTTGGGACTACGAATTTTGATACGTGGGGTAAAAGCCAAGTATTAAATGGCGCCGCTGCCGGCTCTTTTCGTTAAGATTAACTGTTTCTAGTGAGAGACGCATTGAATTTTGGGATCCGTTCTTTGAACGTTATTTTACTTGCTTTAAAAATTTTCAAAAATCCTAAAAAATATAAAATTCTTCAAAAATACAAAAACATTGAAAAATCATAAAAAACAATTCTTTTCCAAAGGTTTTGCACCAAAAAGATTATACAGATATTCTCTCTGTGTATTTTTCTTCTGCAGGTGTATGCGTACTAGATCTTCAAACTATTCTGAGCCCGAGACTCGTGAAGATTTAGATATGGCTGGTGTTAATAACAACAATAATAACCCACCTCTACCCAATTTGAATAACAACAACAACAACAACAATGTCCCCCTACCTGATTTACGAAAAATGGAGGAATTGTGTCAACCCACCATGAACGGACGCGGAGGCCCGATTGCGCCGATGCACGTCACGGCTCAGGAGTTTTCGTTGAAGCATCACATGATCCAACAAGTGGAAACTAACCCATTTCGCGGAATTCCGGATGATTATGCCAACAAACACCTCGACAAATTCATTACCATCACCCAAACCATGAAGTCGCCCGGTGTTTCTATGGATGACCTTTGCCTTCAACTATTTCCCCACTCACTTTCTCACCATGCCGAAAAATGGTTTGACCGTCTCCCAAATAACTCTATTCATACTTGGAATATAATGACTCAACGCTTTTTGTCGCTCTACTTCCCACCATCCATGGTCACAAGCCTTCGTAACCAAATTAGTGAATTCATGCAAGACAATGATGAATCGCTCTTAGATGCTTGGGAACGATACAATGATTTGATCGACCGTTGTCCAAATCACAACATGCTCCCCGTTACTCTCATTGATACTTTCTACAATGGTCTCACTTTTCGTGATCGTGACAAGATGAATGCCGCCGCCGGTGGTACTTTTATGAAAAGGAGACCGGAAGAGTGTAGGGAGTTGATTGAAAACATGACTACTCACCACAAGAATTGGGATTCATCCGCATCCTCAAGATCTAACTCGAGAGTCAATGTTTCTTCTACTACCTCCAATCCCGAGATAACCGAACTTACCCGAAAAATCGCGGGTATGCACAAGGATTTCATGACCATGGCCACAAACCACTTTCAACAAGCTAAAGCCGTTGCTATTTCTTGTGACACATGTGGTGGTCCTCATTCTTACAATGATTGTCCTTCTACCTAAGGCAATTTTTCTGAAAACGTTAACGCGGCATACGGTACTTATCCCACAGGAGGCTATCAAGCTCGTCCTCAAGGAGACCGTAGCTTGCTAAGTTATCGTTCAAACAACTATCTTGCTCTACCCGGTTTCCCTCCTCCAAACCAAAACCAACAACAAAGCTATAACCGAAACAACCAATCCCAACCTCGTGCTAACAATCAATATCAATCCCAAAGAAACCCATACCCACCTCAAGGAAATTCTCAAGCTTACCAAGCTCCACCTCTCAATCAACCGATGGTATTGAATCAAGACGTCGAGACGTTCATGAAGACTAATCGAGAGATGGTGACGAATCTTCAGAGTCAATTCGTCAACTTGAAGGGAGAAATGGTGAAACAAGGGAACGATATTCGAGACGAGCTAAGGAATGACATGGCAAAACAAAGCAATGAGATTCATGCAGACATGAGAGACTCTTTCAGCACTCAAGCGCTTAACATACGTGATATGATCGGTTCGCTCTTCCAAGGTAATCAACCCTCTTCTTCGGGTACTCTTCCGAGTAACACCGTTGCGAATCCAAGAGGGGAGATGAAAGCAATCACCACTCGTAGTGGAAAAGGTTATACGGAACCCGAGCTTCCTACACCTCCACCCGTGATTGTGAACAAGGAAAAAGATCAACTTTCCTCACCTCCTTCACCTTCTATCCCCATTTCCCCACCACCCGTGGTTGTGAGTGATCCTACTCCCCTAAAGCCTTCTTCTTCATCCAATATACCTTATCCTTCAAGGTTGAGGAAAGAGAAGCAAAAGAGCAAGGATGATATTCAAGTTTCAAACATTCTCAAAATGTTTAAACAATTGAATTTTAACATCTCCTTTGCCGAGGCTCTCGCTCACATGCCCAAATACGCGAAAATGTTTAAAGACCTTCTTAGTGACAAGGAGAAGCTTCTTGACATTGCTCAGACCCAACTTAATGAGAATTGCTCCGCCGTTCTCTTAAGGAAATTGCCCACCAAACTTGGTGATCCGGGTCGTTTCTTGATTCCTTGCAACTTCTCGGGAGTAGAGAATTGCATGGCCCTAGCCGATCTAGGTACCAGTATAAACTTAATGCCTTTAAGTGTTTGGAAGCAATTATCTCTCCCCGAGCTAGTCCCCACCAAAATGACTTTGGAATTAGCTAACCGTACGGTTGCTTATCCAGTGGGGATAGCCGAAGACGTCTTCGTTGGCGTTGACAAATTCACCTTCCCGGCGGATTTTGTTGTCGTTGACTACGAGATGGACCCCCGTGTTCCATTAATCGTTGGACGTCCCTTCTTGAGGACCGGTCACACTCTCATTGATGTAGCCGCGGGCGAAATAATCATGAGAGTTGGTGATGATAAAATTGTCTTCAACATGGGTAAGATTTCTAAGCAACCTTATTTATATGAGAGTGTTAATGCTATTGATGTTCTCGATGAGGCTTGTGAAGAACATTTTCATGATGCTTGCAAAAGTACTCTCTCTTATCTACCCAATGTTGAGATCGTTGCCTCAATTGCTCCGGCATTGACTCCTTTCGGAGAACGTGACTTGGATGATTTCGAAGCTAGCTTGGGTCCTCTCGATATTAAGTATGATAATTCGTCCACCGATTGGGATGAAGACATTCGTACTATTGAGAAACTTCTCAATGAAGACCCGTTTTCTCCTCCTTCTCCTAAAGAGGTGACTAATGATGATCCATCGTTAGTTTCACCATCTATTGAGGATCCTCCTACTCTTGAGCTTAAAGACCTACCTCCTCATCTAGAGTACCTTTTCCTTGAAGACAACAAGAATTTACCAGTCATCATCGCGAAGGACCTGAAAGAAGAAGAAAAATCCCGACTTATCTCCGTGTTGAAGAAACATAAAAGAGCTATCGCATGGAAAATCTCCGATATTCGCGGAATTGATCCTCACTTTTGCACACATAAAATTCTCATGGAGGACGACTTTAAGCCCACCATTCAAAGCCAACGAAGGGTGAATCCTAAAATCCATGAAGTTATCAAAAAAGAGGTTATCAAACTTCTTGATGCGGGCATGATTTATCCTATTTCGGAGTCACCATGGGTTAGTCCAGTCCATTGTGTGCCCAAGAAAGGCGGCATCACCGTTGTGCCCAATGCAAACAACGAGTTGATTCCTACACGTCTCGTTACTGGGTGGAGAGTTTGTATAGACTACCGCAAACTCAATGATGCCACGAGAAAGGATCATTTCCCTCTTCCTTTTATGTACCAAATGCTTAAACGTTTAGCGGGTAATGAATATTACTGCTTTCTTGATGGTTTCTCGGGTTATTTCCAAATACCCATCGATCCCCAAGATCAAGAGAAGACAACATTCACTTGTCCCTATGGCACATTTGCTTACAAAAGAATGCCTTTTGGCTTATGCAATGCCCCCGGGACTTTCCAAAGGTGCATGTTGGCTATCTTCCATGACATGGTTGAGTAAACCATGGAAGTCTTCATGGATGATTTCTCGGTTTTCGGGGATTCCTTCTCTTCTTGCCTTGCCAATTTGGAACATATGCTTAAGCGGTGCGAAGACACTCGCCTTGTTCTGAATTGGGAAAAATGCCATTTTATGGTAAAAGAAGGCATTGTGCTAGAACACAAAATTTCTAAAGCCGGTCTTGAAGTCGACCGTGCTAAAGTTGATGTCATAGCCAAATTACCTCCACCTTCAACCGTGAAGGGTGTGAGAAGTTTTCTGGGTCATGCGAGCTTCTATCGTCGATTCATTCAGGATTTTTCTAAAATCGCTCGCCCAATGACCCACCTCTTGGATAAGCTAACTAAGGCACCGGTCTTGGTTACCCCTAATTGGGAGCTACCCTTTGAATTGATGTACGATGCTAGCGATTTTGCTATTGGTGCGGTTTTGGGCCAAAGAGTGAATAAACACTTCCAACCAATCCACTATGCTAGCAAAACAATGACGGGGGCTCAATTGCATTATACGACAACAAAAAAAGAGCTTTTAGCTGTTGTCTATGCTTTTGAAAAATTTCGCCCCTATCTTGTTTTATCCACCACCATCGTTTACACGGACCATTCCGCGTTGAAGTACTTGATGACTAAGCACGGCTCTAAGCCAAGACTTCTTCGCTGGGTTTTACTCCTTCAAGAATTCAACATTGAAATTTGTGACAAGAAGGGTGCCGAAAACCTAGCCGCGGATCATCTGAGTAGACTTGAAGATCCATATCAAGGGGATCATCTGAACAAAGAGATCAATGACTCTTTCACCCTTGAGACATTAATGCCTATAAATCTTAATCTTGATGACACCCCGTGGTTTGCCGACATTGCAAACTACTTAGCGGGAGGTGTTCTCATCAAAGGGTTAACATCCTAACAAAAGAAGAAGTTCTTGAATGATGCTAAGACTTACTTTTGGGATGACCCTTTTCTATTCAATCAATGTGCTGACCTGATCATTCGTCGATGTGTTGATGGACCGGCAACTTTGCAAATCCTTGCTGCTTGCCATAAAGGACCCACCGGTGGTCACTTTGGTCCCAACTACACCGCTAAGAAAGTGTTTGCCTCTGGATTCTATTAGCCCACCATTTATCGTGACGCTCACGAAATGGTTAAGCATTGTGATGCTTGCCAACGCCAAGGCAAGATCACACATAAAGATGAGATGTCTCAAAATTTCATACAAGAATGTGAAATCTTTGACGTATGGGGCATCGACTTTATGGGGCCATTTCCATCCTCCAAAGGGAAAAAGTACATCCTCGTAGCCGTTGACTACGTTTCTAAATGGGTTTAAGCTAAGGCTCTCCCTACGAACGATGCGAGGGTGGTTGTGAACTTTTTGAAGCAGGTGTTTGCTCGATTCGACGTTCCTCGTGCTATTATCAGTGACCGCGGGACTCATTTTTGCAATGATCAATTTGCAAGAGTCATGGCTAAGTATGGTGTCAATCACCGTCTTTCCACCGCCTATCATCCCCAAACCAATGGGCAAGTCGAGATCTCCAACCGTGGATTGAAGCGAATTTTGGAGCGTACTGTGGGAGAGCATCGTGCCGCGTGGGCCGATAAGTTAGATGATGCTCTGTGGGCTTTCCGTACTGCTTATAAGACCCCGATCGGCTGTACGCCTTATCTTCTTGTGTACGAAAAAGCATGCCACCTCCCCATCGAGCTGGAACACAAGGCGTACTGGGCCTTGAAGTGGGCTAACTTCGACATCAACAAAGTCGGTGATCTTCGCAAGATTCAACTCAACGAGCTCCACGGACTGAGGAATGAAGCTTACGAGAACTCACTGATCTACAAGGAGAAGACCAAGATCATTCATGACGCAAGGATTAAGAACCGAGAGTTCCACGCTGGTGATCAAGTCTTACTTTTTAACTCTCGGTTGTAGATCTTCTCTGGCAAGTTGAAGAGCCGCTGGTCTGGTCCATTCACCATCGCCAAAGTCTTTCCATATGGGACCATTGAGCTTTCTCAGCCAAACGGGCCCAATTTCAAGGTGAATGGCCAGCGTTTGAAGCTGTACTTTGGTGAGGACATCTCTCATTAGATGATTCCATCCCTCACCACGTTTCCCATGAACTAAATTTGGGTCGAGTCAGGCTCGTGACTCGGTGAACAAAAACAAGCGCTTCTCGGGAGGCAACCCGTGATCTATCATTTACTGCTTTCATAATAAGTGTAGGGGAGCCCCGTATGTGTTGTTGTCTTGTTTCTTATCTTGTGCAGGGACTCAAGCTTCAAAGAGCACCTTGATGACTTTTGATGAACCGTGATACCGTGTTCCCATCTTCCCGGTTCTATCCTAATCTCTTGTGATTCAATATTTCATATTTTATATGTTTACATTGAAATCACTTTAGTTGTCCTTTTCTTAGCAATATTTAAACAAAGTGCACAATGTCCTAAGTGTAGGGGAGTTTACTCCCACATGCTTAAACATTGAGGACAATGTTTATATCAAGTGTAGGGGGGACTTCTATCGAAGTAAGTGGTCTTTTCCATGAATTTGCCCTCATTTTAACCGGAAAATTTGATTTTTCGACATTTTTCAAAATTTTTAATCTATTTTGGCCTAGTTGTATAGTTGTATTTTCCTTTGTTATGTTTATTTTCATTCCTTGCTAGAATAAATTTTCAATAAAGTAGTTTTAATTTTTTTTTTCTTAGTCGTGAACATTTTGACTCAACCCGAGTTTACTTATCTAAGTTTACTCTAGCTTGTATCCTTAACGTGTTTAAGTCAAGTTTTGCTAGGCTTTTATATAGGGAGCTATAAAACGCGAAAGTCTTAACTCCCACGGGTTAAGAACAAGAACTTTTCGCAAGTTCCTATAATTGTTCCTAGAGAGTCGTTTATCAAGGGAACTTTAAAATGCGATTTCTAAACTTGAAAAAGTCCAAGAATTTGCAAGGTCCTATAGGCGACTCGAAAACCCAAAACTTTGATTTAATAGGCTAAGCATCCACGAGTCTCATTCCTTGAGATTTTAAACTATGAAGAACGAGAGATGATAGAGTCAATTATAATTTTGGTATTCTTTCGTGAATTTATGTGAGTTAATTATAAGCCTATTCTCCCTTCGCTTGTTAATAAATTTATCTACAATAAATAAGGATGTACGATTCAAAAGGTTACTTAGCTTCTAGCCCAAGATCGTTTAAAAGTTGCTCGATACGGATTAGAGTTCATAGCCAAGGCATAACTTATTGAAGCGGGATGCGAAGATTAACAAGACAAGTTCAAATCCCGAGATGACATCAAGAAAAGACAAAGAATTAAATCGAGTCGAGAAGACGTAAAGAAAGAAAAAAGATGCAACACATGCACTCCTTCCATTTTCCCTATAAATACCCTCCTAATACACATTGGGAGGGTAGTTAGTTTTTAGTTATAGTTTTTCATTTTTCACTTTTCTTTCTAGTTTTTAGAGAGAGAAAGTTCTCCACTTTCTCTCACTAATTTTTCATCTTTCTTTCTTTTAATCTTTCAATCTTTCAAGATTAAACATTTGTGTATTGTTGATTTCATTAATCAAGTTCTAGTTAAGCTTTTAATCTTTCATCTCATTCTACCTTTCTTGATTTTAGTTAACTTTTGGTGCAAAATACATTTGATCCGTGTTGTTCTTAATGTTTTTGTGCTTAAAAAGTTAATATTTTTGTTCCTACATAAGCTTTCATTTGATTAAGCTTAAAGATTCTTGTGCTTATTGGCTTATTTACATGTTTAGCTTATTTACTCTTTAAAAGTTTTCTTAAAAAGTTCATCTTTTAATTGTTTGATTTAAAAGTTTGCTTATTTTGAGTTTGGATAAGTTGTTGATTGTGCTTATCAAGTATATTTCACTTTTGATTCGTTCTATTTTTGGTGTGAGCTTATCATTATAGCTTATTACTAGCTTTATTTCGAATCCCACATATATCGGAAAGGGTCTAAACCCCTTTCCGATCGGTACATTCCGATCTGCAGCCCCCTTCCTTCATTCCGATCATTAGATCGGATAAGGGTTTTAACCCATTCCGATTTGCACCTTCGTATTCCGATCACCTTGGATCGGAATAGGGTTTTGGCTTATTCTGATTAAGTCTCGTTCACATATTCCGATTAGGGTGGTTTTGTTATTATTCCGATAGCCCCAATTTACATCATTCCGATCCGTCTTCTTTTTATGATATTCCGATCAGTGGTTTTACCAACTTTCGGATTGCAGCTTTATTCCGGCCAGGGACGTTTCACATATTCCGATTGGGTTCTATTTTGTAACATTCCAATTCTTGTCTCTTCTGAACATTCCGATCAGTGTTTTCCGATTACACATTCTGATTAATGCATTTTGGATATTCCGATTTAGCAGTAATTGTTTGTTTTCCAAATGTTTAATTTCTTGTTTTTGCAAGGTTTTCAAGTGTTAGATTTATTTGGTGTTCAAGTAATTTTCCTAATCTTGTCTTTAAGATTTCAATATTTTACTTTTAACTCGTTTCTTTAGTTTAATCTTTAAAGTTCTTATTTTACTCAACGACACTTATTTATTTGCTATTAGTTTAAAAATAGATAATCAACCAAACAACTCTCTTGTTCACCAAAAGATAATTGAGTCGCACTTTAGACTGGAAACCAATTCGAAAAGACTTGGGACTACGAATTTTGATATGTGTGGTAAAAGCCAAGTATTATATACCATAGGAATGGTAGACAACACTCTCTTTACAAAGAAGAAAGGTTCTCACCTCATAATCGTGCAAATATATGTTGATGAAATTATATTTGGCTCACCTTGTCAAGAATTGTGTGATGACTTTGCCAAAATCATGCATGATGAGTTCGAAATGAGTATGATGGGAGAACTTAACTTCTTTTTAGGACTCCAAATTAAACAAATGGACGATGGTATTTTCTTTAGTCAATCTAAGTACGCTAAAGAAATGCTAAAGAAATTTGGATTAGAAGAATCTAGACCAATGAAGACCCCAATGGCCTCGGATACTAAACTCACCGTGGATGATGATTGTGAGTCGGTATACAACACCAAATATAGAGGTATGATTGGTAGTTTGTTGTACCTAACGACAAGTTGACCGGATATCATGTTTAGTGTTTGCCTTTGTGCTCGCTTCCAAGAGGCTCCCAAAACCTCTCACCTTAAAGCGGTTAAGCGTATCTTTCGATACATTAAGGGCACTATACATTTAGGATTATGGTATCCTAAAGGGGCCGTCATAGAAACCATGGTCTACGTGGACTCAGATCATGCGGGAGAATATGTGGACCGGAAAAGCACTAGTGGTGTTTGTACCTTCATGGGTTGTTGTTTAACTTCTTGGTTCTCCAAGAAACAAACCGCTCTTGTGATATCCACCACGGAAGCCGAGTATGTGAGTGCCAGAAAAGCATGCCAACAAGCTCTATGGATGAAGCAAGAGCTTGTTGATTACTGGGTTCGTCTTGATGATGTTCCCATCATGTGCGACAATAAAGGTGCTATAGACCTTAGCAAGAATAACGTGCAACATTCGCGAACCAAGCACATAAAATTCGTCACCATTTTCTTAGGGATGATGTTCAAAAGGGGAACATTTCATTGAAAAGGTACCCTCCGAGGATAACTTAGCCGACATCTTCACTAAGCCACTTAAGAGGGAACCTTTTAATTACTTGCGTCTAGGTCTAGATTAATGGAACATATTCCTTAATTGCTTTCCCTTTATTGAGTCTCTTACTTTCCTTTGAGTCTTTTATCACTTTGAGTCTTTGAGTCTCCTAAACACTTCTTGAAAATCTTCTCTTCTCCTTTTCAAAATCCTCAAAGTCTCTTTCGAAAATGGTCAAGAAATGTTTTGACATTGTTAATTCAATTTAGAAATGTTTTTTATAGATTCTTGCTATTAATCTCGAGCTTACATAATTCATATGTATGATTCTCTCAAATATAGCAAGAACAAGATACAATCATGGAGGATCATTGTGTCATGACTTAAGGTCTTGTCTTACACACCTCCTACATCGATTTTTAAAATCCATGTATTTTGGTCAATCCCTATTTGGTGAGTTAGTATGTGTTCTCTTTGTCTATCTTTGCTCTTAAGCATATCCCTATGATAAGTTAGACTAGAAAAATAAGATTTGCGGAAAAATCTTCCTTCACCACCAAAACTCAACCACTGTAGGCGGTTCCATCTATGAACCGCGATCCCTTATCAATAAGGAACCACCGGAAGTAATAAGGAACCACGTACAGTGCTTCCTCTTTTTCGGGTATTTGTGATATTCCAAATTTGTTCCAATATTTTTGAGAATCTTTGCTTCAACCCTTTGACCACCCCAAAAATACCTTGAGCCTTTCCTATTAAACAATAAGCATTTTGCCTTACTTCACATCCCAAAATGTCTTACTCTCCTAATGAAAGCCTTGATTCTCCTCCATTCTCCCCAATTTACTTTAATCCAAATTCACCCAAGAATACTCTTAATCACATCTTTCCTACCAACAATGTTGATTGTGGAACATCTTTTCTTCCACCACCACCCTTTAGTGTTCTTCCTCCTTCTCATGATAATGTCATGCACCATGGGACATATTGTCATTGTTGTCAATATCAACATCTTGCCATGGCACACATCTATGAGGAGTTGAGCTACATCAAGAGTCTCTTAATCATGTCTCCTCTTCACTTTGATTATGAGATCTCCACCAAGCCACCACCACCACATTCTGCCACTACCTTGTCTTTCATATAAGCATTGGTTGCTTATCCACAAGACACCGTATTCAAGCAAATCTTAGAATTCTAGATTAACTAGGATTAGATTTATGCTTTTGGCTTGTTTCCTCTTTCATACATCTTTGTATGACTCTTTTTTTATATGACTTCACTTGGATCTTAGTCTTTGTGTTTTCTTCTCTTTTTTGTGACCTATAGCTATCTCTTGTTGTTTGTCTCTTTTTTTCAACTAACCCTTCTATGTAGCTTGTCACCATATCTCGATTCCTCGGTGCCCCAAGCAAGGGGAGTAAGCACCAAGGGGGAGTCTTTGCAAAGTCCGTCTCTTCAACACCGACTTGTGCAACCTTTTTGCTTCGACAAAGGGGGAGAAATGAATAAACTCGTCTTCGAAAAATCTTGTTTTTGTGTGATTGAGTTTATGTATTGTCGGAATCAAAAAGGGGGAGATTGTTAATGCAATAATGCCTAAAAACGTTACTTGAATTTTTCGGTCTCGCTTAGTTTTGATTATGACAATATGTAAAAACAAGCATTTAGTTTTGATTATGACAATATGTAGGGGGAGCCCCGTATGTGTTGTTGTCTTGTTTCTTATCTTGTGCAGGGACTCAAGCTTCAAAAAGCACCTTGATGACTTTTGACGAACCGTGATACCGTGTTCCGATCTTCCCGGTTCTATCCTAATCTCTTGTGATTCAATATTTCATATTTTATATGTTCACATTTAAATCACTTTAGTTGTCCTTTTCTTAGCAATATTTAAACAAAGTGCACAATGTCCTAAGTGTAGGGGAGTTTACTCCCACATGCTTAAACATTGAGGATAATATTTATATCAAGTGTAGGGGGGACTTCTATCGAAGTAAATGGTCTTTTCCATGAATTTGCCCTCATTTTAACCGGAAAATTTGATTTTTCGACATTTTTCAAAATTTTTAATCTATTTTGGCCTAGTTGTATAGTTGTATTTTCCTTTGTTATGTTTATTTTCATTCCTTGCTAGAATAAATTTTCAATAAAGTAGTTTTAATTTTTTTTTCTTAGTCGTGAACATTTTGACTCAACCCGAGTTTACTTATCTAAGTTTACTCTAGCTTGTATCCTTAACGTGTTTAAGTCAAGTTTTGCTAGGCTTTTATATAGGGAGCTATAAAACGCGAAAGTCTTAACTCCCACGGGTTAAGAACAAGAACTTTTCGCAAGTTCCTATAATTGTTCCTAGAGAGTCGTTTATCAAGGGAACTTTAAAATGCGATTTCTAAACTTGAAAAAGTCCAAGAATTTACAAGGTCCTATAGGCGACTCGAAAACCCAAAACTTTGATTTAATAGGCTAAGCATCCACGAGTCTCATTCCTTGAGATTTTAAACTGTGAAGAACGAGAGATGATAGAGTCAATTATAAGTTTGGTATTCTTTCGTGAATTTATGTGAGTTAATTATAAGCCTATTCTCCCTTCGCTTGTTAATAAATTTATCTGCAATAAATAAGGATGTACGATTTAAAAGGTTACTTAGCTTCTAGCCCAAGATCGTTTAAAAGTTGCTCGATACGGATTAGAGTTCATAGCCAAGGCATAACTTATTGAAGCGGGATGCGAAGATTGGCGAGTCCGAAAAGGCCCTAACAAGGCATGAGGGCTACATTTTGTTGCTAAAGATCCAAAAGTGATGTGAAGAATCGTTTATCGAAAATCAATATGAGGATCGAGACACACGACGAAAAGCAAATACTCCCCTAAAGATCATGGAGAAGTCTATCCAAAAAGGCCCTAACAAGGTATGAGGATAAATAGATCCAAGTCCTAAGAGGAGGCGGATCGTTTTATATTAAAGTCCAAAATAAAGATTGGAGAAAAATGAAGAAGTCGTGGTCCAAATATGAAGAATCTCTCAAAAACTTCAAGTGAACAAATGCCTATTATGAAGAGAAGACCATTATTTCATGAACGTCTCTCAAGATTTGAAGTATGAAGTCGCTGCCAAATATCGGTCCGAGAAAGGTCTCAAATCGTGAAGCGAGTTATGCCAAGATATAAACTTTATGAGGTCCCGAGAAGCAGTTTCAAAAAAGATTTTGTCCTTTAGCTAACTATTGATTGAATCATTCACTTTATTTTCGGCCTAAATAACTATCGAAATAAGTCAATCAATGTATCCTCGTGATCATTCAAGACAAAAATAAAATATAAGAGATACACGTAGGAATAAGGGAGTCTAAGTGAATAATTGGCCCACATGAGTTCGTGTTAGTCTGCTAACTTATAATAACAATGATCTCGTTTTTAAGCTTGGTATGGGGAACGTGAAACTTGAGGATGATAAACGTTCATGGCTGCCAAAACCCAATGTAAGTTTTTAATTTCATTACTTGTTTCTATCATTTTATTTTTCTTAGATGTTTAGTATTTAATAAAGGCCAAGGTGGATTATTTATGATGGAAGATGTAAACCGTGCTTTAGAAGTAATGCATTGCATGAGGGCATTGCAATGGTCAAGTGTAGGGGATTTAATAAGTGTGTAAACACTTATCCTTTTACCACTTATTTCCAATAATAACAAGACCAAAACGTGTAATTTATGTCGTAAAAGTCGGAATTATGCGTGGTTTGTGTTTTTATTGTGTTTTAGGACCAAAAGATTAAAAAGGAAGAAAACACGGGCTTTCACGGGCTTTTATCGAAGAAAACGGGAAAAGACGAAGTCAAAAGATCAAGAGTGCAAAAAGAACGGAAGTCCAATGCCTATTTTGAAGATTTATCGAAGAAAAAGTCTAAAGACGGAAGTTTAATGAAGTCTAAGAACTCAAGTCTAAATTAAAGAAGAAAATTAACAAGACAAGTTCAAATCCCGAGATGACATCAAGAAAAGACAAAGAATTAAATCGAGTCGAGAAGACGTAAAGAAAGAAAGAAGATGCAACACATGCACTCCTTCCATTTTCCCTATAAGTACCCTCCTAATACACATTGGGAGGGTAGTTAGTTTTTAGTTATAGTTTTTCATTTTTCACTTTTCTTTCTAGTTTTTAGAGAGAGAAAGTTCTCCACTTTCTCTCACTAAGTTTTCATCTTTCTTTCTTTTAATCTTTCAATCTTTCAAGATTAAACATTTGTGTATTGTTGATTTCATTAATCAAGTTCTAGTTAAGCTTTTAATCTTTCATCTCATTCTACCTTTCTTGATTTTAGTTAACTTTTGGTGCAAAATACATTTGATCCGTGTTGTTCTTAATGTTTTTGTGCTTAAAAAGTTAATATTTTTGTTCCTACATAAGCTTTCATTTGATTAAGCTTAAAGATTCTTGTGCTTATTGGCTTATTTACATGTTTAGCTTATTTACTCTTTAAAAGTTTTCTTAAAAAGTTCATCTTTTAATTGTTTGATTTAAAAGTTTGCTTATTTTGAGTTTGGATAAGTTGTTGATTGTGCTTATTAAGTATATTTCACTTTTGATTCGTTCTATATTTGGTGTGAGCTTATCATTATAGCTTATTACTAGCTTTATTTCGAATCCCACATATATCGGAAAGGGTCTAAACCCCTTTCCGATCGGTACATTCCGATCTGCAGCCCCTTTCCTTCATTCCGATCATTAGATCGGATAAGGGTTTTAACCCATTCCGATTTGCACCTTCGTATTCCGATCACCTTGGATCGGAATAGGGTTTTGGCTTATTCTGATTAAGTCTCGTTCACATATTCCGATTAGGGTGGTTTTGTTATTATTCCGATAGCCCCAATTTACATCATTCCGATCCGTCTTCTTTTTATGATATTCCGATCAGTGGTTTTACCAACTTTCGGATTGCAGCTTTATTCCGAACAGGGACGTTTCACATATTCCGATTGGGTTCTATTTTGTAACATTCCAATTGTTGTCTCTTCTGAACATTCCGATCAGTGTTTTCCGATTACACATTCTAATTAATGCATTTTGGATATTCCGATTTGGCAGTAATTGTTTGTTTTCCAATTGTTTAATTTCTTGTTTTTGCAAGGTTTTCAAGTGTTAGATTTATTTGGTGTTCAAGTAATTTTCCTAATCTTGTCTTTAAGATTTCAATATTTTACTTTTAACTCGTTTCTTTAGTTTAATCTTTAAAGTTCTTATTTTATTCAACGACACTTATTTATTTGCTATTAGTTTAAAAATAGATAATCAACCAAACAACTCTCTTGTTCACCAAAAGATAATTGAGTCGCACTTTAGACTGGAAACCAATTCGAAAAGACTTGGGACTACGAATTTTGATACGTGTGGTAAAAGCCAAGTATTATATACCATAGGAATGGTAGACAACACTCTCTTTACAAAGAAGAAAGGTTCTCACCTCATAATCGTGCAAATATATGTTGATGAAATTATATTTGGCTCACCTTGTCAAGAATTGTGTGATGACTTTGCCAAAATCATGCATGATGAGTTTGAAATGTGTATGATGGGAGAACTTAACTTCTTTTTAGGACTCCAAATTAAACAAATGGACGATGGTATTTTCTTTAGTCAATCTAAGTACGCTAAAGAAATGCTAAAGAAATTTGGATTAGAAGAATCTAGACCAATGAAGACCCCAATGGCCTCGGATACTAAACTCACCGTAGATGATGATTGTGAGTCGGTATACAACACCAAATATAGAGGTATGATTGATAGTTTGCTGTACCTAACGACAAGTTGACCGGATATCATGTTTAGTGTTCGCCTTTGTGCTCGCTTCCAAGAGGCTCCCAAAACCTCTCACCTTAAAGCGGTTAAGCGTATCTTTCGATACATTAAGGGCACTATACATTTAGGATTATGGTATCCTAAAGGGGCCGTCATAGAAACCATAGTCTACGTGGACTCAGATCATGCGGGAGAATATGTGGACCGGAAAAGCACTAGTGGTGTTTGTACCTTCATGGGTTGTTGTTTAACTTCTTGGTTCTCCAAGAAACAAACCGCTCTTGCGATATCCACCACGGAAGCCGAGTATGTGAGTGCCAGAAAAGCATGCCAACAATCTCTATGGATGAAGCAAGAGCTTGTTGATTACTGGGTTCGTCTTGATGATGCTCCCATCATGTGCGACAATAAAGGTGCTATAGACCTTAGCAAGAATAACGTGCAACATTCGCGAACCAAGCACATAAAAATTCGTCACCATTTTCTTAGGGATGATGTTCAAAAGGGGAACATTTCATTGAAAAGGTACCCTCCGAGGATAACTTAGCCGACATCTTCACTAAGTCACTTAAGAGGGAACCTTTTAATTACTTGCGTCTAGGTCTAGATTAATGGAACATATTCCTTAATTGCTTTCCCTTTATTGAGTCTCTTACTTTCCTTTGAGTCTTTTATCACTTTGAGTCTTTGAGTCTCCTAAACACTTCTTGAAAATCTTCTCTTCTCCTTTTCAAAATCCTCAAAGTCTCTTTCGAAAATGGTCAAGAAATGTTTTGACATTGTTAATTCAATTTAAAAACGGTTTTCATAGATTCTTGCTATTAATCTCGAGCTTACATAATTCATATGTATGATTCTCTCAAACATAGCAAGAACAAGATAGAATCATGGAGGATCATTGTGTCATGACTTAAGGTCTTGTCTTACACACCTCCTACATCGATTTTTAAAATCCATGTATTTTGGTCAATCCCTATTTGGTGAGTTAGTATGTGTTCTCTTTGTCTATCTTTGCTCTTAAGCATATCCCTATGATAAGTTAGACTAGAAAAATAAGATTTGCGGAAAAATCTTCCTTCACCACCAAAACTCAACCACTGTAGGCGGTTCCATCTATGAACCGCGATCCCTTATCAATAAGGAACCACCGGAAGTAATAAGGAACCACGTACAGTGCTTCCTCTTTTTCGGGTATTTGTGATATTCCAAATTTGTTCCAATATTTTTGAGAATCTTTGCTTCAACCCTTTGACCACCCCAAAAATACCTTGAGCCTTTCCTATTAAACAATAAGCATTTTGCCTTACTTCACATCCCAAAATGTCTTACTCTCCTAATGAAAGCCTTGATTCTCCTCCATTCTCCCCAATTTCCTTTAATCCAAATTCACCCAAGAATACTCTTAATCACATCTTTCCTACCAAGAATGTTGATTGTGAAACATATTTTCTTCCACCACCACCCTTTAGTGTTCTTCCTCCTTCTCATGATAATGTCATGCACCATGGGACATATTGTCATTGTTGTCAATATCAACATCTTGCCATGGCACACATCTATGAGGAGTTGAGCTACATCAAGAGTCTCTTAATCATGTCTCCTCTTCACTTTGATTATGAGATCTCCACCAAGCCACCACCACCACATTCTGCCACTACCTTGTCTTTCATATAAGCATTGGTTGCTTATCCACAAGACACCGTGTTTTCTTCTCTTTTTTGTGACCTATAGCTATCTCTTGTTGGTTGTCTCTTTTTTTCAACTAACCCTTCTATGTAGCTTGTCATCATATCTCGATTCCTCGGTGCCCCAAGCAAGGGGAGTAAGCACCAAGGGGGAGTCTTTGCAAAGTCCGTCTCTTCAACACCGACTTATGCAACCTTTTTGCTTCGACAAAGGGGGAGAAATGAATAAACTCGTCTTCGAAAAATCTTGTTTTTGTGTGATTGAGTTTATGTATTGTCGGAATCAAAAAGGGGGAGATTGTTAATGCAATAATGCCTAAAAACGTTACTTGAATTTTTCGGTCTCGCTTAGTTTTGATTATGACAATATGTAAAAACAAGCATTTACAAAAACAACGAAAAACGAATTATTGAGTTCAAGTATTTTTCATTTTACCCATTTTCACTTATGGTATGAATAAACAAGTACTAACCGTAATCAAGTGATCAAGTGATTTAATCTTTTCTTAAAACTCACTTTTTATTAAGTGTGACAAGTTTTTAATTAAACTTTCTTTTTAAGAAAATGTTTTATTAAATTAAATATTTGAAAATTTGAAAATGGCATATTCCCTTTTGATTTGGAATATCCTTTCTGGATATTTTTATAATCAGATATGGCCTCCACCACTAAAGGACAAAAAGGGAGCGGAGTCTAGTCTGGCGGTTCCTTAGCGCCTAGGCGGTTCCTTATCGATAAGGTACCACCGACTAAGATAAGGAACCGCGGGCAGATATAACCGTTGGCCCTTTGTCCTATAAATAGTGGACCTTTCTCAGATTTTCAATCCACCTCTTTTGCACACAAATTTCCAGATTCAAACATACTTCTTAAATTACTCAAATCCTTGATCATTTGATTGATTACTACTTGTTTAGAAGTGAATCTATCTCATCCATCCCTTCCTCTTCAAGTGCAAAGAGAAGAACACTATCATTGTGAAGTGTTGAGTCCACCACCAAAGATCCTTTGAAGATCAAATTTTATACATTTTTTGTTGTGTAATAGTTGTGAAGATCCAAGTAGTTGTGTATGTACTAAGTATAGTTGTGTAGATTGGTCCTAGCTGTGATTAGGGCTCGACTTTTAGCTTAGAGTCAGAAATTGGTTAAGCAACGTGTACGGTTTTCTCCACCATAAGGAGCTTGTTGTGTATTGAACTCTCGAGTAAGGAGTACTCGAGGAGTGGAGTAGGAACGATGAGTGAGCTTCGTTGCCGAACCACTATAAATCCTTGGTGTTTGGTTTGATCTTTCTTTACCCTTAACTCTTTACATTTTTTATTCTTTGTGCATATATATTAGTTAGTATTAGTTTTAAAGTACACTATCATTGTTCATATTGTGCATAAGAAGATTTCACTTATTTCCTTAAGTCTAAGTTTTTTGAGAAAAAAGGATTTTTGAAAACCATCATTTAACAAGTAAATATAAGAAACTATTCAACCCCCCCCCCTTCTAGTTTCTACAGTTTTGTTAAAAAATTGATTTTGATTTGAAGATTTTGATTTTTATTATGATTCTAATGTTATAGTTGATATATGTTAGTGTTAGGGTTATGGGATGATCATATTTATGATTGGTTTTGGCTTAAAAATGTGATTTTATACAAGTTTTTGAAAGGTATTTTACAACAGTAGGTAAACTGTAATTTCGGGAATTTTATGTTGTGATAATGGTTTAAATAATTGCCTAGGTTTGTAGAGCATTCGATTAGATTCGATTTGATATAAAGTAGATCTTCTAGCTCCAAACGAGCGCGATGTTATGATGTTTTGATTAATCGTGTACCGGGAGACGAGTATCGGCACTACATATAGTTGTTGTCGATATTTGGATCGAATCTCGGGGACTATAAATTGAAGTTTTGAAATGAGTCACATACTTATAATGAAGTGTAAACCCTAGAGTATGAGTTTATTTTAAAACCCAAGTGTCGGTTTTGTAAATGGAGCCGTTTAAAGAAGTTAAAACGATTGTATGAATTATTAACGTAAATCTGTCCAGATTTTGTAATTTGAAGATGAGTCGAGTAAAGAATTTAAAAGTAATTTCATTTGATAAACTTGTTGGAGTTCTTTCTATATATAGTAAGTTAATTTCTCGAGTCGTTTCATAAACGTTTGACGAGTTTAAAAGGGGTAAATAAGTTAGTACATGTAGTATGTGCCGGCGGATTTTGTGGAAAGTGTAGAATGGTAAAGTAAATATATAGAAGAGTGTAATAGAGTAATTTGTATTGTTTTCTCTGGATTTTATTGTGATTTTATGAGTTTGAGTTTGATTTTGTTATGTATGATTTATTTCTCGAGTCATTGTTAATAAACGCGCCTTATTTGATAGGTAGCGGTTCTCGTTTTGAAAGGCATCCTCTGTCATTGGTGATCATCTAGCTAGATCTCTTATACTAAGGTAAGTCTGTAGCCTCTCTTTTCATGCTAGCTACTAAATGTTTTATTACCCGCGAGGGGGATACATGCTATTTGAAATTAAATGAACACAAGTCATGAGTAATTTTTGGACCCGAATTTTGCCTAGGTTTTTTACATTGTATTGAGTACCTTGTTGCTAAAGACCCTAAACTCATGAGCCGTTAACTATCTTCTGACTTGATGTTGTGAGTCGGGAATAGCCGCTTATTCTAATGATAGTACTATTGGGTTGACCACCCTATCTGAGACCAGGGCATTACGCTGAGTAACCTCTGGGAATGTGGTATTCTAGCAACTGATACCCTAGAGGGGCAATGGTTATATTCTAGTCATGCTAGCATTTGGCGCGGGTGACTATTTTGTTAAGGGGTCGGTGTCATGCGCTTAAATACAATGTTTTTGCCTTGAATATAGATTGTGTGTACGATAATTCTATAAATGATTATGATTGATTTTCTTCTTGTGTTCAAATGTGATTTGACAAACCTATAGACTCGCTCAACATTACAGTTGACTCGTTTTAGCATGTGTTTCAGGTAATAGGAATTGATGAAAGGCGGAGCTTTGCTGTGGAGGTTGTGGTTTGGCTTTTGGAACAATGTTGGTCTAAAAACTATTTCTATCCTTTTACTGTTGAACAATTTGTTGTATGTTTGTGTACTGTACTAAACTTTTTGGTTGTTGGTCGAGATCCATGGGGACTAAACGCTTTACTCTGGTGTCGTGTTAGTACAATATGGGATGAAATTATGTTTTAGACCTATTATGAAAATATTGTTTATGTTTTATGTGTAAACGTTTCTTTTTTGAGTCGTTCAATATACCTTGTGTGATGATGCTTGTGTCTAGCACCCAATTGTGTATTTCCTCTGCGCAATATAGATTGGGGGTGTTAGATTTATACTCCAACACAAAATAAAATTCCAAAATAATATTCGAGAATAAATTTATTTCCTGAAATGTCGGACTGTCAAAAAAACGGTGCATGTAAACGTAAGCACGTAACGTAGAGTTCTTCGGTTTAGACGTAGTCGATGCTACTTTAAGACGTAAACCCCAATTTCTTCCCAAAAGTGAGTGAGTTCATAAATTAATAATAAAATAATGATTTTAAATAATACTTGAGAATAAAATAACGTCCTCAAAATGAGAGATTGTCACAGCAGTTACCCCTAAAGAGGATGTTTGTCCTCAAAGATCAATTTATCTTACTACTCGCTTCTTATAGAGTTGGAGACACGTGGGTATTTCCTCCACATTCGGTCTTTTCTCTCAAGTGTAATTCATTACAATACGCGAGTTTCATCAAACATAACAATGGGAATATGATCAGGCTTAAGTTGACTTACTTTCTCTATCCATAATGTCCACGGGTTTTCAATGAATGCAACTTTCGCCGATCCAAACTTCATTAAGAAGTAATCAGATTTTCACTTGATAGACATTTTATCAAGTTCGATATACGAAACATAATTCATGCAACCCTTAATGTCCTAGGGTAGATCTAGCTTATATTCCTCTCAAACCAAATCTTTATATTATCTCGATGGTCCCATACAACGGGGACTTATTTTCCCATGATCTTTCAGATCATCATTCATCTTTCCATGGTGACAAATTCTCGGCATAGCTTTGCTACCCATCATGCACTTCAAGATCTACATTTCATATTCACATAACCTCCTGCCCACTACTGGCAGTCAATAATCAGATCCTAATTTCAACAATCATTTCAGGTCTCGCTGGTCGGGTATCTTCATCCCAACTCCTGCCTACAGATGCTATTTTATTTAGATCCTCACAAGATTCGATCTCGATTTCTAATACGATAATTATGAATGATAATCTCTCCAAAGGAAAACGATTATCCCGTTCATTACCAAAGGTCAATTATTCAAACATAAAACAAGACTTCTAGTGTTTGTATCGTTACTTTACCTTGTCTGTAAAACCCGCATGCTTTTACCATGCATAGTACCCTTAGGATCGTACGTACTAGATTAAAACTTTACTAATATAGCATGATTACGATTACGTGTTAGGAGTTTACGTATTACGTACGTGTTAGAACACGATAAGTATTTACTATGCACGAGCATGTAATAATTATTTAACGTTAATTAATCACGAACATGCGATCATTAAATCATGAACGTAATTAAAACACGAACTATTATTAATTACGTATATATATTTATTACGAGCGTAAATAAATATATTAGATCACGGTATTTACGTAACAAGAACTTTTAAAACACGAACATAAATAATCACAAACGAGTAACTAAATAACGAGACACGAAAAAAGGTACGGGTACCCCAAGTGGGGTCCCTACCCGCGGCCAACAAGGACAAATGGGCCAAGCCCATTTGTCAAAATTACTAAAGGGGGTTAGTTATTTTTACACTACACAAATTAACTTTACAGAAGATTTTAAGAAAACCTAAAACCTCCTCCTTCCTCCTTCTCCTTTGTGCCGCCACCCTAAGAACACCATACAAGGTGATTTTTGATCTTGGATCTTAGAATTCTAGTGATTTATCGTGTTGGTTCTTCGTTCTCTTGATCCACGAATTCGGTAAAACCTTTCTAAACCTTTTCTTTTTATTTAATCTTTTTATTAATTATGAACATGTGATGTTTTTATAAAAACATAATAATTAAGCATAGATCTAACATGTTTTGGTGTCAAATTAAATCAAAGGGTTGTTTTTAAGGGGTGTTTGTTTCGGCCGCAGGCTGCAACCGAACCCGAATGGGTTTCGGTTTGCCAAGCCGACCACCACCAAGACCATATGGTCTCGGTTGGTGCGTGTGGGTCCCACGGCATCAAGGGAAACTCGGGGTACCCTGAGTTGGTTCGGGGTACGGTGTCGATTCATGTCCGGTTCATGTTTTTAGCCTAGATCCGGTTCATGGTGTATGTTAGTTTTTTTATGTTTATGAACTTATGTTAAATTAAATTAATAAAATGATGTAATTAATTTAATAACATGACTTAGGTTATTTAATTATTAATGACCATGAAATAATTTTAACCTAAGTATTTATATATTTAAGACTTATAATTAATTAATTATTTTAAAACCATGGATATAATTAATTATTTAACATGACTTAGGTTATATTACTAATATATAATAATACATATTTTAACCTAGGTATTTAACTTATTTAATTAAAAACATGTTATACTTTAATTAAATATTATAACCTATATTTTAATTAAATTACATGAAATAATTATTAAACTATACATTATATCATATGACTTAGAAAATAATCATGAAAAACACTTAGGCTTATATACTTAGCTTATTTAACCAGCTTATTTCTAATTATGGAAACTTCCTATTTTTAGAAACTTAATTAAATAAGGCAGCTAATCTATTTATGGAAACCAGCTATTTTTAGAAACTTATTTATTTCAGGCAGCTAATCTATTTACGGAAACTTATTTAATTAAGGCAGCTAATCTATTTATGAAAACTTTCTATTTTTAGAAACTTATCTATTTTAAGCAGTAAATCTATTTTTGGAAACTTTCTATTTTTGGAAACTTTCTATTTTTGGAAACTTTCTATTTTTGGAAACTTTCTATTTTTGGAAACTTTCTATTTTTGGAAACTTTCTATTTTTGGAAACTTTCTATTTTTGGAAACTTTCTGTTTTAGGAAACCTGCTATTTTTGGAAAGTTACTTATTGTTACACAGTAAGTATAATAACACATGAAATACCAGAAATACTTAATCAGATTAAACAGAATATAAGATTTAACACAATTTAAGGCTTTAAAATAGTAAAACATGGTAAGAACACATAAAATAAGCTAAGACATGACATAAAACCAGCTATGTATTTAGTAAGCAGATACTTATTCATGTACGTATTTATGTAGCACTAGTGATTTGGAAGTAGGATTCTCGCAGTTCGTCTTTCTCGTTCACTAGACATAAGGTACGGATTCCCGTCCTTTCAGTATGGACATTCTTTCCTTATTAGGATTCCCCGTATGCAGCCAACTGTTTTCCCGTAGTATAAGTTATGAGTTTGATTGCTTATGTTTAATTAAGATTACCTATAGCCATATACATGCATGACCAGTTTCACCTAGTTATAGAGGTACCATAACCATAACATTAGAGGCACTGATGTTATGACTTCACCACGGCGGAGTGATTGCTCGTGGCGTCCCTTCAGCTTTTGGCCATTTATTTATATTTATCATGTGGGGCGTATGGGTGCATCCTAGTTACATGTTTTTATTCAGGATTACATGGTGAATGTGGTATGTGCCTTGCATCCTTCACAAGGAGCTGATCCCTCCTACCCAAAAACCAGTATATTAAATTAGAGGCAGCCCCTCTAATTTTCATGATGAGGTCACCCCTCCAATTATTCATGCACGGTAGATTTTTTTCATGACCTATGTTGGCTAATGGTAAAATATGACAAACAGTTTTTATAAGATAAACATAAGACTTTCAAACTATAAACCAGTTTTATTAAGACTTAACCAGGTTACTCGGGACTTAGTTTCTTCCGTTGTTATTATGTTATATTCTTATCCTATTCATACTTTATTGTACATCCGTGCACTGAGCGTATTTGCTAAGTCGTTTTCCTTTTCTATGTTCCCAAAACGACAGGTACTCAGGGACGCTCGTAGACACTAAGAGTACGTGCATATGGACTGGAAGCTGTCTAGCCTTCTTTACATTATGCATTTCCTTTCTTATGATACTTATGCTTTGGACATTGTTTAGTCCTTTCCTTTATTATACTATGTTTGTGTGTGATGAGCTTTACTCTTGGAATACCGATGTTTGATTCCGGTATTTTCCTTTTTATGGTCAAGTAATGTTTAGACATTTTACCTTGTATGCCTTGATGACACGCCATAATTTCTGTGATATTTCCATTTCCAAAATGGGGTGTTACAATTATGGTATCATAGCCAAGGCTTCGACCTGTAGGCTCTCAAAAATGACCTGTGATTAGTGGGTAGTCACTACGGTCTTCCTAGAAGTGACAGTTGTTTTCATGCATTCATCATTTTTAAGCATACATATACATGTCATTGTTGCAGGGTTTTTGACTAAGTAATGGTTGGTACAGGACTGGCCCTATTTAGTCGCATGTGTTTTATCGAAACTTTTAGATTTGGTACCGACCCATAGGCGTCCCCTCGGTATGTCTTTTGTTTTGGGTGAACTGACCATAGGCGTTCACTCTCGAGAATACAAAAGTTTTCATAAAACTGCATCATGCATTCATACACAAAATTTTCTTACATAAAATTTTTCTCGTGAAATTTTAGTATAAATTTTTTTCATGTATATATTTATATTTTATGATTTGATCTGTTTAATCATATTTTTTATGTTATACTGTCAGATGGTTCTCACACGCGAACAGGAGCAGCTCAATGCTGCAATTCAGGCTGCCATGCAAGCCTTGCTTCCTCAACTGAGGAATGACATTCGGGCTGAAGTTCAAGCTGCCAACAATCAGCAGCACAATCAGCCACCTCCTCCTCCTCCTCCAGTGACATTAGCAGTATGGCTGGAGAGATTCAACAAGCTCCGCCCTCGAGCTTTTGAGAAGACAGATAGCCCCAGCGATGCTGAAAGCTGGTTGGCTCACATCGAGAATATTTTCAACGCTATGGGCTGTGACCCCGCATACAAGGCGAGGTTGGCATGCTATCGGTTCGAAGGCGATGTACTCAACTGGTGGTTAGCATTGATGCAATCTGAAGGTGGTGATGAGTGGGTTGCTGGTTTGACTTGGGCTCAGTTCAAGGACAGGGTGATGGAGCAGTTCTTTCCCAAGGCTGAGCAGGACAAGCTCAAGAGAGAGTACCATGGGATCCGACAGAGAGCTGGGGAGAATAGCAACGAGTTTATGCAGCGCTTTCTTCGCTTGGCTGGTTTCCTTGTGCGGCAGCAGGTACTCCTGAAGAGCAGGCACATCACTTCAGATGGGCTCTTCGCATATCAGTCGCAAACAATCTGGTGTGTGCTACGTTCAACACTGTAGCACAAGTGGCTGATGCAGCACGAAAACTGGAGATGCTGCAGGAGAGGGATGAGTTCGGGGAAGCTGAAAGACCCGACAAGAGGCAGAAAACTAGGGACCGGTCTCAGCCAGCTACTCAGCAGCAGCCTCATCAGCCCAAGGGAAACGGTCAGACTAACGACCGTTCTGCTACGGATAGGCGTGGCGGTAATGACAATTACCGTAACAACGCCGGGCACTCCAACAACAGCAGTTCCTAATACTTACAAAATTCCTTATGTTTTATGTTATAACTCATATTCTAACACTTTATCAAACTTCTACCAGGAACCATGGAAACGGTAGGGACCAGAACCAGAGAGGTTCGCAGCCTAGCCGTCCAGCTATCACTGGTATTCAATCTTACGATTATCCGCTTCGTCCTTTGTACCCAACTATCATGTCTTATGTAAAATGTTTTTATCAGGTCCTCAGCCAGCCAGAGCACCTGCTGGAGGATACACTCATCCTCTTTGCTCTACTTGCCACCGTAGGCATCCAGGACCATGTCGCCGTAATACTGACGCATGCTTCAAGTGTGGTCTTCCTGGCCATATTATGAAGGATTGTCGTAAGGGCGAGATGGAGGGTACATCGGGACATGCTGATACCAAGCCGCCTCCTACTGCCGGGCGTGTCTACACGACATCTCAATACCAGGCCAACAAGTCTACAGGTACCATCACTGGAATCTTGTATATGTATGGTCGCGCTGCATGTGTTCTTTACGATACGGGTGCTACTCACTCGGTTATTTCTACTGCTTATGCTAAGAACATTAGGATGCCTCCCTTGCCACTAGAAAATAGGCTTACTATTTCCACGCCTTTGAGGGACTCTGTATTAATCACCCATGTATACAAGAGTCTTCCCCTAGAATTTGATGATAAGGTTCGATCTGTCGACGCACTTCCGCTGGACATGAATGACTTCGACATGATTTTGGGCATGGATTGGCTATCCAAGTATCATGCTACCATAGACTGCCATTCATATCGAGTTATCTTCGGTGATGTCAATGCACCAGAGTACATTCATAATGGGTTCATACCTGGATGGTCTGTACAAGTCATATCCACCCTGCAAGCGCGTGCACTACTGTCACATGGTTGCGAGGGTTATCTAGCTACGGTTCACGACATAGATGTTGAAAATCCATCGATTCAGGATCAACCAATAGTGTCGGAATTCGAAGACGTGTTTCCAGCAGAACTTCCGGGCATACCACCTGCACGAGAAGTGGAATTCAGTATCGAGCTGATTCCAGGAGCTGAACCAATCTCCAAGGCTCCTTATCGCATGGCTCCCATGGAGCTGAAGGAGCTAAAGGATCAACTGCAAGAACTTCTTGAACGAGGTTTCATTCGACCGAGCGCATCTCCATGGGGCGCACCGGTTTTGTTTGTTAAGAAGAAGGACGGTAGTATGCGTCTTTGCATAGACTATCGCGAGCTCAACAAGATTACCATTCGGAATAGGTATCCACTGCCACGCATTGACGATCTGTTTGACCAACTCCAAGGGGCCAAACACTTCTCCATGATTGATCTTAGGTCAGGCTATCATCAGCTATGGGTCAAGGAGCAGGATATCGCTAAGACTGCCTTTCGTACTCGTAATGGCCACTACGAGTTTGTAGTTATGCCATTTGGCCTGACAAATGCTCCAGCAGTGTTCATGGATCTATGAACAGAATCTTCTATGAATTTCTACACAAATTCGTCATTGTTTTCATCGATGACATCCTGATTTTCTCAAAGTCCAAGGAGGAACACGAAGACCATCTTCGTACAGTGCTACAGATTCTTCGCCAGAAGCAGCTGTATGCTAAATTCTCCAAATGTGAGTTCTGGTTAGACAAGGTGGCATTCTTAGGTCACATTGTATCAGCAGAAGGAATCACTATGGATCCAGCGAAGGTTGAGGCCATTACTAAGTGGCCAAGGCCAACATCAGCGACGGAAGTCCGCAGTTTCTTAGGCTTAGCTGGCTATTACCGTAGGTTCGTGGAGAACTTTTCCCGCCTAGCACTACCACTGACCAAACTGATGCGGAAAGGGGAGAAATTCGTCTGGACTGAAGATCGAGAGAAGAGCTTTGAAGACCTGAAGCAGAAGCTAGTATCTGCACCTATTCTTACTCTACCATCTGGTACGGGTGGATTTCAAATCTACAGCGATGCATCAGGGAAGGGACTTGGCTGTGTTCTCATGCAACATAGGAAAGTGATCGCGTACGCTTCACGGCAGCTTAAGCCTTATGAAGAAAATTACCCCACGCACGATCTGGAACTTGCTGCATTCGTGTTTGCATTCAAGATATGGAGAATCATGTGACATTTTCACAGACCACAAGAGCTTGAAGTATATCTTCACTCAATGTGAATTGAACATGAGGCAGAGGAGATGGTTAGAGTTGTTGAAGGATTATGACATTAATCTACAGTATCATCCTGGAAAGGCAAATGTAGTAGTAGATACTCTTAGCAGGAAGTCCGGAATGATCAACGGCATTAAAATCGAAGAGGAAATCATCAGAGACTTGGAGCGACTAGACATCGAGATCATGGTACGTGGACAGCACGGTTACTGGGCTAATCTAAGAGTAGAACCCGAGTTACTATCTAAGATCAAGGAAGCTCAGAAGGATGACGGAGAAATCTGGGCGATAGTAAAGAATTTGGAGAAGCAGACAAAATTCAGAGTAGATGCAGATGGTATCGTATGGAAGGGCACGAGACTTTGTGTCCCTGATGACCAAGAACTCCGGGAAGCTTTGTTAGCTGAAGCTCATAGCTCCCCATTCTCGATACATCCTGGTTCGACTAAGATGTACCATGACATCAAGAAGTACTTTTGGTGGAGTGGTATGAAACAGGATGTGGCAACTTACGTCTCCAAATGTCTTACCTGCCAGCAGGTTAAGATCGAGCATCAGTGATCTGGCGGTCTCCTTCAACCCTTAGATATTCCAGAGTAGAAGTGGGACAAAATCACCATGGATTTTGTTACCGGTCTTCCGCCTACCAAAAGGAAGCACGATGCAATTTGGGTTATCGTTGATCGACTTACCAAATCAGCTCATTTCTTACCGATCCGCAAGGAAGATCCGGTAAGTAAACTCGCAGATACGTATAGACGAGAGATCATGAGACTCCATGGTGCACCATCCAGCATCGTCTCAGACAGAGATCCTCGATTCACTTCGCGCTTTTGGAAAAGTCTGCAGAAAGCTTGGGGTACACAACTTAAGCTTAGCACGGCTTTTCATCCTCAAACGGACGGACAGTCGGAGCGAACCATCCAGACATTGGAAGATATGTTGAGGTCATGTGCATTAGAATGGACGGGTGATTGGGACGAGTACATCTGTTTGGTGGAGTTTGCATACAACAACAGTTGGCACACAAGTATCAAGTGTGCTCCATTTGAGATGTTGTATGGCAGAAAGTGTCGCGCCCCAATCTGTTGGGATCAGGTTGGCGAGCGAACACTCGAAGGACCGGAAATCATAGAGATGACCAATGAGAAGATCGCAGTAGCTAAGTAGAAAATTCAGGAGGCACGGTCACGTCAGAAGAGTTACGCCGATAAGCATCGTAGGGATATACACTTTAATGTAGGAGATCACGTCTTCCTTAAGGTTTCGCCGGCACGTGGTGTTAGACGCTTCGGGATTAAAGAGAAGCTCAGTCCTCGTTTCATCGGACCGTTTGATATCATTGAACGAGTCGGTGAAGTATCTTACCGATTGGCGTTACCTCCGCAGCTTTCGCATGTGCACAATGTGTTTCATGTGTCCTTACTCAGAGGGTACTAGTATCATCCCCTTCACATGGTTCAGTATCCACTGGAACAGATACGTGAAGATCTCACTTTTATAGAAGAACCCGAACGAGTTCCTGACAGACAAGAATGAGTCATGAGAAAGAAGACGATTCCATTCGTCAAAATTCTATTGAGGGATCATACCGAGCGGGAAGCCACTTGGGAAACAGAGGAGTCTATCCGGGCTTCTTACCCTCATTTCATATTTTGAATTCGGGTATGTTCTTCTTTTCCAGTTTACTTTATCTATAATTCGGGGACGAATTATTCTTTTTAGGGGGAAGAGTTGTAAAACCCGCATGCTTTTACCATGCATAGTACCCTTAGGATCGTACGTACTAGATTAAAACTTTCCTAATATAGCATGATTACGATTACGTGTTAGGAGTTTACGTATTACGTACGTGTTAGAACATGATAAGTATTTACTATGCACGATCATGTAATAATTATTTAACGATAATTAATCACGAACATGCGATCATTAAATCATGAACGTAATTAAAACACGAACTATTATTAATTACGTATATATATTTATTACGAGCGTAAATAAATATATTAGATCACGGTATTTACGTAACGAGAACTTTTAAAACACGAACATAAATAATCACAAACGAGTAACTAAATAACCAGACACTGAAAAAGGTACGGGGAAGTGGGGTCCCTACCCGCGGCCAACAAGGACAAATGGGCCAAGCCCATTTTTCAAAATTACTAAATGGGGTTAATTATTTTTACACTACACAAATTAACTTTACAGAAGATTTTAAGAAAACTAAAACCTCCTCCTTCCTCCTTCTCCTTTGTGCCGCCACCCTAAGAACACCATACAAGGTGATTTTTGATCTTGGATCTCAGAATTCTAGTGATTTATCGTGTTGGTTCTTCGTTCTCTTGATCCATGAATTCGGTAAAACCTTTTTAAACCTTTTCTTTTGATTTAATCTATTTATTAATTATGAACATGTGATGTTTTTATAAAAACATAATAATTAAGCATAGATCTAACATGTTTTGGTGTCAAATTAAATCAAAGGGTTGTTTTTAAGGGGTGTTTGTTTTGGCCGCAGGCTGCAACCGAACCCGAATGGGTTTTGGTTTGCCAAGCCGACCACCACCAAGACCATATGGTCTTGGTTGGTGCGTGTGGGTCCCACGGAAGCAAGGGAAACACGGGGTACACTGAGTTGGTTCGGGGTACGGTGTCGATTCATGTCCGGTTCATGTTTTTAGCCTAGATTCGGTTCATGGTGTATGTTAGTTTTTTTATGTTTATGAACTTATGTTAAATTAAATTAATAAAATGATGTAATTAATTTAATAACATGACTTAGGTTATTTAATTATTAATGATCATGAAATTATTTTAACCTAAGTATTTATATATTTAAGACTTATAATTAATTAATTATTTTAAAACCATGGATATAATTAATTAATTAACATGACTTAGGTTATATTAATAATATATAATAATACATATTTTAACCTAGGTATTTAACTTATTTAATTAAAAACATGTTATACTTTAATTAAATATTATAACCTATAGTTTTATTAAATTACATGAAATAATTATTAAACTATACATTATATCATATGACTTAGAAAATAATCATGAAAAACACTTAGGCTTATATACTTAGCTTATTTAACCAGCTTATTTCTAATTATGGAAACTTCCTATTTTTAGAAACTTAATTAAATAAGGCCGCTAATCTATTTATGGAAACCAGCTATTTTTAGAAACTTATTTATTTCAGGCAGCTAATCTATTTATGGAAACTTATTTAATTAAGGCAGCTAATCTATTTATGGAAACTTTCTATTTTTAGAAACTTATCTATTTTAAGCAGTAAATCTATTTTTGGAAACTTTCTATTTTTGGAAACTTTCTATTTTTGGAAACTTTCTATTTTTGGAAACTTTCTATTTTTGGTAACTTTCTATTTTTGGAAACTTTCTATTTTTGGAAACTTTCTATTTTTGGAAACTTTCTACTTCTGGAAACTTTCTATTTTAGGAAACCTGCTATTTTTGGAAAGTTACTTATTATTACACAGTAAGTATAATAACACATGAAATACCAGAAATACTTAATCAGATTAAACAGAATATAAGATTTAACACAGTTTAAAGCTTTAAAACAGTAATAATGGTAAGAACACATAAAATAAAGCTAAGACATGACATAAATCTAGCTATGTATTTAGTAAGCAGATACTTATTCATGTACGTATTTATGTAGCACTAGTGATTCGGAAGTAGGATTCTCGCAGTTTGTCTTTCTCGTTCACTGGACATAAGGTACGGATTCCCGTCCTTTCAGTATGGACATTCTTTCCTTATTAGGATTCCCCGTATGCAGCCAACTGTTTTGCCGTAGTATAAGTTATGAGTTTGATTGCTTATGTTTAATTAAGATTACCTATAGCCATATACATGCATGATCAGTTTCACCTAGTTATGGAGGTACCATAACCATAACATTAGAGGCACTGATGTTATGACTTCACCACGGCGGAGTGATTGCTCGTGGCGTCCCTTCAGCTTTTGGCCATTTATTTATATTTATCATGTGGGGCGTATGGGTGCATCCTAGTTACATGTTTTTATTCAGGATTACATGATGAATGTGGTGTGTGCCTTGCATCCTTCACAAGGAGCTGATCACTCCTACCCAAAAACCAGTATATTAAATTAGAGGCAGCCCCTCTAATTTGCATGATGAGGTCACCCCTCCAATTATTCATGAACGGTGGATTTTTTTTCATGACCTATATTGGCTAATGGTAAAATATGACAAACATTTTTATAAGATAAAAATAAGACTTTCAAACTATAAACCAGTTTTATTAAGACTTAACCAGGTTACTCGGGACTTAGTTTCTTCGGCTGTTATTATGTTATATGCTTATCCTATTCATGCTTTATTGTACATCCGTGCACTGAGCGTATTTGCCTAGCCATTTTCCTTTTCTATGTTCCCAAAACGGCAGGTACTCAGGGACGCTCGTAGACATTAAGAGTACGTGCATATGGACTGGAAGCTGTCTAGCCTTCTTTACATTATGCATTTCCTTTTTTATGATACTTATGCTTTGGATATTGTTTAGTCCTTTCCTTTATTATACTATGTTTGTGTGTGATGAGCTTTACTTTTGGACTACCGATGTTTGATTCCGGTATTTTCCTTTTTATGGTCAAGTAATGTTTAGACATTTTACCTTGTATGCTTTGATGACACGCCATAATTTCTGTGATATTTCCATTTCCAAAATGGGGTGTTACATTGTCCCTTCGATTGGGGTGGTAAACAGTACTCTAATCGAGATACGTTTCCAATGACTTCTGAGGAAATCTCTAGAAATTCGATGCGAAGCGAGGATCTTGATAGAGATGATTGATACAGGCACACTATGTTTACACAACTCCTTTAAATACAAAAGAGTCAATTTTTTCATCGAGAACCTATCATTAACGGGAATGATATTAGAAGATTTGGTCAGTCTATCGACGATGACCCAAATCAAATAAAATTCAGATGATGACCTTGGAAGATTGTAATAAGAATCCATGGTGATTCTATTCTATTTCCCAACAGGAATAATAAGCTGTAGAAGCAATCCTTATGGATTTTGGTGTTCAGCCTTGACCTTCGTAAAAGTTAAACATTTACTAACATATGTTGCGATGTTTGCTTTCATATTTGGTCATCAGTACAACTTCTTTAGATAAGATACTTTTAATCAGAAATGGCATGAATAGAATACTTAAACTTATGAGATTCCAATATGACTAAATCTCGAAATCCTCCATATTCAGACCACCACAAACGAACTTTTAAACATTTAACGCCATCGGCTCTCATTCTAATGGTTCTCATTAGCCGCGAACCTCTTTATTATTTATATTATCCTTCTTACACGCATAAGCTATTTTTTAAATTGATCGGGCAAATTATTGTGTATGATCAATACTAAGGAACACATCTTAATTGGTTCTCTATTCCTTCTACATAATATGTCAGCAACTACATTCACCTTCCCTGATGAAATAATTATCAGGACCACAATTCACTCAGAAATTCTTTCTTCATATTTTCTAAGTTTTAATTTCATCTCAACTATTATATTTATTAGTTTTGCTCAATCCGACGTTTAAAGCGTCGATAAATATTACAAATAATTAAGTAATAAATATTAAATTTTATGAAACTTAAACGTAAATTTTATTAAATTTCTCAGTTCGTCCAATTGTAGAAAAATGTTCAAAATAAATTTGAATTTAGTTAACTTGATCGTTGTTGATTTATCGAAATTAATTAATAAGATCCGTAAATGTTCGAAAAATCTTTGTTTATACTTTTGTCAAAATTTTCTTAGTTAAAAAGCAAAAATTGTCGTTTCAAATTCCAAGTCATGGTTTAAATGGTTTCCTCATTTCCTCCTAGGTTGTCTTGAGGTATACACAAACATTTACTCCTAAGGGAGTTTAGTTAAATGATCTTTGTATGAGGGAATAATTCCGTCATGATCCTTTGATAAAATATTTGTCAAAACATATTCGTATTTCATTTTTGGTATAATCCAAGCCTTAATGGCTCTAATCTTTGAAGAGTCAATATAGATTCCATTATCTATTAATCAAACGGTCAAATAATGAAAGGATCAAGCCTTAAATCACATGTTAAATACTCAAGGTATAGGTTTTCACTACTCGGCCAACTCAGGGCAGTCTACAAATGATTACTAACTCCTTCTTATTCTTAGAAACAAACATATGATCCTCAATGATCACAAGCATGAATTTATCAAATTATAGCCTACACACGTGATTCACCAAATTTATGGATGCTACATGTACATGGGTCAATCCAAACGACATAACATGAAACTCATAATGTTCATTACGAGTTCTGGATGTAGTGATTGGAATAGATAACCTTTTTCGCGGACGCGAAGTTGATGATAACCATGCCGTAGATCATATTTTTGAATATACGCTAGAACCTTGTAAATGATCGAACAAATCTTCCATCTTGGGTAATCGATATAGATTTTTGATCGTCAATTTACCTAGTTCATGGTAATTAACAAATATAAGGAATAATAACACCATAGCTCTCCATGATGACGAGCTCGGTAGAATAAAATATTTTTCCGACAACTCTCTTAGTTGCACGGTAACTCTTTCGATTCAGATGGTGCTGAAGTAGGGTGCACATGCCACAGGTGCAGCACCGGGAATATACTCAATACAAAATTCAACATGCCTTAATGGCGAAAGTCTAGGTAATTCATCTGCAAATACCTCTGAAAGTTCAAATAACAGGAACATCTTTTAATAAAATTACTTTAAGTTCTTTCTAGATTACAAGATCTATGACTAGTTAATAACCATTCATGGTATAATTTCAAGTCCAAATGTAGGATATGATCTCCCATTGGGAATTATTTAGATTACTTTTGATAATCAACATCTTATCTTTTAGGGGAATTCTACTCGGGTTCCCATCAATTAAGTAAATGACATCACGTCATAATCAACCAATCCATTATAATGGCACTACCAACTTTCCAGTTTTATTACCGTCGATAAGATGAGAACTTCTAAAAAGACTAATAATAACTTATAACTGTAACACCCCCAAATTTATACAACTCAATACAGCGGAAGACTCGTTGGTGTTACGGGATAGCACATTACTCACATCATAGACAACGCATAAAAATCGCGTCGTTTAATAATAAATCATTTCCATTCATAAACATTAAAGTTACATCGGTCCCAAGTCATATTATTTCATACAAAGTTTTACAAAGTATTTGAATGGAAAAATATTGTTTAAGTGCGGGCCATGAATTCTTGTCGTCTTCCCGAGAATTACCTTCAAGTACCTGAGATAAAACATGTTAAAAGAAAAGGTCAGCGATAACGCCGAGTGAATTCATAGAGTTTAATAAATTCCATCAATATAACTTTGGTATAAAATTAGTACCAAAAATCAATTCGTACAAATCATTGTAATAGGCCGTAAAATAGCCAAAATCATTTTATACAAATCTTTGTAGTAGGCCATAAAATAGCCAAAGTCATTTTATATAAATCCTTATCGAAAATCATAATATAGGCATTTGCCTTAAAAATTATTATACGAGCCAATGTCGTAAAAATATCATACAATACGTCTTATGACGTTGTATAAAATCAAATAAAAACCTTTATATGAATATGGTTATGAAAACCAAAACACAAACATAATATCATTAGTATGACCCTGTATTGCTAGTCAGGCAATACATCGTAATTCGAAGCGTCTAGTAGTGTTTCGTTATTTTGGATTATTATAAGCCGCATGACATTGTTACCTTACTAAACCAAAACGGGTAGCTAACCCGATACCAATTTTGCCCATCTAAAGTAGCGTGTCGTCACAAAGGTCACGCTATGGAAATCTTCTCATACATAAATTCGCTTACCAATCAATGTGGCACGACGGGGATCAACCGTCAAGGCGCGAACTGGGGTGATCGTCCCCAAATAGTACTATTAAATACATAAGCGTCTACCAACTACCGGTAGTTCACAATTCATGCTAATGGGACTTTTAGTGACATAACCTAACTTTAATAATCCATTTAATTTCATCTATCGGGTCCATTAATCATTTATCGGGTCATACAATCGGGTCATTCAATCATTCGGGTCCAAAATCAATAAACAAACAATCAGGACAAATGGTGTCCTAAGTTTATAAAAACTAACATGTTATCTCCCTCGCGGGTTTATAAAGCATTTATAAAACATTTAAAAGAGTGCGAGGCTATGAACTCACGTTGATGTGGGAAGGCGGGTTATCGGCAATTCGGACGTACGGTACGTGCTTCAATCACGGAAACCTAGACAAATAATAATCGGTCTTAGACGTTTGTCCAATGACTTTATAAAAATACCAATTATGTATACATATGATTATTATATATATATATGATGATCAAGTGGGTTTACATATTCTCGTTTACTCATTTTAGAGTTATATGTCGATAGCTTTTATACTAGTTTACTAGTTTTACCCATTTACGTGTCTTAAGTCCAATAAGCTTATTATAAGTTATTTAACTTATTTTAGTCCATTTTGTACTTATATTATCAGTACATACACTTTCAAGTTGGGCCCAAATGGGTTAAGCCCAATAAGTTCTTTTTATGGGTGTTTATCTTATTTATTCCAATTATTAGCCCAAGTATTAGTCCAATATGTTTACTTAGCTCGTTAATATCCGTATGCCCTATAGTTCGGGTTTTATCGGTTTTTACTTGTTATACATGTCTATATATCAGTATATAAGTTTTATAAAGTTTTCATTAGACGGGTCCAACCATCTAAGTTTTATTTAACAAAAAACGTTAATTTTACGGCGATAGCCGAAAAAGTCGTAAAAAACAAGTTTATAGTTTTTATTACTTATAAACATTATTTCACCACCATTTATATAATTTATCCATTTGATTAACCTTTTATATATATTTATATAAATAAGTTTTATAAGTTAGTGGGGTTTTATTTTACATTTTATATATTAAAATGTGAGTGCTTATATAATAGTATTATTCTTTAATTTCCAAAAATCTGATTTTTAACTTCATCTTCACCAAAACTGCCATATCTTGAGTTCTATAATGAATTAGAAGCTCAAATTTTTATCACATAAACTACATGATATGTGCTACATTTAACTCTTCTATGGCTACTGTTGAATCATCTTCTAAATTTTTTCTAAAAATCGTCCAAAACAGTAACCTCAGATTTATACCCTAAACTTGTTTTGATCATATCTCACTCATTACAATGATTCCATTGCATGGCCAACTCTCACATGTGTACAAGACCCATAGCTTACTGTAAATCCATTCTACTTCATCATTTTATCAGATTACCATATAGTTCTTTACTGTTTTATACAGTCATCAAATTTAACCAAGATTTTAACCTTGTTTCTTATGGTTTTTCACCTTTTTATCCATGATTATCAACAACAAATCCCCACATAACATTTTTATCATCATATAATCATCATAAATATATACAATAGGAAATAAAATACATGTTTACATAATCAAAATAACAAGAAGTTGAGGAGGACAATCTTTATACCACCAAGTTGATGTAGGTTATGATTTTGACATGGTTTTTGATGGAGAAACTTGTAGATATCCATGACCATCATCAAGACCACCATGCTCCATGAACTCCTTGTGGAAAATCAGTCCCAAGACACCATGAATACTCCTCCTTGGATGTTATAACTTGCACCAATCTTCATCTTTTTGAATGGAGATTAACATATGTTAATTATAACATATGTTTATGGTTAAACTTTGATCAAAAGTAGTGTTTTTGGGGTGGATATGGACGGCACCAATAGAGAGAGTTGAGAGGATTTTGTGAGTTGATTGCATGGTGTAAATGGTGGTATTGTGTAGCTAGTAGTTTTTGTTTCAAGATGTGCTTAACTTTTAAGCAAAAATGGACAAGTGTGAGGCTTGTTAGCTACACTTGACACCTCATGGTGTTAAGTAGTTAACTTAGGCCGGTTTTGGGAGTGGGTGGGACAAGTGTCCCACTTGTCTCATCCCATTTATTTACGGGTACTCCTCGATTTTAGTTTCCTCGATTTGCGTGCCCTCGGGTCGTTTTACGAAAAACGTTTTTATAAATTATGAATCGACGTCATAAAACGAATCCAATAAAAATTGTCTCATCAAAAACGGAGTTCGAAAACGTAAATACGTAATCCTAAGGTTTCCGGTTTAGTCGTAATGGACGTTAAAAATAAAATCGTAAGTCCTAATCTCTTCTCGTAAATTTGTGAGTTTATAAACCAACACAAATTTAAAACTCCAAAATAATATTCACGGATAAATTTATTTTCTGAAATGTCGGACTGTCACCAAGGACGGTGTATGTAAACGTAAGCACGTAACGTTGAATCCTCCGGTTTAAACGTAGTCGACGCTACTTCAAGACGTAAATCCAAATTTCTCCCCAAAAATATGTGAGTTCATATTGTAACATTAAAATAATGTTTTTAAATAATATTCGAGAATAAAATATCAACCATAAATTGACGGATTGTCACAGCATTTACCCCTAAACAGGATCTTTGTCCTCAAAGATCATCTTACTACTCGCTTCTTATAGAGTTTAAGCCATGTGGGTATTTCCTCCACATTCGGTCTTTTCTCACCAGTGTAATCCATTATAATACGCGAGTTTCATCAAACATAACTACGGGAATAAGATCAGGCTAAATGTTGACTTACTTTCTCTATCCATGATGTTCACGGGTATCTGATGAATGCAACTTTTCGCCGATCTAAGCTCTACTAACAATAATCAGAATTTCACTTGATAGATATTCCATCAAGTTTGATTTACGAAACATAATTCACGCAGTCTTTGAAGTCCTAGGGTAGATCCAGCTTATATGCCTTTCAATCCCAACTTTTACATCATCTCAATGGTCCCAAACAACGGGGACTTATATCCCATGATTTGTCAGATCATGAATTCATTTTTCCAAGGTTAAAAATTGTGGCATAACTTCACTACCCATTTGGCACTTCAAGATCTACATTTCACATTCACACAACCTCCTGCCCGCTATCGGCAGTCAATAATCAGATCCCAATTTCAACAATCATTTCAGATTTCGCGGGTCGGGTATTTTGTAAGATTAGGTTCGCCATCATAGGAAACCTTAAACCTAAAAGACATGTCCAACTCACAATGGGTGTATGTCGGATGTCTTCATCTCAACTCTTGCTTACAGATGCTCTAATATAGATCCTAACAAGATTCGATCTCAATCCTAATACGATGATTATCAATGATAATCTCTCCAAAGGAAAACGATTATACGGTCTATTACCAAAGGTCAATCATTCAAACATAAAACAGCACTTATATTACTTTGTATCGTTACTTTACCTCGTCCCTTCGATTGGGGTGGTACATAGTACTCTCATCAAGGTTCGTTCTCAATGATTTCTGAGCAAATCTCTAGAAATTCTATGCGAAGCGAGGATCTTGATATAGATGATCGATACAGGCACGCTATGTTTACATAACTCTTTTGCATTTATCATTAACGAGAATGATATTAGCAGATTTGGTCAGTCTGTCGACGATGACCTAAATCGAATCAAATTCATATGATGACCTTTGCAATAGCTAGACGTTTACTAATGTACGAGGCGATGTCTGCCTTCATAATTGCCATTAGTACAACTTCTTCAGACAAAGATACTTCTAGTCAGAAATGACATAAATAGAATACTTATACTTACAAATTCCAACATAACTATATCTCACAATCTCCATATTTAGGCAACCATAAACGGCCCTTTAAAACATTTAATGCTATTGGCTTCTAAATTTTTAATGGTTCACATTAGCCGCGAACCTCTTTTATAATCTACATTATCCTTTTTACAAACATTGTTTATTTTTAAATTGTTCAACAACTTATTTTTGTACCTTCATTATTAAGGAACATGTCCTAACTGGTTCTTTATCTTTTCTACATAATGCGTCGGTATCTATATTCACTTCTCATGATGATATAATTATCATGTCCACAAGTCTCTCAGATATTCTTTCTATATTATGCGTTAGTAATTACGTTCACTTTCTCCTGATGAAATAAATATCATAACTTTAGTTATTCAAAATTCTTTCTTCATATTCTTTATGTTTCAGTTTCGTCTCAACTATCATTTTTATCCGTTTTACTCAATCTGTCGCCTAAAGCGTCGATAAGTATTATGATTAATTAAATAATTATTAGTTAATTTTTGTGAAGCGTAAACGTAAAAGTTTTAAATTTCTTAGTTCGACCAATTATATAAAATGTTCAAAAATAATTTGAATTTAATAAACAAAATTTTTGTTGATTTATCGAAAATATTTAATAAGATTTCGTAAATGTTCGAAAAATCTTTGTTTATACTTTGGTCAAAATTTTCTTAGTTGAAAAGCAAAAATTGTCGTTTCAAATTTCAAGTCATGGTTTCAATGGTTTCCTCAATCCCTTTTTGGTTATCTTGAGGTATACACAAACATTTACCCCTAAACAGAAGTTTAGTTAAATGGTTTGTGTATAAGGGAATAATCCCTTAAATATCCTTTGTTAAAACATTTGTCAAAATATATTTGCACTTTCTTTTTGGTAAAATCCAAAGTCTTAAAAGGGCTCTTAATTTTTAAAGAGTCTATATGCATACATCTTACCATTATTAATCCAACGGTCATTTTATGTAAAGGATTAAGTTTTTAATCCCTAAGCGTTAATGGTTCTAATCTTTGAAATGTCAATATAGCTTCCATTATCCATTAATCACATGGTTAAATCATGTAAAGAATTAAGTCCTTAATCACATGTTAAATATTTAAGGTATAGGTTTTTATCGTTCGGCCAATTCAGGGCAATCTATAAATGATAATTAACTCATTCTTATTCTTATAAACAAGCAAATGATCCTTAATGATCACGAGCATGAATTTATCAAATTACAGCCTACACACGCGATTTATCATAATTATGAATACTGCATGTGCATCGGTCAATCCAAACGACATCACGTGAAACTCATAATGTTTATTACAAGTACCGGATGTAATGATTGGAATAGATAATCTTCTTCGCAGATGCGAAGTTGATAATAACCATGCCGTGGATCAAATCTTTAAAACATACGCTAGAACCTTGTAAATGATCGAACAAATCTTCCATTTCGAGTTATGGATATCGTTTTCGATTGTCAATTTACTCAGTCACAGTAATCTATAAATATAAGGAATGATAACACCATAGCTCTTCAGGATGACAGGCTTGGTATAATAAAATCTTTCTCCGACAACTCTCTCAGTTGTACGGTAATTCCTTTAATTCAGATGGTGCTGACGTACAGTGCACAAGTCCCAAGTGCAGCACCGGAAATATAATCAATGTCAATTTCAACTTGTCTTAACAGCAAAAGTCTAGGTAATTCATCAACAAATACTTCCTAAAGTTTCAGATAACCGAAACATCTTTTAATAAATTCATATTAGGTTCTTTCTAGATTATAATATCTATAACTAGTTCACAACCATTCACTGTATAATTTCAAGTCACCTATCAAGAATTATTTAGATCACTTTTGATAATCAACATCTTGTCATTTAGGGGAATTCTACTCGAGTTCCCATCAATCAAGACAATGTCGTCATGTCATAATCAATCAATCCATTCTACTGGCATTACCAACTTTTCAGTTTTATTGCCGTCGATAAGATGTGAACTTCTCAAAAGTCTAATAATAACTCATAATCCTTCACAAATTCAAGGATATATGGAGACATAACTAACCTTAAAAGAGTAAGGTTAACGCATAATCTACACGGGAGAATTTCAAATCAGATACAGACGAAAACATTTAACGAATATAAATATATCCCATGTTTTCATTAATTTGAGTACGCATTCGAAAGCTCCTCGGATCGTTACCCAGGTCATTCAAATGAAATTAAATCAAAAGAAATGATAGGAACGTCGATACATCCAGTCGGGTATCAATACTCGATAATCAGATACTTTTCCTAAGAATCTCGCTACGGGAGAATTGGACAAGAAAGAATTGTCAATTGTCAAATAAGACAATTTCCACAGATGAGTAAATTCGACTCAGAAGAATAGATGCTACAGGCACATATGTAGGTGTCCCTAACACTATGTCCTTATTTTTCACTTTTTGCAGATCTCATTAAAATTTAATCTTTCACAATCTTCAAAGAAAATGTAGTATTTATTCATTAGTTTTATGGTGACTACTAATCAGTCTTGCATGGTCCATTCCAAATTGTATGTAGGCGCGCAACTATATACAATTTCAAGATTAACGATGCAATACTCAGTTCGTCAAAATTTTATCATCATGTTTATAATAAAAACATTTTCGTACTTAATTCTTAAATAAGAATCAAAAATAAATTTACAAAGATTTTCTTTGTTATGGAAATAATTAGGTTTTCCAAAGCTTTTCATAAACAACTTCATTTTGATATCAATCACTTATAAATCTCCCTTTGAATAATCCTTATAGTAATGAAAATCCAATTTCCTCAAATGATACTGTTTTATCTTATAAAAACGATGAGTGATCTGCAAAAGAGTGATGAATGCTTGTTCACCAAGAATTAACTACGATATGATAGGAAATGAGCTTAGCCAAATAATCATGAGGTTCATGACCTCAATGGCACTCAAGAATACAAAGAGAATAATCCACAACGTAACTCAAATCGAGATGAGTACTTGTTCAATGATTGGATCACTAATGCGAGCATTAGGAAGAAGCAAGAAAAGATAGATAACATCGATACATGTAGAATTTAGCAATCAAAGGTAGTCTTTTTCATTAATCACAAACAAGTCAAAATTGTACCGTAACACATTACGTGTCACTATGTCCTACAATTCTCAGAACTCATCCTACCAACTGATGTCTCAGTTAAGTTAGGGATTATTTTTAAAAGATACCACAATGAATACTATCTACAAGAGTTATTAGGTGTTCCACATGTCCCAGAAGATCCATCGGTCCCAATTCAGAAGAAGATTTCTTCAATTTCTTTATTGGACACTGGGCATCCTCGTCAGTGGACAATGGCCTAGGAACAACCCTTAACACGAATCAACAATCAATTAAAACCATATAATTCAATCACAGAACTTAATGACTTATATTAACAATCTCATATTCCATACAGGTTAAGTTTTACTTTATTCAAATTTCAACCACTTTTATACTCAATTCGATATCCTACTTCATTCTTCAATACTTACAACCTTATTCTTCGGCCTTGTAAAGGCAATACGATCTCAATACGAATCAACACTTAATTTCCAATCCTATTAGCTCTTACAACAACAATTATCAAATGAGTCATTAATATGAAATGACTTGGTCATTCAACTAGACTTCTCGGAAAGGTATTAGTGGCATGAGGCTTTTGGGTAATGGTTCCAATAACAGCCTCAAGTGCAACATTCACCCTTTCGATTTCAATTTGAGAATTGGATGACAACGAATCAGATGACATCTTTCCAGGTGATAACGTTTTGTCAAACTCCACTCTATAAGGAAAGATCGTCATGACATCGATATCAGTTTTAATCTCGCCAATCCTTTTTCAATATCATAATCAACTAATATCTACATTTCTACGAATATCAACCATTTGTTGGGATCATAAATATCCACAACTTGGTTTAGATCTAGGATAGCTAGAATTCCTACGAGAATAGCTTTGATTAATTTACTAAGGGATTTAGGGTTTCTTGTGACAATCGACGTCGTATAAATATCTCGTATAAAAATCAAAATAATCGTCAAACAATCATGTAATAAAATTACATCATATATAAATATATATAATCCAAGTTATATATATATTAAAATAACACTTCTCAGTCTTGGTCTTGTCGGTAACTCGGGAATTCTTCGGCACCGTTATAGTCAAAAGATTTTTAGACATTTTTAGAAAAATGTTTATAGTTAAAAGATTTTGAAATGTTTTATTCAAAACCTTAGTTTTAAAAATCTTTCGTTCTCTATAACGAGAGCTCTAATACCAAACTGTAACACCCCCAAATTTATATAACTCAATACAGCGGAAGACTCGTTGGTGTTACGGGATAGCACATTACTCACATCATAGACAACGCATAAAAATCGCGTCGTTTAATAATAAATCATTTCCATTCATAAACATTAAAGTTACATCGGTCCCAAGTCATATTATTTCATACAAAGTTTTACAAAGTATTTGAATGGAAAAATATTGTTTAAGTGCGGGCCATGAATTCTTGTCGTCTTCCCGAGAATTACCTTCAAGTACCTGAGATAAAACATGTTAAAAGAAAAGGTCAGCGATAACGCCGAGTGAATTCATAGAGTTTAATAATTCCATCAATATAACTTTGGTATAAAATTAGTACCAAAAATCAATTCGTACAAATCATTGTAATAGGCCGTAAAATAGCCAAAATCATTTTATACAAATCTTTGTAGTAGGCCATAAAATAGCCAAAGTCATTTTATATAAATCCTTATCGAAAATCATAATATAGGCATTTGCCTTAAAAATTATTATACGAGCCAATGTCGTAAAAACATCATACAATACGTCTTATGACGTTGTATAAAATCAAATAAAAACCGTTATATGAATATGGTTATGAAAACCAAAACACAAACATAATATCATTAGTATGACCCTGTATTGCTAGTCAGACAATACATCGTAATTCGAAGCGTCTAGTAGTGTTTCGTTATTTTGGATTATTATAAGCCGCATGACATTGTTACCTTACTAAACCAAAACGGGTAGCTAACCCGATACCAATTTTGCCCATCTAAAGTAGCGTGTCGTCACAAAGGTCACGCTATGGAAATCTTCTCATACATAAATTCGCTTACCAATCAATGTGGCACGACGGGGATCAACCGTCAAGGCGCGAACTGGGGTGATCGTCCCCAAATAGTACTATTAAATGCATAAGCGTCTACCAACTCCCAGTAGTTCACAATTCATGCTAATGGGACTTTTAGTGACATAACCTAACTTTAATAATCCATTTAATTTCATCTATCGGGTCCTTTAATCATTTATCGGGTCATACAATCGGGTCATTCAATCATTCGGGTCCAAAATCAATAAACAAACAATCAGGACAAATGGTGTCCTAAGTTTATAAAAACTAACATGTTATCTCCCTCACGGGTTTATAAAGCATTTATAAAACATTTAAAAGAGTGCGAGGCTATGAACTCACGTTGATGTGGGAAGGCGGGTTATCGGCAATTCGGACGTACGGTACGTGCTTCAATCACGGAAACCTAGACAAATAATAATCGGTCTTAGACGTTTGTCCAATGACTTTATAAAAATACCAATTATGTATACATATGATGATTATATATATATGATGATCAAGTGGGTTTACATATTCTCGTTTACTCATTTTAGAGTTATATGTCGATAGCTTTTATACTAGTTTACTAGTTTTACCCATTTACGTGTCTTAAGTCCAATAAGCTTATTATAAGTTATTTAACTTATTTTAGTCCATTTTGTACTTATATTATCAGTACATACACTTTCAAGTTGGGCCCAAATGGGTTAAGCCCAATAAGTTCTTTTTATGGGTGTTTATCTTATTTAGTCCAATTATTAGCCCAAGTATTAGTCCAATATGTTTACTTAGCTCGTTAATGTCCGTATGCCCTATAGTTCGGGTTTTATCGGTTTTTACTTGTTATACATGTCTATATATCAGTATATAAGTTTTATAAAGTTTTCATTAGACGGGTCCAACCATCTAAGTTTTATTTAACAAAAACGTTAATTTTACGGCGATAGCCGAAAAAGTCGTAAAATCAAGTTTATAGTTTTTATTACTTATAAACATTATTTCACCACCATTTATATAATTTATCCATTTGATTAACCTTTTATATATATTTATATAAATAAGTTTTATAAGTTAGTGGGTTTTTATTTTACATTTTATATATTAAAATGTGAGTGCTTATATAACAGTATTATTCTTTAATTTCCAAAAATCTGATTTTTAACTTCATCTTCACCAAAACTGCCATATCTTGAGTTCTATAATGAATTAGAAGCTCAAATTTTTATCACATAAACTACATGATATGTGCTACATTTAACTCTTCTATGGCTACTGTTGAATCATCTTCTAATTATTTTCTAAAAATCGTCCAAAACAGTAACCTCAGATTTATACCCTAAACTTGTTTTGATCATATCTCACTCATTACAATGATTCCATTGCATGGACAACTCTCACATGTGTACAAGACCCATAGCTTACTGTAAATCCATTCTACTTCATCATTTTATCAGATTACCATATAGTTCTTTACTGTTTTATACAGTCATCAAATTTAACCAAGATTTTAACCTTGTTTCTTATGGTTTTTCACCTTTTTATCCATGATTATCAACAACAAATCCCCACATAACATTTTTATCATCATATAATCATCATAAATATATACAATAGGAAATAAAATACATGTTTACATAATCAAAATAACAAGAAGTTGAGGAGGACAATCTTTATACCACCAAGTTGATGTAGGTTATGATTTTGACATGGTTTTTGATGGAGAAACTTGTAGATATCCATGACCATCTTCAAGACCACCATGCTCCATGAACTCCTTGTGGAAAATCAGTCCCAAGACACCATGAATACTCCTCCTTGGATGTTATAACTTGCACCAATCTTCATCTTTTTGAATGGAGATTAACATATGTTAATTATAACATATGTTTATGGTTAAACTTTGATCAAAAGTGGTGTTTTTGGGGTGGATATGGACGGAACCAAGAGAGAGAGTTGAGAGGATTTTGTGAGTTGATTGCATGGTGTAAATGGTGGTATTGTGTAGCTAGTAGTTTTTGTTTCAAGATGTGCTTAACTTTTAAGCAAAAATGGACAAGTGTGAGGCTTGTTAGCTATACTTGACACCTCATGGTGTTAAGTAGTTAACTTAGGCCGGTTTTGGGAGTGGGGTGGGACAAGTGTCCCACTTGTCTCATCCCATTTATTTACGGGTACTCCTCGATTCTAGTTTTCTCGATTTGCGTGCCCTCGGGTCATTTTACAAAAAACGTTTTTATAAATTATGAATCGACGTCACAAAACGAATCCAATAAAAGTTGTCTCATCAAAAACGGAGTTCGAAAACGTAAATACGTAATCCTAAGGTTTCCGGTTTAGTCGTAAAGGACGTTAAAAATAAAATCGTAAGTCCTAATCTCTTCTCGTAAATTTGTGAGTTTATAAACCAACACAAATTTAAAACTCCAAAATAATATTCACGGATAAATTTATTTTCTGAAATGTCGGACTGTCACCAAGGACGGTGTATGTAAACGTAAGCACGTAACGTTGAATCCTCCGGTTTAAACGTAGTCGACGCTACTTCAAGACGTAAATCCAAATTTCTTCCCAAAAATATGTGAGTTCATATTGTAACATTAAAATAATGTTTTTAAATAATATTCGAGAATAAAATATCAACCATAAATTGACGGATTGTCACAATAACCCTCCACAAATTCAAGGATATATGGAGAAATAGCTAAATAAAAGAGTAAGGTCAACACATAATTTACGCGAGAGAATTTCAAATCAGATAAAGACGAAAACATTAACGAGTATGGATATATCCCATATTTTCATGATTTGAGTACGCATTCGAAAGCACTTCGGATCGTTACCCATGTCATTCAAAAGGTATCTAATCAAAAGAAATGATAGGAATGTCAATACACCCAGTCGGGTATCAACGCTCGATAATTAGTAAAGTTTCCATAGAATCTTGCCATGAAAGAATTGGATAAGAAGGGGATATCAATTGTCAATTAAGACAATATCCACAGATGAGTAAATTCGATTCAGAAAAACAAATGGTACGGGCACATATGTAAGTGTTCCTAACAATATGTACATATTTTACACTTCTTGCAGATCTCATAACAATTCAATCTTTCACAATTTCAAGGAAAATGTAATGTCTATTAACAATTTCATGGTGACTACTAATCAGCCTTAGATGGTCCCTTCCAAATTGTACGTAGGCGCGTAACTATATACAATTTTAGGATTAACGATGCAATACTCAGTTCGTCATAATTTTGTCATCATGTTTAAAATAAAAATACTTTCATGCTTAATTCTGGAATAACAATCAAAATGAATTTACAGAGATATTCTTCGTTATAGAAGGAATTATGTTTTCCAAGGTGTTTCATAAACAACTTTATTTCGATAACGATTACTTATAAGTCTCACTTTGAATAATCCTTATGGTGATGAAAATTCAATTTTTCTCAAGGAATACTGTTTTAAATAATAAAAACAATGAGTGATCTGCAAAAGAGTGACGAAAAGTTGTTCACCAAGAACTAACTGCAATATGATTGGAAATGAGCTTAGCCAATTAATCATGAGGTTGATGACCTCGATGGCACTCAGGAATACAAGAGAGAAGAATCTACAACGCAACTCTATCCGAAATGTGTACTTGTTCAATGGTTGCATCACTAATGCGAACATTAGGAAGAAGCAAGAAAAGATAGATAACATCAATACATATAGGATTTAGCAACCAAAGGTAGTCTTTTCATTAATCACAAATAAGTCAAAAATTGTACCGTAACACATTACGTGTCGCCATGTCATACAATTCCAAGGACTCATCCTACCAACTGATGTCTCAGTTCTGTTAGGGATTTTTAAAAGATACCACAATTAATACTAATCTAGATGAGTCATTAAGTGTTCCACCTGTCCTGGAAGATCCATCGGTCCCAATTCAGAAGAAGATTTCTTCAATTTATTTCTTGGACACTAGGCATCCTCGTCATTGGACAATGGCCTAGGAACAACCCTTAACACGAACCAACAATCATTTAAAACCTTATAATTCAATCACGGGACTCAACAATTTCCTCTTAACAATCTCATATTCCATACGAGTTAAATTTGACTTAATTCAAGTTTCAGTCAACTTATAATCAATGCGACATCCTACCTCATTCTCCAATACTTTCAACCTTATTCTTAGACCTTGAAAGGGCAATAAAAGCTCGATATGAACAACACTTAATTTCCAATCCTATGGCTCTTACAACAATAGTTATCAAATGAGTCACTAGTATGAAATGACTCACACATTCTATTAGACTTCTCATAAAGATACTAGTGGCATGAGGCTTTTGGGTAATGGTTCCAATGAAAGCCTCAAATGCAACATTTGCCTTTTCGATTTCAAATTTAAGAATTGGGTGACACCGAATCAGATGACACCTTTCTAGGTGGTAACGTTTTGTCAAACTCCACTCTAGAAGGAAAGGTCGTCGTGGCATCGATATCATATTTAATCTCTCCAATTTTTCTTTAATATCACAATCAACTAATACCAATATTTCTATGAATATCAACTATTTTGTTGGGATCATAAACATCCACAACTTGGTTTAGATCTAGAATGGCTATATTTCCTACAGGAATAGCTTCGATCGATTTGCTAGGGAAGTCAGGGTTCCTTGTGACAATCTACGTCGTATAAATATCTCGTATAAGTATTAAAATAACCATCAAACAATCATGTAATAAAATTACAACATACATATATATATATATATATATATATATATATATATATATATATATATATATATATATATATATATATATATATATATATATATATATATATATATAATCCAAGTTATATATATTAAAATAACACTTCTCAGTCTGGCCTTGTCGGTAACTCGAGAATTCTTCTGCACCGTTATAGTCAAAAGATTTTTAAACATTTTTATTCAAAATATTTATTTAAAAATATTTATGGTTAAAAGATTTTGAAATGTTTTATTCAAAACCTTGGTTTTAAAAATCTTTCGTTCTCTATAACGAGAGCTCTGGTACCAAACTGTAACACCCCAAATATTCATACTTTAGTTCAACGGAAGAGTCGTTGGTGTTACGGGATAGCACATTACTCAAATCATAGACAACGCTTAAAAATCGCGTCGTTTATTAATAAAGCATTTTCCATTCATAAAAATCAAATTACATAGGTCCTCAGGTCATAGTATATCATACAATTTTACAAAACATTTGATTGGAAATTTGATTTGAATGCGGGCGATAAATTCTTGTCATCTTCCCGAGAGTTACCTTCAAGTATCTAAGATAAAACATGTTAAAAAGTCAGCGAAACGCCGAGTGAATTCATAGAGTTTAATAAAAACCATTAATATATCACCGGTATATAGTTATTACCGAAAATCATTTTGTACAAATCTTTGTCGTAGGCTATAAAATAGGCCAAAGACATTTTATACAATTCTTTGTCGTAAATCATATAGGCTTTTGCCTTCAAAACCATTATACGAACCATTGTCGCAAAAACATCATACAATACGTTTCATAACGTTGTATAGAGTTAACTAAAAACCGTTATTTGAAAATGGTTATCTAAAACCAAAACACGAACATAGAATCAGTAATAAGACCCAGTATTGCTAGTCTGGCAATATATCATAATTCAATTCGTACATGTGACACCCCGGGTAAGGTCAAAATATGCGGAAATATCCACGGAGATGTCACAAGGGTGGATCGATAACATATAGTCCATAGAGCATAAGATAAAGAGTTATTTAAATCCGATTACATGTTTGATAATGAAAGTATGCTTTTGCTATGGTTAAAAATTATCGTCCGATCTTTTCGAATTTTGAAAGGGAAAAATGTGCGACTCAGACGTCTTTTGGTGGAAAGAATATTTTTGGTTGTTGTAAAATTAAATTGCAAGACGTTAACGTAAATGATGGTAATTAAGGCTAAGACTAATTAAAACTTAAATGGTGCAATATTAAAACTTTTAAAAGTAAATTAATTAAATGACATAAAATTAAAGCGTGACGAAAAATTAAATTGACAATGTATTAAAATAAAGATAAACAATTAAAATAACACTTAAAGAAAAATAGCTGAAAAATAAATGCTTGAAAATAAAACAGAGGATAAACAAAACCTGAGTCGGAATCCAGAATACTGTCACTATCCGGAATTCCCAACAAAGTACTACTATCCGGAATAAATCTGTCACGTTTATCCGGAATCCCCTTCTGACCCTTACCCGGAATGAACACAACCACGCTATCCGGAATACTTGTTCTGCTGCTTATCCAGAATAAGAAAATGATAGCTTATCCGGAATATCCTCAGATCGAAGGCTTATCCAGAATGTTGCTCAACTTCCTTATCAATAATTTGAGTTGATAAGCTTATCCGGAATCTTGCTTAATTTCCCTTATCCGGAATCCAGAAATTGTCACTATCCGGAATATTTATTCCGGACACTTATCCGGAATCCTTGTAAAGTGTACTATCCGGAATAACATGATCCAACCCTTATCCGGAAAACACTTTCTATCCCTTATCTGGAATATGCTGATGATCACTATCCGGAATACCTTAAGCTGCTTATCCGGAACTCGCCATAGACCACTATCCGGAATAACTGATTCAGGGCTTATTCGGAATGTTTCTTAGGCTTATCCGGAAACAGAGTTTAGATCCCTTATCCGGAATTCACAAGTGGAGCTTATCCGGAAAGATGTTTGTTGCCTTATCCTGAATGTTAGGGTTTTAAATATTCCGAATAACAAATAGATGCAAATAAGCTAAAAACTAAAATAACCTAGAAACAAATAAGCACTTAACTAAAACTTTAACCAAATCAAACTTAAGAAAAAGCTATTAATCCAAAATTTAAAAAACTTTTAAAAACATTAAATAATAAAAATATTTTAAAACAACTTTTTATAAAAATTAACTAATAAGCACTTAGTTAAATTTAAGAAAAACACAATAAAGCTATAAAATCAATAAGCTTTTCATCATTAACATTAAAACATGACAAATAATCAAATAAGTATGACAATAAGCAAATAAGCATAAAGATTAAATCAAGAACACGAAAGGTAGAATGAGAGATTAATAAAAACTTGATTAAAATTAAGATTCAACAATTAAAGTAAAGTTAAGAATTAAAAGCTTATAAATTTAAGGTGCAAGACGAGAAACTAAAGGTGCAATTAAGTAAATGACATTAAGGAAAGTGCAAGTAATTAAAATGGAAGACTAGTTTGTCAAAATAGCCAACACCTCCTAATGTCAGATTAGGAGGGTATTTATAGTGATTAGGGAGGTTAAGCATGTGTTGCTTCCTTCTTTCTTTCTTTATCGTCTTTTCGTCTTCTAAGTTCTTTGACTTTTTCGACTTTGTCTCGGGATTAATTAAACTCGTCTTGTAAATTCTTCATTAATTAGACTTGAGTTCTTCGGCTTTATTAAACTTCCGTCTTTAGACTTTTCTTCGATAAATCTTCAGAATAGGCCTTGGACTTCCGTTCTTTTTGCTCTCTTGATCTTTTGACTTCGTCTTTTGTCTTTTTCTTCGATAAAAGCCCGTGAAAGCTCTTCTTTTCTTCCCTTTTCACATTTTGATCCTAAATCACAACAAACACAAACCACGCATAATTCCGACATTAACGACATAAAATACACGTTTTGGCTTGGTTATTATTGTAATTAAGTGGTAAAAAGATAACTGTTTTCACACTTATTAAATCCCCTACACTTGACCATTGAAATGTCCTCATGCAATGCATTAGTTACAAAGCAAGATTTACATTTTCCATCATAATCAATCCATCTTGGCCTTTATTAAAGAGATAGAAAATCACAAAATATTCAAAAGAAGAAAACAAGTACAAGGATCAAAAACTTACCTTAGGGTTTTGGAATGTCATGAATGTTTATCATCCTCAAGTTTCACGTTCCCCATACCAAGCTTAAAAACGAGATCATTGTTATTATAAGATAGCAAACTATCACAAACTCATGTGGGCCAATTATATACTTAGACTCCCTTATTCCTAGGTGTATCTCTTATATTTTATTGTTGTCTTGAATGATCACGAGGATGCATTGTTGACTTATTTCGATAGTTATTAGGCTGAAAATAAAGTAGGACGATTTAATCAATAGTTAGCTAAAGGACAAAATCTTTTAAAACTACTTCTCGGGACCTCATAAAGTTCATATCTTGGCATAACTCGCTTCACGATTTGAGACCTTTCTTGGATCGATATTTGGCAGCGACTTCATACTTCAAATCTTGAGAGACGTTAATGAAATAATGGTCTTCTCTTCATAATAGGAATATCTTCACTTGAACTTTTTGAGAGATTCTTCATATTTGGAGCACGACTTCTTCATTTTTCTCCAATCTTTATTTGGGATTTTGATATACAACGATCTGTCTCCTTTTAGGACTTGGATCTATTTTCTCCTCATACCTTGTTAGGGCCTTTTTGGATAGACTTCTCCATGATCTTTAGGGGAGTATTTGCTTTTCGACGTGTATCTCGATCCTTCATATTGATTTTTGATAAATGATTCTTCACATCACTTTGGATCTTTAGCAACAAAATGTAGCCCTCATGCCTTGTTAGGGCCTTTTCGGACTCGCCAATCTTCGCATCCTGCTTCAATAAGTTATGCCTTGGCTATGAACTCTAATTAATACCGAGCAACTTTTAAACGATCTTGGGCTAGAAGCTAAGTAACTTTTCAAATCGTACGACCTTATTTATTGCAAATAAATTTATTAACAAGCGATGGGAGAAAAAGCTTATAATCAACTCACATAAATTCATGAAAGAATACCAAACTTATAGTTGACATTATCATCTCTCGTTCTCCACAATTTAAAATCTCAAGGAATGAGACTCGTGGATTCTTAGCCAATTAAATCAAAGTTTTGGGTTTTCAAGTCATCTATAGGATCTTGCAACTTCTTAGACTTTTTTCAAGTTTAGAATTCGCATTTTAAAGTTCCCTTGATAAACGACTTTCTAGGATCAATTATAGGAACTTGCGAAAAGTTCTTGTTCTTAACCCGTAAGAGTTAAGACTTTCGCGTTTTAAAGTTCCCTATATAAAAGCCTAGCAAAACTTGACTTAAACACGTTAAGGATACTAGCTAGAGTAAACTTAGATAAGTAAACTCGGGTTGTGTCAAAAGATTCACAACTTTTGAAAATTAAAACCACTTTATTAAACTTTATTCTAGCAAAGAAAGAAAATAACGAAAATAAAGGAAAAACTACTAGGCCAAGATAGATCAAAATTTTTGAAAAATGTCGAAAAATTGATTTTCCGGTTAAAATGAGGACAAATACAAGGAAAGGCCCACTTAAATTCGATAGAAATCCCCCTACACTTAATATAAACATTGTCCTCAATGTTTAAGCATGTGGAAGTAACCTCCCCTAGACTTAGGACATTGTTCACTTTGTTTAAATATTGCTAAGGAAAGGACAACAAAAGTGATTCCTATTTTAATATTGAAGAATATAAAATAGAGAATCAAAAGAGTTTAGGATAAAATCGGGAAAACGGGAACACGGAATCACGGGTCGTCAAAAGTCATCAAGAATGGATCTTTAAAAGCTCGAATCCCTGCACATGATAAGAAAGAAAACAACAAACACATATTAGGGTCTCCCCCTACACTTGTTATAAAACAAAAGTCAAAGGATAGATACTACGGGTTGCCTCCCGAGAAGCGCTTGTTTTTGTTAGCCGAGTCGTGAGCCTGACTAGACCTTGATTAGCATAGGAAGAAGCTTAAAGAACATCCACCGGGATCAAATACATGGTTTTCGTCCATCAATAGCACAAGCTTAAGGCGAACAAGGTAAGCCAAAGAAGAGGAGGCAAGGTTCCCTTAAGCAAAGATGGAGCACGGTGGTAGCAAGGGTGCTGAGGTGAAAGCCTATATCCATAAGTTCCAAAAATAGTTCCTTTTATTTGATCAGATGGATACTGAGATGGCTTAAAAATTGTGATACCGGGATCGAACACCTTTTCCTTTAGGGGAAAATAACACTCAGGCTCAGTAGACCTTGAAGAGGATCCGATCATAAATCGCACAATCTCATCCTTAGAGGGAGGATAGAGAGGTGTCAAGACATAAGTGCTACGGATATCGGTGTCGGCCGGCTTCTTCTCCTTTAAAGCGGGTTTCTTCATATCCAAAGGAGGATAAAGACCATAATCATCAAATTCCAAAGGAGGAGCATCACTCTCATTTGGGAAGTAAGTATTGAGAAAAGTAGCAAAATCTTCCTTAAATGAGTAGTCATCCAAAGTAGGATCAAGTGTTGTTGGTGGAGGATCTTCATCATGTGAAGAATCACTCGAAAGAGTATCAGCCTCATCAAAATCATCAAAAGTGGGCATGTCTGGATACTCAGAAGTAAAATCATCATAATCATCCATGTCAGAACTAGAATCATGATCATAGTCATCATAGATCGATGGAGACTCATGAATTGGTGGAGGATCTAAATTAGAGAGAGAATCGTCCACATCATTTTGGAACAGTGGATTATCATAGCAAGAATCGAATAGAGGATTGTTGTAGATGACAAAATCATCAAGCACATTAATCATATTCGCTGATTCTCTTCCATTGGATTTGGTTGTGATCTTCCCCATTTTAAAAACTTGTGCATCATTCCCGACCCTTAAAATGAGCTCACCTTCAGCAACATCGACTAAAACTTTTCCGGTTCTCAAGAATGGCCGACCAAGTATTAAAGGAATACGAGGGTCCATTTCATAATCAACAACAACAAAGTCGACCGGAAAAGTGAAGGTGCGAACTTTAATGAACACATCTTCGGCAATACTAACAAGGTAAGCGAGAGTGCGATATGCAAGATCAAGAGTCATCTTTGTTGGTGTAAGGTCGGGTAATGATAACTTTTTCCAAACACTTAAAGGCATCAAATTTATACTTGCCCCGAGATCGGATAAGGCAGTAAATTCTTCGGTTTGGTTAAAAGTACATGGTAGCACAAAATGACCGGGATCTCCAAGTTTCTACGGAAGTTATTTAAGAAGGACGACAGAACAATTTTCATTCAATCGAGTATTAACAAACTCGGCCATCTTCTCCTTCTTATTTAGCAATTCCTTAAACATCTTAACAAATTTAGGCATTTGTGCAAGAGCTTTAACAAGGATAAAGGTGATGGTCAATCCCGAAATCTTCTTCAAATAGTTCGACACTTGAATGTCATCCTTGGTTTGTAGTTTGGCCTTGTCTAAGGGAGATGGATAAAGAATGTTGGGTTTAGTTGGTGTAGGTGTAGCATGTAAATGTTGAGATGTTGAAGGTTTAAAGGTGGAAGGTGGGGTTGGTGAAGGGTTCTTCTTGGGTACTTCAGTAAGAGGTGGAGACGGTAATGGAGAACTAATACTAGGCGTGGGAGTAGGAGGGATAAATGGTGGTGGAGGAGGTGTAGATGGAATAACTGGGGGAGGGATAGATGGTCCTACTAAGGTTGCTCCACTGCGTGTAGTAATAGCACTCACATTCGCTCTCGGTTTGGTGACGGTATTTGAAGGTAGAGAGCCCGAAGTAGAGGGTTGAGTAGTTGGTAAGAAACTAGCCATCATATTCTTCAAATCATTTCTTTGATTGCTAAAAGAGGTTTGTATATCATGTCGAAGCTCGGATCTAATGTCATTACCTTGCTTAGTGATATCTCCTTTCAAGTTGATAATTTTGCTTTGTAGATTCTTAATTTGCTCTCCTTGGGTTCTCATTAAAGCTTCAACATCATGGTTAATGGGTGGTGGTTGTTGAGCGGGTGAGTGATAAGGATTAGAAGCTCTTGGTGGGTTTGGGTTGCTTCAATTGTAGTTGTTGGGGTTGTAGTTTTGAGGAGAAAAACTGGGTGAAAGAAATTTGTTAGAACGGTAACTTAGCAAGTTACGATCACCTTGTTGTCCGGATTGTCATGAGTAGAAGGACAATCACTGTATGAATGAGGACCTCCGCAAGTCTCACAAGAAATTGCAACAGCTTTAACTTGTTGTTGTTGATTTGTAGCTAAGAGATGCATGTTTTTGCTCATTTCGACCATTGCACGGGTCAATTCGGTGATATCAGGGTTTGAAGAAGTAGAAGAAACATTGACTCTCGGGTTATTCCGTGAAGATGCGGATGAATCCCAATTTTTGTGATGAGTAGTCATGTTCTGGATAAGCTCTTTACACTCCTCGGGTCTTCTTTTCATAAATGTGCCACCGGCGGCTGCATTAATTGTATCACGATTACGAAATGTTAAACCATTGTAGAAAGTATCAATTAAGGTGACGGGGAGCATGTTGTGGTTTGGACATCGATCGATCAAAACATTATATCATTCCCAAGCATCAAAAAGTGATTCATCAAGTTCTTGTGTAAATCCACTAATTTGATTCCGAAGGCTCGTGACAATGGATGGTGGAAAGTAGCGCGACAAAAAGCGTTGAGTCATCTTATCCCAAGTATGAATTGAATTCTTCGGAAGACGATCAAACCATTTTTCGGCACGGTGGGATAAGGTGTGTGGAAATTGGTGAAGGCGAAGAAAATCCATAGTAACACCGGGCAACTTCATGCTTTGAGTAACAGTAATGAATTTGTCGAGGTGTTTGTTGGCATCATCATCCGGCAATCCTCGAAATGGACAAGTGTTTTGAACTTGTTGGATCATGTGATGCTTCAACGAAAACTCCGGTGTCGTGATTTGCATCGGCGTAATCGGTCCTCCTCGTCCATTCATCGTGGGTTGGCACAGCTCCTCCATTGTTCAAAGATCAGGTGGGGGAACATTGTTGTTATTGTTATTGTTGAGGTGCGGTGGGTTATTGTTGTTTTGCACACCAGCCATATCTAAATCTTCACGAGTCTCGGGCTCTGAATAAGTTGAAGATCTAGTACGCATACACGTGCAAAAGCAAAAGAAAAAGATACCAAAGAAATAGACAATATATATACACTATAAAAATAAAAATCTTTTTGGATTTTTGAATTTTTTTTTTAATTTTTATGGATTTTTAACAATTTTCAATTTTTATGGATTTTTGAAAATTTTTGAGCAAGAAAAATAACCTTCACGAGTGAAACACGTCTCTCACAGAAAACCGTTAATCTTTACGAAAAGAGCCGGCAACGCCATTTGAAAGTTTGCTTTTACTATGGTTAAAAATTATCGTCCGATCTTTTCGAATTGAGAAAGGGAAAAATGTGCGACTCAGTCGTCTTTTGGTGGAAAGAATATTTTTGGTTGTTGTAAAATTAAATTGCAAGACGTTAACGTAAATGACGGTAATTAAGGCTGACACTAATTAAAACTTAAATGGTGCAATATTAAAACTTTTAAAAGTAAATTAATTAAATGACTTCAAATTAAAGCGTGACGAAAAATTAAATTGACAATGTATTAAAATAAAGATAAAAAATTAAAATAACCCTTAAAGAAAAATAGCTGAAAAATAAATGCTGGAAAATAAGACAGAGGATAAACAAAACCTGAGTCAGAATCCAGAATACTGTCACTATCCGGAATTCCCAACAAAGTACTACTTATCCGGAATAAAGTTGTCACCTTTATCCAGAATCCCCTTCTGACCCTTATCCGGAATGAACACAACCACGCTATCCGGAATACTCGTTCTTCTGCTTATCCGGAATAAGCAAATGATAGCTTATCCGGAATATCCTTAGATCGAAGGCTTATCCGGAATGTTGCTCAACCTCCTTATCCGGAATCTGAGTTGATAAGCTTATCCGGAATCTTGCTTAATTTCCCTTATCCGGAATCCAGAATTGTCACTATCCGGAATATTTATTCCGGACACTTATCCGGAATCCTTGTAAAGTGTACTATTCGGAATAACCTGATCCAACCCTTATCCGGAAAACACTTTCTACCCCTTATCCGGAATACGCTGATGATCACTATCCGGAATACCTTAAGCTGCTTATCCGGAACCCGCCACAGACCACTATCCGGAATAACTGATTCAGGGCTTATTAGGAATGTTTCTTAGGCTTATCCGGAAAGAGAGTTTAGAGCCCTTATCCGGAATTCACAAGTGGAGCTTATCTGGAAAGATGTTTGTTGCCTTATCCCGAATGTTAGGGTTTTAAATATTCCGAATAACAAATAGATGAAAATAAGCTAAAAACTAAAATAAGTTAGAAACAAATAAGCACTTAACTAAAACTTTAACCAAATCAAACTTAAGAAAAAGCTATTAAACCAAAATTTAAAAACTTTTAAAAACACTAATATTTTAAAACAACTTTTTATAAAAATTAACTAATAAGCACCTAATTAAATTTAAGAAAAACACAATAAGCTATAAAATCAATAAGCTGTCACAATTATTAACATAAAAACATGCAAAATAATCAAATAAGCATGACAATAAGCACATAAGCATAAAGATTAAATCAAGAACAAGAAAGGTAGAATGAGAGATTAATAAAAACTTGATTAAAATTAAGATTCAACAATTAAAGTAAAGACAAGAATTAAAAGCTTACAAATTTAAGGTGCAAGACGAGAAATTAAAGGTGCAATTAAGTAAATGACATTAAGGAAAGTGCAAGTAATTAAAATGGAAGACTAGTTTGTCAAAATAGCCAACACCTCCTAATGTGATATTAGGAGGGTATTTATAGTGATTAGGGAGGTTAAGCACGTGTTGCTTCCTTTTTTCCTTCTTTCTCGTCTTTTCGTCTTCTAAATTCTTCGACTTTTTCAACTTTGTCTCGGGATTAATTAAACTCTTCTTGTAATTTCTTCATTAATTATACTTGAGTTCTTCGGCTTTATTAAACTTCCGTCTTTAGACTTTTCTTCGATAAATCTTCAGAATAGGCTTTGGACTTCCGTTCTTTTTGCACTCTAGATCTTTTGACTTCGTCTTTTGTCTTTTTCTTCGATAAAAGCCCGTGAAAGCCCGTGTTTTCTTCCCTTTTCACATTTTGATCCTAAATCACAACAAAAACACAAACCACGCATAATTCCGACATTTACAACATAAAATACACGTTTTGGCTTGGTTGTTATTGTAATTAAGTTGTAAAAAGATAAGTGTTGTCACACTTATTAGATAACAAATAAAATAAATTTGTCTTAAACATGACAGAAGTTGATTGTTTATGTTTCCCAAATAGAACCCCTGACGAGTCCCATGATGCAGATTTCTAAGATGTTGGAGACCATGCACACACCACCTACTAACTTCATATTCCTGTGCAAAACATACTAACGGGGGTCAACATAAAGTTGGTGAATTTACAGATTTTAACAATTAATTAGTTTGGACATACATTGAGCATAGAAGTGACAATGCACAAAGCATTATCACTAAAATGTAAATAACATTTGTTTATTATTAGAAACTGAAGCTTAACCTCCGTAGTCCTCAACAGATGAGGACGTAGTGTCTTACAAAAAGACACCCATTCCAGTTCCAACATGGTATACGTCTGTTGTCCCGGCCAAGGCACAGTGAGCATGACTCACCAAGACGGGGATAGTCAATCCCTAATAGATCTATTTATAACATTCGGGCGATTTACAACAATTTAACAGTTTCAATAATAATCAATCATAATCAAGTTTATACAATCCAGTTGTGTCCATTATATGTTTGAATATTGTCTTTCCCAAAAGGGAAAGTTTTATCAAAAGTTTATATGGGGCTGTAAACTCACCTGGGAGTAGGCAATTGCTGTTTAATATGAATATCCAATTAAAGCTCACGCCAAAGTTATGACTAATCAGATAGTGCAGTCTTAATAGATAGTACAAGGAACATATATGTATGCTTATACAGATTTTATTCAGTTCATTTATGCTACGGTATTTATCTAAATAACCGTAGTTCAAGTAGCATTAATATTCATTTAAACTTATTTATATAAGTTTAATTTCTAAGTAAACATAAAATGTTTAACTATTAATATTAGTTAGCATACATGTATTTATAATAATCATTTAAGTTATAATTAAGTTTCTTAGTTAAGTAGACATAACATGTTCTACTTAAAATATTCGTTTACATTTTCCGTTCAAGTATTACAATCACTCATTTACTACTAGGTTTCATTATTATGTAAACACAAAAATCCTACTTAATATTAGTTCACGTTCGTTCATTTAAACTTTAATATTAAGTTTCATATTTTAAGTAGACGTAAGATGTTCTACTTAAATTTTTAACATTCAATTTCTCCAACGTTCATATAGATTTTGATTTTCTAAAAGTATATGAGTTTATGTATGAATAATTCATAATCATAATTGTTTATATAATTATTTCCTAAAGTAAATATAAATATTTTATATAAAATAAATATTTTATTTAACTTTAAAGTTTCCATAAATTATTTTAATATTTATAAAATAATTTAAACGTAAGAATTTATACCTTAATTCTTATGGTCTAAGTGTTTTAATTATGTTTTATTATAATTAAAACAGATTTTTAAGGTTAGGGCTTGGTAATGTTTCGAAATATGGCAAAACTAGTCCTTCTATATTTTTAAGCAAGTATAATCTTCGGATTTTACATATTTAGTACCTAGGGCTTGTTAAAGTTTCGGCTTATGGCAGATTTAGTCCCTCGAGTTATATATAGGTTTTGTAACTTTACTAAAATTACAAAAACAGCCCCTAGGGCTTCTCTAAGTTCCGGAAAATTACAAAAATAGTCCTTAGGGTTTTAAAATGACAAAATAACTTTTAGAAACTTCCCAAAATGGTACCTATGTTTTAATTCGCCACGGATTGTATTTATTAAACCCTATACTTTTGGATATTTATATTTTTAGTCCTTGTGTTTACTAGTTTATCAAAACAACTTTCATAAGTTACGGTTTTAGTCCTTATGTTTTATAAATTGTCATTTTCATCCAAAAAGTTTTTATAAGTTATATTTTATTATAAAAACTTTTATTTTAACATTCAAACTTTATATGGGCTCATTAAATGGGCTAAACATCTAATGGGCTATTTTCGTGGGCTTAAATATATTTCAAGTCCTTAATTTATTTAAATAGGCCTTTAAATCATTTATTGGGCTTAATACATTTGTAAGCCCCTTCAATTAGTTGAATGGGCCTAAGTGTAATCTTAAGTCCATTTAAGTTACTAAAATTTATCAAATGGGCTTATTGGGTCCATTAAGTTTTAGATTAACATTTAATGGACTTAATTAGTCAATTAACATTACTTTATATTTTATGTATGTTTTTACTTAAGATATTCTTATAAGCTTATTATGATCTTATTAATATTTAGTTTTAAATCTAAATAGATGAATAAAACTTAAAATTTGTTTTATGTGTTATACCAAACTAGATCTAGGTGTGTTATAAAGTTACAAGTAGGTCATAAGCCCTAGTAGAAGCTTATATCCCACGGCTAACATTAGTCATAAGTCAATTCTCATTTTAAGGTTGCATGTAATTTATAATTGTTACAAAATTAGATCTAACTATGTACACATCAAGAAAATATGTCACAAGTCCAAAATAAGATTTAAAATATGTCTAGACCTAAAAATCAAACATAGGTCCATGTACACTCATATATAGCTCACGGCTATACTTTTAGATCTTGGTATTTACAAGATGAACACTTTAGCTAGTTTTTAAGTCTTGTAAATATTTACAAAAAACATCATGATTATCTAGGTTACATGCATGTTCCCAAGGCTACTATTATTCCAAGAAACATGGTATAGCCTACGGCTATATTGTTTTCTCCCAATATTCCCATAAGATCTACTAGCTTATTTCATGTGTATCATGTTAAGTTAATACTTATCACTAGATCTAGGTTTAAATAAGCATGCATGTACATCTAACCCATTTTAGGTCTTGTATAACCCACGACCATATTTATATACATAAGTTGTTTTTGTGATTTTTTTAATATTCCATTTGACATGTTACATTTCATATTCCATTATTCAAAAATTAGAAAACCAATCATATAGTCTCCACTTAATTTAGCTGTGACCTTTAAGGTCTTGGTTTTCTTGATCTTTAAGTTTCACAAGTTCATTTAATGAGATCTATGGTTATTAGTTAACCAAAGTCCCATATAACAAGATTTGTAACTCATGCAATGTCTAGATTTATAAAAGGTTTAATATGGTTTTTAAATCAAGTTTAAACATAACATATAAGTCATAAGTTTCTTGTTAAAATATTTTTAAATCATAAACATTATTTGCATAAATATGTCGTGACCTATAAGGGTCATAGCTTTATCAAATCTTGATTTTAACATGTTATTTACTTTTGTTTATATGTGTATGATGATGCATGCATTAAAGAATGAAAGAATATGATGTGTATACCGTTCTTGCCTAAAGGTACCAAGACTGATCTAGATGAACAAAGAGGTTTGAGATCTACTCAAAGTGATGAAGAAAACCCTAATACAAGCCAATCCCGTGGCCTTGATGATTTAGCTAGGGCTTGTTTATAGTGATTCCATGAGAATGATACTACTAATGATTTGTAGTAAAGATAAGACAAGGATCTTGGTGGATTTAATACTTAGTTTTTGGATGTATATGGCTTTAAGTTGTATGATTGAGAGAGAAGAGGGTGAGAGAAGAAGATTGGATTGCATGTATGTGAGAATGTGTGTGTGTTTCGGCTTAAAGAGGAGAGAGGGAAAGGAATGGCAAAAGGTATGATTTACCTTGGTAAGACATATCATGCCAAGTGTCCCCTTTTGCCTTTCCAAGGCAACTCTCCTTCTTCCACACAAGCCTATGCCGTGTGATACTCACCAAAGAGGGGGAAAAGGATGGGCTTTGGTCATGGGCTTATGTTGGGCTTAACACAAAGAGTACAAGATCTTGGGCTAGTCCAAGACGGATTAGGGATGCCTATAATAGGCATAAATATATACACGGCTATATATGGTGTAGTATGTTTTTCTAGTTTTTGTTAAGTGTTGTTTAATCAAATGTGGGTTATGCATTTGTTTACTACTTGTTATATATATAGTTTACATAGTCAAACTTATTATAACAAGTATGTATATAAAAATATATGTGCACATTGGACAAGTTCACACATGACTTATAGAGATATAATACATGAGTTTGTGTTCTATGACTTAATGGGTGAAATTTTATTATATAAAATCATGGTAAAATCATGGATTTTACAGTACCACCCTGTTATTTTAGCTTTGTCCTCAAAGCTATTAAAAACGTAGTTATCTTTTAAATGATAGATGTTCTAAGTATATTATTTGTTTCAGGTTCTCTCTCTCAGGTGCGGATGACGGCATGAACGCGATGTGGTCTATACTTAGTTTACTTTTATACGTCTGATTCGGCATCAATGGAAGCTTCTGCCATTACAGGTGAACAGAAGAGAATGCAAAGATATTTTTATCCGGGTTGCACTATTCATCCGATTGAGCGGTAAAAGAGACCGCTGATGTGGATGGACAGGAGGCAATACAAAGAGATCTTTATCCGGATCACACTATACATCCGATTGAGTAGTAAAGGGGACTGCTGCTGTGGATGAATAGGAAAGGAATGCAAAGAGATCTTTATCTGGATCGCACTATACATCCGATTGAGAAGTAAAGGAGACTGCTGCTGTGGATGAATAGGAAAGGAATGCAAGGAGATCTTTATCTAGATCGCACTATACATCTGATTGAGCAGTAAAGGAGACTGCTGTTGTAGATGAATAGGAAAGGAATGCAAAGAGATCTTTATCTGGATCGTACTATACATCCGATTGAGTAGTAAAGGAGACTGCTGCTGTGGATGAATAGGTGCGGGCTGCTTAACAGGGGTCGCAGCTATACCCTCCCAGGATCTGGGAGAAGAACAATGACATTATGGATTTTGTTAGGAGGACAAATCCATTACAAATAGTTTCTGATATGAGGAGGACACGCCAGCATGTTTTGTACGCTGGGGAAGCTGGGGATGTACTATATCTGCATCTTTTCCACGGGTGAGATACAAGTTATATCCCCACACCCGAGGATGGAAAAGTTGGGGTTGAAGGTAAAACAAAACATTTTAACTTTAACCACTCCTTTATCAACAGCTCTAAGAAAAGACTTTCGATTATACCTCAAGCTGGTGGGATACAAACATTAGTTAATATTACTAAATTTTCTACCCAACAAAGAGGTTAAGATTGTTGTTGATGGCGTTTGCGTAAGAAGTTGCAAAGAATCTGCTTCATTCGCCGCGGGGTTGAGGGACAGGGGCACATAAAAGAAGTACTTCAAATGGTGGAAATAAAAGAAGATACCAAGAATAAAGAAGTGTGCGCCTTGTAGGGTGTCGTAACAAGGGTCATGCATTCACTATTACTGGTTCAAAATTTGTACAAATTCTGACTTCTAAAGAGAGGAAATCACATCTCCCAGAGCCTAGTGGGTGATGGTATTGTCGAACTAATTGGTCCCGAAGAGGAAAGAGGAATGTCCTAAAACATGGGACATTCAACATCTCCTTATGGGGAATGTCGGACATAGCCCTACAAATTACACCCATTGTGAGTTGGATGTGCCTTTCAGGTTTAGGCAGGGAAGAGACAGGTTAGGGGAATGGAGTATTCCCGGACCAAGTATTCTCTGGCCTGTTGGTGCTAGAAATGAAACTAAATCTAGTGTTAACTATATCTGGGTTATGGCTCCCTAGTATAATCAAGGTTTCATCTCACCAAAGTACACAACCGATTTTTGGTCATATAGGATAATTGCATGATACTTGCTAGTCAATTTGTACTAATAATGACATCAAAGCTATCAACGCTATCTAGGATCTGATTGGTGTAAAACGGCTGATTTGGAAAGTTTTTAAGGAACGACTCTGAGTGATGGTGTCAATCTTCATACCCTTCCCGTCGACTATTCTATAGTATAATAGGGGTCTAGAACTAACGGAGGGATTTCCAATTTCTTACTAAGTTTAGCAATTACTATGCTTTGGTCTACTCAAGTATTAAACAAGATAGAGGCATATAATTGGTTTAGTAAGAACGTACCGGGTACGATGTTGGAGCCTGGATTTGCTTGGGCATTGCCGTCCATGTATACTTGCGAAGGAGTTCCCTTGTTGTCCTTCTTCTGGTTGGCCCACTTGGGACAATCAGGTCTCACATGCCCGGGGGTTCCACACTCGTAACATACCACAGCTTTCTTCGGTCCGCTACTGCTCCCACCAGTGGGGTTTCGGTTTCCCTGCTGCCCACTTCCACTCCCACGTGCATTGGACTTACCCTTGTTGCTATTCCCGGGATCTGTATTAGGTCGACCTGGGGTAGCAACATTGGTTTGACAATTGCGAGCAAAATGGCCTTGTTGGCCACACTTGTAGCATCCTTGACATTGTCCTCCAGCAACATGATGGTAGTTGCACTTTGAACACTTGGGCTTGGTCCCTGAGTAGTTCTTAGTGCGGGTTGTGGGAGTAGTGTCATCTGTTGGCGTAACCTTTTGCTTTTTTGAAAGGCTGTTGGTGCTGGCTATGAGAGTTTTCATAGGATTTCCTCTTGTTGTCTGTTTGCCTCTCGGATAGATTGCGGGCTCGCTTGTTGATCAGCTCGGTCACAAATTCCATAGCACCTTCAACAGTGGTGGGTCGTGAAGCTAGCACACTGTCATGGATGTTGTCAGGGAGTCCGCTGACATACTTTTCAATCTTGTCACTCCTTAGAGGAAACATTTTGGTGCACATCAAGCTTAACTCTTTAAATCTTTGGTTGTACCAAAGGATATCATTGTTCTTACACTTGAGATCCCACAAGGAAACTTATGCACTGATTTCATAACAAATTTGGATAACCTGTCAAGATCTCATAATATAATACATTACACAACAGATATAATAAAGAAAGTGATTATATGTTATTTCCATGAGAAATTTAACAGTCATCTATCATAACACAATGTATGTCATAGGCCGTTCGGGCCTAATCTAAAGTAATGATACACACAGTCTTTAAAAAATCATATCCCAAAGTTACATGTCCCAAAAGAAAAGAAAAGATAAAGTACGGGATTACATCATCAAAAGCTGAAAAGGAGATAAAAGTACAAAGGCCCTATGTCATGATAGCCGGGGTGCAACCCGTAAGCTTATCATGATGTACAAGAAGTCTAGTACGTCTATACTAATCCTGCCTTGATGGTCCACTAGATGATGCCGGGGCTGATGGTGCTGATGGAGCTGGTAAGGCTGCAGAATTCCTCCGGGTGTTCCATAACGTCCGAACTGTCGTTTGGGTCTCCTTAAGCGTACGGAGTGCAGATAGTAGCTGGTTCCGGAGTCTATCGACGAATCTTCGGAGATAAGCCATCTCCCCAGTAACCCCATCATGCCGGACAGTAGCGAGATCAAAGAAAATGGATAATGATTGCTCCTGAGCGGCAAGAGCAGCGTGGGTCTGATGTTGCAGACCCTCCATGACCTGAATGCGCTGGTGGATGCGGTAGTTCTCATCCAATAACCACTTCAGTGCCTCGTCCGTCCTAGCTTGGATGCCCTTAGCAGTTTGGGAGTATCCCCTCATAGTGCGGAAAAGAGTGTGGATACGTTCATAGATGACGGCATGGCTTTGTTGACTGACTGCCAACTGGCTGCGGAGGTCGGATATCTATCGCTCATGGCGTGCAGCCAGTGCAGAGATCTGAGTCTAGACGGAATGGACACGTCCTGCCCTGGAGCCTTCCCCGGTCTCATAAGTGGAGACGGGTGCGGGCACGGAAAAATAGCCCGATGATAAGGATGGAGGCATGGAAGATGGTATGCTAGGAGGGACCCGGTCCTCCTTCATAGAGGTTGGGGCCGGTATGGCTGATGCTGAGATGGAAAAAGGGTCCTCTGGGAGTACATCTTCGGTGGCTGGGTCATCCTCTGAATCCGTGGCTGACAACCATCCACACTGCGTCGATCGTGGGGATGAACAAACAACTGAGGTAGGAGCTACTCTGGGTAGAAGAGTCATGGATGCAGTAGGCGGAGTCATGATGCTCTGAAATAGTATTATTTTAAGTTTGAAGTAAGTATAAGCTTACAAACAAAGAACAATATTATTTAGATTACATGCTTTATGAAATATATCCCTTTTAAACAATTATTATAATGTTTTAAGGTTACAATTATTAATACTTATATATATATATATATATATATATATATATATATATATATATATATATATATATATATATATATATATATATATATATATATTTATTATCATTTAAGTAGTTTATTTATCAATTTGTAAGTGCGAAGTTTGGTTTAGTATTACCCATATTCTCATTTCTGTATTTTACTATGTAGTGTAAAAATTTCAAGTTTAGCACGTCTAACATTTTTCATAGCAATAACACACTAAGCAATATTAATAATCAAGTTTAGTAAACATATATATATACAATTAGTTCACATAGCATAAAATGCCCTAAGATCTATATGCTTAACTAATACGGTCCCAAAATAAAATCCCAAAAAGATTTTTGTAAGTTATAGTCCAGTTTTAAATAAAAGAAAAATCATTTTATTTTTATTTTATTTAAAAATTTATCTGGTTCTCTATAACTAATGCTCTGATACCATTCTCTGTGACACCCCGGGTAAGGTCAAAATATGCGGAAATATCCACGGAGATGTCACATGGGTGGATCGATAGCATATAGTCGATAGAGCATAAGATAAAGAGTTATTTAAATCCGATTACATGTTTGACAACAAATAAAATAAAATTGTCTTAAACATGACAGGAGTTGATTGTTTATGTTTCCCAAATAGAACCCCTGACGAGTCCTATGATGCTGATTTCTAAGATGTTGTAGACCATGCACACACCACGTATTAACTTCATATTCCTATGCAAAACATACTAACGGGGGTCAACATAAAGTTGGTGAATTTACAGATTTTAACAATTAATTAGTTTGGACATACATTGAGCATAGAAGTGACAATGCACAAAGCATTATCACTAAAATGTAAATAACATTTGTTTATTATTAGAAACTGAAGCTTAACCTCCGTAGTCCTCAACAGATGAGGACGTAGTGTCTTACAAAAAGACACCCATTCTAGTTCCCACATGGTATACGTCTGTTGTCCCGGCCAAGGCACAGTGAGCATGACTCACCCAGACGGGGATGGTCAATCCCTAATAGATTTATTTATAACATTCGAGCGATTTACAACAATTTAACAGTTTTAATAATAATCAATCACAATCAAGTTTATACAATCCAGTTGTGTCCATTATATGTTTGCATATTGTCTTTCCCAAAAGGGAAAGTTTTATCAAAAGTTTATATGGGCTGTAAACTCACCTGGGAGTAGGCAATTGCTGTTTAATATAAATATTCAATTAAAGCTCACGCCAAAGTTATGCCTAATCAGATAGTGCAGTCTTAATAGATAGTACAAGGAACATATATGTATGGTTATACAGATTTTATTCAGTTCATTTATGCTACGGTATTTATCTAAATAACCGTAGTTCAAGTAGCATTAATATTCATTTATACTTATTTATATAAGTTTTATTTCAAAGTAAACATAAAATGTTTAACTATTAATATCAGTTAGCATACATGTATTTATAATAATCATTTAACTTATAATTAAGTTTCTTAGTTAAGTAGACATAAAATTTTCTACTTAAAATATTAGTTTACATTTTCCGTTCAAGTATTATAATCACTCATTTACTACTAGGTTTCATTATTATGTAAACACAAAAATCCTACTTAATATTAGTTCACGTTCGTAGTTCACGTATTATAATCATTCATTTAAACTTTAATATTAAGTTTCATATTTTAAGTAGACGTAAGATGTTCTACTTAAATTTTTAACATTCAATTTCTCCAACGTTCATATAGATTTTATTTTCTAAAAGTATATGAGTTTATGTATGAATAATTCATAATCATAATATTTTATACAATTATCTCCTAAAGTAAATATAAACACTTTATATAAAATAAATATTTTATTTAACTTTAAAGTTTCCATAAATTATTTTAATATTTATAAAATAATTTAAACTTAAGAATTTATACCTTAATTCTTATGGTCTAAGTGTTTTAATTATGTTTTATTATAATTAAAATAGATTTTTAAGGTTAGGGCTTGGTAATGTTTCAGAATATGGCAAAACTAGTCCTTCTATATTTTTAAGCAAGTATAATTTTCGGATTTTACATATTTAGTACCTAGGGCTTGTTAAAGTTTAGGCTTATGGCATATTTAGTCCCCCTAGTTATATCTAGGTTTTGTAACTTTACTAAAATTACAAAAACAGCCCCTAGGGCTTCTCTAAGTTTCGGCAAATTACAAAAATAGTCCTTAGGGTTTTAAAATGACAAAATAACTTTTAGAAACTTCCCAGAATGGTCCCTAGGGTTTAATTCGCCACGGATAGTATTTATTAAACCCTAGAATTTTGGATATTTACATTTTCAGTCCTTGTGTTTACTAGTTTATCAAAACAAGTTTCATAAGTTACGGTTATAGTCCTTAAGTTTTATAAATTATCATTTTCATCCAAAAAGTTTTTATAAGCTATATTTTATTATAAAAACTTTTATTTTAAGATTCAAACTTTATATGGGCTCATTAAATGGGCTAAACATCTAATGGGCTATTTTAGTAGGCTTAAATATATTTCAAGTCCACTCATTTATTTAAATGGGCCTTTAAATCATTTATTGGGCTTAATACATTTTTAAGTCCCTTCAGTTAGTTGAATGGGCCTAAGTGTAATCTTAAGTCCATTTAAGTTACTAAAATTTATCAAATGGGCTTATTGGGTCCATTAAGTTTTAGATTAACATTTCATGGACTTAATTAGTCCATTAACATTACTTTATATTTTATGTATGTTTTTACTTAGAATATTATTATAAGCTTATTATAAGCTTATTAATATTTAGTTTTAAATCTAAATAGATCAATAAACTTAAAATTTGTTTTATGTGTTATAGCAAACTAGATCTAGGTGTGTTATAAAGTTACAAGTAGGTCATAACCCTGGTAGAAGCTTCTATCCCACGGCTAACATTAGTTATAAGTCAATTCTCATTTTAAGGTTGCGTGTAATTTTTAAGTGTTACAAAATTAGATCTAACTATGTACACATCAAGAAAATAAGTCACAATTCCAAAATAAGATTTAAACTATGTCTCGACCTAAAAATCAAACATAGGTCCATGTACACTCATATATAGCTCACGGCTATACTTTTAGATCTTGGTATTTCCAAGATGAACAATTTAGCTAGTTTTTAAGTCTTGTTAATATTTACAAAACACATCATGATTATCTAGGATACATGCATTTTCCCAAGGCTACTATTATTCAAAGTAACAAGGTAAAGCCTACGGCTATATTTTTTTCTCACAATATTCCCATAAGATCTACTAGCTTATTTCATGTGTATCATGTTAAGTTAATACTTATCACTAGATCTAGGTTTAAATAAGCATGCATGTACATCTAACCCATTTTAGGTCTTGTATAACCCATAGCCATATTTATATACATAAGTTGTTTTGTGATTTTTGATATTCCATTTGACATGTTCCATTTCATATTCCATTATTCAAAACTTAGAAAACCAATCATATAGTCTCCACTTAATTTAGCCGTGACCTTTAAGGTCATGGTTTTCTTGATGTTTAAGTTGCACAAGTTCATTTCATGAGATCTATGGTTATTAGTTAACCAAAGTCCCATAAAACAAGATTTATAACTCATGCAATGTCTAGATTTATAAAAGGTTTCATATGGTTTTTAAATCAAGTTTAAACATAACATATAAGTCATAAGTTTCTTGTTAAAAGATTATTAAATCATGAACATGATTTGCATAAATATGCCGTGACCTATAAGGGTCATAGCTTTATTAAATCCTGATTTTAACATGTTATTTACTTGTGTTTATATGTGTATGATGATGCATGCATGAAAGAATGAAACAATATGATGTGTATACCTTTCTTGCCTAAAGGTACCAAGAATGATCTAGATGAACAAAGAGGTTTGAGATCTATTCAAAGTGATGAAGAAAACCCTAATACAAGCCAAGCCGTGGACTTGATGATTTAGCTAGGGCTTGTTTATAGTGATTGCTGGAGAATGATACTACTAATGATTTGTAGTAAAGATAAGACAAGGATCTTGGTGGATTTAATACTTGGTTTTTGGATGTATATGGCTTTAAGCCGTATGATTGAGAGAGAAGAGGGTGAGAGAACAAGATTGGATTGCATGTATGTGAGAATGTGTGTGTTTCGGCTTAAAGAGGAGAGAGGGAAAGGAATGGCAAAAGGTATGATTTACCTTGGTAAGACATATCATGCCAAGTGTTCCCTTTTGCCTTTCCAAGGAAACTCTCCTTCTTCCACACAAGCCTATGTCGTGTGATACTCACCAAAGAGGGGGAAAAGGATGGGCTTTGGTCATGGGCTTATGTTAGGCTTAACACAAAGAGTACATGATCTTGGGCTAGTCCAAGAAGGATTAGGGATGCCTATAATAGGCATACATATATACACGGCTATATATGGTGTAGTATGTTTTTCTAGTTTTTGTTAAGTGTTGTTTAATCAAATGTGGGTTATGCATTTGTTTATTACTTGTTTTATGTATATAGTTTACATAGTCAAACTTATTATAACAAGTATGTATGTAAAAATATATGTGCACATTGGACAAGTTCATACATGACTTATAGAGATATAATACATGAGTTTGTGTTCTAAGACTTAATGGGTGAAATTTTATTATATAAAATCATGGTAAAATCATAGATTTTACAGTACATCAGTATTTTTATTATTGGATTATTATAAGCCTCATGACGTTGCTACCTTACTATAACAAACAACGGGTAGCTAACCCGTAATTCCTTTTCACATTTAAAACAGCGTGTCGTCACAATAGTCACGCTTATATAAATCTTATCATACATAAATTCGCTTACCACTCAAGGTGGCACGACGGGGATCAACCGTCACGGCACGAACTAGGGTGATCTTCCCCAAATAGTACTATTATATGCATAAGCGTCTACCAAATCCCGGTAGTTCAAAATTCATGCTAGTGGGACTTTTAGTGACATAACCTAACTAATAATAATCCATCTCTCTTCATTCGTTGGGTCATATAATCATTCGGGTCCATATTAATAAACATACAATCGGGACAACTGGTGTCCTATTTTTATCAAAACTAACATGTTATCTCCCTCGCAGGTTTATCAAAATATTTCATAAAACATTTAAAAGAGTGCGAGGCTATGAACTCACGTTGATTGGGAAAGGCGGGTTATCAGCGATTTAGTTGTACGGTGCGTGCTTCAATCACGGAAACCAAGACAAATAATACTCGGTCTTAGACTTTTGTCCAATGACTTTATAAAAATAATGGTTATTTATATATGATGATATCATAAGTATGATGATGATCAAGTGGGATTTTATTTCTTAATACAACATTATAGTTGTTATGTGTTAGTCAATTTGGACTAGTTATACTAGTTTCAACTCAATTACATATTAAGGCCCAACAAGCCCATTAAGAGTTTAATTCATTATATTAGCCCATTAGTACTTTTAATACCAGGCCTATACTCATATGTTGGGCCAAGTGGGTTAAGCCCATGAGTAATCCCATTAGTGTTTAGCCAAACTAGTTGGGCTAATGGTCCAATAAGGTTACTTTGGCCCATTAAGGTCCATAAGTTATAAAGCTCGGGTTTATCGGTGTTTACTTGTCAAATGTGTTTACATATCAGTATATGAGTTATAAAAATGTTACATTAGACGGGTTCTACCGTAGAAGTTTTATTTGGCGAAAACGTTAATCTTTTCGGTTTTAGCCGAAAAGACGTAAAACAATATATAGTTTTATAATTTTAGAAAACATTTAAGTTTTACCTTTATAAAATACCATGTTTATTTATCATATTATATAACTCATTTTATATTACTTATTATTAGTTAGTGGGTTTTATGTGTTTATTTTATAATAATATTACTTGAGTGCTCATTTTATATTATATAGTTTTATTTACAAATCTGATTATCAAAGTCACTTCCACCATTTTTCCCATATCTTGAGTTCTACAAGGAGATAGAAGCTCAAATTTGGGAAGCACAAACTACATGATATGTGCTACAAATAACTCCATTATAGCTACTGCTCAATCATCCTCTAAGTATTCCTAATAATTCGTCCAAAACAGACTATACATATTTGTACTTCAATAGTATTTTGATCATATCTTGCTCATTTTAATGATTCAACTGAGTGGCCAACTCAACACATATGTAAAAATCATATATCTAACCGTATATTCAATAATCCAAGCCATTTAACTAAGTGTTCATATTGGTACTTTAATGTAGAGATTTTGCTAGTTGAAAAAGTTCGTTTCTCGATATCTTAACGAATTGATTTCCGGTTTAAAGTACGACTCAATTGTTTTTGGTGAAAAGAATGTTTTTTGGTTGTTTTTAAAATAAAAGTGCAGAGACGTAAATGAAAATGACGTTAAAGTAAATCTAAATCTAATTTAAAGTAAATGACAAGTATTTAAAAGCGAGACGAAAATTAAAAGGCACTAAAATAAAATAACGCAAACTTAAATCTATCTAAGGCAAACTTAAAACGGAACTAAAACTTAAAACTAAGGCAAGGCTAAAATAAACCTAACGCAAATAAACTAAAAGTGCGACTAAGTAAAAAGGCGGGAAAAGTAAAGCTTGAAAATTAAAAGCAGAAAATTAAAAACAGAAACTAGAAAGAACCTGAAAACAGCTCATCTGGAATAATCCTTCGTTCGGAATAATCACTCATCCGGAATGTCACCTTCGTTCGGAATGATTCTTCTTCACTCGGAATATTCACCAAAACCCTTGATCCGGAATAAATCCTTTATCCGGAATATGTCACTTATCCGGAATAAAGTCTTGATTCGGAATATTTGGTTGATCCGGAATATCTTCCTTGATCCGGAATGTGAAATATTCCGGATGAAGACCTTGATCCGGAATAATTAATTATTCCGAATAAACTCCTTGATCCGGAATATATGGTATTCCGAATGAAAGGTTTGATCCGGAATGTTAATTTATTCCGAATAAACCAGATTGATCCGGAATGTTTCCTTGATCCGGAATAATGGATATTCCGGATGAACACTATGGCTAAACCTTTGATCCGGAATGTTTGGTTGATTCGGAATGAGAGGCTGATCCGGAATATGTCACTTATTCCGGATGAACGCCCTTGATCCGGAATAAACTTGCACAAACTCCTTCACTCGGAATATCTTGGCTTGATCCAGAATAATCCTAGGAATACAGTAACAAAAAACACGAAGAACAAGGAACACAAAAACAACACGAATCTAAATAAATCTAATCTAAATCAACCACAAAATTAAATCAAACTAATCAATAAACATCTACTAATCATAAACAAACAATCCAAAACAATCAAACTAACAAAACTAATCAAAATTATCAAAACCCACTTTAATCAAACCAATAAAATAAGAACATGAACATAAACAATAAAGCATGAAGATAAAAGATTAAAGAAATGTAGATAGGAGATCAAACAACAAAAGTAAAGATTGACAAGAATTAAAAGAAAACTTACTTGAAATTAAAGGTATTTAAGGTGCAAGACATGTATTTAAATTTGACAATAAAGTAAATGACATGAATTTAAATGTGCAAAAATTAAAGTGGAAGAGCATAGTTTGTCAAACTAGCCAACAAAAACTAATGAAATGAAATCCTAATCTATTTATAGGGTAGGATTAGGGAGTGCTTAGGAAGCTTCCTCCCTCTTTCATATTTTCTTAATTGCACCCTTTAGTCCTTGATCTTCTTAATCCTTTGTTAATCTTCTTAATACTTGGAGTTTAATGATTTTGTCTCGGGATTTCTTTAAACTCGTCTTGACATTTCTTCAATAAATTAGACTTGAGTTTTTCGGCTTTTTGTAAACTTCCGTCTTTTGACTTTTTCTTCGATAAATCTTCAGAATTGGTCTTGGACTTCCGTTCTCTTTGCACTCTTGACTTATTGACTTCGTCTTTCGTCTTTTTCTTCGATAAAAGCCCGTGAATGCCCGTGTTTTCTCCACTTTTCACCTTTTTGTCCTAAATCACAACAAAAACACAAACCCGCATAATTCCGACATAAATGACATAAAATATACGTTTTGGCTCGGTTATTATTGTAATTAAGTGGTAAAAATGATGGGTGTTTACATACCTATCAAATCCCCTACACTTGACCATTGCAATGTCTTCATGCAATGCATTAGTTACAAAGCAAGATTACATTTTTCATCACAATCAATCCATAATGGCCTTTATTAAAGAGATAGAAAACTATAAACATTCAAAGGAAAGAAATCAAAAACATACCTTGGGTTTTGGAAATGTTATGAATAATCATCATCCTCAAGTTTTCACTTTCTCCAAACCAAGCTTAAAAACGAAATCATTGTTATTATAAGTTAGCAAGCTAACACGAACTCATGTGGGCCAATTATTCACTTATACTCCCTTATTCCTAGGTGTATCTCTTATATTTTATTTTTGTCTTGAATGATCACGAGGATGGATTTTTTACTTATTTTGATAGTTATTTAGGCCGAAAATAAAGTGAACGATTTAATCAATAGTTAGCTAAAGGATAAAATCTTTTAAAACTGCTTCTCGGGACCTCATAAAGTTCATATCTTGGCATAACTCGCTTCGCGATTTGAGACCTTTCTCGGACCGATATTTGGCAGCGACTTCATACTTCAAACCTTGAGAGACGTTCATGAAATAATGGCCTTCTCTTCATAATAGGAATTTCTTCACTTGATGTTTTGAGAGATTCTTCATATTTGGACCACGACTTCTTCATTTTTCTCCAATCTTTATTTGGGATTTTGATATACAACGATCCGCCTCCTTTTTGGACTTGGATCTATTTATCCTCATACCTTTCTAGGGCCTTTTTGGATAGACTTCTCCATGACTTTTGGGGAGTTTTTGCTTTTCGTCGTGTGTCTCGATCCTTCATATTGATTTTCGATAAATGATTCTTCACATCACTTGGGATCTTTAGCAACAAAATATAGCCCTCATGCCTTGTTAGGGCCTTTTCGGACTCGCCAATCTTCGCATCACGCTTTAATAAGTTATGCCTTGGCTATGAACTCTAATCCATACCGAGCAACTTTTAAACGATCTTGGGCTAGAAGCTAAGTAACTTTTCAAATCGTACAACCTTATTTATTGCAGATAAATTTATGAGCAAGCGATGGGAGAATAGGCTTATAATTAACTCACATAAATTCACGAAAGAATATCAAACTTATAATTGACTCTATCATCTCTCGTTCTCCAAAGTTTAAAATCTCAAGGAATGAGACTCGTGGATGCTTAGCCTATTAAATCAAAGTGTTGGGTTTTCGAGTCGCCTATAGGATCTTGAAAATTCTTAGACTCTTTCAAGTTTAGAAATCGCATTTTAAAGTTCCCTTGATAAACGACTATGTAGGATCAATTATAGGAACTTGCGAAAAGTTCTTGTTCTTAATCCGTGAGAGTTAAGACTTTCGCGTTTTATAGCTCCCTATATAAAAGCCTAGCAACACTTGACTTAAACAAGTTAAGGATACTAGCTAGAGTAAACTTAGATAAGTAAACTCGGGTTGAGTCAAAAGATTCACAACGTTTGAAAATTAAAACCACTTTATTAAAATTTTATTCTAGCAAGGAAAGAAAATAACTATACAAAGGGAAAAACTAATAGGAAAAATAGATCAAAAAATTTGAAAAATGTCGAAAAATTGATTTTCCTGGTTAAAATGAGGACAAATACAAGGAAAAGACCACTTAACTTCGATAGAAGTCCCCCCTACACTTAATATAAACATTTTCCTCAATGTTTAAGCATGTGGGAGTAAAATCCCCTACACTTAGGACATTGTGCACTTTGTTTAAATCTCGCTAAGGAAGAGACAACTAAAGAGATTCCTATTTTAATATTGGAAAATATAAAATAGTGAATCGAAAAGAGTTTTGGATAGAACCGGGAAAATAGGAACACGAAATCACGGGTCGTCAAAAATCATCAAGAGTGGATCATTGAGCGTAATAAGTGTGTAAACACTTATCCTTTTGCCACTAAAATCAAGTAAAAACAAGACCTAATCATGTGTTTAATGTCGTAAAAGTCGGAATTACGCCTGGTTTTGTGTTTTGTGTGTTAAATAAGTACAATTGATCAAAAGAATAGAAAACACGGGATTTCACGGTCAAATGTTGAAGAAAAGTAAAGAGAGAGTCAAGACAAAGATCAAAAGACCAAAAATGTGCAAGATCACGAAAACCGGCCAAGTCAACTTACATTTGAAGAAAATGATCGAGAAAGCCGATTTCGAGCTCGAATTTAGCGGATTAAATCTTTTTGAAGTTATTGAGCCAAGTGGGTCCCACATCCGGTTAATGGGCTTAAAAGCCAATTTATTGGATTAATACGTATACAGTTTGGAAATCAAGCCCAAAAAGAAATCCCAATAGTTGGAAATTGTTTAGACGGCCAAGCCCATTACATCAATTATTTTGGGACGAATTAAATAAAAGATTGGGCCACAAGCCCATATTGAAGAAACGGGAGGTTTTAAACTTTACTGGAAATAAGTAAAAGAGTTTGTGGTCAACACCTCCTACACCCTGGTCAAACCAACCTTCCCTCACACGTTTTATTCATTAAATGAATTTACACCAAACTTTTTACCCAAACCGTTCCATCCCACACCCTTTCACCTCCATGTGTTTTTTTACACTTACCCCAAATAAATAAACAATCTACCCCCACACCCTCAATTATCCTCGTTACAATCAAAGTCACACACACATTTTTACTGTGCTTTCTCCTTCCCCACAAAATACACTCCATCAACCCAAACCCTAATTTCATATTCAGTAAATAAATCATGAGAAAAAATGGGGCTTTTACCTTTGTGGGTTAATTCACACCCAAACAAATAAAACCCCCAAGAAAATCGCACCATCCACTCATCCTCTCTATCCTACATGGCCAAATCATTGGATTTGATTGGCTATGCCACCTCTCCATTTAACAACCCACCAATAAGAAGAAGCCACTTAGGCTGAAAACTAGCACAACTAACACATCCTTGTGCCATGGTGGCAATCCGTGTGCACAAGGATGATTCTGAGCCACAAGATTGCAAGAAAAGAAGAGAGAGAAGAAGAAAGATGGATTGGACGGTAGGATTTGGATGCTTACAATTGAAGCCAAAGATTAGGGTTTCTTGGGGGTTCCTCTATAAAAACCCCCCTCTCTATCATGTAATTTAAGCTTTTCTTTATTTTTTATTTTCAGTTAAATTAGATTAATAGGATTTAAATCTTGTAATTTCTTTTTCCAGTATTGTAATTTTGATTTGAATTAATGAAAAATTAAATTTAGTTTTAATACTTGTCTCGATTATAAATTTCCAGTTACTATTCTTTTCTTTTTAATCCGTTTCTAAGAAAATATGGTTACAGTTTACATTTATTATTATTATTATTAAAAAAAAGTAAAAAAATATAAAGAAAATTAATATCCTTATTTCCCCTACTGGGAAATATAAATTGAAGTACTGTTCATCTCTTGGTTCTCGATTTAGATACGCTCTGGTTCGGATTTGGTTCGAGAATTTTGGCTTATGGTGATGATATTGATGACTTAAGGTGTTTTTGTTTCGATTATAAGGGAGCTCAGCGCTCACCCTTCTTCCCAAAGGTTTCGACGTCAGGTTCCTTATATTCTCTTTTTAGTTTTTATAAGTTTTAATTTATCTGCTATTTTGTTTTGATGTTATATGAATCTATTTTTGTTTTGCTCTAGTTATTGTCTTATGGTGTTTGGATATAGGTTTGTCTTGAACTGCTTAGATTATTAGCTTATCTAGTTTTCTTGTTTGAATCTGCTACTTGTCTCGGTTAGGTTTAGTTTATGTTAACAACTTATTTGGTTTTCGGATGCTTATTTGGTTATTAGTATATTTGGATCTGATTATGAGTTAGTTGGTTGTCGTTTTTAGTAGTTTATTTGGTTCAGACTTTTGATTAGCTTCTTAGACGTCAGTTTATTTTTTTTGGTGTTGCGTATTATCACTGCTTAACTGGCTTATTGTCATTGCTTATTTAGATTTTCAGCTTATATGTCTTGTTTTTATTTGCTTATTAGTTTTGACTCGTCATAGGTTACTGCTTTTTAGTATTCGGATTTGCTTATTAGAATTATCTTTAAATTTGCTTTAGTTGTTTACTGCGTATTTGTAATTTGCTTATTTGAATTTAGCTTGGCTTTATGACTGATTCGTTTTTGCTGTTTTACACTGCTAAGAAACTGAACCGATTGTTCAGTTTTGGTTTATACTGTCCAAATAAAAAGTTCAGCAAAAAGAATCAAAAATATTAGCAAAAATTTGCTACTGCCTAGATTCGAACCCTGGACTTCCTGTCCAGGCGCCAAACGTCCCAACCAGTTGTGCTAGCACTCTTTTTATGTTTTATTTCTCTTAGTTTCATTAATATAGCGCGATAATAGGGTAGCAGTTTTTAATTTATTAGTTTAAGTCAAATTAAAGTTTATTAATTTTATTTAAAAAATTTTATTTTAACTTTCTTTTATTCAATTTTTATAAAAAAATAAAAAGAAAAAAAATATTTTTTATTAAATTTTCTTTTTACTTTAAATTTGTTTCCAATTTATTTAAAATAGATTTACTTTTATTTTTAAATTTAAATTAGTTGAAATATTTTTATTTCAAATTTACTTTCAAATTAGTTTAATTTACTTTTTGTTACAATTTTTAATTAGATATAAGTTTATTTTCAAATTAATAGTTTAAAATAGTTAAAATTAAGATTGTTTTCTTTAAATTAAATAGATTTTATTATTAAATAGTTTAGTTTAAAATATAAAAATATTGACACCAAAAACAAGTTAAGTTGAAACGTTAAACCGGAAATCAAATTCGAGTCGAATCGAGGAAAAACGAACATTAAAAAGGACTAAAAATCCGAGTTTCAAATTGGCGCCGCTGCCGCTTCGCTCGTACGATTGACGATTTTTTCGTGAAGACGTTTGGATTTTGGGATCCGTTCATTCTTTGAACGTTACGTTTCTTGCAACAAAAATCAAAAATACAAAAAAATCAGAAACTTAAAAATACAAAAAAATTAAAAAAATCACAAAAGCAATTTTTTCCTAAGAATTGCACCAAAAAAATTAAAAAAAAATCAAAAGTAATACTTTTTCCTAAAAGTATTACACCAAAAATATTACGTATTAGTGTTAATTTTTATTTCGATTTCTTTCGATTTTTCTTGTGAATATATATTTTTTTTTAAAATACAAAAAGATTTTTCATTTTATTATATTATATTACGTAGCACAATAAAATTACCTTCTTTTCAAATAAGCCTTAGTTGGGATTTCATCACCTAACTATTGTATTCGAATCCATAACGAGAAAAAAAGGGCAAAATAGATAAATACTAATAAGACGTTTGAACTCGACATATACAAACTATAAGGTGGGTATAAGGCGACGCGCTATAAAAGGCCGTCTAAGGAAAAAGGTTTTTAAGTGCTTTGTGCCACCTCGTTTCCCCGCTTGCTTGTGCGTATATTGAGAGGAACGACCGATTATTGGTTTGCCAACTCAAGTAGTATTTACGTATATATTTTTGTAGCTTTTTCATATTGCTCCTCGAGAGGGAAAATCCTTTTCCTCTCAAAGTCGACCGAGGTCACCTACCTCATTCCAAAGTTTTAATTGTATGCGCACTCGCGCGCATACATACATACCGATTGGTGTACCAAATACTTCTAATTCTTCTAAAAAGAAGAAGAAGAAAAACAAAAAGACCGTCATTAAAGCCGATCCCGAGAATCGAGCTTTCGACAATACGATGGCAACGGATAATCGACCAATGATTGAGATTCTACAATCTCACGTTGAAGGAAACTATGACGCGATTGTGGTGCCAAATATTGGAGCTAATCATTTCGAACTTAAATCGGGTTTTATTCAAATGGTTTCCGCTACACCATTTTTAGGCCGTACTAATGATGACCCACACGCTCATATCAAACGTTTCATCCAATTAGCTAATACCGTCAAATACAATGGGGTGCCCCAAGAGGCTGTTCGCCTCCAACTTTTTCTTTTTTCCCTCGAGGGACAAGCCCGGATTTGGCTTGACAAGGAACCACCCCAAAGTATTACCACATGGATCGACTTAGAGACCAAGTTCATTAACTACTTTTTCCCACCATCATGGACCACTCCCTTAAGGAATGAAATAATCAACTTTGAGCAAAAATATGGGGAAACATTTAGTGAGGCTTGGGATCGTTTTAAAGATCTTTTGAGAAAATGTCCACAACACGGTTTTACTAAAGTTCATCAAATCAACACGTTTTATAATGGTTTAACTCTAAACGACCAAGACTCACTTAATAGTGCCGCGCGGGGCAATATTCTTGTGAAAACCATGAACGAGGCTTGGGCCATTATTGAGAACAAGGCAAAAGTGCAAACCAAAAGTGTTAGGGCTAATATGGCAAGTGCTAGTACGAGTAATAATGAGGTGAATGATCAAATTAAGGAGCTTACTTCAATTGTGAAAACCCTTGCTCTAAGAACCGACGCCCTCACTACACATGTGCATGCCGTGAAAGAAAAAAGTGAGACGTGTGAGACTTGTGGTGGACCACATTCATACTTTAATTGTGACAAGGTTTACAATGATCAACAAGAAGTTTATGCTTATAACAACAATGAAATTGATCGGGTTCAATTCAAACCAAATGTTGATGTTAACCATTTGTCTTACAAGTCTAATAACTATTTGGCTCCCCTGGGTTTTGTAGCACCACAAAGACCACCCCCACCCGCCCAAAATAGGAACCAAGGTCCTCAATGGGGTAATTTTCAAGGAAATACTAATCAACGGGGTTTTAATCATAATCAAGGGAATTTTCAAGGGCAAAACCAAGGGTTAAATAATCAAGGATATAATAACCAAAGTTTTCAAAATCAAGGATTTAATCAAGGTTCTAATCAATATCAAAACCAAGGTTTTCCTAATCAAGGTTATAATCAAATGAACATGCATAATCCTCAAATGGACTTGGTTTTACAAAAATTATCCGACCATGAACGAATGATGAGCGAGATGCAAGAATCGACCGATAAGAAGTTTTTGACTATGATTCAAACCTTTCGTCCCCAAGGTACCCTTCCCTCGAACACCGTGACCAATCCTAGGGCTAATGTTAATGCTATCACTACTAGGAGCGGTAAGACCACCGTAGAACCTTCCCCACCTAACCAAGGACCCGAGATTCCTTCTTCTTTGACACAACCTCCTTCTTCTTCCACTTGTGACATACCTCCCGTTATGCATTCGTCTACACCTTATGTTCCACCGATACCCAAATTTTATACCCCACCTTTGGTTCCAAAACCGGTTCCTTCACCTTCTATTTCTACTCCTCCTCCTCCTCCAAGGGATGTGAGTGAGCAATCCACTCCAAAGCCTTCATCTCAACCCAATATACCTTATCCCTCAAGGTTGCGGAAAGAGAAATTGAAGAATAAGGATGATATTCAAGTTTCGAACATCCTAAAAATGTTCAAACAATTGAATTTTAATATCACCTTTGCCGAGGCGCTCTCTCACATGCCTAAGTACGCTAAGATGTTTAAGGATCTTTTAAGTGATAAGAAAAAGTTTCTTGATATTGCCAATACCCAATTGAATGAGAATTGTTCCGCGGTTCTTTTGAGAAAATTACCGGTTAAGTTAGGAGATCCCGGTCGATTCCTTATTCCTTGTAATTTTCTGGGTGTTGAGAATTGTATGGCCTTGGCGGATCTCGGAGCGAGTATCAATCTTATGCCATTGTCCGTGTGGAAACAATTATCTTTACCCGAGCTAGTCCCCACTCGTATGACATTGGAATTAGCTAACCGTACGGTTGCTTATCCGATGGGGATAGCCGAGGATGTTTTCGTAGGAGTCGACAAATTCACTTTCCCCGCCGATTTCGTCGTCGTCGACTATGAAATGGATCCCCGTGTTCCCTTAATTGTGGGACGACCTTTCTTGAGAACCGGGCGTACATTAATCGATGTAGCCGCGGGTGAACTTATCATGAGGGTCGGGGATGACAAAATCGTCTTTAACATGGGTAAACTTTCCAAACTTCCCGATGAGCCCGAATCCGTGAGTTTCATCGATGTGCTCGACGAAGCATGCGAAGAACATTTTCACGAGGCTTGTAAGAGCGGGATTTATCCTTTACCTCATGTTGAGACCGTAGCTTCTATTGCTCCTTCATTGACTCCATTTGGAGAAAGTGATTTAGATGAGTTTGAAGATAGCTTGGGTCCTCTCGAGATTAACTATGATAATTCTCCCACCAATTGGGATGAAGACATTCGTACTATTGAGAGACTTCTCAATGAGGACAATATTTCTCCACCCACTCCTAAAGAAGTTACAAACAATGATCCTACTTTGACTAAGCCTTCCATTGAAAATCCGTCGGATTTAGAGCTTAAAGATTTACCGTCTCATCTAGAGTACGTTTTCTTAGAGGAGGATAATAAGTTGCCCGTCATTATTGCTAAGGACTTAAAATAAGATGAAAAATCCCGACTTATCGATGTGCTTAAGAATCATAAGAAAGCAATTGCTTGGAAAATCTCCGACATTCGCGGAATTGATCCTAATTTTTGTACTCATAAAATTCTCATGGAAGATGACTTTAAACCCGCAATCCAAAATCAAAGAAGGGTTAATCCAAAAATTCATGAAGTCATTAAGAAAGAAGTTATCAAACTTCTCGATGCCGGAATGATTTACCCTATCTCGGATTCGCCATGGGTTAGTCCCGTCCATTGTGTGCCTAAGAAAGGCGGAATCACCGTTGTTCCCAACGAAAACAACGAGTTGATTCCTACTCGACTTGTAACGGGTTGGCGAGTTTGCATCGACTATCGTAAGCTCAATGATGCCACTCGTAAGGATCATTTCCCTCTTCCTTTCATGGATCAAATGCTCGAGCGTTTAGCGGGTAATGATTTCTACTGTTTCTTAGATGGCTTTTCCGGATATTTTCAAATCCCTATCGATCCAAAAGACCAAGAGAAAACCACATTCACTTGTCCCTATGGAACATTTGCTTACAAAAGAATGCCTTTCGGCTTATGCAATGCTCCCGGGACTTTCCAAAGGTGTATGATGGCAATATTTCATGACATGGTTGAAGAAACTATGGAAGTCTTTATGGACGATTTCTCGGTCTATGGTGATTCTTTCTCTTCTAGCCTTGCTAATTTAGAACGTATGCTCCAACGGTGTGAAGGCACTCGTCTCGTTCTTAATTGGGAAAAATGCCATTTCATGGTAAAAGAAGGCATCGTCCTCGGTCACAAAATTTCCAAAGCCGGTATAGAAGTCGACCGTGCTAAAGTTGACGTCATTGCTAAGTTACCTCCGCCTACCACCGTCAAAGGAGTTAGAAGTTTTTTAGGCCATGCGGGATTTTATCGACGTTTCATCCAAGATTTCTCGAAAATAGCTCGTCCAATGACTCATCTCTTAGAAAAGGATGCTCCTTTCATCTTCTCTCAAGAATGTCTCGACTCTTTCGAACTTCTTAAAGGTAAATTAACTAAGGCACCGGTCTTAGTCTCTCCAAATTGGGAGTTACCTTTCGAGCTCATGTGCGATGCTAGTGATTTTGCGGTAGGAGCGGTTTTAGGTCAACGAGTTAACAAACATTTTCAACCCATTCATTATGCTAGTAAGACAATGACGGGGGCTCAATTGCATTATACCACTACCGAAAAAGAGCTTTTAGCTGTAGTGTATGCTTTTGAGAAATTCCGCCCCTATCTTGTGCTTTCTACCACCATCGTTTACACCGACCATTCCGCCTTGAAGTACTTGTTGACCAAGCAAGATGCTAAACCGAGACTCCTTCGTTGGGGTTTGCTCCTACAAGAATTTAAAATCGAAATTCGTGATAAAAAAGGAGCGGAAAACCTAGCCGCGGATCACCTTAGTAGACTTGAGGATCCTTATCAAGGGGAATCTCCGAATCAAGAGATTAATGAATCCTTTCCCCTAGAGACCTTAATGTCTATTAATTCCATTCTTGATGATACCCCATGGTTTGCCGACATTGCAAACTATTTGGCGGGTGGTGTTCTTATCGAAGGGTTATCGTCCCAACAAAAGAAAAAATTCTTCAAGGACGTTAAAACGTACTATTGGGACGACCCTTATCTTTTCAAGCAATGTGCGGATTTAATCATTCGTAGATGTGTTGATGGACCGGCGGCTTTACAAATCCTTGAAGCTTGCCATAAAGGACCTACCGGTGGTCACTTTGGTCCTAATTACACCGCTAAAAAAGTGTTTGACTCCGGATTCTATTGGCCCTCCATTTATCATGATGCACATGAAATGGTTAAACATTGTGATGCTTGCCAAAGCCAAGGCAAGATCACACATAAAGATGAGATGCCTCAAAATTTCATCCAAGAATGTGAAATCTTTGACGTATGGGGCATCGACTTTATGGGGCCGTTTCCATCATCGAAGGGAAACAAGTACATCCTCGTAGCCATTGACTACGTCTCAAAATGGGTTGAAGCAAAAGCTTTACCTACTAATGATGCGAGGGTGGTTGTTAACTTCTTGAAACAATTGTTTGCTCGATTCAGTGTGCCTCGTGCTATTATTAGTGATCGCGGGACACATTTTTGCAATGATCAATTCGCACGAGTCATGGCTAAGTATGGTGTCAATCACCGACTATCCACCGCGTATCATCCTCAAACTAATGGACAAGCCGAGGTTTCTAACCGTGGTCTTAAGAGAATCTTAGAGCGAACCGTGGGAGAGCATCGTGCTTCATGGGCCGATAAATTAAATGATGCTTTGTGGGCTTTCCGTACCGCTTATAAGACACCTATAGGTTGTACCCCTTATCGCCTTGTGTACGGAAAGGCGTGCCACCTCCCCATTGAGTTGGAGCATAAGGCTTATTGGGCCTTGAAATGGGCTAATTTTGATCTTAACAAAGCCGGTGATCATAGGAAAATCCAACTCAATGAACTTAATGAACTTAGGAATGAGGCTTATGAAAATTCATTAATCTACAAGGAGAAAACTAAGCTCATTCATGATTCCAAGATTAAAAACCGAGAGTTCCATGTTGGTGATCAAGTTTTATTATTTAACTCTCGGTTGAAAATCTTTTCGGGTAAACTTAAGAGCCGTTGGTCCGGTCCATTCACCGTGGCCCAAGTCTTCCCTTATGGCACCATTGAGTTATCCCAACCAAATGGTCCCAACTTTAAAGTGAATGGCCAACGGGTTAAGTTGTACTATGGAGAGGACATCTCTCACGAGATGATTCTATCCCTCTCCACATTTCCCTTGAATTAATTCGGGAAATCGAGTCGAGCTAGAGACTCGTGATAAATAAATCAAGCATCGTATAACTAGGTTAGATTTTTCCTTTACCATCCTTTCCACCCTTTTTCACCATCATCCATTATCCGCCAATAAGTGTAGGGGGGAGCCAAGTAGGTTGTTTGTGTGTTGTGATTGTGTGCAGGGACATGTGCTTCGATGATCCACTTTTGGTACTTTTGACACGACCCGTGATCCCGTGTTCCCGTGTACCCGGTTCTATCAAAACTATTGTGATTCATACTTGTATATAAATAAAACGAATAAATGTAATCACTTTAGTTGTCCCTTCCTTAGCTCGATTTTAAACAACATACTCAATGTCCTAAGTGTAGGGGAGTTTATTCGCCCACGTGCTTAAACATTGAGGACAATGTTTATATTAAGTGTAGGGGGGCCTTCTATCGAATTTTAGTGGCCTTTTCCATGAATTTGACCCCATTTTACCGGAAAATTTAAAATTTTTTTTTAACGTTTTTCAAATTTTTGATCTATTTTGGCCTAGTAGTATTTTTATTTATTTCTTTCCTTTTATTATCGCATCATAATAATTTCCATTTCAAGAATAAAGTCAAAAAAATAAATAAATAAAATGGTTTTAACAAGTTTAGATGTCTTTGATATATTAGGCCCGTCGTGAATATTTTGACTCAACCCGAGTTTACTTATCCAAGTTTACTCTAGCTAGTATCCTTAACCATATGGACCTTAATTGGTTTATTAGGCTAAGCATCCACGAGTCTCATTTCTTGAGATTTTAAATTATGGAGAACGAGAGATGATAGAGTTAATTATAAGTTCGGTATTCTTTCATTAACTTATGTAAGTTAGTTATGAGCTTTTTCTCCCATCGCTTGTTAATAAATATATTTGCAATAAATAAGGTTGTACGATTTAAAAGGTTACTTAGCTTCTAGCACAAGATCGTTTAAAAGTTGCTCGGTATTAATTAGAGTTCATACCCAAGGCATAACTTATTGAAGCGGGACGCGAAGATTGGCTTATCCAAAAAGGCCCTAACAAGGCATGAGGATACCCGAGTCCAAGAAGGCCCTAACAAGGCATGAGGATTCACTTTTTGCTAAAGATCCTAAGATGATGTGAAGATCATTAATCCAAATCAATATGAAGGATCAAGACACACGACGAGAAGCAATTACTCCCCTAAAGATCATGGAGAAGTCTATCCAAAAAGACCCTAACAAGGTATGAGGATAAATAGATCCAAGTCCGAAAAGGAGGCGGATCGTTGTATATCAAAATCCTAAATAAAGAAGAGGATAAATGAAGAAGTCGTGGTCAACGTTTGAAGCATCTTTCACTCCTTATGAAGATGTATACCAAAATGAAGAGAAGACCATAATTTCAAGATCGTCTCTCAAGATTTGAAGTTTGAAGTACACGCCAAATATCGGTCCGAGAAAGGTCTCAAATCGTGAAACGAGTTATGCCAAGATATGAACTTTTTGAGGTTTCGAGAAGCAGTTTTAAAAGATTTTGTCCTTTAGCTAACTATTGATTAAATCGTCCCACTTTATTTTCGGCCTTAATAATTATCGAAATAAGTCAAAAATGCATCCTCTTGATCATTCAAGACAAAAATAAAATACAAGAGATACACCGTAGGAATAAGCGGGTCTAAGTGATTAACTAAACCACATGAGTAAGTGTTAGTTGTGCTAACTTGTAATAACAATGATCTCGTTTTTGAGCTTGGTATGGGGAACGTGAAACTTGAGGGTGATTAATATTCATGACACCAAAGCCCTAATCTAAGTCTTAGATTTCTTTACGAGTTTCTTCCATCAAATAATTTCCAAAGTTAATAAATGGTTATAACTTTTGTCTCCTTTTAAGTTTTTATCTTTTCATCGTAGTAGTAGTGGTAATAATTATAAAGGTCGAGATGGATTGATTATGAGAAAAATGTAACTTATGCTTTAATACTATGCATTGCATGGGGTCATTGCAATGGTCAAGTGTAGGGGATTTAATAAGTGTGTAAACACTTATCCTTTTGCCACTAAAATCAAGTAAAAACAAGACCTAATCATGTGTTTAATGTCGTAAAAGTCGGAATTAAGCGTGGTTTTGTGTTTTGTGTGTTAAATAGGTACAATTGATCAAAAGAAGAGAAAACACGGGATTTCACGGTCAAATGTCGAAGAAAAGTAAAGAAAGAGTCAAGACAAAGATCAAAAGACCAAAAATGTGCAAGATCACGAAAACCGGCTAAGTCAACTTAAATTTGAAGAAAATGATCGAGAAAGCCGATTTCGAGCTCGACTTTAGCGGATTTAATCTTTTTGAAGTTATTGAGCCAAGTGGGTCCCACATCCGGTTAATGGGCTTAAAAGCCAATTTATTAGATTAATACGTATACAGTTTGGAAATCAAGCCCAAAAAGAAATCCCAATAGTTGGAAATTGTTTGGACGGCCAAGCCCATTACATCAATTATTTTGGGACGAATTAAATAAAAGATTGGGCCACAAGCCCATATTGAAGAAACGGGAGGTTTTAAACTTTACTGGAAATAAGTAAAAGAGTTTGTGGTCAACACCTCCTACACCATGGTCAAACCAACCTTCCCTCACACGTTTTATTCATTAAACGAATTTACACCAAACTTTTTACCCAAACCGTTCCATCCCACACCCTTTCACCTCCACGTGTTTTTTTCCACTTACCCCAAATAAATAAACAATCTACCCCCACACCCTCATTTATCCTCGTTACAATCAAAGTCACACACACATTTTTACTATGCTTTCTCCTTCCCCACAAAATACACTCCATCAACCCAAACCCTAATTTCATATTCAGTAAAAAAATCATGAGAAAAAATGGGGCTTTTACCTTTGTGGGTTAATTCACACCCAAACAAATAAAACCCCCAAGAAAATCACACCATCCACTCATCCTCTCTATCCTACATGGCCAAATCATTGGATTTGATTGGCTATGCCACCTCTCCATTTAACAACCCACCAATGAGAAGAAGCCACTTAAGCTGAAAACTAGCACAACTAACACATCCTTGTGCCATGGTGGCAATCCGTGTGCAGAAGGATGATTCTGAGCCGCAAGATTGCAAGAAAAGAAGAGAGAGAAGAAGAAAGATGGATTGGACGATAGGATTTGGATGCTTACAATTGAAGCCAAAGATTAGGGTTTCTTGGGGGTTCCTCTATAAAAACCCCCCTCTCTATCATGTAATTTAAGCTTTTCTTTATTTTTTATTTTCAGTTAAATTAGATTAATAGGATTTAAATCTTGTAATTTCTTTTTCCAGTATTGTAATTTTGATTTGAATTAATGAAAAATTAAATTTAGTTTTAATACTTGTCTCGATTATAAATTTCCAGTTACTGTTCTTTTCTTTTTAATCCGTTTCTAAGAAAATATGGTTACTGTTTACATTTATTATTATTATTATAAAAAAAAAAGTAAAAAAATATAAAGAAAAGTAATATCCTTATTTCCCCTACTGGGAAATATAAATTGAAGTACTGTTCATCTCTTGGTTCTCGATTTGGATACGCTCTGGTTCGGATTTGGTTCGAGAATTTTGGCTTATGGTGATGATATTGATGACTTAAGGTGTTTTTGTTTCGATTATAAGGGAGCTCAGCGCTCACCCTTCTTCCCAAAGGTTTCGACGTCAGGTTCCTTATATTCTCTTTTTAGTTTTTATACGTTTTAATTTATCTGCTATTTTGTTTTGATGTTATATGAATCTGTTTTTGTTTTGCTCTAGTTATTGTCTTATGGTGTTTGGATATAGGTTTGTCTTGAACTGCTTAGATTATTAGCTTATCTAGTTTTGTTGTTTGAATTTGCTACTTGTCTCGGTTAGGTTTAGTTTATGTTAACAGCTTATTTGGTTTTCGGATGCTTATTTGGTTATTAGTATATTTGGATCTGATTATGAGTTAGTTGGTTGTCGTTTTTAGTAGTTTATTTGGTTCAGACTTTTGATTAGCTTTTTAGACGTCAGTTTATTTTTTTTGGTGTTGCGTATTATCACTGCTTAACTGGCTTATTGTCATTGCTTATTTAGATTTTCAGCTTATATGTCTTGTTTTTATTTGCTTATTAGTTTTGACTCGTCATAGGTTACTGCTTTTTATTATTCGGATTTGCTTATTAGAATTATCTTTAAATTTGCTTTAGTTGTTTACTGCGTATTTGTAATTTGCTTATTTGAATTTAGCTTGGCTTTTTGACTGATTCGTATTTGCTGTTTTACACTGCTAAGAAACTGAACAGATTGTTCAGTTTTGGTTTATACTGTCCAAATAAAAAAGTTCAGCAAAAAGAATAAAAAATATTAGCAAAAATTTGCTACTGCCTAGATTCGAACCCTACACCTCCTGTCCAGGCGCCAAACGTCCCAACCAGTTGTGCTAGCACTCTTTTTATGTTTTATTTCTCTTAGTTTCATTAATATAGCGCGATAATAGGGTAGCAGTTTTTAATTTATTAGTTTAAGTCAAATTAAAGTTTATTAATTTTATTTAAAAAAGTTTATTTTAACTTTCTTTTATTCAATTTTTATAAAAAAATAAAAAGACAAAAAAATATTTTTTATTAACTTTTCTTTTTACTTTAAAGTTGTTTCCAATTTATTTAAAATAGATTTACTTTTATTTTTAAATTTAAATTAGTTTAAATATTTTTATTTCAAATTTACTTTTAAATTAGTTTAATTTACTTTTAGTTACAATTTTTAATTAGATATAAGTTTATTTTCAAATTAATAGTTTAAAATAGTTAAAATTAAGATAGTTTTCTTTAAATTAAATAGATTTTATTATTAAATAGTTTAGTTTAAAAGTTTAGTTTAAAATATAAAAATATTGACACCAAAAACAAGTTAAGTTGAAACGTTAAACCGGAAATAAAATTCGAGTCGAATCGAGGAAAAACGAACATTAAAAAGGACTAAAAATCCGAGTTTCAGAGCACTCGAAACCCTGAATAAGAGAGGAAAGAGAACAAGAAACACCACGGGCTCCCCCTACACTTATGGTAAAAACAAAGAAAAAGATAGATAGATAATTGGGTTGCCTCCCAAAAAGCGCTTGTTTTTGTTAACCGAGTCACGAGCCTGACTCGTCCCCTAATTAAATGGTCCATGGGGAAGCCTCAAATGTAATACCGGGATCAAAGACATTGTCCTCGTTCCCGGAAGAATATAATAAAGGAGAGGCAGGAGGATAAGTCTTGAATGGTAGAAAGGTCCTTTCAACATACGAGAAATATGTGAAATCTTGATCCACGGGAGGTGGGGTGGGCAAAGGAATCACATTGTCATCCTCCAAAGACAATGGATGCTGACCAATCGGCAAAGCCGTAAGGTTATCAATCATAGAATGGTCATTTTCACCTCCCGGGTCAAAACACTCATCCTTATTTCCCGGAGAGTGAAATTGATACATCACCCGCTTGGGCGTGCATTCAGTAGGATGAGGGGGCAATATAGTATGAGAAGTAAGAGAAACATTACCTTCCACCTGCGGTACCTTTCCAGTAGAGTCAGAACTGTCCACCTCTGCGATAGAAGGGGGCATGGCTAACAAAGTATGCTCATTAATAGCAGGAGAATCAGAGCTATCAATGTCCTCAATCCCTTCGTCAAAGAGAGGATTCACCTCACTAGATATGTAAGCGTCATCAAAATCAAATAAAGGGTTCGAATAAATCTTAAAAGTTTCCTTCGGAACGTCTTCATCAGATAGTGACTCGTCATCACTAGAAGTAAAATCATCTTGATCAAAAAGAGGATTAGAGAAAGCCAAAGAATCCTCTCCCAAAGTGTTGGTGGAAGGAACATCATCAGAAGAAAGTGCATCATACTCATCGTCACTGTCGGATGTGAACTCAGATTCACTTGGAATTGGGACAAGGTTATCAGCACTAGACGTATTGAATTCGTCGGATTCCTTGGCAGGAATTGTGCTAATATCCTCCTCCCTTAAGATGGTTGAATCCTTAGGCTCCAGAGCCGGCAAGTCGGGCGAAGGAAGAGAATTCTCATCATTCCAAGAAATAGGACTCTCATCGTCATCACTATCATAATAATATGAAGGCACAAGAGGAGGAGTATAAGCATTAAGGTTTGATACCTGCTCTTGTTGTTGATCCGCTTGACATTTCTCCATCATCTTGTTGCAAGCTTCTTGAACTTTTTGAAAAGTGTCAAAAAGTGTGGCCATTTGCTCAGGAGGAAGTGCACAAAAGGGTTGATGACTGACGGTGTGACGTGGGGGCTCAAAGTTATACACACTGGGATGATAGCACGTAACTTTCTCAAAGACCTTCGACGGATCACAAGAAGAAGCATCGTGAGGGCCCCCACAAATATAGCACCACGGGTATGGAGAAAAACCCGGTGCATCTTGAGGATAGGGATTGTCATAGACGGGGGAGGGTGGGAAAGTATTGTAAGAGGAGAAGTAGGAATTTGTTGAATTGCAAAATGGACAAAATCCAAATTGTGTATCGTCGATATCAAAACCACACCGCTCACAAGTACCCCATTGACATGTTTGAAAACCATGCCATGGTCTCCCACACCGTCCGCAAGACGAATCCACGAAGAATTATAAATAAGAGGGGTAAAGAAAAGAATTAAACATAATAGAGGATAAAGAGGAATATTTTTGGTGCAAAACTTTGAAAAAGAAATGCTTTTTATGATTTTTCAAATGTTTTTGGATTTTTTGTAAATTTTTGACACGAAAAATAACGTTCACGAGTGAACGGATCCCAAAAAGCAAAGCGTCTTCCACAGAAAACCGTGAATCTTTTCGAAAAGAGCCGGTAGCGGCGCCATTTTAATGTAGAGATTTTGCTAGTTGAAAAAGTTCGTTTCTCGGTATCTTAACGAATTGATTTCCGGTTTAAAGTACGACTCAATTGTTTTCGGTGAAAAGAATGTTTGTTGGTTGTTTTTAAAATAAAAGTGCAGAGACGTAAATGAAAATGACGTTAAAGTAAATCTAAATCTAATTTAAAGTAAATGACAAGTATTTAAAAGCGAGACGAAAATTAAAAGGCACTAAAATAAAATAACGCAAACTTAAATCTATCTAAGGAAAACTTAAAACGCAACTAAAACATAAAACTAAGGCAAGGCTAAAATAAACCTAAGGCAAATAAACTAAAAGTGCGACTAAGTAAAAAGGCGGGAAAAGTAAAGCTTGAAAATTAAAAGCAGAAAATTAAAAACAGAAAGTAAAAAGAACCTAAAAACAGCTCATCCTGAATAATCCTTCGTTCGGAATAATCACTCATCCGGAATGTCACCTTCGTTCGGAATGATTCTTCTTCACTCGGAATATTCACCAAAACCCTTGATCGGGAATAAATCCTTTATCCGGAATATGTCACTTATCCGGAATAAAGTCTGGATTCGGAATACTTGGTTGATCCGGAATATCTTCCTTGATCCGGAATGTGAAATATTCCGGATGAAGACCTTGATCCGGAATAATTAATTATTCCGAATAAACTCCTTGATCCGGAATATATGGTATTCCGAATGAAAGGTTTGATCCGGAATGTTAATTTATTCCGAATAAACAAGATTGATCCGTAATGTTTCCTTGATCCGGAATAATGGATATTCCGGATGAACACTATGGCTAAACCTTTGATCCAGAATGTTTGGTTGATTCGAATGAGAGGCTGATCTGGAATATGTCACTTATTCCGGATGAACGCCCTTGATCCGGAATAAACTTGCACAAACTCCTTCACTCGGAATATCTTGGCTTGATCCGGAATAATCTGGGAATACAGTAACAGAAAACACGAAGAACAAGGAACACAGAAACAACACGAATCTAAATAAATCTAATCTAAATAAACCACAAGATTAAATCAAACTAATCAATAAACATCTACTAATCATAAACAAACAATCCAAAACAATCAAACTAACAAAACTAATCAAAATTATCAAAACCCACTTTAATCAAATCAATAAAATAAGAACATGAACATAAACAATAAAGCATGAAGATAAAAGATTAAAGAAAGGTAGATAGGAGATCAAACAACAAAAGTAAAGATTGACAAGAATTAAAAGAAAACTTACTTGAAATTAAAGGTATTTAAGGTGCAAGACATGTATTTAAATTTGACAATAAAGTAAATGACATGAATTTAAATGTGCAACAATTAAAGTGGAAGAGCATAGTTTGTCAAACTAGCCAACAAAAACTAATGAAATGAAATCCTAATCTATTTATAGGGGAGGATTAGGGAGTGCTTAGGAAGCTTCCACCCTCTTTCATCTTTTCTTAATTGCACCCATTAGTCCTTGATCTTCTTAATCCTTTGTTAATCTTCTTAATACTTGGACTTTAATGATTTTGTCTCGGGATTTCTTTAAACTCCTCTTGACATTTCTTCAATAAATTAGACTTGAGTTTTTCGGCTTTTTGTAAACTTCCGTCTTTTGACTTTTTCTTCGATAAATCTTTAGAATTGGTCTTGGACTTCCGTTCTCTTTACACTCTTGACTTCTTCACTTCGTCTTTCGTCTTTTTCTTCGATAAAAGTCCGTGAATGCCCGTGTTTTCTCCACTTTTCACCTTTTCGTCCTAAATCACAACAAAAATACAAACCACGTATAATTCCGACATAAATGACATAAAATACACGTTTTGGCTCGGTTTTATTGTAATTAAGTGGTAAAAAGGATGGGTGTTTACACACCTATCATACTTACTGTTTTATACAGCCCATAAATCTAATCAAGATTTTAGCATTTTAACTTGTAGATTTTAATCTTTTTAAGCCAATCTATTAACACAAAATCCCTACATAATACTTTGATCATCATTCATCATCATATACATATAAATTTATAAGGAAAATATATGATTACTTTTACAAAATAACAAGATAATAGGAAGAAACAATCTCTATACTACCAAAGTGATGAAAAGGTTCAGATTTTGGATGAACCAGGCTTGGTTCTTGTCACCAAATCTTCAAATTTAACAATGGAATTTTTGAAATCTTCAAGTGGATGAACACCTTCAAGGAAATAAGCCCTAAATTCCTTTGGAAACTTTTTTTTAGTTGTTAAGATCACCTCAAATCATCATGCCTTCATTGGATTATCATCTTATGTAACTTATACATAAGATTTATGGTTAGAATTTTTTATGAAAGGGTGTTTGTGGATGAATATGGGACGGCAACAAGGGAGCTAGAGAGAGTTTGTGTGTGAGTTTCTAGTTTTCATGTATGCAAATGGTTTAGGTTGAGTTGTTTTGTTAGCTTGGTGGTTTTGTAGAGATAGAAGGACAAGTGTCCTTTAGACTTGTACAAACTTGCCACCAAGAGTGTGATGTGGTTAGTTTGGCCGCCACTTGTATGGGGGTGGGCAAGTGTAAACTTGTCTCATCCCTATTAATTTACGGGTACTCCTCGATTCTAGTTTCCTTGATTTACGTGCCCTCGGGTCGTTTTACGAAAAACGTTTTTATAAAATATGAATCAACGGCACAAAACGAACCTAATAAAAATTGTCTCTTAAAAAACGGAGTTCAAAAGCGTAAATACGTAAAACCTAGGGTTCCCGGTTTAATCGTAAAAGACGCTAAATTATTCACGTAAGTCCTAATTTCTTCTCGTAAATTTGTGAGTTTATAATCCAACACAAAATAAAATTCCAAAATAATATTTGGGAATAAATTTATTTCCTGAAATGTCAGACTGTCACAAAAACGGTGTATGTAAACGTAAGCACGTAACGTAGAGTTCTCCGGTTTAGACGTAGTCGATGCTACTTTAAGATGTAAACCCTAATTTCTTCTCAAAAGTGAGTGAGTTCATAAATTAAAAAAAATAATGATTTTAAATAATACTTGAAAATAAAATAACGACCTCAAAATGACGGATTGTCACACAAGACGTGCTTTAAAGGTGTGTACAATGCCATCCTTATCGGTCTTCTTCTTGAAGAGCCATTTACTCATAACCGTCTTAAAGTTGGGAGGGAGGTCAACTAAGATCCAAACTTCGTTGTCCCTCATGGATTTCATTTTTGCATTCATAGCTTCAAGCCACTTATCAAATTCAGGATCTGATAATGCATTTATATAGTTATCGGGTTCACCATGATCCCCTAACTCATGTTCCTCAGCATCGATATAAAAACCATATCGGTCAGGTGCGTGTGATATCCTTGCGGATCTACGAATGGGATTTACATCACTTTGAGATTTGAAATTTTCATGTTCAACCTCTTGGTGATATTCGGTAGTGTTCTACGAAGGTTGTGCATCTTGACTTAGAATTTCATCAAAGTCTATGGTGCTCCCACTTTCTTCTTGTGATATGAGACTACTCTCAATAAACTCAGTTGTGACAACTCGGGTTTTTTTGTCGGGTCACTTGTCACCCGTTAACCTCTAATTATGTGTTAGGTTGTGTGCATAATATTTTTTATATGTTTTTATGAGTGATTTTGGGAATAAGAAAGAATAAAATGATTTACATGATGTGTAAATAATGGTACAAGTTGGAAACAAAACGAAATGAAATGAAATGAGTTCAGAAATGTACTACAGGAAAGTTCATATATCGTTTTTATAAGGTTTCATGTTCGTATCGTATGTTGTATGTATGTATTAAGTATATATTATATGTATTACGTAAGTTTTAGAGTTACTTTCCATATTTAGAAACTTTTAGAAATGAAGGGTAGTTCGGAAATCACGTAAAAAGTCGAAAAATTAACGTAAGGCTTTCGGGTTTTGGTCCGGAAGTAACTCGAGAATACCATTTAGTGTAGTAATTATTAAATATTAGTATATGGGGTATAATAGTCGGCCTAAGGGGTTTGGGCTTGGTTTTGGGCCAGCTTATGCTTAAGTAAGGGAAAAGGAGGCCCAATTTGAGTACTAGTAGGACTTTGGGTTGGATTTACCAATAAATAAGAGTCCTATAACCCCAAAAACGAATTTCTATTTTACTTAAACCTTTATTCAGTAGATTTTATCAATGGGGGACAATTACGGTTCCAAAGATCATGATATTCCAATTGTTTCTAAGGTAAATCCTTCAAACCATTATTCAATTAACGTTTTTATTAACTAATCTTAATTGCAATGTTAATTAACCATCATTGAAATGATTTGGTTTTATTAATTTTCTGAAAAATATAGTAATTATGATCCGTTAATGATTTTAGGGTTTGTGTTAAGAATTTAGGGATAATTAATGATGATTAGAGGGTTGGTGTATAAAGGCGTAAAACAGTATGATTTTTAGGGCTGTCTTGTGTTGACTATTCCAGGTAGTAGGTAGCACCTTTGGTCGAGTTTATTTTTTTTAAGTTAAGTTCAGAGAGTCTACTTTTCAAAAATGTAAGGTTGGTCGAATATAGAGTTCGGGAAGGACGTCAAACAATTTTTAGAAAAATAGTGCGCTATTTAGGAATAAACTTGGATTTTGGGAATTTGAGTCAAAACCTAACCAAACGAATGAGATAGCCAAAAATTTTTGATTTGGGAACTCTTTATAGTATATATGAAAGTACTTAAAATTTTCAATAAAATTTATGGTGTTTAAGTCGGGCTTTTGGTGTCAAACATTTAGCATGTATAGAAAATCAGCTTTATTAAAATGACTATTGGCGTAGAGACTAAACGAAAGGGTTAAATTTGTAAGTAGAAAGTAAAATTGATTTTTAGAGTTCTTAGATCATATAAAAACATAACTCCAATAGGGGAGGAGTCAAGGGTGGTGATAAGTACACTTCATGTGATCGTTTAGTGACTAGTAAACCGTACCAAGGAAAAACTGGATTTTTACATATAGAATAGCTTGTAGTGGGAGAACTATATAGTAGGAATTGGGGGATTAGATTCATCTCCTTTATTTTTACTTACCTTGGGTGTTAAGACCTGAGCTAAGGCTGTCGTGTATGATTTTATAGGTTTGCAGGAGTGATAGCTTGTTGTGCTATCAGGTGAGTTCATAGTCTCATTTTAACCAAGTTTTTAAATGTTTTTCCGGTATGGGATGGAGATGACACTTGTGGTGTTCTTATAATGGTTTGGTACTATATTTTTGTAAATGTTGGACATAGATGTGTTATTGTCTGACATGCGTGCTTATGTGTTTTGTTATATGTTCTGATATGTGTTTTGATATGTGAATCTTGATTGGGTTATGTTTGGTATGGTACATAGATGTGTGGACGTCTATGCAACCAGTTGTGATGTGTGTGGAGCATGGGGTACAATCCGTCCCGAGTTCTTGGTTCTGTACATCGTCTCCTTGGAGGCAAGATATCTCGACGGGGATATGGCTGATATGCAACGATCCGCCTCCTTTTATGACTTGGATCTATTTATCCTCATACCTTGCTAGGGTCTTTTCGGATACACTTCTCCATGACTTTTGGGGAGTTTTTGCTTTCGTCGTGTGTCTCGATCCTTCATATTGATTTTCGATAAATGATTCTTCACATCACTTGGATCTTTAGCAACAAAATATAGCCCTCATGCCTTGTTAGGGCCTTTTTGGACTCGCCAGTCTTCGCATCCCGCTTCAATAAGTTATTCCTTGGCTATGAACTCTAATCCATACCGAGAACTTTTAAACAATCTTGGGCTAGAAGCTAAGTAACTTTTCAAATCGTACAACCTTATTTATTGCAGATAAATTTATTAACAGGCAATGGGAGAATAGGCTCATAACTAACTCATATAAATTCACGAAAGAATACCAAACTTATAATTGGCTCTATTATCTCTCGTTCTCCACAATTTAAAATCTCAAAGAATGAGACTCATGGATGCTTAGCCTATTAAATAAAAGTTTTAGGTTTTCGAGTCGCCTATAGGATCTTGCAAATTCTTAGACTCTTTCAAGTTTAGAAATCGCATTTTAAAGTTCCCTTGTTAAACGACTCTCTAGGATAAATTATAGGAACTTGCGAAAAGTTATTGTTCTTAACCCGTGAGAGTTAAGACTTTCGCGTTTTATAGCTCCCTATATAAAAGCCTAGCAAAACTTGACTCAAACACGTTAAGGATACTAGCTAGAGTAACTTAGATAAGTAAACTCGGGTTGAGTAAAAAGATTCACAACGCTTGAAAATTAAAACCACTTTATTAAAGATTTATTCTAATAAGGAAAGAAAATAACTATACAAAGGGACAAACTAATAGGCCAAAATAGATCAAAAAGTTTGAAAAATGTCGAAAAGTTGATTTTTCGGTTAAAATGAGGACAAATACAAGGAAAAGGACACTTAACTTCGATAGAAGTCCCCCCTACACTTAACATAAACATTTTCCTCAATGTTTAAGCATGTGGGAGTAAACTCCCCTACACTTAGGACATTGTGCACGTTGTTTAAATCTTGCTAAGGAAAGGACAACTAAAGAGATTCCTATTTTAATATTGAGAAAATATAAAATAGTGAATAGAAAAGAGTTTAGGATAGAACCGGGAAGAAGTGGACACGGAATCACGGGTCGTCAAGAATCATCAAGAGTGGATTATTGAAGCTCGAATCCTTGATTAAGAGAGGAGAGGAAATAGGAAACCAAAGGGTCTCCCCTACACTTATGATAAAGAAAGCTAAAAGATAGATGCATGGGTTGCCTCCCAAGAAGCGCTTGATTTTTGATTACCGAGTCGTGAGCCTGACTCGACCTTGATTATCAACGGAAGAAGCATGAAATATATCCACCAGGATCAAAAACATAGTTTTCGTCAATCAAATAGCAGAGGCTTAAGGCAAACAAGGCAAGCCAAAGAAGAAGAGGCAAGGTTCCCTTAAGCAGCGATGGAGCTCGGTGGAAGCAAGTATGGTGAGGTGCAAGCATGTCTTCAAAATTTCCAAAGATTTTTCCTTTTATTTCATCAGGTGGATACTGAGATGGCTGCAGAATATCAATACCGGGGTCGAACACCTTTTCCTTTAGGGGAAAATAGCACTCAGGCTCAGCAGAATGGGAAGTATATCCGCGAAGAAGCACAACCTCGTCCTCAGAAAGGGGACAAAGAGGTGTTAACTCATACGTGCTGCGGATATTGGTGTCGATCGGTTTCTTCTCCTTAGAAAGAATGTTCTTCAAATCCAAAGTAGGATCAAGACGATAATCTTCAAAGTCATAAGGAGGAGCATCACTCTCATGAGGGAAGTAAGTGTTGAGAAACATAGAGAAGTCTTCCTCAAATGAGTAATCGTCCAAAGTAGGATCGAGTGATGGCGGAGGATCTTCATCATGAGAAGAATCGCTCGAAAGAGTATCAGCCTCATCGAAATCATCATACGTGGGCAGATCAGGATACTCAGAAGTAAGGTCATCATAATCATCCGAATCTGAGATAGACTCATCATCATAAGCATCAAAGATCGGTGGAGAATCATAAATGGGAGAAGGTTCCAAAGTGGAGCGAGAATCATCCACATCATCTTCAAAAAGTGGATTATCAATGGAAGAATCGAATAGAGGATTGTTGTAGACAACAAAGTTATCATGCACATTAATCATATTCACTGATTCTCGGCCTCCAAAGGTTTTACTTGTAAGCTTTCCCATTTTAAAAACTTGTGCATCATCCCCGACTCGTAAGATTAACTCACCTTCGGCCACATCCACTAAAGCTCGTCTGGTTCTCAAGAATGGCCGACCAAGTATTAAAGGAATATGAGGGTCCATTTCATAATCAACAACGACAAAGTCGACCGGGAAAGTAAATGTGCCAACTTTTATGAACACATCTTCGGCAATACCAACGGGGTAAGCGAGAGTGTGATTTGCAAGTTCAAGAGTCATCTTTGTTGGAGTGAGGTCGGGTAATGATAGTGTTTTCCAAACACTCAATGGCATAAGATTTATACTAGCCCCGAGATCAGCAAGGGCAGTAAATTCTTCAGTTTTGTTGAAAACGCAAGGCAACACAAAACGACCGGGATCTCCAAGCTTTTCCAGAAGTTCTTTAAGAATAATTGCGGAGCAGTTTTCATTTAAGCGTGTGTTGGCGAGCTCAATCTACCTTTCCTTCTTGTTAAGCAATTCCTTAAATGCTTTAACAAATTTGGGCATGTGGAAAAGTGCCTCAATAAAGCTAATGTTGAAGTTCATTTGAGAGATCATCTTCACATAGCGTGACACTCCAGCGTCATCCTTGGTTAGCATTTTGGTCTTGCCTAAACGAGAGGGATAAGGGATATTCGGTTTAGGTGGTGAAGGTGCAGGTGTAGTAGGTAAAGGTTGAGATGTTGAAGGTTCCTTCCGAGGTACATCGTCATGAAGAGGCGGAGACGGTAATGGTGCACTAATACTAGGTGTAGGAGGAGTAGGGATGAATGGTGGTGGAGGAGGTGTAGATGATGGGGGTGGGATTGGTGGATCGACAATGGTAATTCCACTACGAGTAGTAATAGCACTCACATTTGCTCGCGGATTGGTGACGGTGTTTGAAGGTAGAGAACTTTAAGTAGAAGGTTGAGCGGCGGGCAAGAAACTAGCAAGCATATTCTTTAAATCATTGGTTTGATTGCTAAAGGAGGATTGAATGTTATCTCGAAGCTCGGATCTAATCTCATTTCCTTGCTTTGTGATATCTCATTTCAGATTGATAATTTGGCTCTGAAGATTCTTGATTTGCCCACCTTGGGTTCTCATGATGGCTTCAACATCGGGGTTAATAGGTGGGGTTTGTTGGGCGGGTGGGTGATAAGGATTATAAGCTCTTGGTGGGATTTGGTTGCTTCTATTGTAATTGTTGGCGGGGTTTTAGTTTTGAGGAGAAAAACCGGGTGAAAGGTAGTTGTTTGATCGGTAACTCAACAAATTTCTATCCCCTTGAGGTCGAGCTTGGTAATTTTCTGGTGAATAATTACCATAAGCTGCATACACATTTTCCGGATTTCCTTGTGTGGAAGGACAGTCGGTGTATGAGTGAGGACCGCCACATGTTTCACAAGGATTAGCAACCGCTTTAACTTGTTGTTGTTGTTGGTTTGAAGCTAGAAGCGTGATACTTTTGCTCATTTCAGTCATCATGCGGGTGAGTTCGGTCATATCAGGGTTTGCTGAGGTGGAAGAAACATTGACTCTCGGGTTGTTCCTTGAAGAAGCAGAGGAATCCCAGTTTTTGTGGTGAGTAGTCATGTTCTCAATAAGCTCTCTACACTCCTCGGGTCTCCTTTTCATGAATGTGCCACCGGCGGTTGCATTAATCGTATCACGATCTCGAAAAGTCAATCCGTTGTAGAAAGTATCTATTAAGGTCACAGGGAGCATGTTGTGGTTTGGACAACGATCAATCAAAACATTATATCTTTCCCAAGCATCAAAAAGAGATTCATCGGGTTCTTGCATGAAACCGCTGATTTGATTGCGAAGGCTTGTGACCATGGATGGTGGAAAGTAGCGCGACAAAAAGCGTTGAGTCATGTCATCCCAAGTGTGAATAGAATTCTTTGGGAGACGATCAAACCATTTCTCGGCATGATGTGATAAAGTATGTGGAAAGAGTTGTAGGCGAAGAACATCCGTTGTGGCACCAGGCAACTTCATGCTTTGGGTGATTGGAATGAATTTGTCGAGGTGTTTGTTGGCATCATCATCAGGCAATCCACGGAATGGGTTAGTTTGCACTTGCTGAATCATGTGGTGCTTCAACGAAAACTCAGGAGCGTTGATTTGCATCGGCGCAATCGGTCCTCCTCGTCCAAAGATGGTAGGTTGACAAAGTTCCTCCATTGTCCGAAGATCGGGCTGTTGAAGAACATTGTTGTTATTATTCAGGTGCGGTGGATTATTGTTGTTGTTAACACCTGACATACTTAAATCTTCTTGAGTCTCGGGCTCTTGATAATTAGAAGATTTAGTACGCATACACCTGAAAATGCAAAAGAAAAAGAAACCAAACACAAAGACAATATATATACACAATAAAGATAAAATCTTTTTGGATTTTTGAAATTTTTAATTTTTATGTATTTTTAACAATATTTAATTTTTATGGTTTTTTTTTAATTGTTAAGCAAGAAAAATAACGCTCACAAGTGAACAGATCCCCAAAAAGCAACGCGTCTCTCACAGAAAACCGTTAATCTTTACGAAAAGAGCCGGCAGCGGCGCCATTTTAATATTATGGTTTTACTCAGTTAAAAAGTTCTTTGTCGTATGTCTAATCGAAATGATCTAGGTTGTATGTGCGACTCAGCTGTCTTTGGTGAAACAAAAGTTGTGTCGTTGTAGTATATTAAAAGTGCAAAAACAATTAATGTAAATGTCTTTAAAAGTAAATCTAATTCTAACTTAAAGTAAAGTGCAAGTAAGTAAAAGCTTGACTGAAATTAAAAGGCACTACAAGTAAATAACGCAAACTTAAAACTATCTAAGGCAAACTTAAAACGCAACTAAAACTTAAACTAAGGCAAGGCTAAAATAAATCTAAGGCAAAATTAACTTAAAGTGCGAGTAAGGAAAAAGGCGGGAAAAATAAAGCTTGAAAATAGAAATCAAAGACAAAAACTAAAAAGAACCTGAATACAGCTCATTCGGAATAATCCTTCGTTCGGAACAATCACTCATCCAGAATGTCACCTTCGTTCGGAATGATTCTTCTTCGCTCAGAATATTACCAAAATCCTTGATCCGGAACAAATTATTCTGAATATGTCACTTATCCAAAACAATCCTTCGTTCGGAACTTTACTGATTCGGAACTCAACTAGAACTAAGCCTTGGTTCGGAAGTCCTTTATCCGGAATACTTCCGAGTGAAATGTTCCGAATGAAAGAAATCCTTGATCCGGAAGTCTTGGTTCGGAAGATGTTGATTCGGAACACTTCCGAATGAGTTGGCTTGATTCGGAAGTTTCTGCTTAACCCTTGATCCAGAAGTCTTGATCCGGAACTTGTTGATCCGGAACTTTTCTGCACGGAACTCCTTGATCCGGAAAACTTCCGAATGAGTTGGCTTGATTCGGAACTCTTCTGATTCGGAAGTCTAGCTGATTCGGAAGTTTCTGGTCTTGGGAACCCTGGTTCGGAAGATTTCCTAGTGCCACAATATATATATATATATTTTTTAAGGTGCAAGACAAGGTAATTAAATTTGACAAGTATTTAAATGACAAGGTAATTAAAGGTGTAAGAACTAATTGTCACTATTAGCCAACAAAGAAAAATAATTAACTAGCCTAATCTATATATAGGGGAGGATTAGGAAGCTTCCTCCCCTCCTTCATTTTCTCTTAATTGCATCATTAGGCCCTTCCTTCTTAATCTCTTTGTTAATTGCATGCTTAGTCCTTTTCTTCTTATCTTCTTTAATCTTGGACTTTTAATGACTTTTGGCTCGGGATTTCTTTGAACTCGTCTTTTAATTATTCAATAAAATAGACTTGAGTTCTTCGGCTTTAAGTAAACTTCCGTCTTTCGACTTTTTCTTCGATAAATCTTCAGAATTGGTCTTGGACTTCCGTTCTTTTTGCACTCTTGACTTCTCGACTTCATCTTTCATCTTTTTCTTCAATAAAAGCCCGTGAATGCCCGTGTTTTCTCCACTTTTCACCTTTTCGTCCTAAATCACAACAAAAACACAAACCACGCATAATTCTGACATAAAAGACATAAAATACACGTTTTGGCTCGGTTATTATTGTAATTAAGTGGTAAAGAGGATGGGTGTTTACACACCTATCAATGGCTCATCTTCCACTAGTGGTATGGGAATGATCCGGATAGTGTGGTGCATTGTTCTTATTGTGTGTTCTTGACTGATATAATTGTGCTTTGTTTGTAGTTCTATGTAACATGATTATCACATTATTGTCCATTACTTTAACTTGTTTTCTTCAACTTATTTACAGTGGTTGACAAGGTTTCTTAAGATGTCTTTATAACTTAAACCTATCTTCTCACTAACTTTATGTTGATAGATTTTAGTGTCATTTTCAGGTGGAATAGTTGAGAAGGATGATGTTAGAAGTGGCTAGAATCTAGAGGCTGCTAGGATTGCATTAGGAGGAATCCATTTCCTCTTAGTCATTATTTAATGTTTAAATAAGTGATACTTTGTAGACACTTATATGTTTGATGTGTGTTATTTGAATGTCTTTGGTAAGAGGTAGACATGTTACCTAGTTACCTAGACTCCTGCTTTTAGTTGAGATATTGTCACGACATTGTGTCACCATTTATGACATTTCTTTTGCATTTAGTTTTATCTATAGAGACACCGTTTGTTGTGATGATATCCATACATCTCGCTCCGTGTTTCCGTCACTGTGGGGTGTGACAAAATGGTATCAGAGCCTGGTTATAGAGAATTAGGTTACCTAGCCTAGTCTATAGCTTAATGGTCCCTGCATATAGGTGTCATAGGAGTACATGTGAATTATTGTATATGATGTGATTCAACGCTAAATTTCATATTTTTGAATATGAGCTACTTTTATGATATTGAATGATATTGTTCTAGATATTGTCGACCCGTATTTATGATCTTTGTTGGAAATACGTTTTACGTATTAGAAAGGATCGGTAACTCCAACAATAGTCTAAGTAATAGCTCGTAGTTTAGTTTTACTAATATTAAACAACTAAGGTCATGCCAAGCCTACAACATGTGTAGGCCGGCCCAACTTGTAAGCCCAAGCCCATCTCATGGGCTTGGGTATATAAACCCTCTCCTTAGATGGAGAGGGTGTGGTTTCATTCATTTTTACACATAGTTATTCACTCTCTCTCTATAAGTGTGTGTGAAATCATCTATCTTTCTATCTCTTTCTGTCTCTAAACATAAGCTAGATTTACAATATCCTACAAATGTTATCAAGAGCCATGGGATGATTGTTTGGTTTATGTGTTTGTGTTCTTGATTCATACGCCTAGTTTGATCCAAAATCATACGTACCAATTTTTTTTGTGTTTTTATGGTTTAATCTTGATATATAATACTTCGCTTTTGGCTAGGTATAAAATCTTTATCGTCTGAATCCTTTCGAATTGAAAACCGGTCTAAAGTGAGACTCAATCGTCTTTTGGTGAATCAAAATAATGGTTTGGTTTGTTTGTTTTAAACTATTAGCAAGTAATTAAAGTGTCGTTGAGTAAAATGGAAGAATAAAGATTAATACTAAAATGACATGTAAAAATAAATGCTCGTAAACTTAAAGGTGACAATGGAAAAATACTAGCACACTAAATAAAACTAACACTTGGAGAATTTTCTAAAAATAAGAACTTAGTTGTAAAGCACTAAAAGAAAGTAAGATCGGAATATCAAACAAATGCAAACAATCGGAATAAGCCCCAAAAAGGTGTCCGATCGGAATGTATTCCGATCGGTTGATCGGAAAGTTGGTAGGACCCGTGATCAGAATATGTAACAAAAAGGGGAAATCGGAATACTACACAAGGTCCCAAATCGGAATACCAATCAAAGACCCAAATCGGAATAAGGAAATGAGGTTCAATCGGAATGTGGGAGGAGTCTCAATTGGAATATGTTGCTAAGAGTACCAATCGGAATACGCAAGAAGGGGTCAGATCGGAAACGAAAGCCCTAATCCGATTGATCAATCGGAATATAGAGATGGAGGCTGCTCGGAATACTTCAATCGGAAAGGGGTTTATCACCCTTTCCGAAATCTAAGGGATTCGGTTAAGCTAGATAATAAGCTAACTTTTATAAGCTAATATCCAAAACTTAACAAGCCAAATAATTAATCGAATCAAATAAGCACTTATCAACTTATCTAACTCGAAATTAAACAACTTTTTCAATCAAACAATTAAAACATAAACTTTTTAAGAAAAACTTTTATAAACAAATAAGCTAATCATAAAAATGAGCCAATAAGCACATAAGTCTTTAAGCTTAATCAAATGAAAACTTATGAAATGATCAAAAGATTAACTTTTTAAGAACGAAATCAATTAGAACAACACGGATCATATGATAATCGCACCAAAATCAAATCTAAAATCAAAGAAAAGTAGAATGAGATTAAGGATTAAAAGCTTAAAAATAGAACTTGATAAATGAAATAAGCAATACAAAAGTGTTTAATCTTGAAAGATTAAGAGAAAAGATGAAATTTAGTGAGAGAAAGTTTAAGACTTTCTCTCTCTAAAAAGTGAAAAACTAAAATTAAAGACTAACTAGCTAACTCCCCTCCTAATGACTATTAGGAGGGTATTTATAGGGAAGGTGGAAGGAGTGCATGTGTTGCATCTTCTATCTAGCTTTCTTCACGTTTTTCTCGACTCGACTTTAATTCTTTGTCTTTGTCGTCTCGGGATTTGAACTTGTCTTTTAATTTTCTTCTTCTATTAGACTTAAGTTCTTCGACTTCGTTAAACTTCCGTCTTTAGACTTTTTCTTCGATAAATCTTCAGAATAGGCCTCGGACTTCCGTTCTTTTTGCACTCTTGATCTTTTGACTTCGTCTTTTCCCGTTTTCTTCGATAAAAGCCCGTAAAAACCCGTGTTTTCTTCTTTTTTTCATATTTTGGTCCTAAAACACAATAAAAACACAAACCACGCAAAATTCCGACTTTTACGACATAAATCACACGTTTTGGTCTTGTTATTATTGGAAATAAGTGGTAAAAGGATAAGTGTTTTCACACTTATTAAATCCCCTACACTTGACCATTGCAATGCCCTCATGCAATGCATTAATTTTAAAGCACGGTTTACATTTTCCATCATAAATAACCCACCTTGGCCTTTATTAAATACTAAAAAATAAAAACAAGGAAAGAAATTAAAAACTTACATTGGGTTTTGGCGGCCATGAACGTTTATCATCCTCAAGTTTCACGTTCCCCATACCAAGCTTAAAAACGAGATCATAGTTATTATAAGTTAGCAAACTATCACGAACTCATGTGGGCCAATTATTCCCTTAGACTCCCTTATTCCTAGGTGTATCTCTTATATTTTATTTTTGTCTTGAATGATCACGAGGATGCATTGTTTGACTTATTTCGATAGTTATTTAGTCCAAAAATAAGGTGAACGATTTAATCAATAGTTAGCTAAAGGACCAAATCTTTTAAAACTGCTTCTCGGGACCTCATAAAGTTCATATCTTGGCATAACTCGCTTCATGATTTGAGACCTTTCTCAGACCGATATTTGGCAGCGACTTCATACTTCGAATCTTTGAGAGACGTTCTCGAAACAATGGTCTTCTCTTCATAATAGGAATTTCTTCACTTGAAGTTTTGAGAGATTCTTCATCTTTGGACCACGACTTCTTCATTTTTCTCCAATCTTTATTTTGGACTTCGATATACAACGATCTGCCTCCTTTTAGGACTTGGATCTATTTATCCTCATACCTTGTTAGGGTCTTTTCGGATAGATTTCTCCATGACTTTTGGGGAGTTCTTGCTTTTCGTCGTGTGTCTCGATCCTTCATATTGATTTTTGATAAATGATTCTTCACATCACTTTGGATCTTTAGCAACAAAATGTAGCCCTCATGCCTTGTCAGGGCCTTTTCGGACTCGCCAATCTTCGCATCCCGCTTCAATAAGTTATGCCTTGGCTATGAACTCTAATCCATACCGATCAACTTTTAAATGATCTGGGGCTAGAAGCTAAGTAACCTTTTAAATAGTATAACCTTATTTATTGCAGATAAATTTATTAACAAGCGGAGGGAGAATAGGCTTATAATTAACTCACATAAATTCACGAAAGAATACCGAACTTATAATTGACTCTATCATCTCTCGTTCTCCACAATTTAAAATCTCAAGGAATGAGACTCGTGGATGCTTAGCCTATTAAATCAAAGTTTTGGGTTTTCGAGTCGCCTATAGGATCTTGCAAATTATTAGACTTTTTCAAGTTTAGAAATTGCGTTTTAAAGTTCCCTTGATAAACGACTCTCTAGGATCAATTATAGGAACTTGCGAAAAGTTCTTGTTCTTAACCCGTGAGAGTTAAGACTTTCGCGTTTTATAGCTCCCTATATAAAAGCCTAGCAAAACTTGACTTAAACACGATAAGGATACTAGCTAGAGTAAACTTAGGTAAGTAAACTCAGGTTGAGTCAAAATGTTCACGACTTAAGAAAAATCTAAAACCACTATATTAAAAATTTATTCTAGCAATGGAAAGAAACTAAAAATGATAAAGGAAAATACAACTATACAACTAGGCCAAAATAGATTAAAAATTTTGAAAAATGTCGAAAAATCAAGTTTTCCGGTTAAAATGAGGGCAAATTCATGGAAAAGACCTCTTACTTCGATAGAAGTCCCCCTACACTTGAGATAAACATTGTCCACAATGTTTAAGCATGTGGGAGTAAACTCCCCTACACTTAGGACATTGTGCACTTTGTTTAAATCTCGATAAGGAAGAGACAACTAAAGATATTTCAATGTGAACATATAAAATATGAAATATTGAATCACAAGAGTTTAGGATAGAACCGGGAAGATGGGAACACGGTATCACGGTTCGTCAAAAGTCATCAAGGTGGATCTTTGAAGCTTTAATCCCTGCACAGCACAAGAAACAAGACAACAAACATATGCGGGGCTCCCCCTACACTTATTATGAAAGCAGTAAAGGATAGAACACGGGTTGCCTCCCGAGAAGCGCTTGTTTTTGTTCACCGATTCACGAGCCTGACTCGACCCAATTTTAGTTCATGGGGAACATGGTGAGGGATGGAATCATCTCCTGAGAGATGTCCTCACCAAAGTACAGCTTCAGACGCTGGCCATTCACCTTGAAATTGGGCCCATTCGGCTGAGAAAGCTCAATGGTCCCATATGGAAATACTTTGGCGACGGTGAATGGACAAGACCGGCGGCTCTTCAACTTGCCAGAGAAGATCTTCAACCGAGAGTTAAAGAGTAAGACTTGATCACCAACGTGGAACTCTCGGTTCTTGATTTTAGCGTCATGAATGATCTTCGTCTTCTCCTTGTAGATCAGCGAGTTCTCATAAGCTTCATCCTCAGTTCATTTAGCTCATTGAGTTGGATCTTGCGATGATCACCGGCTTTGTTGATGTCGAAGTTAGCCCACTTCAAGGCCCAGTGCGCCTTATGTTCCAGCTCGATGGGAAGGTGGCATGCTTTCCCGTACACAAGACGATAAGGTGTACAACCGATCGGGGTCTTGTAAGCAGTACGGAAAGCCCACAGAGCATCATCTAACTTATCGGCCCACGCGGCGCGATGCTCTCCCACAGTACGCTCCAAAATTCGCTTCAAGCCACGGTTGGATATTTCGGCTTGCCCATTTGTTTGGGGATGATAAGCGGTGGAAAGACGGTGATTGACACCATACCTAGCCATGACTCTTGCAAATTGATCATTGCAAAAATGAGTCCCGCGGTCACTGATAATAGCACGAGGAACGCCAAATCGAGCGAAAAGCTGCTTCAAAAAGTTCACAACCACCCTCGCATCATTCGTAGGAAGAGCCTTAGCTTCAACCCATTTAGAAACGTAGTCGACGGCGACGAGGATGTACTTGTTCCCTTTGGATGATGGAAATGGCCCCATAAAGTCGATGCCCCATACATCAAAGATTTCACGTTCCTGTATGAAATTTTGAGGCATCTCATCCTTATGTGTGATCTTGCCTTGGCGTTGGCAAGCATCACAATGCTTAACCATTTCGTGAGCATCACGATAAATGGTGGGCCAATAGAATCCAGAATCAAACACTTTTTTAGCGGTGTAGTTGGGACCAAAGTGACCACCGGTGGGTCCTTTGTGGCAAGTTTGAAGAATCACAAAAGCTGCCGGTCTGTCAACACATCGACGAATGATCAGATCAGCACATTGTTTGAATAGAAAAGGGTCGTCCCAAAAGTAAGTCTGAACATCATTCAAGAACTTCTTCTTTTGTTGGGATGTTAACCCTTTGATGAGAATACCACCCGCTAAATAGTTTGCAATATCTGCAAACCACGGGGTGCCATCGAGATTGAGATTTATAGACATTAAGGTATCCAGGGGGAAAGAGTCATTGATCTCTTTGTTCGGATGATCCCCTTGATATGGATCCTCAAGTCTGCTCAGATGATCCGCGGCCAGGTTTTCGGCTCCTGATAGGTGTGTAAACACCCATCCTTTTACCACTTAATTCGGGCTAAAACGAGACCAAAACACGTATTTAATATCATTTGTTTGGAATTATGCGTGGTTTTTGTGTTTATTGTGTTTTCAGAGCCATCCGGATGATTATTGAAGAAAACATGGGATTGCACGGGTTTTACTGAAGAAAAAGACTCAAGATAAAGTCTATGGTCCAAGAGATGCAAAAGATTTGAAGTCACTGGGCCTATTCGAAGATTTATCGAGAAAAGGACCAAAGATGGAAGATTTACATAAGTCGAAGAAACTCAAGTCTATTAAACAAAGAAATTAAAAGACGAGTTGAATTTAATCGACAACAAATCCCGAATCAGAATCGAAAACGGAAACTTTTCTGAAAAGACGAAAAGACAAGAAGAACGGGAGAAAGCCCACTCACCAACCAAAAGACAAGCCTATAAATAGGACACCCCTCACACATTTTAGGCAGTTAGTTTTTAGTTTTCTTCTTCCCCACTTTTTCTCCTTCCTGTTTCGTAGCATCACCATCACCACTAGGGTGATTGGTGATTTTGATCTTTGTTTTTCCAATCTTTTTATTTTAATCCTTGTTTAATTTTGTTAAAACATTAATCATCAATACAAAGTCTTGTTTAATCTTTCCATTTCATCTTGTTCATCATCATCTTTATCTTCAAGTTCTTATGTTTTTATTTTCTTGATTTGATCTTCAAAAGTTGTTGGGATTTGTGTTTTTGTTGATGGGATTTGTAGCCTATGGTTAATAGATGCTTTGTGTTTAGTTTTATTTAAGATTTGGTGAAAAATTTGGTGATTTTTGGTTTAAAATTAGTTTTCCTTGTTCTTCGGGTATATTACTGTATCTGGGTTTCTGAAATTCCGGATGAACAGTAAGTTCCGGATGAACACCTGAACTTCCGAACGAAGCAAAACTTCCGAACGAAGCAAAAGTTCCGAACGAATAAAATAGTTCCGAATGAGTTTTTATTTGAAAAGTTCCGAATGAGTTTGTCTTTAAAAAGTTCCGAATCAGAAGAAACTTCCGAATGAACAGTAACTTCCGAATGAAACTTCCGAATGAACAGTAACTTCCGAATGAACAGTAAGTTCCGAATGAACAGTAACTTCCGAATGAACCTAAGTTCCGAATCAAAGACTTCCGAGTGAAAAGTTCCGGATGAACCAAAAACTTCTGAATCAGTAGAAAGTTCCGAATGAAGGCTAAGTTCCGGATGAGTACTTAAGTTCCGAATCAACCTCTTTGTCAAAAGTTCCGAATGAAGGTTAAAACTTCCGAATCAATTTTCTGTTAGTATTACTGTTTTACTGACTGTTTCTTTACTTTTATTTCACAATTTATATTTTATATTTCAACTTTAATTTTGATTTTAATTTTAATCTTAATTTCAATTTTAATTCAAGTCTTTATTAATTGTCATTAAAGTAATTGTCTTTGATTTAAATTTTCATTTAAACTTTTTATTAGATTAGGAAACCAAACCCTTTTATTTAGTAACCAAGAACAATCATTCCACTTAAGACCGAGATCAATTCGAGAGGACTGTGAGAGAATTAGAACCCATACAAAATCACAATATCAAATGGCGCCGCTGCCGGCTCTTCTCGTTAAGATCTAAAGTTTTTTGTGAGAACTTGGATTTTGGGATCCGTTTCCCGTGAACGTTACTTTTTTCATAAAAACATTCAAAAACACAAAAAAATATAAAATTTTCAAAAATACAAAAAAAAATTAAAAAAAATTAAAAAAAAAACATAAATACCAAAAATATTTTTTTGTTTTTCTTTGTTCGTTCTTTTGCAGGTGTATGCGCACTCGATCCACGTCTTATCAAGAGCCCGAGCCTCTCGATAACCTAGACATGGCTGGTGTACAAAACAACAATAACATACCACCTCCGAACAACAATAATAACAACAACAACCCGCCTTTCAACAACATGAACAATAACAACAACAATGAGCACCTTCCGGATAATCGCCCGATGATTGAACTGCTGCAAGCTCATGTCGATGGCAACACGGATCCAATTGTCATACCTCCAATTGCCGCCAACAACTTTGAGCTAAAATCAGGCTTTATCCAGATGGTCTCCGCTCAACCATTCTTGGGACGTACCATTGATGATCCACACGACCATATCAAGAGATTCTTGTAACTCACCAACACGGTCAAGTTCAATGGTGTTCCACAAGAGGTTATAAGGTTATAACTTTTTCCCTTTTCTTTAGAGGGACAAGCCCGGCATTGGCTTGCTAAGGAACCGCCACAGAGTATTCTCTCGTGGACGGATTTGGAAACAAAGTTTATCAATTACTTTTTCCCACCCTCTCGTACTACCGCTTTGCGGAATGAGATCATAAATTTTGAACAAAAGTACGATGAGTCGTTCAGTGAATCTTGGGATCGTTTTAAAGATCTTTTAAGAAAATGCCCTCAACATGGTTTTACCAAAGTACATCAAATTAATACTTTTTACAATGGTTTAAGCATGAGTGACCAAGATTCATTGAACAGTGCCTCAGGGGGTAATCTATTGGCTAAGACTTCCAATGCTGCTTGGGACATCATTGAGAATAAATCTCGTGTGCAAACCAAGAGTGTTAGGACCAATGTCGCTAGTGCTAGCACTAGTGACAGCGATAAGCGATTGGACAAAATCACTACGCTTCTTGAATCGCTTGTCACCCACACCGTCAGCAACAACAACAGCAACAACGCCAAAAACGCTCAAGTGAACGCTGTCAGCCAACCTTGTGAGATATGCGGTGGTCCTCACTCTTACACAACTTGTACCGCCACCCAAGACTACCCTGCTGAGAATGTGAATGCGGCATATGGCACCTATCCTCAACCCGCCTATCAAGCTAGACCTCAAGGTGACCGTAATTTGCTTAGCTATCGATACAACAACTATCTTTCACCACATGGTTTTCCTCCTACCAACCTAAACCAACAACAAAACCTTAATCGCACTCCTCAACAACAACAACAACCTCGACAACCATACATCCCTCCTCACAAGCAGCAACAACCACCTCAACGTAACAATCAAGTCTACCAACAACCTGCTTATCAACCACCCGCATACAATGCTCCTCCCAACCAAACCACCACTGCATTACACCAAGAGGTTGCAACCTACATGAGGACCAATGATGTGATTGTGGAAAATCTCCAACAGGAAGTGCGAAACTTGAAGGCAGACTTGGTAAAGCAAGGAAATGATTTGAGAGCCGACATGAGAAATACGTTGGATACCCAAACTAATGACTTGAGGAACATGATGGCTAGTTTCTTCCAAGGTAATCAACCCTCTTCTTCGGGTACTCTTCCGAGTAACACCGTTGCGAATCCAAGAGGGGAGATGATAGCAATCACTACTCGAAGTGGCAAAGGTACCAAGGAACCCGAGCTTCCTATACCTCCACCGGTGGTTGTGACTAAGGAGAACGAGTCACCTGCTCCTATTCCTCATCCTTCTCCTTCCCCAATTTCTCCACCTCTTCCTTCTACCCCTCCTCCACCCGTGGTTGTGAGTGATCCTATTCTCCCAAAGCCTTCCTCTTCTTCCAATATACCTTATCCATCTAGGTTGAGGAAAGAGAAGCAAAAGAGCAAGGATGATATTCAGGTTTCAAACTTCCTTAAAATGTTCAAACAATTGAATTTCAATATCTCCTTCGCTGAGGCTCTCGCTCACATGCCAAAATACGCGAAAATGTTTAAAGATCTTCTGAGCGACAAGGAAAAGCTCCTCGATATTGCCAACACCCAACTTAATGAGAATTGCTCTGCAGTGCTCTTAAGGAAATTTCCAACTAAGCTTGGTGATCCGGGTCATTTCCTTATCCCTTGCAATTTCCCGGGAGTAGAGAATTGCATGGCCCTAGCCGATCTAGGTGCCAGTATTAATCTTATGCCTCTAAGCGTTTGGAAGCAACTATCTCTCCCAGAGCTAGTCCCTACCAAAATGACTTTGGAATTAGCTAACCGTACGGTTGCTTATCCAGTGGGGATAGCCGAAGATGTCATTGTAGGAGTCGGCAAATTCACCTTCCCTGCTGATTTCGTTGTCGTCGACTACGAGATGGACCCCCGTGTGCCACTAATTGTTGGTCGTCCATTCTTGAGGACCGGTCGCACTCTCATTGATGTTGAAGCCGGTGAGCTTATCATGAGAGTGGGTGACGATAAAGTAGTTTTCAACATGGGAAAGCTTTCTAAACAGCCTTATTCATACGAGAGTGTTAATTGTATTGACGTTCTTGATGAGGCTTGTGAAGAACACTTCAAAGATGCTTGTAAAAGTATTCCTACCTCTCTTCCCAATGTTGAGAGCGTTTCCTCTATCGACTCATCTCTATCTCTATTTGGAGAAAGTGATTTCCTTTGGAAAGATTTGGAAGCCACCATGGGAGATGTGAATTTAGACAATGACGATTCTACTACCAATTGGGATACAGATCTCAGTTTCATTGCTAACCTCCTCAAAGAAGACAATCCTTCCCCTCCATCTCCCACTGTCATTGCTATCGATACTCCGACTTCGAATACGCCTCCCGTCGACAATCCTCCGGATCTAGAACTTAAGGAGTTGCCGCCCCATCTTGAGTATGTATTCCTTGAAGAAGAGAAGAAGTCGCCAGTTATCATTGCTAAGGATTTGAAGGATGAAGAGAAAGCCTGACTTGTCGCCGTGTTGAAAGATCATAAGAAGGCTATTGCTTGGAAGATTTCGGATATTCGTGGAATTGATCCTCACTTCTGCACACACAAAATTCTCATGGAGGACGACTTTAAGCCCGCAATTCAAAGCCAACGAAGGGTGAATCCGAAAATCCATGAAGTCATCAAAACAGAGGTTATCAAACTTCTTGATGCGGGTATGATTTACCCTATTTCGGATTCACCATGGGTTAGTCCAATCCATTGTGTCCCCAAGAAGGGCGGAATAACCGTTGTTTCCAATGAACACAACGAGTTGATTTCCACTCGTCTCGCTACTCGGTGGAGAGTTTGTATAGACTACCGCAAACTCAATGATGCCACGAGAAAGGATCATTTCCCTCTACCTTTTATGGACCAAATGCTTGAACGTTTAGCCGGTAATGAATATTACTGCTTTCTTGATGGGTTCTCGGGTTATTTCTAAATACCCATCGATCCCCAAGATCAAGAGAAAACTACATTCACTTGTCCCTATGGCACATTTGCTTACAAAAGAATGCCTTTTGGCTTATGCAATGCGCCCGGGACTTTCCAAAGGTGCATGTTAGCTATCTTTCATGACATGGTTGAACAAACCATGGAAGTATTCATGGATTATTTCTCGGTCTTCGGGGATTCCTTCTCTTCTTGCCTTGCCAATTTGGAACGTATGCTTAAGCGGTGCGAAGACACTCGCCTTGTTCTGAATTGGGAAAAATGCCATTTTATGGTAAAAGAAGGCATCGTGCTTGGACATAAGATCTCGAAAGCCGGTCTTGAAGTAGACCGTGCTAAAGTCGATGTTATCGCAAAATTGCCTCCACCTTCAACCGTGAAGGGTGTGAGAAGTTTCCTGGGTCATGCGGGCTTCTACCGTCGATTCATCAAAGATTTTTTTCAAATCGCTCGCCCGATGACCCACCTCTTGGAAAAAGATACTCCTTTTATTTTTTCCGAAGAGTGTCTTGAAGCCTTCAACTCGTTTAAGGATAAGCTTACTAAGGCACCCGTCTTGGTTACCCCTAATTGGGAGCTGCCCTTTGAGTTGATGTGCGATGCTAGTGATTTTGCTATTGGAGCGGTTCTGGGACAAAGAGTGAACAAACACTTCCAACCAATCCATTACGCTAGCAAGATAATGACGGGGGCACAATTGCATTATACGACAACCGAAAAAGAGCTTTTAGCTGTTGTCTATGCTTTTGAAAAATTTCGCCCCTATCTTGTCCTTTCTACCACCATTGTGTATACCGATCATTCCGCACTAAAGTACTTGTTGACAAAGCAAGATTCCAAACCAAGACTTCTTCGCTGGGTTTTGCTGCTCCAGGAATTTAAAATCGAAATTCGTGATAAAAAAGGAGCAGAAAACCTAGCCGCGGACCATCTTAGCTGACTTGAGGATCCTTACCAAGGGGATCATCCGAACAAAGAAATCAATGATTCCTTTCCCTTGGAGACCTTAATGTCTATAAACTCGAAGTCGAATGAAACCCCGTGGTTTGCGGACTTTGCAAACTACTTGGCGGGTGGAATTCTCAAGGAAGGGTTGACGTCTCAACAAAAGAAAAAGTTCTTCACCGACATCAAGACTTACTTTTGGGACGACCCTTACCTATTCAAACAATGTGCCGACCTGATTATCCGCCGATGTGTTGACGGACCGGCAGCGTCTGAAATCCTTGATGCTTGCCACAAAGGACCCACCGGTGGTCACTTTGGTCCCAACTACACCGCCAAAAAAGTGTTTGATTCGGGATTTTATTGGCCCTCCATATATCGTGACGCTCACGATATGGTTAAAAGATGTGATGTTTTCCAAAAACAAGGCACTATCACACATAAAGACGAGATGCCTCAGAATTTCATTCAAGAGTGTGAAATCTTTGATGTTTGGGGTATCGACTTTATGGGGCCATTCCCTTCTTCTAAAGGAAACAAATACATCCTTGTAGCCGTTGACTACGTTTCAAAGTGGGTTGAAGCCAAAGCTTTACCTACTAATGACACAAGGGTGGTTTGTAACTTTTTGAAAGCTCTTTTCGCTAGATTCGGTGTGCCTCGCGCCATTATTAGTGATCGTGGGACTCATTTTTGCAATGACCAATTCGCAAGAGTCATGGCTAAGTACGGTGTAAATCATCGTCTTTCCACAACCTACCACCCACAAACTAATGGCCAGGGTGAAATATCCAACCGAGGACTTAAGCGAATTTTGGAAAGAACCGTGGGAGAGCATCGTGCCTCATGGGCTGATAAACTTTATGATGCTTTATGGGCTTTCCGTACTGCTTACAAGACCCCGATCGGCTGTACGCCTTATCGTCTTGTGTACGGGAAAGCGTGCCACCTCCCCATTGAGTTGGAGCACAAGGCTTATTGGGCCTTGAAGTGGGCCAATTTTGATATAAACAAAGTCGGTGACCTACGCAAGATCCAACTCAATGAGCTGAATGAATTCCGTAATGAGGCTTATGAAAATTCTTTAATCTATAAGGAAGGGACTAAGCTCATTCACGACTCTAAGATTAAAAACCTAGAGCTCCATGTTGGAGACAAAGTCTTACTTTTTAACTCTCGGTTGAAAATCTTCTCGGGAAAGCTCAAATCTCGTTGGTCCGGCCCATTCACCATTGCCCAAATTTTTCCATATGGTACTCTCGAGCTCGCTCAACCTAATGGACCTAATTTTAAGGTGAATGGCCAATGAGTGAAGTTGTACTTTGGTGAGGACACCTCTCATGAGGTGATTCCAACCCTCACCACGTTCCCCATGAACTAATTTTGGGCCGAGTCAAGCTCGTGACTCGGTTATAAAAAACAAGCGCTCCTCGGGAGGCAGCCCGAGTTTCTATCCTTTTATGTTTTAACCCCCTAAGTGTAGGGGAGCCTCTATAGAGTCTTTGTTTTTGTGTGGTGATGTGATTACAGGGATAAGTGCACTCTTGAAGAACCGTGCTCCCGTGTTATCCGAAATCCGGTTCTATCTCTCAACTATCGTGATTCAATTTTCTTCATACTCACATTTGAAATTGATCACTTTAGTCGTCCCATCCTTAACTTGAGTTAACCAACGTGCACAATGTCATAAGTGTAGGGGAAACTTTTCCTACATGCTTAAACATTGAGGACAATGTTTATCTTAAGTGTAGGGGGGACTTCTATCGAAGTTTTAAGTGGACTTTTCCATGAAAATGCCTTCTATTAACCGAAAAATCATCTTTTTCAACATTTTTCAAATTTTTTATTAACTTTGGCCATTTAGTCGTAATTTTTAAATTTTTATCGTTGCTTTCATATGTATATATCCCGCAATAAAGTCAAAAATATTAATAAAGTGGTGTAGCTAGTTTAGAAATCTTTGACATATTAGGCCCATTGCGTTTATTTTGACTCAACCCGAATAGACTTATCCAAGTTTATTCTAGCTAGTATCCTTAACCATGTAGACCTTAATTGGTTTATTAGGCTAAGCATCCACGAGTCTCATTACTTGAGATTTTAAATTGTGGAGGACGAGAAATGATAGAGTCAATTATAAGTCGGTATTCTTGCACAAGCTCACTTGGTGTAATTATTTGCCTATTCTCCCATCAATTGCTAATAAATTATCTGCAATAAGTAAGGTCGTACGATTTGAAAAGTTACTTAGCTTCTAGCCCAAGATCGTTTAAAAGTTGCTCGGTAATGATAAGAGTTCATAGCCAAGGCATAACTTATGAAGCGGGGCGCGAAGATTGGCGAGTCCGAAAAGGCCCTAACAAGGCATGAGGATTCCATTTTATTGCTGAAGATCCAAAGTGATGTGAAAAGCATTATTCCCAAAGTCAATATGAAGGATCAAGACTCACGACGAAAAGCAATCAACTCCCATAAAGATCATGGAGAAGTCTATCCGAAAAGACCCTAACAAGGTATGAGGATAAATAGATCCAAGTCCGAAAAGGAGGCGGATCGTGGTATCTCAAAATCCCAAATAGAGATTGAAGAAATAATCATGAAGTCGTGGTCAACAAAGTTGGAGTACCCCTCAAAAGTCTCCAAAGTGAAGAAACTCTATTACGATGAGAAGACCATTATCTCAAGCACGTCTCTCAAGATATGAAGTATGAAGTACATGCCAAATATCGGCCCGAGAAAGGTCTCAAATCGTGAACCAAGTTATGTCAAGATATGAACTTTTTGATATCCCGAGAAGCAGTTTTAAGAGATTTTGTCCTTTAGCTAACTATTGATCAAATCGTCCTACTTTGCTTTCAGCCTAAATAAACTATCAAAATAAGTCCAAAAATGCATCTTCATGATCATTCTAAGACAAAAATAAAATATAAGAGATACACATAGGAATAAGGGAGTTTAAGCATTTAATTAAGCCATGTGTGTAATTGTTTGAATTGCTAACTTATAATAACAATGATCTCGTTTTTAAGCTTAGTTTGGGGAACGTGAAACTTGAGGGTGATAAATCTTCGCAGCACAAAAGCCCTAATGTAAGTCATTGATCTCTTTGCAAAGTTATTTCCATGTAGTTATTTTCAAGTGAAAATGGTTTTCTATCCTTTTAAGTTTTAATTTCTTTTAGTACTTTAATTTTTGTTTAGTAGTATTTTAATAAGGCCAAGGTTGATTAATTATGAGAAAAGTGTAAATTTGCTTCATCACTAAGCATTGCATGAGGGCATGGCAATGGTTAAGTGTAGGGGATTTGATAGGTGTGTAAACACCCATCCTTTTACCACTTAATTCGGGCTAAAACGAGACCAAAACACGTATTTAATATCATTTGTTTGGAATTATGCGTGGTTTTTGTGTTTATTGTGTTTTCAGAGCCATCCGGATGATTATTGAAGAAAACATGGGATTGCACGGGTTTTACTAAAGAAAAAGACTCAAGATAAAGTCTATGGTCCAAGAGATGCAAAAGATTTGAAGTCACTAGGCCTATTCGAAGATTCATCGAAGAAAAGGACCAAAGATGGAAGATTTACATAAGTCGAAGAAACTCAAGTCTATTAAACGAAGAAATTAAAAGACGAGTTGAATTTAATCGACAACAAATCTCGAATCAGAATCGAAAACGGAAACTTTTCTGAAAAGACGAAAAGACAAGAAGAACGGGAGGAGGCCACTCACCAACCAAAAGACAAGCCTATAAATAGGCCACCCCTCACACATTTTAGGCAGTTAGTTTTTAGTTTTCTTCTTCCCCACTTTTTCTCCTTCCTGTTTCGTAGCATCACCATCACCACTAGGGTGATTGGTGATTTTGATCTTTGTTTTTCCAATCTTGTTATATTAATCCTTGTTTAATTTTGTTAAAACATTAATCATCAATACAAAGTCTTGTTTAATCTTTCCATTTCATCTTGTTCATCATCATCTTTATCTACAAGTTCTTAAGTTTTTATTTTCTTGATTTGATCTTCAAAAGTTGTTGGGATTTGTGTTTTTGTTGATGGGATTTGTAGCCTATGGTTAATAGATGCTTTGTGTTTAGTTTTATTTAAGATTTGGTGAAGAATTTGGTGATTTTTGGTTTAAAATTATTTTTCCTTGTTCTTCGGGTATATTACTGTATCTGGGTTTCTGAAAGTTCCGGATGAACAGTAAGTTCCGGATGAACATCTGAACTTCCGAACGAAGCAAAACTTCCGAACGAAGCAAAAGTTCCGAACGAATAAAATAGTTCCGAATGAATTTTTATTTGAAAAGTTCCGAATGAGTTTGTCTTTAAAAAGTTCCGAATCAGAAGAAACTTCCGAATGAACAGTAACTTCCGAATGAAACTTCCGAATGAACAGTAACTTCCGAATGAACAGTAAGTTCCGAATGAACAGTAACTTCCGAATGAACCTAAGTTCCAAATCAAAGACTTCCGAGTGAAAAGTTCTAGATGAACCAAAAACTTCCGAATCAGTAGAAAGTTCCGAATGAAGGCTAAGTTCCGGATGAGTACTTAAGTTCCGAATCAACCTCTTTGTCAAAAGTTCCAAATGAAGGTTAAAACTTCCGAATCAATTTTCTGTTAGTATTACTGTTTTACTGACTGTTTCTTTACTTTTATTTCACAATTTATATTTTATATTTCAACTTTAATTTTGATTTTAATTTTAATCTTAATTTCAATTTTAATTCAAGTCTTTATTAATTGTCATTAAAGTAATTGTCTTTGATTAAAATTTTCATTTACACTTTTTATTAGATTAGGAAACCAAACCCTTTTATTTAGTAACCAAGAACAATCATTCCACTTAAGACCGAGATCAATTCGAGAGGACTGTGAGAGAATTAGAACCCATACAAAATCACAATATCAGCTCCCTTCTTGTCGCGAATTTCAATGTTGAATTCTTGAAGGAGTAAAACCCAGCGAAGAAGTCTTGGCTTAGAATCATGCTTTGTCATCAAGTACTTCAACGCGGAATGGTCCGTGTATACGATGGTGGGGGATAAAACAAGATAGGGGCGAAATTTCTCAAAAGCATAGACAACAGCAAAAAGCTCTTTTTCGGTTGTCGTATAATGCAATTGAGCCCCCGTCATCGTTTTGCTAGCATAGTGGATTGGTTGGAAGTGTTTATTCACTCGTTGGCCCAAAACCGCACCAATAGCAAAGTCGCTAGCATCGCACATCAATTCAAAAGGCAGCTCCCAATTAGGGGTAACCAAGACCGGTGCCTTAGTGAGCTTATCCTTAAGAAGATTGAAGGCTTCGAGACACTCTTTAGAAAAGATAAAAGGAGTATCTTTTTCCAAGAGGTGGGTCTTCGGGCGAGCGATTTTAGAGAAATCCTGAATGAATCGACGATAGAAGCCCGCATGACCCAGAAAATTTCTCACACCCTTCACGGTTGAAGGTGGAGGTAATTTGGCTATGACATCTACTTTAGCACGGTCGACTTCCAGACCGGCTTTTGAAATTTTGTGTCCTAGCACAATGCCTTATTTTACCATAAAATGGCATTTTTCCCAATTCAGAACAAGGCGAGTGTCTTCGCACCGCTTAAGCATACGTTCCACATTGGCAAGGCAAGAAGAGAAGGAATCCCCGAAGACCGAGAAATCATTCATGAAGACTTCCATGGTTTTCTCAACCATGTCATGGAAGATAGCCAACATGCACCTTTGGAATGTCCCGGGGGCATTGCATAAGCCAAAAGGCATTCGTTTGTAAGCAAATGTGCCGTAGGGACAAGTGAATGTTGTCTTCTCTTGATCTTGGGGATCGATGGGTATTTGGAAATAACCCGAGAAACCATCTAGAAAGCAGTAATATTCATTACCCGCTAAACGTTCAAGCATTTGGTCCATAAAAGGTAGAGGGAAATGATCCTTTCTCGTGGCATAATTGAGTTTGCGGTAGTCTATACAAACTCTCCACCCAGTAACGAGACGGGTAGGAATTAACTCGTTGTTTGCATTGGGCACAACGGTGATTCCGCCTTTCTTAGGCACACAATGGACTGGACTAACCCATGGCGAATCCGAAATAGGGTAAATCATACCCGCATCAAGAAGTTTGATAACCTCTTTTTTGATGACTTCATGGATTTTAGGATTCACCCTTCGTTGGCTTTGAATTGTGGGCTTAAAGTCGTCCTCCATGAGAATTTTATGTGTGCAAAAGTGAGGATCAATTCCACGGATGTCAGAGATTTTCCAAGCGATAGCTCGTTTATGCTTCTTCAACACAGCGACAAGTCGGGCTTTTTCGTCTTCTTTCAGATCCTTTGCGATGATGACCGGTAACTTCTCGTTGTCTTCTAGGAAAACGTACTCGAGATGAGGAGGTAGGTCCTTAAGCTCAAGAGTGGGAGGATCCTCAATAGATGGTGAAACCAACGATGGATCATCATGAATCACCTCTTTAGGAGCAGGAGGAGAAAACGGGTCCTCATTGAGAAGTCTCTCAATAGTACGAATGTCTTCATCCCAATTGGTGGACAAATTATCATACTTAATATCGAGAGGACCCAAGCTAGCTTCGAAATCATCCAAGTCACTTTCTCCAAAAGGAGTCAATGCTGGAGCAATTGAGACAACGGTCTCAACATTGGGTGGAGAAGAAAGAGTACTTTTGCAAGCATCATGAAAATGTTCTTCACAAGCCTCATCGAGAACATCAATAGCATTAATGCTCTCATATGAATAAGGTTGCTTAGAAATCTTACCCATGTGGAAGACAATTTTATCGTCACCAACTCTCATGATTATTTCGCCTGCGGCTACATCAATAAGAGTGCGACCGGTCCTCAGGAATGGACGTCTAACGATTAATGGAACACGGGGATCCATCTCGTAGTCAACGACAACAAAATCCGCCAGGAAGGTGAATTTGTCGACGCCAACAAAGACATCTTCGGCTATCCCCACTGGATAAGCAACCGTACGATTGGCTAATTCCAAAGTCATTTTGGTGGGGACTAGCTCGGGTAGAGATAATTGCTTCCAAACACTTAAAGGCATTAAGTTTATACTGGCACCTAGATCGGCTAGGGCCATGCAATTCTCTACTCCCGGGAAGTTGCAAGGAATCAAGAAGCGACCCGGATCACCAAGTTTGGTGGGCAATTTCCTTAAGAGCACTGCGGAGCAGTTCTCATTAAGTTGGGTCTGAGCGATGTCAAGAAGCTTTTCCTTATCACTTAGAAGATCTTTAAACATCTTAGCGTATTTGGGCATGTGAGCGAGAGCCTCGGTAAAGGGGATGTTAAAATTCAATTGTTTAAACATTTTTAGAAAGTTTGAAACCTGAATATCATCCTTGCTCTTTTGCTTCTCTTTCCTCAACCTTGAAGGATAAGGTATATTGGATGAAGAAGAAGGCTTTAAAGGAGTAGTATCACCCACAACCACGGGTGGTGGGGAAATGGGGATAGAAGGTGAAGGAGGTGGGGAAAGTTGCTCTTTTTCCTTGTTCACAATCACGGGTGGAGGTGTAGGAAGCTCGGGTTCCATATAACCTTTTCCACTACTAGTGGTGATTGCTTTCATCTCCCCTCTTGGATTCGCAACGGTATTACTCGGAAGAGTACCCGAAGAAGAGGGTTGATTACCTTGGATGAGCGAACCAATCATATCACGAAGTTGAACCGCTTGATTATTAAAAGAGTTTTGCATGTTAGCATTAATTTCATTGCTACGTTTGGCCATGTCATTCCTTAGCTCGACTCGAATATCGTTCCCTTGTTTTGCCATTTCGCCCTTCAAGTTGCGGACTTGACTCTGAAGATTCGTCACCAACTCCCGATTAGTCTTCATGAATGTCTCGACTTCTGGACTCACTGCCATCGGTTGATTGAGAGGTGGAGCTTGGTAAGCTTGAGAATTTCCTTGAGTTGGGTAAGGGTTTCGTTGGGATTGATATGATTGTTAGCACGAGGTTGGGATTGGTTGTAGCTTTGTTGTTGGTTCTGGTTTGCAAGAGGGAAACTGGGAGGAGCAAGATAATTGTTGGAACGATAACTTAGCAAGCCACGGTCTCCTTGAGGGCGGGCTTGATAGCCTCCCGTGGGATAAGTGCCGTAAGCTGCGTTAACGTTTTCAGAATAATTGCCTTGGGTAGAAGGACAATCATTGTAAGAATGAGGGCCACCACATGTGTCAAAAGAAATAGCAACGGCTTTAGCTTGTTGAAAGTGGTTTGTGGCCATGTCCATGAAATTCTTGCTCATCTCAGCGAGTTGACGAGAAATTTCAGTCATTTCAGGATTGGAGGTAGTAGATGAAACATTGACTCTCGAATTGGATCTTGAGGATGCGGATGAATCCCAATTCTTGTGGTGAGTAGTCATGTTTTCGATCAACTCGCGACACTCCTCCGGTCTCCTTTTCATAAATGTACCACCGGCGGCGGCATTGATCGTGTCACGATCACGAAAAGTGAGACCATTGTAGAAGGTGTCAATGAGAGTGACGGGGAGCATATTGTGATTTGGACAGCGGTCGATCAAATCATTGTATCGTTCCCAAGCATCGAAAAGTGATTCATCATTTTCTTGCATGAATCCACTGATTTGGTTACGAAGGCTAGTGACCATGGATGGGGGAAAGTAGCGCGATAAAAAGAGTTGAGTCATGTCATTCCACGTATGAATAGAGTTCTTAGGAAGACGGTCAAACCATTTTTCGGCATGGTGAGAAAGCGAGTGGGGAAAGAGTTGAAGGCGAAGGTCATCCATAGAAACACCGGAGCAATTCATGCTTTGGGTTATGGTAATGAATTTGTCGAGGTGTTTGTTGGCATCATCATCCGGAATTCCACAAAATGGGTTCGTTTGCACTTGTTGGATCATGTGATGCTTCAACGAAAACTCCTGAGCCGTGACGTGCATTGGCGCAATCGGGCCTCCGCGTCCGTTCATGGTGGGTTGACACAATTCCTCCATCGTTCGTAAATCAGGTAGGTGGACATTGTTGTTGTTGTTGTTGTTGTTGTTCAAATTGGGTTGAGGTGGGTGATTATTGTTGTTATTAACACCAGCCATATCTAAATCTTCACGAGTCTCGGGCTCATAATAGTTCGAACATCTAGTACGCATGCACCTACAGAAGAAAAATATACACAAAGAGAATATCTATATAATCTTTTTGGTGCAAAAACTTATGAAAAGAATTGTGTTTTAATGATTTTTCAATGTTTTTGTATTTTTTTGAAGAGTTTTATATTTTTTAGGATTTTTGAAAATTTTGAAAGCAAGGAAAATAACGTTCAAAGAACGGATCCCAAAATTCAATGCGTCTCTCACTAAAAACCGTTAATCGTAACGAAAAGAGCCGGCAGCGGCGCCATTTAATACTTCGCTTTTGGCTAGGTATAAAATCTTTATCGTCCGAATCCTTTCGAATTGAAAACCGGTCTTAAGTGCGACTCAATCGTCTTTTGGTGAATCAAAAGAATGGTTTGGTTTGTTTGTTTTAAACTATTAGCAAGTAATTAAAGTGTCGTTGAGTAAAATGGAAGAATAAAGATTAATACTAAAATGACAAGTAAAAATAAATGCTCGTAAACTTAAAGGTGACAATGGAAAAATACTAGCACACTAAATAAAACTAACACTTGGAGAATTTTCTAAAAATAAGAACTTAGTTGTAAAGCACTAAAAGAAAGTAAGATCGGAATATCAAACAAATGCAAACAATCAGAATAAGCCCAAAAAAGGTGTTCGATCGGAATGTATTCCGATCGGTTGATCGGAAAGTTGGTAGGACCCGTGATCGGAATATGTAACAAAAAGGGGCAATCGGAATACTACACAAGGTCCCAAATCGGAATACCAATCAAAGACCCAAATCGGAATAAGGAAATAAGGTTCAATCGGAATGTGGGAGGAGTCTCAATCGGAATATGTTGCTAAGAGTACCAATCGGAATACGCAAGAAGGGGTCAGATCGGAAACGAAAGCCCTAATCCGATTGATCAATCGGAATATAGAGATGGAGGCTGCTCGGAATACTTCAATCGGAAAGGGGTTTATCACCCTTTCTGAAATCTAAGGGATTCGGTTAAGCTAGATAATAAGATAACTTTTATAAGCTAATATCCAAAACTTAACAAGCCAAATAATTAATCGAATCAAATAAGCACTTATCAACTTATCTAACTCGAAATTAAACAACTTTTTCAATCAAACAATTAAAACATAAACTTTTTAAGAAAAACTTTTATAAACAAATAAGCTAATCATAAAAATGAGCCAATAAGCACATAAGTCTTAAAGCTTAATCAAATGAAAACTTATGAAATGATCAAAAGATTAACTTTTTAAGCACGAAATCAATTAGAACAACACGGATCATATGATGATCGCACCAAAATCAATCTAAAATCAAAGAAAAGTAGAATGAGATTAAGGATTAAAAGCTTAAAAATAGAACTTGATTAATGAAATAAGCAATACAAAAGTGTTTAATCTTGAAAGATTAAGAGAAAAGATGAAATTTAGTGAGAGAAAGTTTAAGACTTTCTCTCTCTAAAAAGTGAAAAACTAAAATTAAAGACTAACTAGCTAACTCCCCTCCTGATGACTATTAGGAGGGTATTTATAGGGAAGGAGGAAGGAGTGCATGTGTTGCATCTTCTATCTTGCTTTCTTCACGTTTTTCTCGACTCGACTTTAATTCTTTGTCTTTGTCGTCTCGGGATTTGAACTTGTATTTTAATTTTCTTCTTCTATTAGACTTAAGTTCTTCGACTTCGTTAAACTTCCGTCTTTAGACTTTTTCTTCGATAAATCTTCAGAATAGGCCTTGGACTTCCGTTCTTTTTTCACTCTTGATCTTCTGACTTCGTCTTTTCCCGTTCTCTTTGATAAAAGCCCGTAAAAACCCGTGTTTTCTTCTTTTTTTCATATTTTGGTCCTAAACCACAATAAAAACACAAACCACGCATAATTCTGACTTTTACGACATAAATCGCACGTTTTGGTCTTGTTATTATTGGAAATAAGTGGTAAAAGGATAAGTGTTTTCACACTTATTAATATACATCATCTACATACTAGTAGTAGTGATTCGGTATTGTTACTTTGTTTAAAAACACAAAATTTTTAGGTGTTTGATTCATTTTTAGGCTAAAAATCTCGAATTTGTCGTGTTCTAGTACTATCCGAGAAAAGTGGTACTTTTGATTCCATATTACGATCTGATTATTGCGATCGCATAAACCTAGGGTTTCTACTTGCGATCTAATATCACGATCACATCTCACGATCACGTGTTACGATCAGTGACTGTGATCCTTGTTACGATCAGTGACTGTGATCCTTGTTACGACCAGTGACTCCGATCACGTGTTACGGTTAGTGACTGTGATCACGTGTTATGATCAGTGACTGTGATCAGGTGTTGCGATCCATTGTTGCGATCAGTTGTTACGATCTCCCATTGCGATCAAAGGTTACGATCAGTCACTGCGATCAAAGGTTACGATCACCCACTGCGATCAAAGGTTACGATCACCCATTGCGATCAAAGGTTACGATCACCCACTACGATCAAAGGTTACGATCACGCACTGCGATCAAGAGTTGCGATCCAACATTTAAAAAAAAAAACGTGTTTTTGAAAATTTTTAACTCGTGTACGATTTTATCTTGTAATTTTTGGTTTATCGAGAACAATTATTAGGGGATTTTAACATTATTTCTCGAATTCAACACTCAACAACAAACACATTTACTTTCTGTTATTGTTCGATCAACATTTGTAAATCTTAACTTATTGAAATGGAGTACACATCTCTTACTGATAAGTCCATCCTCTCGGGTACGGATCCACCAATGTTGGTGAAGACTATGTACGAGGATTGGGTTTCCCGAATGGAACTTTATATGTTGAGCAAAGAAAATGGACATCTCATTTGGGAATCGGTGCTCAATGGACCATTGGTATATGGTACTGTGACGGAAGGTGCTATTACTCGTCCTCGCACAACGGGTGAATTAACTAGAGATTCTAAGTTTCAAGACAAGTGTGATAAACAAGCTACAAACGTCATTCTCCAAGCCCTTCCTCCTGATGTCTACAAACTTGTGAGTAAACATAAAGTTGCCAAAGAGTTATGGGATAGAAATTGTGTTCTTGTGCAAGGCACCTCATTAACTAAACAAGAACGAGAGTGTAAGATTTATGATACTTTTTATAAGTTTGCCTATGTCCCCGGGGAGACTCTCAACGATTACTATTTGAGATTCACTCTCTTGTTAAATGAGCTTAACATCTATGGCCTGGCAATTCCTACGTTTCAATTGAACACCAAGTATTTTAACACTCTTCCTTCAGAATGAAGCAAGTACGTGACAGCTGTTAAATTGGCTAAGGATTTGCATCAAACCAATATGGATCAACTTCAAGCTTTTCTTCAACAACACAAATGCCATGTGATCGAGGCTCGGTTGTCTACACCACAAGTTCGTGATCCACTTGACATGTATGCTTCTTAACAAATGACCCCCCAACAAAACATGACTTACACTTATTAACAACCATCATACTTGCAGCAACCACAACAACACACCTATCAGCAACTACCGCAACCATCTTATCAACCATTAATGATCCCACAACAAGCATTTCAACAAAGTGTTCATCAACAGTCTTTTCCACAGAAACCAACACATCAGGCATCTCCATCACAAGCTATCATTTCTCCAATTAGCTATACTCCTCAACAAGGATATTTTCCAATTGAAGCACCATAAGCACAAGCCCTCTACTCCAATGAACATCCATCGATTGAAGCAACGGTCTTTACGCCAAATGATACGCCTACTGATGTTCTAAACCATCTCACTGTCTACTTGTCAAAACTTGTTGCAACTAGAGGATTTCCACCAACAAACAATCAGCTTCGCACCTCTTCAAATCCTCGACAACAAGCCACTATTCAAGATGGTCAAGTAACATTGCAATCCATTCAGGGTAGGAAAAATTCATATAGACCTCCTACAAGGACCGTGAACGCTCAAGCCGTGATTACTCATGCTACTGTAAATGGAAGCTCTATTGCCCTCCTCAAAAGGTTGTGACTTGCTACAATTGTCGAGGACAAGGTCATATGGCGAGGGAATGCACTCAGCCAAAAAGGAGAAGGGATGCAACATGTTTTCGTGTGAAGATGTATTTAGTCGATGCTCAGTCTAAAGGGAAGATTTTAAATTAAGAGGAATTAGCATTTCTTGCAGACCCAGGGGCAGCAGATAATGAAGGCATTGCAGTCGTCTCTACTTCTAATGCCGCATATCAAGCAGATGATCTTGATGCATATGACTCAGATTGTGATGACATTTACTCAGCCCAAGCTGCACTCGTTGTTAATCTCTCTCACTACGATTCTGATGTCGTCAGTGAGATACCAACCACATCTAATAATGTACATGATAATCCACATCATGTTGAGCATGAAAATGACAACCTCGAACAGCATTCGGGAACCAGTAACTCAAATGATGTGGTATCCAACCCAACACATTTGAGTGAACCTCAACAAAATGCTACGGCGGGTTTGGAATCTTATGATCAACGTGATTTGGTAATGGTGCCTAAACATATTATTGATAACATGAATGTGGCCGTTTTACAAACCATATACAGGAATGCCAACCTAACCGCTTAGCTTGCGCTGTATAAGGAAAAGGTCAAAACTATTGAAATGGTCCCTCAAGCAGAGAAAATAACTTGTTCTGAATTTGACCAATTTCGTTTTGAAAAGATTGAACACTTAAACGAAATAGAATCATTAAAAGCTACTCTTTCCAATGAATTAAAAGAAAAAGAGTCGGTTGTAAATGAGTTTCAGAAACTTAAAATGGATTTCGAAACTCTCGAGTCTATAAGTTTGAATCAGAAATTAATGCTACCAAACTTCTTAAATTCAAGGAACAACAACTTTTAAAACAATATGCTTCCACGGAAAAGGTTCATCTTTTAACTAAATCGTTCAAAGAACTCGAACTTAAGCGTCTTCAAGATTTACCACCTAATCCCGGTTATGCAAAACAAGCTGAGGAATATATTCCTTGTCTTTATGATGTGACCATAATTGGCAAATCGAAAGAAGCACCTTACGTTCGTAGTATTGAGGAGACACAGTCACTTGCGAAAGAAACACATTCTAAAATGATTTCAAAATTCCATAAGCTTGATTATGTTCAGCACAATAAAGATCAATTTTCTAAAAAGACCCGTATTCGTTTACAAAAGGAATTCGCTCAATTAACAGTTTTTGTGCCTCAAAGTTTTTCAACCGAAAACCTTCCTAGTACGTCTCCTACACTTGTCAAAAAGGATTTAATTAAGTTAATTCCACCGGTAAGTAAGGTGTCAGATAGCTTAAATGCAGTGCACCAACACTTTGCCGATTTTGACAAGGTCATTACGGAACGTACGACGACTACGACCATAACGGAAGGTGAATGGAATTTTGAGCACACTAGAGGTGCGTTCCGAGGCGAAATTGTTCCATTTGTAAACAATCTTAAAGCTTGTCTTAGTAATATTGATCAAGATTTTCTTTTGGAAATAGAAGAAGTTAGAAGTGTTTTCAATGAAATGGATGATGCTTATGAAAACAGTTTACTTGAAATAGAACGAGTTTCACGCCAAAATGATCAGCTTCTGAAGCAAGTGATGTCTCATGATATTGTTTCCGTCTGTGTGATTAAAAGTGTTGATAATGATTCTATGGTGCATAATGTTTAATCTGTGGATAATGTGGTAGATAGTACTTGTCACAAATCTGACGCTGAATTTTTAAAGCTTCAAGACTCTTATTCTTCGCTTTCAAAACGTTTTGATGAGATCCAAAAACATTTTATTTCGCTTGATTGGAAGCAACAATTTATTCAAGAGCTTTTTGAAACGTCTTTCGAAGTTGTTAATATAGATGATGCAAATTTTCAAAAGAATTTTCGATTGAAATTACAATCAAAACAGCGTCAGCCCAGTGACAAGGTTGCTAAATCGTTGCCGATAGACATAGAGAAATCTAAGGAACTTAACTGTGTGAACGTACTTAAGGCCGCTGAGAATTTTAAACTTGATCTAGATAATCGAGTTTCGAAGATTTTGTCCAAAGTTGATAACTTAAAACAGAAAAATACATAACTCTTCGATTCAGTAAAGCCCGCCTGTGCTAATACCACTGCATATAATCAATCATTGATTGAATAATTCAATCGAAAGTCGATGGAAATATCTGATTTGAGGGAACAAATTTGTGATAAAAATCTAGCTTTGACTGAGTTAAAGGGAACACTTCATACCCTAAAAGGTAAGAATGTTGTGGATAACGCATCCACTGTCTCATCATCGTCCTCTAGTGCAATAAAAAAGAACCTTATCACCGTCAAACCACTTAACAAGGGCCCTAGGACTAAACCATCTCAAACATTGGTCACTAAAGATAAGGAAAAATCAAAACCAACTTCTAATATTCTCGTGTTTCCTTCTACAAGAGTAAGAACCACTACTAAGGCTCAAAGATCTAAGCTTAAAAGAAACAAGAAGAATGATAGGATCTCTCCCCCATCTAGTAGTCAAGTGAAGAAGAAGGCAGAAGCCCATCCTAGGAATGTTATTTCTGTTTTGAATAAAAAGAATCATGTAGCTAAACCTAAAGGCGCTGCGGTTGTGAAGCGTTCTAAGCCTACTGTGAATTCTAATTTGAAATGTTGGAATTGCAATGAATGTATGTTTTCTAGTCGTCATGATTCTTGCCTTATTGACCATGTGAATGAGATGAATGCCCGGAAAATGGATTAGAATGGAAACCGACTGGGAAAGTGTTAACCCAAGTTGGTTGGTTGCGGTGCCCCACTAGTAGAACTTTCACTATACTAGGAAATATGTGCCCTTTAACTAGGATCACTCCCACTAAAGCGAAGAAAGCGTGCCCTTTAACTAGGATTACCAAGGCTACCAAAACACAAGCGTATCCTTTAACTAGGAACACCAACACTACTGTAGGAACAAAGTTCCCTTTAACTAGGTCTACTCCTACTATAGTGCCTGCTAATACTCCAAAACCTAAGAACGTTGGAACAATAAAACATGTTAATGCTAAACCTCACATTAGAAAACGCAGGAAATCTAAGGATAACACAAATGTTAGCAATTCTGATAATATCATATCTGTATCTGCTAACACTCCGGAACCAATAGTTTCCAATGCATTGTCTACTGTTGTTGTTGAAAACAGGTGGTCCAAATTGTTCTCTGATATTTGGACTCTTGTTGATCTAAACATATGACCGGAGATCGCTCTCAGCTCAGAAATTTCGTCAGCAAGTTTCTTGGTACGGTTCGATTTGGAAATGATCATATTGCAAAGATAATGGGTTACGGTGAATATCATATTGGGAATGTTATCATTTCAAGAGTGTATTATGTGGAAGGTCTCAGTCACAAATTATTTTATGTGGGACAATTTTGTGATGCAAACCTAGAAGTTGCTTTTCGAGAGCATACCTGTTTCATTCGTAATTTGGAAGGGGTTGATTTATTGAAAGGTACTCTAGGGAATAATTTGTACACTTTGTCTCTAAAAGATAAGATGGACGCTTCTCCCGTATGTCTTCTCTCCAAAGCATCGAAGACTAAGTCATGGTTATGGCATTGACGGTTATCTCATCTTAACTTTGACGCTATTAATCACTTGGTGAAAAACGAACTTTGACGCTATTAATCATTTATGTTCCGCGTGTACAATATGGAAAAGCACTATGAAATCATACAAACCCAAGACTGAAGACACCAACCAAGAGAAACTTTATTTGTTGCATATGGATCTTTGTGGGCAAATGCGTGTTGAAAGTCTTCGTAGTAAATGGTACATCATCGTCATTGTCGATGATTACTCTCGGTTTACATGGGTGAAATTTCTTACAACAAAAAACTGAGGCACCTAAATTCATCAACGGATTTCTCAAGATGATTCAAGTGTGTCTCAACACTAATGTCTGACGCATTCATACAGATAATAGAACCGCATGTGTGAATCAAATTTTGCGTGATTATTATAAAGAAGTTGGCATATCTCATGAAACAACCGTTTCTCGCACTCCACAACAAAACGGTGTCATTGAAAGGCGAAATCGCACAATTATGGAAGCTGCTCGAACGATGTTAATTTATGCAAAGGCTCCATTGTTTTTATGGGCAGAAGCAGTATCTACAGCAGTTTTCACCCAAAACCGATCACCAATTCGTAAACGCCATGGTAAAACACCTTATGAGCTTCTAGATGGAAAAATACCAGATTTATCATATCTTCATGTATTTGGTTCTCCTTGCTATCCAAATAATGATGGTGACAATTTGGGAAAACTTTAACCAAAGGCTGATATTTGTATTTGCATTGGTTATGCACCCACAAATAAAGCATACCGAATCTACAATCGTAATTCTCACAAGATCCTCGAAACTATGAATGTTGATTTTGATGAGCTGACAACAATGACTTCTTAGCAAAGCAGCTCTGAACCCGTACTTTATTAAATGGGACCCAGTAACATTAGCTCTGGTCTTGTCCCAAATAACCCTACTTCATCATCATTTACACCACCTTCTAGGAATGAATGTGATACGTTGTTTCAACCGTTCTTTGATGAATTCTTTACTCCTCCAAGTATTGTTGCTCCGGAACCTGAAGTAATAGCTCCGGTTACCGAAGTTGTAGCTCCAGCAACCGAAGCACAATCAGATACGTCTGCACCTATAATTGGTCAAGATATACCTTCAACAAGTAAATCTCAACCAACATCCGAATCAACAACCCATGTCATGACTATTGATGATGAAGAGGATGATGATGATCAAGATTTAGAATTCGCTCAAATGCGTGAACTTCCATTGTTTGGTGTACTAATTCCCGACTCTAATCAAGCCGGGTCATCCACCTCAGAGGAAGCTCCTACTACGGTCTACTCCAATCCACGGATTCGTGAACATGACAGCAAGTTGACAAAGGATCATCCTATAGATTCTATTATAGGTAACCCTAATCGTCCGGTATCCACACGAAGTCAGTTACAAGAAAGTGCAATGTTTTGTCATTTTGATGCCTTTCTCAGTGAAGGTGAACCTAAGACGTGGCAACAAGCATTTACCCAATCTTGTTGGATAGAAGCTATGCAAGAAGAACTTAATGAATTTGTACGTCTTGAAGTATGGGAACTTTTCCCATGCCCAGATCAAGTACATTTACTCACTTTGAAATGAGTTTACAAGGTGAAACTCGATGAGTTAGGTGGAATATTAAAGAACAAAGATCGACTAGTAGCTCGTGGATACAAGCAATTATTAGGCATCGACTTAATAGAATCCTTTGCACTGGTTGCCCGTTTGGAAGCTATTAGACTATTCCTCGCTTATGCAGCCCACATGAATATGATCGTCTATTAGTGAAGACGGCATTTCTGAAAGGTGAAATCATGGAAGAGGTCTATATTCAATAGCCAGATGGTTTTGTGAATCCTAAATATCCTAATCATGTGTACAAGCTTAAGAAGGCTCTCTATGGGTTAAAACAAGCTCCACGCGCATTGTATGATCTATTATCACAATTCCTCATTACGCAAGGCTTCACGAAAGGCAAGGTGGATCTAACGTTGTTCATTCGGAAATGAGGTAAAGATATGATTATGGTACAAATATATGTGGATGATATTATATTTGCAGCCTCGACCCAAACCTTATCCGATGATTTTGGGACACTCATGTCTTCTAAGTTTAAGATGTCAATGATGGGCAAGGTATCATTCTTCTTAGGTCTTCAGATATTTTAGAGTCCCAAAGGCATCTTTATCAATCAATCTAAGTATGCCCTTCAATCGCTTAAGAAATATAAGATGAAATCTTGCGACCCCGTGGATACTCCAATGGTGGAACGAACTAAGCTTGATGCAGATCCACATGGAGTTTCCGTTGATCCGACACTTGATAGGGGAATGATCGGTACCCTTCCGTATATAACAGCTAGTCGACCTGATCTTAAATTTGCTATATGTATGTGTGCTCGGTATCAAACTAGACCTACTGAGTTACACTTGGCTACTGTTAAACAGATCTTTCGATATCTTAATGGAACCATTAATCGGGGACTTTGGTATTCGAAGGACTCTTCGATTTCACTAATGGCATATGCAGATGCGGCTCAGCGGGTTGTCAAGATACAAGGCGTAGCACGAGTGGAACTTTGCAACTACTAGGAGATCGACTAATCAGTTGGGCATCGAAAAGGTAGAAAAGCGCTGTAATTTCAAGTACGGAAGCAGAATTCATAGCTATGTCCGGTTGCTGTGCTCAAATTCTTTGGATGAGATCGCAATTAACCGACTATGGTCTAGGTTTCAACAAAAATTCGATGTACTGCGACAACAAGAGTGCAATTCCCTTATGCTGCAACAACGTTCAATTCTCTCGGTCGAAGCATATTGACATTCGCTACCACTTCATCAAGGAGAAAGTCGAAAATGGATTAATCGAGCTTTACTTTGTCCGGTCTGAGTATCAATTGAAGGATATTTTCACGAAGGCTTTAGATCGTGCTCGAATGGAATTTTTGCCGACAAGCTAGCTTGGAGAATATTCTCGCCCGAGACTCTAAAGGAATTGGCAGATGAAGCGAAAGAGTAGTGGTGGTAAACAATTCTCCGTATCCTTGGTAATCAAATGTATATATTTTTTATATTTTTATCCACAAAAGCAAAATACAAAAATATAAAACCATATAAAAACCCTAAAAATTGAAAAATTTAGAAAAATCCAAAAATATTTTTAATTTATTTTTCAAAGGCATGTCTTTTGGTACGATAATATTTATGGCCTTAGAAATGTTGATTAATATCGACACGGCGCCATAAATAGAGTTCGTACAAAAGTTGTAAATATTTCATAAAACATGCCCAAATGGCTTGTAGTTATTTCTGACTGCAACCCGTTTTTCATATTAAAGTCAAGTATTTTTAATGAAAGATTTGGCTCAACAACGGGAATTAATTATCTCGGGCAAGGTTTACTTTAACACCTTGTAAGGGATCAAGTTTACTTTATAACTTGGTCTAACACAAATCTATGTACGCATCAGTGCATTTATTTGTTAAAACAAGAGAAGTCTTGTATTTATGAAGTTATCATCTCTACAAACAATAGCTCTCTACAATTGGTATCAACATACTCGACGATGCGACTACTCAAACGGCGACTACAGCTCTTTCGATAGAACACGGGTCAACAATTGAGGGGGAGCAACTGTCAAGCATTCAGAATCTTCAATGCTGAAAGTGCCAAGTTCACTAATTGGTGCCAAGACAACAATACCAATCATACATGTGGTGTCAAGAGATGACTTCAGAAGTGACGAGGTGACCAACATTTTCCGACAAGAACCATTTGATCTTATCATATGATGTTCTCACCAATCAAGTCCAACCTTGTCAAATTTTTTCTCTAATATGGTGAACATGTGATCATATTACAAATCGGTATCATATCTCACAAATTGGTCTCATGAAGATTAAACGGACTTGCATGTTTCTTCCCATAACCTTTGTTAAAACCCCATTAAATCAATTAATATTAAAAACATCGATTGGGTTATTATTTTTAATACGCGGGAGAAAATGTGATTTAATATGGGAAATTATCAAAAATGGTTTTTACTTAATGTGCTGGCTCATCCCGACATGTGCAAAATGTTTTCGAATATCGTGGCATATGTTAAGGGGGAGCAAAATGGATTTGAATTTCAATATGGATTTCATTGTGATTTATACTTACCCACAACCCATTTACTTCACGATGATGAAGATTGTGGTGACATAAGGATGGTAGGATATGTTAAGTCCAATGATTCTTCTAAAACCGGAGGAATCTTCCCAAGGACATTCCATAGCTAGAAATAGTAGTCTTGAGGAAAGATGGAGAAAGATTGTGAATGTAGCTGAATGCCGACCAAGTTCTTAAGTTAGCACTAGAATAATCACAACAAGGTGCTAGTTATAACGTATTGGTAAGCATTGAAGGGGTTGAAGAATGAAAAAGAATTGTAAAGATAAAGGGTGTAAAGAAAGAAGCCCTCTTTACAACTTATGCAGAAACCGGGTCGATTCATATGCTATTAAGATCATTTTTAATGATGCTCAATATTGAAGATAGACATCATGGACCCAGTGATGCAATGCACAACCCATCCCAGCTAACTCAAATATCTCTCAAAAGATATTTGTTTTAATCACACGGAGATAATACATTATCTATTGATTTATTAACTCCGAATAAATTGGTATTGAAATGGTGGCACTCCTCTCCAGCCTCCGATCACTAAAATAAAAAATGCACGATCGAGTCTAGAGCCATTTGTGATCATCAAATATCTCATTAGGACACACTTTCATAATTCCTTGCTTCTTCACACACTGTGAAAAGTAAGAAAGATCTTAAGAGTCCTACGCAAAATCTTCATGATCTTGCCTAAAAATCCAAGTAATACGAAAGTATTTACAATGAAGTTGGAAATCCTTCTTGAGCGAATATCAAAAAGCTCATGGTAGGTGACTTGTGCGATTCTTTATGAATCAAACTTGTGATAACTGGAAAGCAACAGTGGTTTAATTTTTAACTGAATTTAAACACGTTCCAAGCCTCTACGTAATATCTTAGTGATCTTGCCAGAACACTCAGAGTAACACTCTATAGTGTTCATAGTGATGAGTGGAAATCCTTCTAGTGTTAACATCAAACAGCACTTGGTAGGTAACTTGCAATATTCTATACGAATCAAGCTAGTGACAACTGGAAAGCAACGATGGTGCGATTCTTTATTGAATCAAACTTGTTCCAGGAACATGAATTGACGGCTTCAATCATGCGGATAATTTTATCCAAATGATTCACTCTTTACGTTCGCAGTCAGCATTGGACGGTCGAGTAAAGAGAACGGGTTTACCCGCGAAATCTTATCAAGGAGATTTTTAACTAAATCTACCTCCCATAAGTACGATATTTAATATCGTCCAACGGTCTTCACCGACCGGAGGTAAAATGCTACCGAAATAGAATGAAATGTTCAAAGCCATTTCGTTCGTGTCTACTTATGTTGCGGCATTTGAAGACGGTGGCGTTGCGGAATTCGAGAAGAAGTCGTCCCCGCATGCTTATACTTTATGCACTTAATACTTCATCTAATACTAGAAAGCCTAAAAGTCAAGTATTCCGCTGTATCGAACTCTGAAGCTTTCAAGAATTACGAAGGTATAAGTATGTGGGACATGCGGTCACGAGGAGGCTAAAATCACAAGTGATGGATGAACAAGATCAATGAAAGAGATTAATGCTAAAGATTGATATCAAAGATCACATCGGCATGTTCACCATAAAAGTAAAAGAAAAGAAAGACGAAGACTACGAGCTCAAGACAAGCATAGTATGCTAGGTTTATTTTATTATTGTAACTTGGGTAAAGCCCTAGTTTGGAGTGACCTACCTTAGGGGGAGATTGTTGGAAATATGTTTTACGTAATAAAAAGGATCGGTCACTCCAACAATAGTCTAAGTAATATTTCGTAGTTTAGTTTTACTAATATTAAACAACTAAGGCCATGCGAAGCCTACAACATGTGTAGGCCGGCCCAACTTGTAAGCCTAAGCCCATCTCATGGGCTTGGGTATATAAACCCTCTCCTTAGATGGAGAGGGTGTGGTTTCATTCATTTTTACACATAGTTGTTCACTTTCTCTCTCTAGAAGTGTGTGTGAAATCATCTATCTTTCTATCTCTTTCTCTCTATAAACATAAGCTTGATTTACAATATCCTACTGTGTTTTCTTATCGGATTTTTGACTAGTATGGATTGAACCATAATCGTCCATACTTAGTCACATGTTTTTCTTTTCGAGTTTTAGGGTTGAACCATAGTCGTATACATTAGTCATTGTTAGATTTTGTTTGATTATGCTCTCATGTTTTTTGATCCATTTTGAATTTTGTCTATGATGGTTCAGCTGGATTAAGAGTTTATGTGTTTCATGCATTTGCTCCGTTATTTTAATACATGTACTTTGGACCTTATTTTATGTTGTGGTTATGTGATTATATGAGTTGTAGGATCTATGTGCTTATTTGAGTTGGTAGATTGATGTGTTATGTATAGTATTGACTCTTATAAGTGTCATCATAGGAGGGAGTACATTGGTGAAAGGGAACATGTATAACTATGAAGGCCTACGTAATTATATATGTGCCATAGCACCAATGGACTTTCAAGTATGATTTCATGAAAAAGAGTTAATACATGATTGTTTATAGTGTATTGGACGTGGTAATATGTAGTAGTATGTATACTATATGGATTATTTTGAGCGGTGGATTGATTCCATGTTTGATGGATTTGAGTGTATGTATTCCAATGCCTATATATGTATAATTCCCTTATATATGTCGATTGTGTTTTTGGGATGATTTGCTTGCGTTCTTGGGATGATTTGCTTGCTCGTTTCTCTTTGAGATGTTCAACTTCCGTACTAGCGCATTTTTTGAGTCCCCATTTTACGTGTTCGTTTTTTTTAAATTGTACTTTTGGTGTTAAGGCTATTGAGATGGTGGAGAATTCTTTTTGGGATAACGATATCTTTTGTTTTGAGTCTTACGTGGTAAAAAAATGGAATTTGCAAATAGTTAAAATAGTTGTTCGTAGTCGGTGAAATAAGGGTGAGGTATCAAACTTGTATTTGAAATAAGGTGTAATATAAGTTCTTTAACATATAAGCATGGCTTCTTTTTAAAAAAAAATAAAAATCGGATTAGGGTTATATTGTCAGGACCGTCAATAGTGTTGGGCAGATTTTGAGTAAAATCGTTTTGGGTATAACGTACTCGTTTTACAATCTTTTTCGGTGATTCAAAAGCCTAAAATTATGTACCCGGAGCGTACTTTTCATATATTCAGAAAGTATAGTCAATAGAGGTCAGTATCTTGGTCAAATTAATTGTACAAGTGTCGAGTTCAAGGTTAATGTTTGTACTACAGGGCTTAAACTCATGTTTTAGGTATTTTGGGATCGTGGAAACATAGAGGGCTAACATGGGGCTGATTTGGGATAGGAGTTGAGATGTATCCATCGTAGGAATTGTTACATTAATGAAGGATGTGAGATCCGGAGTCAATGTTGACGTGGGATTTTGTGTTGTGTGCTTTAGACAATTGATCGTTCGTGAAGAGACTTTGGATTGCTTTTCATCAGATGATTACATAAATTACTAATATGATACCATGGTTTTAGAACAAAATATATATAATTATAGTAGAAAATCTGTTTTGGGGTAAAATTCAGTTTTGTAGAAGGTTTTAATAGTAGGTCACCGGTGGTAATACATTTCGGTTGTCATTGGGTGTTCTTGTGTCACTAGTTCGTTGCCATGGTTCGTATGGTATTCATACATATTTTATGTTGGAGTTTCTTTTGGGGTGTCGTGATTTTGATTCATTGTATTGTGTGCACGTGAATATTTTATGAAGGATGGATATTTTCCATTAGCTTGCTGAAAATGAGTTTGAGTTCAGGAGTAAATCACGGGACGAGATTTCTATTAGGCGGGGATACTGTGACAACTCAGGTTTTTTTTTGTCGAGTCAGTTATCACCCGTTAACCTCTAATTATATGTTAGGTTGTGTGCACAATATATTTTATATGTTTTTATGAGTGATTTTGGGAATAAGGAAGAATGAAATGATTTACATGATGTGTAAATCATGGTACAAGTTGGAAACAAAATGAAACGACATGAAATGAAATGAAATGAGTTCAGAAATGTACTACGGGAAAGTTTAGATATCGTTTTTATAAGGTTTCATGTGCGTATCGTATGTTGTATGTATTAAGTATATATTATATGTATTACATAAGTTTTAGAGTTACTTTCCATATTTGGAAACATTTAGAAATGAAGGGTAGTTCGGAAATCGCGTAAAAAGTCGAAAAATTAACATAAGGCTTTCAGGTTTTGGTCCGGAAATAAGTCGAGACCACCATTTAGTTTAAAATAATAGTATATGGGGTATAATAGTCGGCCTAAGGGGTTGAGGCTTGGTTTTGGGCCGACTTATGCTTAAGTAAGGGAAAAGGGGGTCCAATTTGAGTACTAGTAGGACTATGGGTTGGATTTAACCATAAATAAGAGTCCTATAACCTCAAAAACGAATTTCTCTTTTCCCTAAACCTTTATTCAGTAGATTTTATTAATGGGGGACAATTAGGGTTCCAAAAATCATGATCTTCTAAATGTTTCTAAGGTAAATCCTTCAAAACCATTATTCAATTAATGTTTTTATTAAATAATCTTAATTGTAATGTTAATTAACCATCATTGAGATAATTAGATTTTATTAATTTTCTATAAAAATATACTAATTAAGATTCATTAATAATTTTAGGGTTTGTGTTAAGAATTTAGGGATAATTAATGATGTTTAGAGGGTTGGTGTATAAAGGCGTAAAACTGTCTGATTTTTAGGGCTGTATTGTGTTGACTGTTCCAGGTAGTAGGTAGCACCTTGGGTCGAGTTTTTTTTTAATATATGTTCAGCGAGTCTACTTTTCAAAAATGTAATGTTGGTCGAAAATGGAGTTCGGGAAGGTCGTCAAACAATTTTTAGAAAAAACAGTGCGCTGTTTAGGATTAAATTTGGATTTCGGTAATTTGGGTCAAAACCTAACCAAACGAATGGGATAGCCAAATATTTTTGATTTGGGAACTCTTTATAATATATATGAAATTAATGGAGTGTTTCAATAAAAGTTATGGTGTTTAGGTCGGGATTTTGGTGTTAAACATTTAGCATGTATAGAAAATCAGCTTTATGAAAATAACTCTTGACGTAGAGACTAAACGAAAGGGTTAAAAGTGTAAGTAGAAAGTAAAATTGGTTTTTGGAGATCTTAGATCATATAGCAACATATCCAGTAGGGTAGGAGTCAAGGGTGGTGATAATTTCACTTCAAGTGATCGTTTAGTGACTAGTAAACCGTACCGGGGAAAACTGGATTTTTACGTATAGAATAGCTTGTAGTGGGAGAACTAGATAGTGGGGATTGGGGGATTAGATTCATCTCCTTGATTGTTACTTAACTTGGGTGTTAAGAATTGAGCTGAGGGTGTCGTGTATGATTTTATAGATTTGCAGGAGTGCTAGCTTGATGTGCTATCAGGTGAGTTCATAGTCCCATTTAACCAAGTTTTTAAATTTCTTTCCAATATTAGATGGAGATAACACTTGTGGTGTTCTTAAAATGGTTTGGTACTATATTTTTATAAATGTTGCACATAGATGTGTTATTGTGTGACATGTGTGCTTATGTGTTTTGTTATGTGTTCTGATATGTGTTTTAATATGTGAATCTTGATTGGTTCATGTTTTGGTATGGTACATAGATGTATGGGCGTCTATGCGACCAGTTGTGACATGTGTGGAGCGTGGGACACGATCTATCCTGAGTTCTTGGTTCTGTACATCGTCTCCTTGGAGGCAAGATATCTCGACGAGGATATGGTTCATCTTCCACTAATGGTGTGGGAAAGATCCGGATAGTGTGGTGGATTGTTCATATTGTGTGTTATTGACTGATATAACTGTGCTTTGTTTGTAGTTGTATGTAACATGATTATCACATTATGGTCCATTGTTTTAACTTTTTTTCTTCAACTTATTTACAGCGGTTGACAAGGTTTCTTAAGATGTTTTGATAACTTAAACCTATGTTCTCACCAACTTTATGTTGACAGATTTTAGTGTCATTTTCAGGTGGGATGGTTGAGAAGGATGATGTTAGAAGTGGCTAGAGTCTAGAGGCTGCTAGGATCGCAATAAGAGGAATCCCTTTCCTCTTAGTCTTTATTTAATCTTTGAATAAGTGATATTTTGTAGACACCTATATGGTTGATTTGTGTTATTTGAATGTCTTTGGTAAGAGGTAGGCCTGTTACCTACTTACCTAGACACTTTCTTTTTGTTGAGATATTGTCACGACATTGTGTCTCCATTTATGACATTTCTTTTGCATTTAGTTTTCTCTATAGAGACACCGTTTGTTGTGATGATATCCATATGTCTCGCCCCGTGTTTCCGCCACAACGGTGTGTGACATCAGCATACCGAGCAACAAATATTTTGTTCTCAGGTGGGTAATAGAAGTAGTAACCCATTGTTTCCTTGGGGTATCCTACAAAGATACACTTAATAGATCTGGGCTCAAGTTTGTTTGGTGTTTCTCGTTTAACGAGATCCTCAAAACCCAAACTTTCAAATAAGACAAGTTCGGGACTTTCCCGTGCCATATTTCATATGGAGTCTTATCAATATTCTTAGTTGGAACCATATTGAGTATGCGTGCAACAGACTCTAGAGCGTAGCCCCAAATGGACATTGGCAAAGTGGTTGGACTCATCATTGATCGAACCATGTCAAGCGAGGTTTGATTTCTCCTCTCTAACACCCCATTATGTCGTGGTGCATAGGGAGGAGTATGTTGTGAGACAAACCCACGACTCTTAAGGTGATCTAAAAACTTAAGGCTTAGATACTCGCCTCCTCGATCAGATCAAAGTTCTTTGATTGTCTTCCCGAGTTGATTTTCTACATCATTTAGGAAGGTTTTGAACGATTCCAAAACATCATGTTTATGTTTAATCAAGTAGTTAGCTCCTTCTCTAAACGTGGTTCTAAATGGACCACATACGCCGGCTTTGTTCTTCTTTTTGTTCACTTCTGCTAGGAAGTAAGGACAATTCCTTCTCTAGTGTCCAATCTCATGACAATGATGACACTCTACATCCTTAGCAGGATGCTCCTTTTTGCCAGGTGGGGGGAACTTGCGTTTAGGGTCATGAAACATAGTGGCTTTTCCCTTGAACTTCTTACCCTTGCCTCCATTAGCTTGTGGCTTTGGTTTTTGGATAAGAATTTTCTTGATAGCAAGAACAGAGGGAGATTTCTTGGGCATACCCTTCTTTACAAGCTTGAGCATGACATGTAGTTCAGGTATAGTCTTCCCCATGCCGTGCATATGATAGTTCTGAACGAACTGATCATAGTCTTTGGAAAGTGAAGTTAGTATCAAGTTCACTTCTAAGACTTGTGGCATAGGGTAGCCAAGTCGGTCCATCTGATCAAGGTAGCCTTTAATTCTCAACACATAGGTGCTGACAGATTGGCCCTCCTCTTGCTTGCAGTTATGGAACGCTTTGACCATTTCAAAAAGTTCTTGTTCTGCTTGTTGTTGGAACATTGTATTGAGTTCCTCATTCATGTCATATATAGTAAAGTCTTCCAAATGTTTTTGGATTTTTGGGACCATACTGCACAACACTAAGCTAACCACTTCTTGCTGTTCAACAACCCTTTTTGTGTGGGTATTGCGAATAGTAGCGGAGGCACAAGCAGGAGGCGATTTATGTAAGGCCTCTTCCAAGTGGTGAAACTTTCCTTCTGATCTAAGGACAATCCTCAGATTTTGAAACTAGTCAAGAAAGTTCGTACCACTCAATTTCTCCTTATCAAGAATTGATCGGATTTGATTGTTAATGAATTGATTCGTTGCCATCTACAAAATAAACAAAGTTCAAAGTTTTAGTATTTTCAATAATTATCCTTTAAAAATTAACTACCTAAGTTTATATAAAAACAATTAATTTTACGAAAAGGCTAAGATCCTCATTGAGGTTCTACCATCACATCAGTTTATCTGCTAGTAATGATAGATTCAATAGATAGATGACGTTCATCAATTTCAAATCATGTGCAATTCTTAGATCCTTATGGGACTCATGACATATGTGAACAATTCACAAAATGTCAAACTGGCAAGTTTAGTCCCATCCGTGCCTCGGTCAAGGTCTCACCACTTAACCGATTAAGTCATTTTAGAACATGCGAGAATAAGTCTAGGTCTCACGCATAGATAATAATCACCCTGGGTTACAATTCACATCCGTCCCACAAGATGCAAAAAGTAATTGCAAGTGATCTCTAACAATTGGACGACATGACTTAAATTTGAGACGGGTATAAAAGTTTGATTTACAGATCAAAAGTGTGTACGAGGAAGCATGCATTCATCCATCATAGCAAAAGTTAAAAACATTTCTAAACATAAGTCTAATCTTGTTTTAATTTATGTGTGTCAAGTTGTCCATGTTAAATACGAATATAAAACCTAAATGCTATTAATGTTAGATTAGACAACACATAAAGAAATAACTTTCAAAACACGTTAAGAGTTATTATGAAAACAAGATTTTAGTTTTAAATCATATTTAAGCTTTAAACTAAATCAAATATTTCGTTTATAAATGGTTTGTGATTGGTTTTAAGTTTTTTGTAAAAACATTTGCATGTTATATCAAGATATCAAGCAAATAAGCAATCACACAACCATAAGTATGCAACGCCTTAAACTGATGAAAAAACCTATGCTTGATCTCGTGAGTCATCACGAGGACCAATAAGTCAACTAAAGGTAAGTCAACACAACCACAAAGTGTGCTCCCACTTGCTCCAAGACAATCAAGAGCAAGTAGAACCTAAAATGAACATGAGGCCCAAATCTGTCAACATATTTCAGTCGACTTCTAGGGCCCAAAACCCATATAAGGAGTCTTCCCTAGCCTGAGTTCCAGTTGAAACTTTTGAAAGACCATGAGTTTTGAATCAACACACCAAAATTGGGCTTCTATCTCCTTATAGAATTCCGGAAAATCACGTTTTAGTGCAAGTCACTCAGCATCTCCGAATTTCACAATATGTCTTTAATTCTTTAGTCATTGCCATCCAAGCATCGGTTACAAATGATTTGTGACTAACAATATTTAACCTATCATTAACCTACTGTAAGATGCCCAAACAATGGCTATAACCAACATCAAAAACTTATTAATGAAGCCGAAACAATGGCAAATCCCCAAAATTGAAATTAAATGCAAATCAACACACAACATGTCACAATTGGTCTAGGTTTTCATTGGCTATGCATATGGAAGATAATAATAACATAAGATTGTAAATATCGCAAAGTGTTGGCTAAGTCCATGGCCAAACATGCATGTATTTCCCATGGAAATAAACTAAAACAACAAGAATCACTTGTTAGCCAACGAAATCGAAGAAATAATCAACAATTAATTAAACCCCCGTTTGGTACGTGTAACCAATGACCTTAGGAACTTAATACCAAATTTTTGAAACCTTGTAGTTATTATATATTTACAGAAAAAATTGGTCATAAGGGCTGTTTAAAACCCGATTCATGAATCGTTCCAAAAACGCGTTTTAGGTCATTTTACACGTACACGGTAATAAACCCATTTAACTATGCATAACCTATGACTATGAGATCATTAATAACAGATTATAAGACCTCCTAAAAGTCTATAATACTACGAAAATAATGCCATAGGGGCTGTTTTAATATTGGTTTAACAAAACCCTAAAAAACACTCATATTTAGCCGGTTTTTACGCATACCCGATAATCATATGACATCTATGATGGCTCTGATACCACTATAGGTGCTGAATATAATCAATAACATATCAAACATAATCAAACGCTGTGGAAAAAGCACCTACGAACGGATCCATATAGTCATATGATTAATCAACAAAAGGGAGATAAAAATATACCTTTGTAGCGCGATTCCGTAAGATCAACCGGAGACAATCACCACACGATCTACCCAAGAAACCAAGTGATCAAATTATATCACCTCTATGTAGAAACGCACTACACATCACCTTATACCCGTAGATGCTAGTCTTAATAACACATTCTTCGTAAGTTACTCTTGAACTACTAATAGATAAAAGTTATTATAGAGAAAGATAAATAATACACTATTTTCTATCACCCTCCTTTTTGCCGTCACACATATTAGATGGAAAAGTAAGAACCTACACGTTTTGTATATATTGTATCATTGTTATCATGATTGTAAGAAATCAATTCTCATTAATATATTACAAAACGTAAGCCGTGATTTTCTCTTTTTCAATATGGTATGTCTAAGGCTTTAAATACGCTTTATGATTTATTTTATAAAAGTACATATGACTAAGTCCGTACTTAGTTATTTAAAAGCGTAATTGTTATCCCGAGTTACGAAGGTTATACATAACGAGAATACAATAGACATGATACATTAAGTGGTACCTCTGTGTATATGTATGTGACTTCATAGGCTCACATGTGTCTAGCCGTATAATTAGTTATTGTGACTTCCTAGGCTCACATGTGTTTAGCCGTATAAAAGGATTTTTCTACCTAACTTTTCACACACAAAATCATTTTACTTAAATTTTCACCTACTTCCTCTCTTCTCTTGTGTGTGCCGTGAGTTTCAACAAGCCAAAACACCACCATAATTTGATTTTGATCTTGATTTATGATACACGAGATTTGCTATGGGTTTGTATCTCGGAATCTTCTCGAATTGATCACAGTTCAAAGTGGAATAGTTTGTTCTTGGTTACTAAAAAGGGGTTGGTTTGTTTATCTATTTTAAGCTAATAGTAAATAAATGTAAATGTCGTTGAGTGAAAAGAGTTTTAAAGATTAAATTAAAAAGACGAGTTTAAAAATAAATGTTTGAAGACTAAAAGACAAGATTAGAAAAATACTTGAAAACTTAGAAAAATACTTGAAAACTTAATAAATCTACAACTTGGAAACTTTGTAAAAACAAGAAATTAAACAATTGGAAAACAGCCAAATCGGAATATCTAAAGTGCATCAATCGGAATGATTGAAAAGGAATCAGATCGGAATGTTTAATACTTGCTGTCGGAATGTTACAAAACACTCCAATCAGAATACAATAAACCCTACCGTCGGAATGAGGCTGATCGGAATACTGGGAAATGAGGGTGATCGGAATATGGGAGAGTAACTCTAATCGGAATGTGCAAACAAGTCTCAATCGGAATATTAAAGAATCAAGCCAATCGGAATATCTCTCAAAACCAAGACAATCGGAATATGAAACCCTCCAATCGGAATACAATAAATGGAGCTAAATCGGAATGTTAACAAAGGTGCCCAATTGGAATATCAATAAAACCCCAAGATCGGAATACACTAAACCAGATCGGAATGAACCAAAACCACCTCAATCGGAATCCACTAAAACCCTTTTCCGATCGAATGATCGGAATAAGGGGGGAGGGGGTTGATCGGAATAAGCTGATCGGAAAAGGGTTTACACCTTTTCCGATTTAAGTGGGATTCAAGAAAAAGCTAGGTGATAAGCTATTTGGAATAAGCTAAAACCTAGCACGAATCTAAAGTGAAAAAGATTAAATAAGCACAAACAACAACTTTTTAAGCTTATGATAAACAAACTTTTAAATCAAACAATAAAAAGATGAACTTTTTAAGAAAACTTTTTTAAGAAGTAAATAGGCTAAACATATAAATAAACCAATAATCACAAAGATCTTAAAGTTTATTCGTATGAAACTTAAATAAACATAAAAAGATTAACTTTTTAAGCACGAAAACATTAATGAACAACACGGATCATAAGTAATTCGCACCAAAAGTGAATCAAAATCAAAGAAAGGTAGAAAGAGATGAAAGATTAAAAGCTTAAACTTAAACTTGATTAATGAAATAAACAATACAAAGGTTTAATCTTGAAAGATTAAAAGAAAGAAAGATGAAAACTTAGTGAGAGAAAGTTGAGAACTTTCTCTCTCTAAGACTAGAAAATGAAAAGTGAAACTAAAACTAAAAACTAAAAACTTCTAAAATTGTGAAGAGAAGTCCTATTTATAGGCGTTTGCTTGTGGGCTTGTGAATGGGCTTTGTTCATGGGCTTCTTTTCTTCTTTCTTCTTTAGTCTTTTCGTTTCTTTAATTAAACGTTTCCGACTTTGGATTTTGAGAAGTGTCGGTGAATAATTCCAACTCGTCTTATAATCTTTTGTTAAATAGACTCGAGTTCTTCGACATATAAGAATCTTCCATCTTTGGCCTTTTTCTTCGATAAATCTTCAAATAGGCGCAATGACTTCAAATCTTTTGCATCTCTTGGACAATAGACTTCGTCTTGAGTCTTTTTCTTCGATAAAACCCGTGCAATCCCATGTCTTCAATATTCATCCGGTTGACTCTAAAAATACAATAAACACAAAAACCACGTATAATTCCAAACAAATGATATTAAATACGTGTTTTGGTCTCGTTTTAGCTAGAAATAAGTGGTAAAAGGATGGGTGTTTTCACACCTATCAAATCCCCTACACTTAACCATTGCCATGCCCTCATGCAATGCTTAGCGGTAAAGCAAATTTACACTTTTCTCATAATCAATTAACCTTGGCCTTATTAAAATACCACTAAACAAAAATTAAAGCACTAAGAGAAATTAAAATCTTTAAAGTAAACAAAAGGATAGAAAACCATTTTCACTTGAAAATAGCTATATGGAAATGACTTGCAAAGAGATCAAGGACTTACATTAGGGCTTTGGTGCTGCGAAGATTTATCACCCTCAAGTTTCACGTTCCCCAAACTAAGCTTAAAAACGAGATCATTGTTATTATAAGTTAGCACATCGAACACTTACACACATGGCTTAATTATATGCTTAAACTCCCTTATTCTTATGTGTATCTCTTATATTTTATTTTTGTCTTAGAATGATCATGAAGATGCATTTTTGGACTTATTTCGATAGTTTATTTAGGCTGAAAGCAAAGTAGGACGATTTGATCAATAGTTAGCTAAAGGACAAAATCTCTTAAAACTGCTTCTCGGGATATCAAAAAGTTCATATCTTGGCATAACTCGGGTCACGATTTGAGACCTTTCTCGGGCCGATATTTGGCATGTACTTCATACTTCATATCTTGAGAGACGTTCTTGAGATAATGGTCTTCTCTTCGTAATAGAGTTTCTTCACTTGGAGACTTTTGAGGGGTACTCCAACTTTGTTGACCACGACTTCATGATTATTTCTTCAATCTCTAATTGGGATTTTGAGATACAACGCTCCGCCTCCTTGTCGGACTTGGATCTATTTATCCTCATACCTTGTTAGAGTCTTGATCCTTCATATTGATTTTGGGAATAATGCTTTTCACATCACTTTGGATCTTCAGCAATAAAATGAAATCCTCATGCCTTGTTAGGGCCTTTTCGGACTCGCCAATCTTCGCGCCCCGCTTCATAAGTTATGCCTGGGCTATGAACTCTTATCATTACCGAGCAACTTTTAAACGATCTTGGGCTAGAAGCTAAGTCACTTTTCAAATCGTACAACCTTACTTATTGCATATAAATTATTAGCAAGTGATGGGAGAATAGGCAAATAATTACACCAAGTGAGCTTGTGCAAGAATACCGACTTATAATTGACTATATCATTTTTCGTTCTCCACAATTTAAAATCTCAAGTAATGAGACTCGTGGATACTTAGCCTAATAAACCAATTAAGGTCTACATGGTTTAGGATACTAGCTAGAATAAACTTGGATAAGTCTATTCGGGTTGAGTCAAAATAATCGCAACGGGCCTAATATGTCAAAGACTTCTAAACTAGCTACACCACTTTATTAATATTTTTGACTTTATTGCGGGATATATACATATGAAAGCAACGATAAAAATTTAAAAATTACGACTGAATGGCCAAAGTTAATTAAAAATTTGAAAAATGTTGAAAAAGATGATTTTCCGGTTAAATGAAGGCATTTTCATGGAAAAGTCCACTTAAAACTTCGATAGAAGTCCCCCTACACTTAAGATAAGCATTGTCCTTAATGTTTAAGCATGTGGGAAAAGACTCCCCTACACTTATGACATTGTGCACGTTGGTTAAATCAAGCTAAGGAAGAGACGACTAAAGTGATCAATTTCAAATGTGAGTATGAAGAAAATTGAATCACGATAGTTGAGAGATAGAACCGGATTTCGGATAACACGGGAGCACGGTTCTTCAAAGGTTCCAAAAGTGCATTCATCCCTGTAATCACATCACCACACAAACACAAGCAACCTATAGAGGTCCCCCTACACTTAGGAGGTTAAAACAGAAAAGGATAGATACTCGGGCTGCCTCCCGAGGAGCGCTTGTTTTTGATAACCGAGTCACGAGCCTGACTCGACCCAAAATTAGTTCATGGGGAACGTGGTGAGGGATGGAATCATCTCCTGAGAGATGTCCTCACCAAAGTACAACTTCACTCGTTGGCCATTCACCTTAAAATTAGGTCCATTAGGTTGAGCGAGCTCGAGAGTACCATATGGAAAAATTTGGGCAATGGTGAATGGGCTGGACCAACGAGATTTCTGCTTGCCCGAAAAGATTTTCAACCGAGAGTTAAAGAGTAACACTATGTCTCCAACTTGGAACTCTCGGTTTTTAATCTTATAGTCGTGAATGAGCTTAGTCTTTTCCTTATAGATCAAAGAATTTTCATAAGCCTCATTACGGAGTTCATTGAGCTCATTGAGTTGGATCTTGCGTAGGTTACCGGCTTTGGTGATATCAAAATTAGCCCACTTCAAGGCCCAGTAAGCCTTGTGCTCCAACTCAATGGGGAGGTGGCATGCTCTCCCGTACACGAGACGATATTGTGTACAACCAATTGGAGTCTTGTATGCGGTACGGAAAGCCCACAAAGCATCATCAAGTTTATCAGCCCATGAGGCACGATGCTCTCTCACGGTTCTTTCAAGAATTCACTTTAGTCCTCGGTTAGAGATTTCAGCCTGGCCATTAGTTTGTGGGTGGTAGGCGGTGGAAAGACGATGATTTACACCATACTTAGCCATGACTCTTGCGAATTGGTCATTGCAAAAATGAGTCCCGCGATCACTAATAATGGCACGAGGCACAACGAATCTAGCGAACAGCGATTTCAAAAAGTTACAAACCACTCTTGCGTCATTAGTAGGTAAAGCTTTGGCTTCAACCCATTTTGAGACGTAGTCAACGGCTACAAGGATGTATTTGTTTCCTTTAGAGGAAGGGAATGGCCCATAAAGTCGATACCCCAAACGTCAATGATTTCACATTCTTGAATGAAATTCTGAGGCATCTCGTCTTTATGTGTGATCTTGCCTTGTTTTTGGCAAGCATAAAAATGTTTAACCATCTCGTGAGCATCACGATAAATGGTGGGCCAATAAAATCCTGAGTCAAACACTGTTTTGGTAGTGTAGTTGGGACCAAAGTGACCACCGGTGGGTCCTTTGTGGCAAGCGTCAAGGATTTCTAAAGCTGCCGGTCCATCAACACATCGGCGAATAATCAAATCGGCACATTGTTTGAATAGATACGGGTCATCCCAAAAGTAAATCTTAATGTCTTTGAAGAACTTCTTTTTTGTTGGGATGTTAGCCCGTCAACGAGAATTCCACCCGCCAAGTAGTTTGCAATGTCCGCAAACCATGGGGTTTCATCAGAAGTCGAGTTGATAGACATTAATGTCTCTAGGGGAAAAGAGTAATTGATCTTTTTGTTCGGATGATCCCCTTGGTAAGGATCCTCAAGTCTACTGAGATGATCCGCGGCTAGGTTTTCAGCTCCTTTCTTATCGCGAATTTCGATTTTAAATTCTTGGAGTAGCAAAACCCAGCGAAGATGTCTTGGTTTGGAATCTTGTTTAGTTAACAAGTACTTTAACGTAGAATGATCGGTATAAACGATTGTGGTGGAAAGGACAAGATAGGGGCGGAACTTTTCAAAGGCATAGACAACAGCTAAAAGCTCTTTTTCGATTGTCGTGTAATGCAATTGAGCCCCCGTTATTGTCTTGCTAGCGTAATGGATCGGTTGGAAGTGTTTGTTCACTCTTTGGCCCAAAACCGCTCCAATAGCAAAGTCGCTAGCATCGCACATCAATTCGAAAGGCAGCTCCCAATTAGGGGTAACCAAGACGGGTGCCTTAGTAAGCTTATCCTTAAGCAAGTTGAAGGCTTCAAGACACTCTTTGGAAAAGATAAAAGGAGTATCTTTTTCCAAGAGGTGGGTCATCGGGCGAGCGATTTTAGAAAAATCTTTGATGAAACGACGGTAGAAGCCCGCATGACCGAGGAAACTTCTCACACCCTTCACGGTTGAAGGTGGAGGCAACTTAGAAATAACATCGACTTTAGCACGGTCCACTTCAAGACCGGCTTTGGAGATCTTGTGTCCTAGCACGATGCCCTCTTTTACCATGAAATGGCATTTTTCCCAATTAAGAACAAGATGAGTGTCTTCACACCGCTTAAGCATACGTTCTAAATTGGCAAGGCAAGCAGAGAATGAATCACCATAAACCGAGAAATCATCCATGAATACTTCCATAGTTTCTTCAACCATGTCATGGAAGATAGCCATCATACACCTTTCGAACGTCCCAGGAGCATTGCATAAACCAAAAGGCATACGTTTGTAAGCAAATGTTCCATAGGGACAAGTAAATTTGGTCTTTTCTTGGTCTTTGGGATCGATGGGAATTTGAAAATACCCGGAGAAACCGTCTAAGAAGCAGTAATAGTCATTACCAGCTAGACGCTCGAGCATTTGATCCATGAAAAGAAGAGGAAAGTGATCTTTTCTCGTGGCATCATTGAGCTTGAGATAATCAATACAAACTCTCCACCCAGTAACGAGACGAGTGGGAATCAACTCGTTGTGTTCATTGGGAACAACGGTTATTCCGCCCTTCTTGGGCACACAATGGACGGGGCTTACCCAAGGCGAATCCGAAATAGGGTAAATCAAGCTGGCATCTAGAAGTTTGATAACCTCTTGTTTGATGACGTCATGAATGCGAGGATTAACCCTTCTTTGGCTCTGGATTGCGGGTTTAAAGTCATCTTCCATGAGAATCTTGTGAGTACAAAAGTTTGGATCAATTCCACGGATATCAGAAATTTTCCAAGCAATTGCCTTCTTATGATCTTTAAGCACGGCGATGAGGCGAGATTTCTATTCTTCTTTCAAGTCCTTAGCAATGATGACGGGCGACTTCTTCTTATCTTCAAGGAACACGTACTCGAGATGGGGCGGAAACTCCTTAAGTTCTAAATCCGGAGGCTTTTCGATGGGAGGCGTATTCAAAGTCGGTTCATCGATAGCAGTAGCCTTGGGAGATGGTGGAGAAATAAGGTCTTCTTTAAGAAGGTTCTCAATGAGGCGAAGATATTCATCCCAATCGGTGGGAGAATCGTCATGTTCTAAGTTCACATCTCCCATGGTGGCTTCCAAATCTTTCCAAAGGAAATCACTTTCTACAAATAGAGATAGTGATGAATCAATAGAGGAAACGGTCTCAACATTAGGAAGAGAGGTAGGAATACTTTTACAAGCATCTTTAAAGTGTTCTTCACAAGCCTCATCTAGAACGTCAATACAATTAACACTCTCGTATGAATAAGGCTGTTTAGAAAGCTTTCCCATGTTGAAGACGATTTTATCGTCACCCAATCTCATGATAAGCTCACCCGCTTCAACATCGATGAGAGTGCGACCGGTCCTCAAGAATGGACGACCAACAATTAGTGGCACACGAGGGTCCATATCGTAGTCGACGACAACGAAATCGGCAGGAAAAGTGAATTTGTCGACTCCTACAAAGACGTCTTCGGCTATCCCCACTGGATAAGCAACCATACGGTTAGCTAACTCCAAAGTCATTTTGGTGGGGATTAGCTCAGGGGGAGATAATTGCTTCCAGACACTTAAAGGCGTTAAGTTAATACTGGCACCTAGATCGGCTAGGGCCATGCAATTCTCTACTCCCGGGAAGTTGCAAGGGATTAAGAAGCGACCCAGATCACCAAGCTTGGTTGGCAATTTTCTTATGAGCACTGCAGAGCAATTCTAATTAAGTTGGGTATTAGCAATATCAAGAAGCTTCTCCTTGACGCTAAGAAGATCTTTGAACATTTTCGCGTATTTAGGCATGTGAGCGAGAGCCTCAGCGAAGGAGATGTTGAAATTCAATTGTTTAAACATTTTAAGGAAGTTCGAAACCTGAATATCGTCCTTGCTTTTGAGATTCTCTTTCCTCAACCTTGAAGGATATGGTATATCAGAAGAAGAGGAAGGCTTTGGGAGAGTAGGATCACTCACATCCTTGGGAGGAGGAGGGGTAGAAGTAAGAGGTGGAGAAATTGGGGAAGGAGAAGGAGAAGGATGAGGAATAGGAGCAGGTAACTCGTTTTCCTTAGTCACAATCATCGGTGGATGTATAGGAAGCTCAGGTTCCTTGGTACCTTTGCCACTGCGAGTGGTGATTGCTTTCATCTCCCCTCTTGGATTCGCAACGGTGTTACTCGGAAGAGTACCCGAAGAATAGGGTTGATTACCTTGGAAGAAACTAGCCATCATGTTCCTTAAGTCATTCGTTTGACTTGCCAAAGTGTTTCTCATATCAGCTCGCAGATCGTTCCCTTGTTTCACCATGTCTGCTTTCAAGTTAAGCAATTCCCGCTGGATATTGTCCACGATCACATAATTAGTCCTCATGTAGGTTCCAATATCTTGGTGTAATGCGGTGGGTTGGTTGGGAGGAGCATTGTAGGCGGGTGGTTGATAAGCAGGTTGTTGGTAAACTTGGTTGTTTCTTTGAGGTGGATATGGTTGTTTGTGAGGTGGTTGGTATGGTGCACGAGGTTGTTGTTGAGGAGGGCTATTAAGGTTTTGTTGTTGGTTTGGGTTGTTAGGAGGAAAACCGGGCGGTGAGAGAAGGTTGTTAGAGCGGTAGCTAAGCAAGTTGCGGTCTCCTTGAGGACGAGCTTGATAAGCGGCCGGAGGATAGGTACCGTATGCTGCATTCACATTCTCAGAAGGATATTCTTGGGTGGCGGTACAAGTGGTGTAAGAGTGAGGACCCCCGCATATTTCACATGGTTGGTTTAAAGCATTGACTTGAGCGTTTTTAGCGTTGATGCTGTTGGTGTTGCTGGCGGTTTGGGCGGCAAGCGATTCAAGAAGCGTAGTAATTTTGTCAAGTCGCTTGTCGTGGTCACTAGTACTAGCACTAGCGGCATTGGTCCGCACATTCTTGGTTTGCACACGAAACTTATTCTCAATGATATCCCAAGCGGCATTAGAAGTCTTAACCAAAATATTACCCCCCGAGGCACTGTTTAGTGAATCTTGGTCATTCATGCTGAAACCATTATAGAAAGTATTAATTTGGTGCACTTTGGTAAAACCATGTTGTGGGCACTTTCTTAAAAGATCTTTAAAACGGTCCCAAGATTCACTAAAAGACTCATCGTACTTTTGTTCAAAATTAATGATTTCATTCCGCAAAGCGGTAGTACGAGAGGGTGGGAAAAAGTAGTTTATGAACTTGGTCTCCAAATCCGTCCACGTAAGAATACTTTGTGGCGGTTCCTTTGCAAGCCAATGTCGGGTTTGTCCCTCTAGGGAGAAAGGAAAAAGTTGTAAACGGATTACCTCTTGTGGAACACCATTGAATTTGACCGTATTCGTGAGTTGCAGGAATCTCTTGATGTGGTCATGTGGATCATCAATGGTACGCCCCAAGAATGGTTGAGCAGAGACCATCTGGAAAAAGCCGGATTTGAGCTCAAAGTTGTTGGCTGCAATCGCGGGTATGACAATTGGATCATTGTTGCCATCTACATGTGCTTGCAGAAGTTCAATCATCGGGGGATTGTCTGGTAGAGGCTCATTGTTGTTGTTATTATTGTTGTTGAGAGGTGGATTGTTATTCTTGTTATTGTTTTGAGGTGGATTATTGTTGTTGTTTTGTACACCGGCCATGTCTAAGTCTTCGAGAGGCTCGGGCTCTTGATAAGACGTCGATCGTGTACGCATGCACCTGCAAAAGAACTAATAAAGCAAAAACAAAGCAGAAATATTTTTTGTTTTTATGGTTTTTTTTTAATATTTTTGAAAATTTTATATTTTTTTAGGGTTTTTTGAAAGTTATTATTAAAAAGGTAACGTTCACGGAGAACGGATCCCAAAATCCAAGTTCTCACAAAAAACTGGTAATCTTAACGAGAAGAGCCGGCAGCGGCGCCATTTGATACACGAGATTTGCTATGGGTTCAGATTGTATCTCGGAATCTTCTCGAATTGATCACAGTTCAAAGTGGAATAGTTTGTTCTTGGTTACTAAAAAGGGGTTGGTTTGTTTATCTATTTTAAGCTAATAGTAAATAAATGTAAATGTCGTTGAGTGAAAAGAGTTTTTAAAGATTAAATTAAAAAGACGAGTTTAAAAATAAATGTTTGAAGACTAAAAGACAAGATTAGAAAAATACTTGAAAACTTAGAAAAATACTTGAAAACTTAATAAATGTACAACTTGGAAACTTTGTAAAAACAAGAAATTAAACAATTGGAAAACAGCCAAATCGGAATATCTAAAGTGCATCAATCGGAATGTTTGAAAAGGAATCAGATCGGAATGATTAATACTTGCTGTCGGAATGTTACAAAACACTCCAATCGGAATACAATAAACCCTACCGTGGGAATGAGGCTGATCGGAATACTGGGAAATGAGGGTGATCGGAATATGGGAGAGTAACTCTAATCGGAATGTGCAAACAAGTCTCAATCGGAATATTAATGAATCAAGCCAATCGGAATATCTCTCAAAACCAACACAATCGGAATAATTTATGTTGAGTAACCTTTGTGAAGGATAATTTACGAGAATGAGAGTCGGTGGTATTAAATTAGCAACTAATACCCAATTAGGGGCAGTGGTTTCATCTAGTCATGCTGGCATTTGAATTGGGTGACTAAGTTAAGGGGTCAGTGTCATGAGCTTAATATAAATCTATAGTTGTTGCTAAAAGATGGAATACATGGATAATAGATTATAAACGTAACAATTCTATTAAATTATTATGATTGATTTTCTCTGGTGTTCAAATGTGATTTGTTAAACCTATAGACTCTCTCAATAGGTTTAAATTAGCAACTAATACCCAATTAGGGGCAGTGGTTTCATCTAGTCATGCTGGCATTTGAATTGGGTGACTAAGTTAAGGGGTCAGTGTCATGAGCTTAATATAATTCTATAGTTGTTGCTAAAAGATGGAATACATGGATAATAGATTATAAACGTAACAATTCTATTAAATTATTATGATTGATTTTCTCTGGTGTTCAAATGTGATTTGTTAAACCTATAGACTCTCTCAATGTTGTGTTGATGATTTTAAGCATGTGTTTCAGGTAATCAGAGATGATGATGGTGGAGCTTGCTTGGGAAGTGTGCGGGCTCGCTTTTGTGAATGTGTGGTCTAAAACTCTTTTCTTTCCCTGTGTTATGAACAATTTGTATTATGTTTTTGTGTGAAACAAAATTATGTGGTTGTTGGTTGAAGTCTTGGAGGGACCTAAAACGCTACTCTGGTTGTTAAATTTTTATGTATTTGGGGATTGAATGTTTTAGAAAAATGTTGTAAAATTATGTCTTTTGTTTCTTAAACGTCTCATTTTGAGGTCGTTCGATGTATCTTGTGTGATGATGCTTGTGTCTAGCACCCAAATGTGTTTTTAGTTGTGCAATATATTTGGGGGTGTTAGATATAAGGATTGGTATGTATTTTATTCCACCAATTTCTACAAGGCGAATATCAAGATTCATTTATTAGATGACATGAAATCCACTCGATCATATAAGTACTATTTATAATCATGAATGAACCAAATACATAACAATGATCAAATATAATAGTATCGAGTACAATAACAACTCAAACATGCTTATAATCATGAACCAGGGAGAAAATGCGTCACACAAAACTAATTGTGCGCCGCACTTAGCCCTTGCTAAGCTATTTTCTATCCAATCATTAGGTTGTAAATACATCAACCAAATACACAAGTCTCTACTCCATAGTAACAGAAATAACAGACATCTCAATAGGTTGAAAATTAAAAGTAATAAAAAACATTAAGATGAGAATTATACCAACAAGTTTGATCAATATGTTACTCCTAAAAGTATTAGTTTTGATCCTCCCTACTACAAGCAACTAATCTTTGGTTTAAGATTACTTTGCTACAAAAACTACAAGCATGAACTAGGCATATTTCACCTTGAACCATATATGACTAATAACAACGACCAAGGATTGAAGAATCCTTGATTCCTTAGAACTTTTTGTAACAATGGAGATGGTTTAGTACATAGATAGCCTGGGGATATGATCCAATATATAGCCTAAAAATGTAGGTAGTGTTATGGAAAAGTATATCAAAGGTTTCCCAATGAATGCCATGCATAATTGCACTTTATTTTTGTAACTGCACTTCAAAGTGCACCACACAATCCAAATATGCGCCATACTTTGGCTAGTTCTCCAAATCGTATTCCAAGTAAATGTGCTCCCCACTTCTGTCCTTTTCAAGCTTTATTTATTCTTTAGTCCTTTTCTTCTCCTTTCTTTCATTTCCTTCTCCATAGTTTTATGCTTCTCCTACAATCAACGATACACTAATTTAGTAATAAATCAAAACTTATTTTATTTATTTACATAGAAAACAAGGACAAATGCATTATTACAAACATGCATAAATGAGGCGTTATCAAATAGGAAGTTCCCCACTTGCCAATCTTTGTATTTTAGTGAAACATGAAGTTCTCCAAGTACCCCCTAATTTTCTTATACACGCATATGTCAAAGAATTGGTTGTGGAAGCTCCTCTCACTTAATGAGCCATCCAAAATTTCTTCAAGTTCCGTCCATGGTTGCAAATTTTGTCCATAAATGGGCATACCATATTCTTCTCTTTTCACGGTATAGTACTTGTCATCTTCATCATCATTATCATGTTTATTAGCTTTAAGGATATTATAATTTTGATGGAAAAATCCATCAAAGCTAGAAATGATAGCCTTTCCAACATCGAAATTTGCACCAATGCTGTACAAAAAATTTCTACCAACAACTAGTTGAATGTCTCGATCAATAGGTATATCGAATAGCATGAAATCCGCTAGTAATGTTGTTGTACCAACTTGGAAAAGAACGTCAAGCATTTTGATACGATCAAACCTCAATTTGACACACCAAAATCTATGTGTTTGAAAATTCCATATGGCATAACGTTCACATTGGATCCAGTATCAAATAAAGCATTATACGTGACTTTACCCTCCAACATTATTGGTAAGACAAAGTGTCCGCGATCTTCTTTTTCAAGCATCACCTTATTCTCACGAAGCATTTGAATAGCTACATCTTCGTACTCCGGTGTTAAGCCATCTTCAACTTTCAACTTATCGTGCAAAACTCCATCAACAATCATCTTGTATTTGTCACTATATTTTAGGTTTTCGATGATAGGACGGTTCATGTTAAGCAATGTGACTCTTTCTTGAATATCCTCTTGAAGTTCTTCCATTGACAATTCTTCTCTAGTCAACACTTGTTAATGGTGAGTGAAGGTCCTTCACAATTGTAGTTCAACTTGTAAGTGTGAGCGGGGTTCTTTCCTTTATTTCTTTTCATTTTTACCCATAATACAAATAAATTGAGGAGCATCTTCTCCTTCGGGATCAACATGTGGCAAATCATCAAAATTTATATTTTCAAGCAAAGTATCGATCTCCAAAACATCCGAACTTTCGTGAACCTTTGGCCACAAAGTTAATATGCCACAAGTAATATCAATGTGTCCATTGGCAAGCTTTAGGAATGATCTCCCGAATATTTCACATGGCTCACAATCTTCTTCCTCCGGATTCAGAAAGAAGTCAACGAAATACAATTCGTCTTTAATCAGGACAATGAGTTTCTTGTCTATTTTTTTGTCTCCATTCCGGTGCATTTTGTAAGTTAGGCCAAGCTCAATTACAAATTCATTACTGATCAAACTTCATTCCATCTCCAAATATCCTTGTTCGTCATAAGAAAATTTCCCTTCAATATGACAAGGCATCAAATATTTCTCACTGGGCATCAATTCCTCCATTCTAAAGAAAGTCATAACCTTTTGGATACGCTATCGGTTGAGTCCTTTGCACTCAAAACTGGTCCAATTTCCTTCCGATTCAATTTTGTCACTGAAACTAACATGCTCATCCTCTCCTAAGCATAGTCTACCCAAGCTAGTATTCGGGTCCAGTTCAATCTTTAAACAACAACACATCAAAAGAAACATTTGTATGTTAGTACCATAAAATCCAAATGATATTTCATACCCTAAAGTTCTCAGGCAACACTTAAAAATAATCAAGCATTTCAATTTGATCAAGTAATTGGTTGTTTTAACCTTATGGTTTTCTAGTTTTGTGGTACACATATGAAAAGTACGGCGCACTATTGCGCGACACAAAAAAGTCGGCAAACATCTGGGATGTGTGGCGCACTATCTGCGACCATAATTATTTTTGACAATAACACAACTTGTAAACCAATCAATCTAAGTTTTCAAGCATTTCACATAGCAATTTCTCAATAAGTAATCAAACAAATACATCATGACCATGTTTGGAAACTTTTCCCCAAGCATTTTTCAAAATAAGACTATTTTTTTGGTTTTTACTAATTTTCTCAGTTTTTTGTATTTTTGTTAAATCTAAAAATTCAAAAAAATTAATCTACCAAAGAGCAAACCAAATAGATAATGAAAAATTAAAAGCATATATTTTTGTTTTTTCTTAATGTGTAATATAAACAAACACACACGCTCAAAAAGCATAAGTACACACAAAGCGATTATCATGTTTTTAGCAGTGAGTGTTGAGAGTACAAGGTTTTGGTGATGTTTCAGAATCATTTCAATAAACATTGTTGAAAATTCGACAAAAAGTGCGGCGTACTTCTATATTTTTCTTAAAAACTTTTTCAGATTTCCAGAAATCTATACGGCATCTTTAGAAATTTTATGTTAACCAAGTATCTTAGAATGTTTAACAATTAACAAAACAATCCCCGACAGCGGCGCCAAAACTTGATATTCGTTTTGCAAGTCTTAAATTCATATTACTAAAGATTACCCAACAATTGGCTAGAGCACAAACATAGGAAAGTATACCATTTCATGTATAGTATAGTCTTAAGGTAAGTCCAAATCGTTCCATGGGATTGGTATTAAAATGTAAAACAATTATCTCTAGAGTGTCAAAAGTTTTAGAAATTATACTTATCAAATGATTAAAAGGTGTGTTTTTTTAAGGCTACAAATGGAAAAGATAGATAGTAAAGATGAATATAAGCACATAAACAATGTAAGACAACATGCCGATTACTAATCACAAATGCAACATCTATTCAATATAACAAGATACCCTTTCGACCTATAGATCATGTTATCCCAAAATTATTAAGAATGGTTTATGTTGGTTTCAATATTTCAAATACTCGCTGAGCCAAACTCTCTCGAGCATATGACAAAGCATTAAACATAATCATATAAGGATTGGTATGTATTTTAATCCACCAATTTCTACAAGGCGAATATCAAGATTCATTTACTAGATGACATGAAATCCACTCAATCATATAAGTACTATTTATAATCATGAATGAACCAAATAAATAACAATGATAAGAAATAATAGTATCGAGTACAAGAACAGATCAGCCATGCTTATAATCACGAACCAGGGAGAAAGTGCGCCGCACAAAACTAATTATGCATCGCACTTCGCCCATGCGAAGCTATTTTATATCCAATCATTAGGTTGTAAGTACCTCAACCAAATACACGCGTCTCTACTCCATAGTAACAGAAATAACAGACATATCAATAGGTTGTAAATTAAAAGTAATAACAAACATTAAGTTGAGAATTATACCAACAAGTTTGATCAATATATTACTCCAAAAAGTATAAGTTTTGATCCTCCCTACTACAAGCAATCAATCTTTGATTTTGGATTCCCTTTGCTACATCAACTACAAGCACGGACTAGGTATAGTTCACCTTGAACTAAATATGACTCATAACAATGACCAAGGATTGAAGAATCCTTGATTCCTTAGAACTTTTTGTAACAATGGAGATGGAGTAGTACATAGATAGCATGGGGATATGATCCAATATATAGCCCCAAAAACATAGGTAGTGTTATGGTAAAGTATATCAAAGGTTTCCCAATGAATTCCATGCATAATTGCAATTTATTTTTGTAACTGCACTTCAAAGTGCGCCTCACAATTCAAATGTTCTCCGTACTTTGGCTAGTTCTCAAAATCGTATTCCAAGTAAATGTGCGCCACACTTTTAAATTGTGCATCGCACTTCTGTCCTTTTCCATCTTTATTTATTCTTTAGTCCTTTTCTTCTCCTTTCTTCTATTTCATTCGCCATAGTTGTATGCTTCTCCTACAATCAAAGATACACTAATTAAGTAATAATTCAAAACATATATTATTTATTTACATAGAAAACAAGGAGAAATGCATCATTACAAACATGTATAAATGAGGCGTTATCAGGCACTTCCTTAGATGGCTTGGTGGCCCCATCAACATCTTTTGCCTTGTGTAGGTCAGTTTCACCTTCTTCACCACCAGGCTTGTTGACCTGATGGATCCTAAGAAAAAGTCCCTTATGAGTTAAGATCAATGAGCATGTTTTTGGTCCCTTCAGTAGGACCCTGTTGTTGGGTTACTACATCTTTAGGAACAGAGGGGTTAGGGTCAGTGTCAGCTATTTTATTTGTTGAAGCTTCACCCCCTGAGATATTTCTTTCCCTTTATCCCCTAAAGAAGTTGGGATAGAGGGTGCTTGCAGGTCCTCTTTATGTGTATCACCTCTAGCAGGTGCTGAAACTGATGGCTTGTTAGGCTTTTGGTCCTCGGCCGTAGAGGACTTAGTTTTCTTCAAAGCTGGGCCTTGAGATGCACTAGGAACATTCTTTGATGGATTTTCTGTGTTGGCTACTGTCTTTATGTACTTTAATGTTTGTGTCAACATTGACTTCTTCCTAGGTTTAGTTTTAGCTTCAGGCTTTGAGTCTTTTGAATCCTCTTCTCTAGTTGGAGAAGTGTCCTTGGGAGCGTTGTACACAACTGGCCCCTTTGCTGAGTAGATGGACAACATAGGTTTTGTAAGAGGGGGATCGATGGTACTAACTAGGATATTCCAGTTTTTAACCCCAAACTGTGGTACTGATAATTTTTCACCCTGATGCTAAAGATATGAATTTTATAAATGGTCTACAAATACAAGAGAGAGGAATCTAAAGTAAAAAACATTTTTCTCTCTTGTCCTTTTCTCTAGTTTACAAATGAGGTCTTCAAATACCATTCTACCAAAATCAGCTTTTATTCCTTTGGCCAGACAATACAAGATTGTGACGTCTTTTTGATTAATTTGATCTAAACAACCAGTTTTGCCCCAAGACATTCTATCAAGATGGTTATCAGAAATTTCCAATTAGGTGGTAAACAACTTCTTTTCAGACCACCCCTGCTGTAATCTCTTCAATGTACCCAAGTTCTTTGAAAAACGTTTTAACCAGAAAAAAATCTTTGGGTACATCTTCATATTCATTAGTATTGACAAAATAATGCAAACCCAAAATCCTTCTAAACAACTTTAAACTAATTTTACCATGTAATTCCGCAAAAGTTGAAGTAAATTCGATGTACTTCTTGTTCTCCAAGGCTGTTGCAGTGGACCAAAACTCTCTTAGAAAATGTTGTTACATAACCCCAAGATCTTTAAACAGCTCTTTACGAAGAACACATTTTGACACAAAATCCATGACTTCCTTTCCTGGGATTGGTAATCGTTTTTGGTTTGATTAAATCATGGTTGTTGGATTTTACAGTGATATCTTCAATTGGATAGTTCACATGAGATGATGGGTTTAAGGTTATTTCAACATTTTGTTGGGATGATGATTATGGCATTGTTGTTGTTGTTTTATAGAAGAAAGAGAATTTGTGTGCGTGAATGAATAAATCTTTGGAATGATACTAAATCAAATTTGTTTGAAAAGATTTATGTGAAAATCCGTCAATTTATGGTTTATATTTTATTCTCAAATATTATTTAAAAACATTATTTTAGTGTTACATTATGAACTCACTTATTTTTGGGAAGAAATTTGGATTTACGTCTTGAAGTAGCATCGACTACATCTAAACCGGAGGATTCTACGTTACGTGCTTACGTTTACATACACCGTTTTGTTGACAGTCCGACATTTCAAGAAATAAATTTATCCGTGAATATTATTTTGAGATTTTAAATTTGTGTTGGTTCATAAAGTCACAAATTTACGAGAAGAGATTAGGACTTACGATTTTAATTTAACGTCCTTTACGACTATACCGGAAACCTTAGGATTACGTATTTACGTTTTTGAACTCCGTTTTTGATGAGACAATTTTTATTAGATTCGTTTTGTGCCATTGATTCATAATTTATAAAAACGTTTTTCGTAAAACGACCAGAGGGCACGCAAATCGAGAAAACTAGAATCGAGGATTACCCGTAAATTAATAGGGATGGGACAAGTTTACACTTGCCCACCCCTATACAAGTGGAATCCAAGAGTACATAACACACTCTTGATGTGTCAAGTTTACTTAAGTAAACAAGGACACTTGTCCTTGTTTCTTTCCAAACCACTTAACCACAAAACAAGCTAACCATAAACAATTTCTCACACATGCAAACCAAGAAACTCTCTCAACTCTTACTCTCTCCCATTGAACGTCCAACACCACCATTATATCACCATCATCATCAAATTTTGACCATAAACAAAAGATATAATCAATATATGTTGATAACCACACCAAAAGATGAATATTGGAGGTGATTTTAACATATAAAAAGGAGTTTTCATGGAGGTCTTTAGGCTGATTTTCAAGAAGGAGTTTAGGGCTGATTTGTTGAAGGTGTCTTCATATCCTTGGTAATCTTGAAGGTGGTCTTGATATTTCATAAGATTGGTTACCAAAACCAAGCCTTGTTCATCCAAAATATCAACCTTTTCATCACTAATGGTGGTATAGAGATTGTTTCTTCCTATCCTCTTGTTATTTTGATTATGTAATCTTGTATTTTCTTTATTTATGTATATGTATATGATAATGAATGATGATAAAAAATATTATGTGGGGATTTGGTGTTGATAAACATGGGTAAAAAGATGGAAAATCACATGTAAAATGGTTAAAATCTTGCTAAATATGATGGCTGTATAAAAACATTAAGTACCAAATGTTAAACTGATAAAATAGTAAAGTGGAATGAATATACAGTAATTATTAGGTGTTATACACATGTGAGAGTTGGCCATACAATGGAATCATAAAAATGAGTGAGATATGATCAAAACAATTTTAGAGTGCAAATCTGCCTAAACTGTTTTGGACGAATTTATTAAAATATTTAAAGATTGATTCATCAGTAGCTATGAAGGAATAAAATGAAGCACATATCATGTAGATTCTGTGATAAAAATTTGAGGTCCCATCTCATTATAAAACTCAATATATGGACATTTTAGTGAACTTAAAATTTAGGACTGATTTTGTGAAATTAAAGTTTAATATTATTATATAAGCACTCAAATAAATATAGTATAAAATGTGAATTAAAATCCACTAACTTATATATTTCATTTATATAAATATGAATAAGGATAAATAAATGGACATTATATAAAAATGGTAGTTTGATAAGTTTTATAAGTTATAAAAACTATATACTACGTTTTACGTATTTTCGGCTAAAACCGAAAAAGTAACGTTTTTGTCAAATAAAACTTAGACGGTCGGAACCGTCTAATGTAAACTTTTATAAACTCACATACTGATATATGAACTTATATAACAAGTAAAAACCGATAAAACCCGAGCTATATAACATACGGACATTAACGGGCTAAGTTAGCATTATTGGACTATAAACCCGACTATTTAGTAACACACTTATAAACTTACTTATTGGGCTTAATTTGGGCCCAATATGTAAAGTATAATACTCATAATAAAAGTATAATTGGTCTAATATAATATATTGGGCTTGTAATGGGCCCATTGGGCCTCAAAATGTAAACAAGTTGAACTAGTGTAACTAGTCTTGAAAATTACCAACACATAAACACTATAATAAATGAGTAAAAATATACAATCCCACTTGATCATCATCATATTTACAAAATCATCATATGTATACATAATTGTTATTTTTATAAAGTCATTGGACAAAAGTCTAAGACGAGTATTATTTGTCTAGGTTTCCGTGATTGAAGCACATACCGTACATCCGAATTGCCGATAACCCGCTTTCCCACATCAACGTGAGTTCATAGCCTCGCACTCTTTCAAATGTTTTTATGAAATGTTTTATAAACCCACGAGGGAGATAACATGTTAGTTTTGATAAAACAGGACACCATTTGTCCCGATTGTTTTTTTATTGATTTGGACCCGAATGATTGTATGACCCGATGAATGATTAAATGACCCGATAGATGAAATGAAATGGATTATTAAAGTTAGGTTATGTCACTAAAAGTCCCGTTAGCACAAATTGTGAACTACCGGGATTTGGTAGACGCTTATGCATATAATAGTACTATTTGGGGACGATCACCCCAGTTCGCGCCTTGACGGTTGATCCCCGTCGTGCCACATTGATTGGTAAGCGAATTTATGTATAAGAAGATTTACACAAACGTGATTATTCTGACGACACACTAATTTAGATGGGCAAATTGAGTTTCGGGCTAGCTACCCGTTGTTTGTTGTAGTAAGGTAACAATGTCATGCGGCTTATAATAATCCAAAAGTAACGAAATACTGATATACGCACCGAATTACGATATATTGCATGACTAGCAATACGGGGTCTTACTATTAATATTATGTTCGTGTTTTGGTTTTTCATAACCATATTCCTATAACGGTTTTTATTTAATCTATACAACGTTATAAAACGTATTGTATGATGTTTTTATGACAATGGTTCGTATAATGATTTTTAAGGCAAATGCCTATATTATGATTTTCATAAAGATTTGTATAAAATGACTTTGGCTATTATGGCCTATTACAAAGATTTGTACAAAATGATTTTCGGTAATAATTTTATACCGATGTTACATTGACAGATTTCATTAAACTCTATGAATTCACTCGGCGTTATCGCTGACCTTTTCTTTTAACATGTTTTATCTCAGGTACTTGAAGGTAATTCTCAGGAAGACAACAAGAATTCATGGCCCGCACTTAAATAATAATTTCCATTCAAATACTTTGTAAAACTTGTATGAAATACTATGACTTGGGACCTATGTAAATTTGATATTTATGAATGGAAATGCTTTATTATTAAATGACGCGATTTTTATGCGTTGTCTATGATGTGAGTATTGTGCTATCCCGTAACACCAACGAGTCTTTCGCTGTATTGATTTGTATGAATTTGGGGGTGTTACATTTTGGTACCAGAGCTCTCGTTATAGAGAATGAAAGATTTTTAAAACCAAAGTTTTGAATAAAACATTTCAAAATATTTTAACTATAAACATTTTTCTAAAAATTTCTAAAAGTCTTTTGACTATAACGGTGCCGAAGAATTCCCGAGTTACCGACAAGGCCAGACTGAGAAGTGTTATTTTAATATATATATAACTTGGATTATATATATACATGTAATTTGATTACATGATTGTTTGATGATTATTTCTATATTTATACGAGGTATTTATACGACGTAGATTGTCACAAGGAACCCTAGATCCCCTAGAAAATTAATCGAAGCTATTCTCGTAGGAATTCTAGCTATCCTAGATCTAAACCAAGTTGTGGATATGTATGATCCCAACAAATGGTTGATATTCGTAGAAATGTTGATATTAGTTGATTGTGATATTAAAGAAGAATTGGCGAGATTAATCTGATATCGATGTCATGACGATCTTTCCTTATAGAGTGGAGTTTGTTACCTCCTAGAAAGATGTCATCTGATTCGTTGTCATCCAATTCTTAAATTGAAATCGAAAGGGTGAATGTTGCACTTGAGGCTGTCATTGGAACCATTACCCAAAAGCCTCATGCCACTAGTACCTTTCCGAGAAGTCTAATTGAATGATCGAGTCATTTCATACTAGTGACTCATTTGATAACTATTGTTGTAAGAGCTATAGGTTTGAAAATTAAGTGTTGATCATATTGAGCTTTTATTGCCCTTTTAAGGTTTATGAATAAGGTTGAAAGTACTAGAGAATGAGGTAGGATATCGAATTGAGTATAAGTTCATTGAAACTTGAATGAAGTAAAATTTAACCCGTATGGAATATGATATTGTTATGAGGAAGTTGTTAAGTCCTGTGATTGAACTGTAAGGTTTTAATTGATTGTTGATTCGTGTTAAGGGTTGTTCCTAGGCCATTGTCCACTAACGAGGATGCCCAGTGTCCAAGAAATAAATTGAAGAAATCTTCTTCTAAATTGGGACTGATGGATCTTCCGGGACAGGTGGAACCCCCATGACTCTTGTAGATTAGTATTCATTTTGGTATCTTTTAAAAATCCCTAACTTAACTGAGACATCAGTTGGTAGGATGAGTTCTTGGAATTGTATGACATAGTGACACCTAATGTGTTACGGTACAATTTTGACTTGTTTGTGATTAATGAAAAGACTACCTTTGATTGCTAAATCCTACATCTATCGATGTTATCTATCTTTTATTGCTTCTTTCTAATGATCGCATTAGTGATGCAACCATTGAACAAGTACTCATCTTGATTTGAGTTACGTTGTGGATTATTCTTTTCGAGCGCCATCATGGTCATGAACCTTATGATTAATTGGCTAAGCTCATTTCCTATTATATTGTAGTTAGTTCTTGGTAACAACTTTTCATCACTCTTTTGCAGATCACTAATTGTTTTTATAAGTTAAAACAGTATCCCTTGAGAAAATTTGGGTTTTCATCACCATATGGATTATTTAAAGTGAGACTTATAAATAATCGTTATCGAAATGAAGTTGTTTATAAAACACCTTGGAAAACTTAATTGTTTTCATGACAAATAAAATCTTTGTAAATTTATTTTTTATTCTTATTTAAGAATTAAGCATGAAAATGTTTTTATTATAAACATGATGATAAAATTTTGATGAACTGAGTATTGCATCGTTAATCTTGAAATTGTATATAGTTGCGGGCCTACATACAATTTGGAAGGGACCATGCAAGGCTGATTAGTAGTCACCATGAAATTATTAATAAACACTACATTTTCTTTGAAGATTGTGAAAGATTAAATTTTATGAGATCTGCAAGAAGTGAAAAATAGGGACATAGTGTTAGGGACACCTACATATGTGCCCGTACTATTTATTCTTCTGAGTCGAATTTAATCATCTGTGGAACTTGTCTTATTTGACAATTGATATTCCTTCTTGTCTAATTCTCCCTTAGTGAGATTCTTAGGAAAAGTATCTGATTATCGAGTGTTGATACCCGACTGGATGTATCGACGTTACTATCATTTCTTTTGATTAGATTTCATTTGAATGACCTGGGTAACGATCAGAGGAGCTTTCGAATGCGTACTCAAATTATGAAGACATGGGATATATTCATATTCATGAAATGTTTTCGTTTGTATCTGATTTGAAATTCTCTCACGTAGATTATGCGTTGACCTTACTCTTTTAAGGTTAGTTATGTCTCCAGATATCCTTGAATTTGTGAAGGATTATGAATTATTATTAGTCTTTTGAGAAGTTCACATCTTATCGACGACAATGAAACTGGAAAGTTAATAGTGCCAGTAGAATGGATTGATTGATTATGACATCACGACATTGTCTTAATTGATGGGAACTCGAGTAGAATTCCCCTAAATGATAAGATGTTGATTATCAAAAGTTATCTAATTAATCCTTGATGGATGACTATATCCTGCATTTGGACTTAAAATTATACCATGAATGGTTATACACTGATTATTGATCTTGTAATCTAGAAAGAACTTAATATGAATTTATTAAAAGATGTTTATGTTATCTGAAACCTTAGGAGGTATTTGCTGGTGAATTACCTAGACTTTCTCCATTAAGGCAAGTTGAAATTGGTATTGATTATATTCCTGGTGCTGCACCTGTGACATGTGCATGATACATCAGCACCATCTAAATCGAAAGTGTTACCGTACAACTGAAAGAGTTGTCGGAGAAAGCTTTTATTCTACCAAGCTCGTCATCATGAAGAGCTATGGTGTTATTATTCCTTATATTTGTTGAATTACCATGAACTAGGTAAATTGACGATTAAAAATCTATATCCACTACCCAAGATGATAGATTTGTTCGATCATTTACAAGGCTCTAGCGTATGTTTTAAAAATTTTGATCCTCGGCATGGTTATCATCAATTTCGCATCCGCGAAAAAGATTATCTATTCCAATCACTACATCCAGAACTTGTAATGAACATTATGAGTTTCACGTGATGTCGTTTGGATTAACTAATACACATGTAGCATTCATAAATATGGTGAATCACGTGTGTAGGCTGTAAATTGATAAATTCATGCTCGTGATCATTAAGGACTATTTGTTTGTTTATAAGAATAAGAATGAGTTAATAATTATTTGTAGAATGCCCTGAGTCGGCCGAGTAGTGAAAACTTGTACTTTGAATATTTAACATGTGATGAAAGACTTAATCGTTTACATTATTTGACCGTGTGATTAATAGAAAATGGAATATATTGACTCTTCAAAAATTGGATCCATTAAGGCTTTGGGTTTTACCAAAAAGAAAATGGAAATATGTTTTGACAAATGTTTTAACAAAGGATTTTTAAGGTATTATTCCCTTATACACAAATCATTTAACTAAACTCCTGTTTAGGGGTAAATGTTCGTGTATACCTCAAGACAACCTAAGAGGGATTGAGGAAACCATTTAAACCATGACTTGGAATTTGAAACGATAATTTACGCTTTTCAACTAAGAAAATTTTGACCAAAGTATAACCAAAGATTTTTCGAACATTTACGGATCTTATTAATTATTTTAATTATTTTCGATAAATCAACAAAAATCTTGTTAATTAAATTCAAATTTATTTTGAACATTTTCATAATTAATCAAACTAAGAAAATTAAAATTTTTACGTTACGTTTCATAAAAATTAAATATTTATTATTTAATTAGTTGTAATAATTATCGACGCTTTAAACGTCGGATTAAGCAAAATTGATAAAAATGATAGCTGAAACGAAACTGAATCTTAGAAAATATGAAGAAAGAATTTACGAATAAATACGGTCATGATATTTATTTTATCGAGAAAGGTGAACGTAATTACTGACACATTACGTAAAAATAAAGAACCAATTAGGATGTGTTACTTAGTAATGATTGTGCAAAATAAATTGCCGAACAATATAAAAATAAACGATGCTTGTAAGAAGGATAATATAGAAGAAAAAGGGGGTTTGCGGCTAATGTGAACCATTAGAATTGAGAAGCTGATAGCGTTAAATGATTAAAAGGCCACTTGTGGTTGTCAAAATATGGAGGATTGTGATATATAGTTATGTTGGAATCTTGTGAGTATAAGTATTCTATTCCTTTCATTTCTGACTAAATGTATCTTTATCTGAAGAAGTTGTACTAATGGCAAATTGTGAAGGCAGACATTGCCTCATACATTAGTAAACGTCTAGCTATTGCAAAGGTCATCATCTGAATTTGATTCAATTTGGGTCATCGTCGACAGACTGACCAAATCTGCTAATATCATTCCTGTCAATGATAGATTCTTGTTGAAGAAATTGACTCTTTTGTATTTAAAGGAGTTGTGTAAACATGGTGTGCCTGTATCGATCATCTCTATCAAGATCCTCGCTTCGCATCGAATTTCTAGAGATTTGCTCATAAGTCATTGAGAACGAATCTTTATGAGAGTACTATGTACCATCCTAATCGAAGGGACGTGGTAAAGTAACGATACAAAATACTATAAGTGTTGTTTTATGTTTGAATGATTGACCTTTGGTAATAAACTGTAAAATTGTTTTCCTTTGGAGAGATTATCATTGATAATTATCGTATTAGGATCAAGATCGAATCTTGTGAGGATATATATTAGAGCATCTGTAAGCAGGAGTTGGGATGAAGACACCCGACATACACCCATTGTGAGTTGGACATGTCTTATAGGTTTAAGGTTTCCTATGATGACAAACCTAACCTTACAAAATACTCGACCCGCGAGACCTGAAATGATTGTTGAAATTAGGATCTGATTATTGACTGCCGGTAGTGGGCAGGAGGTTATGTAAATATGAAATGTAGATCTTGAAGTGCCAGATGGGTAGCGAAGTTATGCCAAAAATTTTAACCACAGAAAAATGATTTGATGATCTGAAAGATCATGGGATATAAGTCCCCGTTGTATGGGACCATTGAGATGATGTAAAAGATTGGTTTGAAAGGCATATAAGCTGGATCTACCCTAGGACTTCAAGAGTTACGTGAATTATATTTCATAAATCGAACTTGATAAATATCTATCAAGTGAAAATCTGAATTCTTCTTGATAAAGTTTAGATCGGCGAAAAGTTGCATTCATCAAAAACCCGTGAACATCATAGAAAGAGAAAGTAAGTCAACATTAAGCCTGATCGTATTCCCGTAGTTATTTTGATGAAACTCGCGTATTGTAATGAAATTACACTTTTGAGGAAAGACCGAATGTGGAGGAAATACCCACATGGCTTTAACTCTATAAGAAGCGAGTAGTAAGATAAGATGATCTTTGAGGACAAAGATCCTGTTTAGGGGTAAATGATGTGACAATCCGTCAATTTATGGTTTATATTTTATTCTCAAATATTATTTAAAAACATTATTTTAATGTTACATTATGAACTCACTTATTTTTGGGAAGAAATTTGGATTTACGTCTTGAAGTAGCATCGAATACATCTAAACCGGAGGATTCTACGTTACGTGCTTACGTTTACATACACCTTTTTGGTGACAGTCCGACATTTCAGGAAATAAATTTATCCGTGAATATTATTTTGAGATTTTAAATTTGTGTTGGTTCATAAACTCACAAATTTACGAGAAGAGATTAGGACTTACGATTTTAATTTAACGTCCTTTACGAATAAACCGGAAACCTTAGGATTACGTATTTACGTTTTTGAACTCCGTTTTTGATGAGACAATTTTTATTAGATTCGTTTTGTGCCGTTGATTCATAATTTATAAAAATGTTTTTCGTAAAACGACCCGAGGGCACGTAAATCGAGAAAACTAGAATCGAGGAGTACCTGTAAATTAATAGGGATGGGACAAGTTTACACTTGACCACCCCTATACAAGTGAATCAAAGAGTACATAACACACTCTTGATGTGTCAAGTTTACTTAAGTAAACAAGGACACTTGTCCTTGTTTCTTTCAAACCACTTAACCACAAAACAAGCTAACCATAAACCATTTCTCACACATGCAAACCAAGAAACTCTCTCAACACTTACTCTCTCCCCTTGAACGTCCAACACCACCATTATATCACCATCATCATCAAATTTTGACCATAAACTAAAGATATAATCAATATATGTTGATAACCACACCAAAAGATGAAGATTGGAGGTGATTTTAACATATAAAAAGGAGTTTTCACGGAGGTCTTTGGGCTGATTTTCAAGAAGGAGTTTAGGGCTGATTTGTTGAAGGTGCCTTCATATCGTTGGTAATCTTGAAGGTGGTCTTGATATTTCATAAGATTGGTTACCAAAACCAAGCCTTGTTCATCCAAAATCTCAACCATTTCATCTCTAATGGTGGTATAGAGATTGTTTCTTCCTATCCTCTTGTTAATTTGATTATGTAATCTTGTATTTTCTTTATTTATGTATATGTATATGATGATGAATGATGATAAAAATATTATGTGGGGATTTGGTGTTGATAAACATGGGTAAAAAGATGGAAAACCACATGTAAAATGGTTAAAATCTTGCTAAATATGATGGTTGTATAAAAACATTAAGTAACCAAATGTTAAACTGATAAAATGGTAAATTGGAATGAATATACAGTAAGTATTAGGTGTTATACACAAGTGAGAGTTGGCCATACAATGGAATCATAAAAATGAGTGAGATATGATCAAAACAAGTTTAGAGTGCAAATCTGCCTACACTGTTTTGGACGAATTTATTAAAATATTTAGAGGTTGATTCATCAGTAGCTATGAAGGGATAAAATGAAGTACATATCATGTAGTTTCTGTGATAAACAATTGAGGTCCTATCTCATTATAGAACTCTAGATATGGAAATTTTAGTGAACTTAAAATTTAGGACTGATTTAGTGAAATTAAAGTTTAATATTATTATATAAGCACTCAAATAAATATAGTATAAAATGTGAATTAAAACCACTGACTTATATATTTAATTTATATAAATATTCATAAGGATAAATAAATGGACATTATATAAAAATGGTAGTTTGATAAGTTTTATAAGTTATAAAAACTATATACTACGTTTTACGTCTTTTCAGGTAAAACCGAAAAAGTAACGTTTTTGTCAAATAAAACTTAGACGGTCGGACCCATCTAATGTAAACTTTTATAAACTCACATACTGATATATGAACTTATATAACAAGTAAAAACCGATAAAACCCGAGCTATATAACATACGGACATTAACGGGCTAAGTTAGCATTATTGGACTATAAACCCGACTAGTTAGTAAAACACTTATAAACTTACTTATTGGGCTTAACCCATTTGGTCCCAACATGTAAAGTATAATACTGATAATAAAAGTATAATTGGGCTAATATAATATATTGGGCTTGTAATGGGTCCATTAGGCCTCAAAATGTAAACAAGTTGAACTAGTGTAACTAGTCTTGAAAATTACCAACACATAAACACTATAATGAATGAGTAAAAATGTACAATCCCACTTGATCATCATCATATTTACAAAATCATCATATGTATACATAATTGTTATTTTTATAAAGTCATTGGACAAAAGTCTAAGACGAGTATTATTTGTCTAGGTTTCCGTGATTGAAGCACGTACCGTACATCCGAATTGCCGATAACCCGCTTTCCCACATCAACGTGAGTTCATAGCCTCGCAATCTTTTAAATATTTTTATGAAATTTTTTATAAACCCGCGAGGGAGATAACATGTTAGTTTTGATATAATAGGACACCATTTGTCCCGATTGTTTTTTTATTGATTTGGACCCGAATAATTGTATGACCCGATGAATGATTAAATGACCCGATAGATGAAATGAAATGGATTATTAAAGTTTGGTTATGTCACTAAAAGTCCCGTTAGCATGAATTGTGAACTACCGGGATTTGGTAGACGCTTATGCATATAATAGTACTATTTGGGGACGATCACCCCAGTTCGCGCCTTGACGGTTGATCCTCGTCGTGCCACATTGATTGGTAAGCGAATTTATGTATGAGAAGATTTACACAAGCGTGATTATTGTGACGACACGCTAATTTAGATGGGCAAATTGAGTTTCGGGCTAGCTACCCGTTGTTTGTTGTAGTAAGGTAACAATGTCATGCGGCTTATAATAATCCAAAAGTAACGAAATATTGCTATACGCACCGAATTACGAAATATTGCCTGACTAGCAATACGGGGTCTTACTATTGATATTATGTTCGTGTTTTGTTTTTTCATAACCATATTCCTATAACGATTTTTATTTAATCTATACAACGTTATAAAACGTATTGTATGATGTTTTTATGACAATGGTTCGTATAATGATTTTTAAGGCAAATGCCTATATTATGATTTTGATAAAGATTTGTATAAAATGACTTTGGCTATTTTATGGCCTATTACAAAGATTTGTACAAAATGATTTTCGGTAATAATTTTATACCGATGTTACATTGATGGATTTCATTAAACTCTATGAATTAACTCGGCGTTATCGCTGACCTTTTCTTTTAACATGTTTTATCTCAGGTACTTGAAGGTAATTCTCAGGAAGACAACAAGAATTCATGGCCTGCACTTAAATAATAATTTCCATTCAAATACTTTGTAAAACTTGTATGAAATACTATGACTTGGGACCTATGTAAATTTGATATTTATGAATGAAAATGCTTTATTATTAAACGACGTGATTTTTATGCGTTGTCTATGATGTGAGTATTGTGCTATCCCGTAACACCAACGAGTATTTCGCTGTATTGAGTTGTATGAATTTGGGGGTGTTACAGTTTATATAAAACATTGAATGTTTTTGGAGGTCTTAAAACCGGTTAGAGTAAAAAATAAAAAAATTTAGTGTTTCTTTTGCACATTTGGCACAAACTCTCTCATTAATGTTTTGAGAAAAAGAGTAGTTTTCGACATCTTGAACAGTGAAACGCCTCTTGTGTGAGAGGGTTGTTGGCTGTAGATTTTGACGTTTTATATTTTCTTATTAAATTAATTATACTTTTTAAAGAATGTTTTTTTTCAAAGAAAAATTCAATTTCATTTAATTTATTTTCAAACAAATGATTGATTCGTTTTAAATGCATTGGCCAGTGATGCTGAACCTGACGGATGATAATCATAAGCTTCAGTGTGTCAGATGAGGCAACAAAACCCCCACATACATGTTCACAAAGATGAAAAAGACATGACGTTGTACGCTCCTCTACTCAGGCCTAGCTACTCATTAGTATCACAAAATTTGTTTTGAAAATGCTGGACCTTCAGTAATACTGAAGGAACAGTTAGATGATTTTTTTTGTGATTTGCTTGTTAACTTCAGTGTGTTAGAGATAAAACATCATGTACACAATCACATTTTGTGAAATAGGCACATGACATTGCATACTCCTTTACTCAGACACTGCTACTAAATGAAATCAAAACTTTCAAGAAATACTAAACCCTTAGGATTCTTCAATGATTTCTAAAGGTTCAGGTTTTGTATCATCAATGTACATAATCCCTAGTTCCATTATCAATCTTTTAAAAGTTGGTTCATCTAATGGTTTAGTGAAGATATCAGCCAATTGGTATTGAGTAGGGATGAAATGTAATTCAATGTCTCCTTTCACAATATGATCTCTAATAAAGTGATGCATGATATCAATGTGTTTTGTTCTTGAGTGAAGGACTATATTCTTGGATATTACAATAGCACTAGTGTTATAAGAAAATATTGGTACCTTTTCATATTCTATGTCATAATTGTTGGGTCAAAAGTTGATGAGTCAAATCACTATGGAAACAAGAAGGACTAATATGGCATTAGGAGAAACTTCAAGCTGGTGGACAAAATACAAGAACGTTTCCCCTGCTACAAAACTTTCCACTACTGTGAAGATTCCCCTGCTATGTACTAAAAACATGGAGATTTGGTCAAGTAGTGATAAGAATTAATAATTCTGTTTTGATTTAGTCATTATTATCTTATTTAGTTTCCATGTATCCCTGGGTTCCTTAAGTTATAAAAGAAACACCAGACCGTAGGTTTTTTTCATTCATTCATACTACTAAAACGTAACCTACAGAGTCTTTTATCCCTAGGCATGGGATTCAATGTATACATGCCTAGAGTGGTTTGTGTTAATCATCAATAATACAAACCCTTTGGGAATTGTTCGCCTTGTTAAACATATTATTCATGATCTTTGTTCTTATTCTGCTATGTTATCATATGAATGATGATCAACCTAGATAAAACGGTTTTTACTGTTTGAGTCTAAAGATCTTGGATTCAACAAGTGGTATCAGACCAGGTGGCTTGATATCTAGGAGAATCAAGATGTGTTCATGTTCATGTTTGTGTTGTTGTGATGATGATTGTAATGAGTTTTGAATTTAGGGTTTTATGAATAAACCTTAATTGATTGTTTAATGCTGCTGTCAACGTCCAATACTATGATTGGTGTATACGATTACGAATCAGATCAGAAACAGATTCGTTGATGTCACGGTGTATGGTGAATAACAACAAGACCGAAGCATTTATTATTCGATGGGGTCCCAAGAATTAAAAAGAGGGTTTCCGATTGTTTATTAAAGAGAACTGATGGGGACATTTAACAAATGGTACTTCCAAGAATCCTAGTTTTCTCTATTTTATATTCGTCTGATGTTTATTCGTATGATGTCACAAAGAAAAGTTTGGACTCTTTTGCTGTCATATACATGATGTGATGTGATCGTATAATGCAATTATATTATGATTGGTGGTCCCTGATTTGTATTGGTTTCTTTGGTTAATCACGTGACATTGTTTTATCCAAGAACAATGTTTGTGGTCTAACTATTGGAACTAATAATAAACAATCTATCGGTGGTGAACGGTTAACGAACTGATGTGGTACGAATTAACGGTAAGGTAATTTTTAATTCCCTCTGTTTTTGTTATTTATTCTACTGTTATAAATTCATTCCCATTTTGTGTGGGTTTGGCACAGTTAATAACAAAAACAGTGGCATTAAAAGTTCCCCTTGCTTTTGAAAAAGTTTCCCCTGATTTCATTAAAAGATTCCCCGGCTATGTACTAAAAACATGAAGATTTGGTCCAGTAGTGATAAGAATGAATAATTCTCTAACACCCCACCAAATGCTATGCGCAGCGGAACTACAACATTTGGGTGCTAGGCAGTTATCATCGCACACAAGATATATCGAACGACTCCAAAGAGACGTAAAATTCAAACTTAAGTTAAAAATTGTTGAAAAGTTACATGTCTACAGTTTTTCCAACCCCAAATGATACAACAGAGTTTTGCGTTACGGTCCCCATGAATCTCAACCCCAAAAGTTACAGTTTCCACAACAACATGACATCAAAGTTAAAAATGTTTAAGTAATACTGGGCTGAAAAACAAGTAGACTCCAAGCTCCACACACAACATCCATCCAATGCACGCTCCATGCTACACTTCAGCGGTTACCTGAAACACATGCTAAATTTGGTCAACGAAAACGTTGAGTGGAATTCATAGGTTTTACAATTCATTTTGAACATATGTGTAATAAAAACCATTCACGATCATTCATAGACTTGTCGATCAAACAATCTATATTCAAGGTACTGACAATTGTGTTTAAGCTCATGACACTAAACCGTTAACTCAATCACCCGCGTAATAATTACCGGCGTGATTCAGATGAAACCAGTGCCCCTACTAAGGCATTGCAATTATACCTTATCTCTTATCACAAATTATCCGTCCGCAGGGGGTATCAACGTACTAGCCCTCGTCTCGGATAGGGTAGTCAACCCCATAGTACTATCACTTTGTATAAGCGGCTATTTCTAATCCACGCTAGGACTAAACAATAGTTAATAGTTCATGAAATTAGGGCCTTTTGCAACTAGGTACTCAACACAATTTCAAGGCAACATTTGGGTCCAACAATCATTCATGACATATGTTCATTTTGAAAACTAGCATGCATTTCCCTCGCGGGTAAAACAGTTTGAAATAATAATAAGCGAGGCTATAAATTCACACCTTATATAACAAGTAGTCGATAGTTCGAGTGATGGTCACTGACGACGATGAGGATGCCCGGGTAAATCAACACCTATCAAACAAAATAACGCGTAATGAGTAAACTCATTTATAAACCTTATGGTACTGTATAAAATACATACATATTAGTCACTTGTGGTAATTACAACTCATGCCAAAACAAAACAATCTAGTGTTACTCGTTTTATACCATTTGTCCATATTATTAACGTTATTCATTTTTACGTATTTTTCGCCGATACTTACCAAAAGTACGGACTGTTTTACTAGACTTAACCCTTTTCATAAAATTTGAGAAAATTCCCAAAAATACCTTAAGTCCTGTAGAAAAGACATATTAATCCCATTAAGAGTTTTCGCTTTTACGACCCGTTACTCAACACTTTACCAAAACTACGTTTTTTGGACTGAAATTGTACTTTGACCAAGTCGGACTCATTTGACCCGTTTAAAATACTCCATTGACCCATTTGACAACTAATTCTTATAATACACTCAAATATGCAGGTTTGAGACCAAAAATCAACCCTTGACCATTTACCAAACTAAACCTATAGTCCCCGGGATTTGACCTAAAACCAAGCATAATTTCGGATTATGACGGTTTTCATCTCCCGGTACACGAATTTCAAAACGTCGTAACTTTTGACTCGTTAGAAGTCGTAAGCTCTATCTTATACCAAATCGAAGCTAAGAAGATGCTCTACAAGTACATCCTAACCACAAGACCTGTTTACAAAATAACTTTTACGAAAACACCTCAAACTTTCTGCCTAAAATTACCTATACCAAAATCATACCAATGCTCGTTTTCAAACCCATTTACCAACACTAGACATCATCCTAAGTACTCCTAATCATACCCAAATATCATTTTCAGTCCAAAACCTCTATTAATCAATATCCTCATAAAAACCCAATCATAAAAACAAACATGAAAATGGATATACCCATCTAAAAACATGTAAAAATAGGATTCAATACATAATCTAACATCAAAACATTAACCACCATGATCCCCAAACACCCCCCTTTGAGCCGTGGGGTTTGGGTGATCAAAACCCATCAACCAAATTGATTTTGGTTGATTTGTTTGGTGTTTTAACATCATTCTACCATGAATTAAACATGCAAATGGCTAATTAACATCCAATTAAACTTTTGAAAAATCTTTAATTTTTGGAAAAATTCATGTTAATGCATGTTGGAATTAACCATAGACTAATACTTACAAAAGGGTTTTAGGAAGTGGTCTTTGATTGGAATTAATCAAAACCCAAGAAAAATTGAAGTGGTGGTGGTGTTTTGGTGTTTGGCCGTCGGCCTAGAGAGAGCAAAAGGGAAGGATGATTTTTTTTCTTTGAAATGTTATGTGTGTGTGTGTGATTCCTTTTTGTGAAATGGGAGGGACCAAGGGTGCAATTTAAGCTTTCTTTTGTCCTCAAACAATAACGACCCTATAAGTTTACGGGATTGACTCACTAGTCATTTTAGACAATTTTACGGGAGTCAGGAATCATCCCAAACACTCCAAAATACTTTTAGGACACTTTAAATGTACTCGGAAAGCAATAAAACTCACCCGACTTGACTTAACACGAACCCTAAGTAAAATTCTCGAAAAATTACAATATCGATAAAACGACAATAATTATAGAAATTTGGGCATCCATCGGGATCGTATTCGTCATCGTCCTTCTTAATTCGTCAATCGTCAAAATTATAACCTCGAACATCAGTTTCAACCAAAATAATAAATTATATAGCAATTAAAATTTATTAAAAATTTCAAAAATAAGCGTAATTTACGGTAATGTAAGTGACCTCGGTTCTAGGGTATCACATCCACCCCTCCTTAAAGAGAGCGACGTCCCGGCGCTCGCCTCTTCTTATACTCACATTTTGTGCCGCTGGAACAGATGAGGATACCTTTCCTTGAAAAAGTCCTCACGTTCCCAAGTGTATTCCGGTCCACGCCTAGAATTCCATCGAACCTTCACAATGGGAATTCTACTACGCTTCAGCCTCTTGACCTCTCGGTCCATAATTTCCACGGGTTCTTCCACAAAATGCATTTTGTCGTTCAGTTTGAATCTCGTCCAAAGGAATCACCAATTCCATATCCGCCAAACTCTTCTTCAAGTTTGATACGTGAAACGTGTCGTGAATAGCACTAAGCTCGCTCGACAACTCTAACTTATACGCTACTGGTCCAATTCGTTTAACGATCTTAAATGGTCCAATGTACCTCGGACTCAACTTTCCTTTATTCCCAAAACGAATTACACCCTTCCACGGCGAAACCTTAAGCATAACCATATCTCCGACTTCAAATTCCAACGGTTTTCTTCTGTTATCGGCATAACTCTTCTGTCGGCTTCTCGCAGCAAGTAGTCGGTTCTTGATTTGCACACTCTTCTCTGTCGTCTCTAAAACCATTTCGGGTCCAGTCAATTGACTTTCTCCTACTTCACTCCAACACACAGGCGATCTACACTTCCTTCCATACAACGCTTCGAACGGTGCAGCCTTGATGCTCGCATGATAACTATTATTATACGAAAACTCCACTAAAGGCAAGTGGCGTTCCCAACTTCCTCCAAAATCAATCACGCATGCTCGGAGCATGTCCTCCATCGTCTGAATAGTTCGTTCACTCTGGCCGTCAGTCTCCGGATGATAAGCCGTACTTAAATTCAATTCAGTGCCCATCGCACGTTGAAGCGATTTCCAAAATTCCGAAGTAAACCTACTATCGCGATCCGAAATGATCGATAACGGTACTCCATGTCTGCAAACGATCTTCTTCACATACACACTGGCCAGCTTTTCCATACTGTCCGTCTTCTTCATAGGTAAGAAATGAGCATATTTCGTGAATCTATCCACTATTACCCAAATCATATCACATCCACAAGGAGTTCTGGGTAAACCCGTCACGAAATCCATGGCGATTTTCTCCCATTTCCATTCTGGGATCTCTGGTTGTACCAACAACCAAGACGGCTTCTTATGTTCTGCTTTAACCTTCGCACAAGTCAAACACTTACTAACGTAACGAGCAATATCCGCCTTCATATTCGACCACCAATAGACTTTCTTCAGATCATGATACATTTTATCCGATCCAGGATGTATCGAGTACTTCGACTTATGAGACTCGTTCATAACCAAATCTCGTACTCCAGGCTTTCCTTCCTCGGATGGACACAACGGTAACCAAATCCGATTCTCGAAATATCTCAGTCCGTCTGACCTAACCACAAAAAGAGGTTTCAACATTCTTCCCAAGTTCTCAGCATCAACATTCTCTTTCATTAATCCCCTCTCTTGAGCCTTCAGTATAGTTTCGGTTAAATCAACACTCTCAGTCATCACCAAAGCTCTGACTCTCAAAGGTTTCTCTCAATCCTTACTACTAAGTGCATCCGCTACTACATTCGCCTTACCAGGATGGTAGCGAATTTCACAGTCATAGTCACTCAGTAATTCTACCCATCGTCTCTGTCGCATGTTCAACTCCTTTTGATCTAAAATGTGCTGCAAACTCTTGTGGTCAGTGAATACAACACACTTCGTCCCATACAAATAATGTCTCCACAATTTCAACGCAAAGACTACAACTCCTAATTCCAAATCATGCGTCGTGTAGTTCTCCTCATTCTTCCTCAGTTGTCTCGACGGGTAAGCAATCACCTTCTCACGCTGCATCAACACAGCTCCATAACCCTTACGAGATGCGTCACAATACACTACAAAGTCTTCGGTTCCTTCAGGTAATGACAATATCGGCGCGGAACATAACTTGTCCTTGAGCGTTTTCAAAGCGAATTCTTCCTCATCTCCCCATTCATACACTCTATTCTTTTCGGTAAGCTTTGTCAATGGCTCCGCAATCAACGAAAATCCTTCAATGAATCTCCGATAATACCCAGCTAAACCAAAGAATTGTCGAACTTCAGTCGGCGTTGTCGGTGCCGACCATTCCCTGATCGCTTCGACCTTGGCAGGATCCACGCGAACTCCTTTGCTATCAATTACGTGACCAAGGAATTGCACATACTCTAACCAAAACTCACACTTCGAGAACTTCGCATACAGCTTCTCTCTCTTCAGCAGATCCAATATCTTTCTCAGGTGCTTCTCGTGCTCTTCCTTACTCTTAGAGTAAATAAGAATATCATCAATAAAAACAATGACAAGCTTATCTAGGTACGGCTTGCATACGCGATTCATAAGGTCCATGAATACAGCAGGCGCGTTTGTCAACCCGAACGGCATCACTCGAAATTCGAAGTGTCCATACCGCGTACGAAAGGCAGTTACAGGAATATCCTCCTCTCTCACACGTAGTTGATGATACCCTGACCTCAAGTCGATCTTTGAGTATACACAGGAACCTTGCAGTTGATCAAACAAATCGTCAATCCTCGGCAATGGATACCGATTCTTAACCGTCAGCTTGTTGAGTTCTCTATAGTCAATACACATCCGAAATGACCCATCTTTCTTCTTCACAAACAACATTGGCGCTCCCCATGGTGATGAGCTCGGCCTAATAAATCCTTTATCCATCAACTCCTTCAGTTGATCCGATAACTCCTTTAACTCAGATGGTGCTAATCGATAGGGTGCACACGCAACCGGCGCAACTCCTGGCACCAAATCGATTTGAAACTCGACCTCATGGGTGGGTAGTAAACCTGGCAACTCGTCTGGAAAAACATCCGGATAGTCGCAGATTACATGTACCTCTTCAATCCTCGCCTCTAAATCACCATCACTAGAAACTTGTGCCAAAAACACATCGCATCCATTTTCTACATACTTCATCATTTTCAAACAAGAAATTACTTTCAAACGAGAAGTGCATTCGTCTCCCTTCACAGTCAAGACTTTATTCCTCAACGGGATCTGAACTAACCTCTCTCCACAGACGATCACAGCACTGTGCGCCATCAGCCAATCCATTCCCACGATCACATCGAACGATCCTAGCTCTATAGGCATTAAGTCGATTTCAAAAGCGTAATTTCCTAACTTCAAGGTACACCCTTTCAATATAGAATTCGTACTAACGATTTTCCCATCGGCTAACTCCACGTTATAACTAGTCGTTAACAATACCGGTTTTCTATCGATATGACGACTAAATTTAACATCTACGAAACTCTTGTCGGAACCAGAATCAAACAAAATACTAGCATAACAAGCGTCTAGCAAAAACGTATCGGTAACCACGTTAGGACCCTGTGGTTTATCAATCGTCCCTACTTGATACACGGCAGCAGCATTGTTACCTCCTTGCTTGTTTCCTGCCTTCGGGCAATTTCCTTGCTTATGGCCTCTTTCTCCACATCCAAAACAACGCATCACTCTCGTAGCATTCGCCCCAGTGGCTACCCCCTTTGTTCGGCAATCTGACATCCTGTGACCCGTTTTTCCACATTTGCCGCACGCAGGTGGGCAACTCCCTACATGGTACAAGTTGCATCGAGCACAGTGGGGATTCACCTTCGCTCCTCTGGGGTTTGTCACAGCTCTCATCCCTTCATTCATGCGCTGGTTGAACTGCTGATTGCGGTTCTGACCATTGTTGTTACGGTTTCCACCTCGGCTTTGACCCTTGGATTGATTGCTCTGCGCCGCCTCCCACTTCCTCTTATTTCCTTCAGCAATGAAGTTCTTCTTGTCTTGGAGTTTGACATCCATCAACGCGTGAGCCATCTGGACCGCTTCATCAAACGACCCAGGTTTAGACGAAGTCGTCTCACCCTTGATATTACTGGACAGACCTTTGATGTACTGTTTCATCTTCTTGTTATCATCGGCAAAGGTATCGGGATACAAAAGGCTTAATTCATTAAACCTCCTGGTGTAAGCAGTGATATCATTGTTTTTCAAAGTCAGGTGCCTCAACTCATCTTCCAATTGACCTAGCTCCTCTTCAGGATAGAACTTCTTGGTCAAAAGAGCTTTAGTTGCAGTCCATGTTCTTGCATTCGCTACTGCTAACCCAACAGTGGCTACTTGGGTGTTCCACCAACTCAATGCGTCGTCAAGAAAAGTAGCAGCCGCAAACTTGACCTTGTTCGCTTCTGAACAACCACTAATCTTGAAAGTACTCTTAACCTTTTCTAACCATCTCCTGAGTTCTAGAGCTCCACCAGTTCCACGAAATTGCTTGGGACCACATTTTATGAAACTAGAGTAAGTACACTCTCTTGGGGCTTGCTGTCTCCCCACATGTCTACCCTGGTCTGGGTTCCTCCCTGCTCGATCTGCTTCTAGCGCATTCGCAATGGCTTCCTGAATCATCGTGTTCACACGGTCGGCGGTTAGTTTTGGAGGCATGGTGCGTTATCAAATACACCTCTCTGCAAAGACAGGGAAAATAGAAAAACAATGTAAGTATACACATCAATATTAAGATGGATTTCTCTTTCAAGACATAATATAAATACAACGACACATCGCTACAGAGTTACTAATATTCATCAATTCACATCACAAAAGATCAAATTAAAGACATATCACAGATCATGAAAGGTAAACATGGATTGTATTGATAATCAACCAAAATTGTGACAAGTATTGCCACTACAACCATTCACCATAAAACTTAAGTCCTCAAGTTTTTCGTCACAATGCCATCATACAAAAGTCTAAAATAGTTCTATTACAACGATCAAAGATAAAATACAAGACAAGCAACTAGTCATGTGGTGATCCACACGACCTCTTGGATGGCGGTTCATCATCATCTTCCTCGGGTTCCTCGTCGCTATCTTCCTCATCCACTTCATCCATCTTCCTCTTTCCTTTGTCGTTCGGCCCACATTCAGTCGCCTTCTTCATCCCTGACGTAGATCCACACTCAACCGCTACATGATTTCCCACAGTGATACACACACCTCTGGCAGGTGGCTGGATCATGAAGTCATTAGCTTCCATTTCCAAGTCGTCCACAAATCTCCAATCTGGGGGCAAGGATGCTCTCACTCGATTCTCCCAACTCTGCATCCTAGACAATCTCGCTTGATCTTCCCTAACTCGATCAAGACTGGCGCTCAAGTTCGCGATCATCGATCTCAGACTGTTGATATCACTCTTGTTTGCATTTCCATTATACTCAATCCTTGAAGTTCTTGCCAATAATCTTTGGTGTTCCCTCTCATTCTTATCAAACCTCTTAATTACCCTGGTCTCCACCACAAACCGCTCATACATCAACCTATCCATCCTCCTCAAACGACCTTCGGGATCCCAGTAGTGTCTTGGTCTCGGAAAGTAGACCCTCGCGATATTCTCATGAATAGATTGTGATTTAGATGAATTGCTGGATTCTGCACCACTCCCATTACTTACTTGAACAAACCCTGGCATTGTCTTCAGGTAGTCCTTACAATTGTCCATCGGGCGACGAAAGGGTTGCTGCTCATATTGGTCGGTCGGAGGCACTTCATAACCCTTTGGCGAATTTGGAGATTGAAATAAATCAGGTTCGGTCTGACCGACAGCATTCTCAGGAATTCCATCATCCACCGGTTCCTCGGGCTCTTCCTCAGAATCCTCACTACCATCGCTACTGATACTGAAGTTGTCCACGTCACTTTTGTCACTGTCATTTCCCGGCTCTACCGCTTCTTCTGGAGCGATCCATCCATTTGGGTTCGAAGGAAACGGTCCCCCTTCGTGACCTACAACATAATCGTCTCCATTACCATTAGGCGGTACCTCGGCCATTCCTGCAATAACAGAGAATTTTGGAGGGTACGTAAGATATCTATGCAATATTTATAAATACATGCATGCAAATGCAATGCAAAGGTGGTACACATGCCCAAAATGCGATAATATGATGCTCATGCATAAGTAATACAAGAATTACGGTATCGGGTATTCCACGTATAATTTCAACATTTACATATAGTAATTTCCATATCTACGTAATAAATACCCACATATATACTTCAACTCAAAAGTATACGTCAAATGCCATGAACACAAAAATAAACCTTACCGGAGCCATGCAGGATAGTTGTGTGCGCTTGGATAATTTCTTACGACACCAAAAGTTATAGTTTAGGAATTTTCAAAATGACCTAGTTCTCTATAACTCATGGCTCTAATACCAATCTCTAACACCCCACCAAATGCTATGCGCAACGGAACTACAACATTTCGGTGCTAGGCGGTTATCATCGCACACAAGATATATCGAACGACTCCAAAGAGACGTCAAATTCAAACTTAAGTTAACATTGTTGAAAAGTTACATGTCTACAGTTTTTCCAACCCCAAATGATACAACAGAGTTTTGCGTTACGGTCCCCATGAATCTCAACCCCAAAAGTTACAGTTTCCACAACAACATGACATCAAATCTAAAAATGTTTAAGTAATACTGGGCTGAAAAACAAGTAGACTCCAAGCTCCACACACAACATCCATCCAATGCACGCTCCATGCTACACTTCAGCAGTTACCTGAAATACATGCTAAATTTGGTCAACGAAAACGTTGAGTGGAATTCATAGGTTTTACAATTCATTTTGAACATATGTGTAATAAAAACCATTCACGATCATTCATAGACTTGTCGATCAAACAATCTATATTCAAGGTACTGACAATTGTGTTTAAGCTCATGACACTAAACCGTTAACTCAATCACCCGCGTAATAATTACCGGCGTGATTCAGATGAAACCAGTTCCCCTACTAAGGCATCAGTTGCAATTATACCTTATCTCTTATCACAAATTATCCGTCCGCAGGGGGTATCAACGTACTAGCCCTCGTTTGGATAGGGTAGTCAACCCCATAGTACTATCACTTTGTATAAGCGGCTATTTCTAATCCACGCTAGGACTAAACAATAGTTAATAGTTCATGAAATTAGGGCCTTTTGCAACTAGGTACTCAACACAATTTCAAGGCAACATTCGGGTCCAAAAATCATTCATGACATATGTTCATTTTGAAAACTAGCATGCATTTCCCTCGCGGGTAAAACAGTTTGAAATAATAATAAGCGAGGCTATAAATTCACACATTATATAACAAGTAGTCGATAGTTCGAGTGACGGTCACTGACGACGATGAGGATGCCCGGGTAAATCAACACCTATCAAACCAAATAACGCGTAATGAGTAATCTCATTTATAAACCTTATGGTACTGTATAAAATACATACATATTAGTCACTTGTGGTAATTACAACTCACGCCAAAACAAAACAATCAAGTGTTACTCGTTTTATACCATTTGTCCATATTATTAACGTTATTCATTTTTACGTATTTTTCGCCGATATTTACCAAAAGTACGGACTGTTTTATTAGACTTAACCCTTTTCATAAAATCTGAGAAAATTCCCAAAAATACCTTAAGTCCTATAGAAAACACATATTTAATCCCATTAAAATTTTTCGCTTTTACGACCCGTTACTCAACACTTCACCAAAACTACGTTTTTCGGACCGAAATTGTACTTTGACCAAGTCAGACTCATTTGACCTGTTTAAAATACTCCATTGACCCATTTGACACCTAAGTCTTATAATACACTCAAATATGCAGGTTTGAGACCAAAAATCAACCCTTGACCATTTACCAAACTAAACCTATAGTCCCCGGGATTTGACCTAAAACCAAGCATAATTTCGGATTATGACGGTTTTCATCTCCCGGTACACGAATTTCAAAACGTCGTAACTTTTGACTCGTTAGGAGTCGTAAGCTCTATCTTATACCAAATCGAAGCTAAGAAGATGCTCAACAACTACATCCTAACCACAAGACCTGTTTACAAAATAATTTTTACGAAAACACCTCAAACTTTCTGCCTAAAATTACCTATACCAAAATCATACCAACGCTCGTTTTCAAACCCATTTACCAACACTAGAAATCATCCTAAGTACTCCTAATCATACCCAAACATCATTTTCAGTCCTAAACCCCTATTAATCAATATCCTCATAAAAACCCAATCATAAAAACAAACATACAAATGGATATACCCATCTAAAAACATGTAAAAATAGGATTCAATACATAATCTAACATCAAAACATTAACCACCATGATCCCCAAACACCCCCCTTTGAGCCGTGGGGTTTGGGTGATCAAAACCCATCAACCAAATTGATTTTGGTTGATTTGTTTGGTGTTTTAACATCATTCTACCATGAATTAAACTTGCAAATGGCTAATTAACATCCAATTAAACTTTTGAAAAATCTTTAATTTTTGGAAAAATTCATGTTAATGCATGTTGGAATTAACCATGGATGAACACTTACAAAAGTGTTTTAGGAAGTGGTCTTTGATTGGAATTAATCAAAACCCAAGAAAAATTGAAGTGGTGGTGGTGTTTTGGTGTTTGGCCGTCGGCCTAGAGAGAGCAAAAGGGAAGGATGATTTTTTTTCTTTGAAATGTTATGTGTGTGTGTGTGTGATTCCTTTTTGTGAAATAGGAGGGACCAAGGGTGTAATTTAAGCTTTCTTTTGTCCTCAAACAAAAACGACCCTATAAGTTTACGGGATTGACTCACTAGTCATTTTAGAAAATTTTACGGGAGTCGGGAATCATCCCAAACACTCCAAAATACTTTTAGGACACTTTAAATGTACCCGGAAAGCAATAAAACTCACCCGACTCGACTTAACACGAACCGTAAGTAAAATTATCGAAAAATTACAATATCGATAAAACGACAATAATTATAGAAATTTGGGCATCCATCGGGATCGTATTCGTCATCGTCCTTCTTAATTCGTCAATCGTCAAAATTATAACCTCGAACATCGGTTTCAACCAAAATAATAAATTATATAGCAATTAAAATTTATTAAAAATTTTAAAAATAAGCGTAATTTAGGGTAATGTAAGTGACCTCGGTTCTAGGGTATCACAAATTCTGTTTTGATTTAGTCATTATTATCTTATTTAGTTTCCATGTATCCCTGGGTTCCTTAAGTTATAAAAGGAACACCAGACCGTAGGTTTTATTCATTCATTCATACTACTAAAATGTAACCTACAGAGTCTTTGATCTCTAGGCATGGGATTAAATGTATACATGCCTAGAGTGGTTTGTGTTAGTCATCAATAATACAAACCCTTTGGGAATTGGTCTTCTTGTTAAACATCTTATTCATGATCATTGTTCTTATTCCGCTATGTTATCATATGAATGATGATCAACCTATATAAAACGGTTTTTACTGTTTGAGTCTAAAGATCTTGGATTCAACAATAATCATCCAGTTGGCTTTTCATCCATAAAATATTTGCACAACATCCAACAACTGCCACATACTAAGCTTCTGCTGAAGACATGGCAACTGATTGTTCCCTTTTTACACTCCAACATACAAGTTTTCCACACAGCATTTGGCAAGCACCAGAAGTGCTTTTTCTATCTAGATTGCATCCAGCATAGTCAGAGTCTGAATTCTATTTGTGATCAAATCTTGAGGACTTGGGGTACCAAAGACCAAGACTGGGGGGGGGTACCTTTTAGGTATCTGAGAACTCTCTTGACAGCAATATGGTATGATTCCTTTGGGTTTGCTTGGTACCTTTCACAAAGGCAGGTTAAGAAATGAATGTCAGGCCCGTTGGCTGTTAAGTACATTAAAGAACCAATCATACCTCTATACTGAGTCTCATTGACTGATTTTCCATTGAGATCATATCCTACTTTTCTTTTTTGATTGAGATGTCTTGGTTAGATTGTTTTATCTAAAGACCAACAAAGTAGGTGAGTTCACCCATGCTCATCTCAAACTAGCTGTCATAAGCTTGGTAAAATGTTTGCACAGTTTCAAGCTGGTTGAGCCAAAGATGATGTCATCCACATAAATTTACACCAGGATGGTGTTAGTTTTGGTTTTATATGTAAAAAGGCGCTATCTATTTTACATATGACAAATTTATGTTCAATGAGAAAGGTGGAGAGAGTTTTATACCATGCCCCAGGGGCTTGCTTCAGTCCATACAAAGCTTTGAAAATCTTATAGACATGATTTGGGAATTTACTACTCTCGAAGCTAGGAGGTTGTGTAACATAAACTTATTCTTTTAGGTCACCATTGAGGAATACACTTTTGACATCCATTTGGTAAATAATGAAGTTCATGTAAGTGGTATAAGTAAGGAAAATTCGTATGTCTTCTATACGAGCAACTAGAGCAAAGGTTTGATCAAAATCAATACGAAGCTCTTGATTGTATCCTTGAGCCACCATCCTTGCTTTATTTTTGATAACCACATTGGTTTTGTCCTTCTTGAGTTTGTAAACCCATTTAGTGCCATTTCTTGATTTACCATATGGAAGAAGAACCAATTTCCAGACATTATTTCTTTCAAATTTATTTAGTTCCTCTTGCATGACATCTACTCATCCAGGGTGAGTGAGAGCTTTAGAAATCTTTGTAGGTTCAATTTCTGAGAGAAAGTCTGCATAGAGACATTCTCCAGGTGAACCAACACTTAGTTTTATAGCCATAGATCTTGTAAGTGTACTAGCACCAGGATTTCACACTATATTTACCAGCTGAATGTGACTATTTCTAGTCCATGAATTTTATGGAGCTGGAGAGTGAGTGTAACACCCCATTTTGGTAAATGGCATGTCACGCGTAATCATGGCGTGTCATCAAAGCATGCAAGGTAAATGTCTTAAAAACATTAAATGACCATGAAAGGAAATACCGGAAACAAACATCGGTAGTCCAAGTATAAGCTCATCACACATAAACATAAGTACTGAAATGGAAAAGGACTAAACAATGTCCAAAGAAATAAGTAGAGAAGGCTAGATAGCTTCCAATCCATATACACGTACGCTTAAAGTCTACGAGCGCCCATGAGTACAAGCAGTTTAGGAACATGAAAGGAACACGACTTAGCATAACGCCCAGTGAACGGATATACAAGTATAGCATGGAATAACGTAATCATAAAATACTAATAGCAGCGGAAATGTATAAGTCCTAGATAACCTGGAAACATGTTCATAAAACTTGTTTTATAGTTTGAAAAGACTTATGTTTTATGTGAAATCTGTATTAATTAGCCAATAGCTCATATAAGTCGTGAGGTTCCACCGTGCAAGAATACTTGGAGGGGAGACCTCGTCATGCAATTAGAGTGGTTGCCTCTAATTAAATAGTTTGGGTAGGAGGGATCAACTTCTTGTGAAGGATGCAAGGCACACATCGCATTCACCATGAAAATCCTGTAAAACATATAACAAGGATGCACCCATACGCCCCACATGATAATAAATATAGGCCAAAACTGAAAAGGGACGCCACGAGCAACCACTCCGCCGTGGGGAAGTCATAACACTGGTGCCTCTAGTGTTATGGTTATGGTACCACCATAACTAGGTGATACTGGTCATGCATGTATATGGCTTAGGCTCTTAAACTAACATATGTAATCAAACATATAAAAGAATACTAGGAAAACAGTTGGCTGCAAACGGGGAATCCTAATAAGGAAAGAATGTCCATACTGAAGGACGGGAAATCCGTACCTTGTGTCCAGTGAACGACAAAAGACGAAAGGATGGAAGTCCTACTCCGACCTCACTAATGCTACATAAATATGGGAGATGTATAAGTATTCTGTTTACTGAGTACGTAACTGATTATATCATGTCTTAGCTTGTTTTATATGTTCTTGTCTTGTTTTACTGATTTTAATATTATACTATGTTTATCATGTATTTCATGTATTCTGATTAAGTATTAACTTGTATTCTTGTATTATTATACTTGTTGTCTAATAATAAGTAACTTTCTAAAAGTAGTAGGTTTCCTAAAATAGAATGTTTCCAAAAATAGAATGTTTCCAAACATAGATTAGCTTCGGAAAATTGATCAGTTTCCAAAATAGAATGTTTACAAAAATAGTAAGTTTCCTAAAATAGAAAGTTTCCATATTTTGAAATTAGCTGGATTAATAAGCTAATAATATAAGCTTAAGTTTACTGGTTAAATATAATAAGTCATGTAATTATTAGTATAATTTATTAATAATATCTTGTTAATTAAATAAACTATAGGTTATACGATTTAATTAAGTATAAGCATGATTTAATTAAATTAAAGCATATAAAATACTTAGGTTAAACATGTATTAATAATTTATTAATTATAACCTAAGTCGTGTTAATTAATTATAGTCCATGTTTTAAATAATTCATTAATACTATAGTCTAAATTAAATGATAAAAATACTTAGGTTAAAATATGTATTATTTCTAAAATAATTATAACCTAAGTCCATGTTAAATTAAATTAATTACTAGCCATGATTTAATTAATTTAATTTTTCTTGTTAATAATAATATAACTTGTAAAAATGTAAACTTGTAAAACTTAATCATGAACCGAACCAGTGTTTTTAATTTAGACCAAACGTGAACCGAACCGGGTCCCCTTGAATCAGACCGAACCAAACACACCTAGTAGTGGCTACTCGACCTAGTCGGTTGCCACTGCTCGTGCAAAAACACCACCGGCTATAGCCGGTGGTTCCCCCTGCCCTGATTTGTGTTACCACCGAGAGACCAAAAACAGCCACCGGCGTAAGCTGGTGTTGTTTTTGCTGCTGCGACGAGGCCACAACGACCAGAAGGCTACCCCGACTCACGTCGGGGTCCTTGTTGCTTGCTGTCAACCAACCCCTAGCCACGCCGAGACACTGGGGTTTTGGTGGTGGTGTAATTAACCAAGCCGAGAGCTTGGTTGCTCTCGGTGGTGCTTCGGACGATCCAAACCAAACCCAAAACCCTTCTTTTTATTATTCTAAGAAAAGGATTAAAAGGTTACCAAATGCGTGACTAAAAGAAATTAAGAATACGAACACTAACACCCGAATATCACTAATCAAATCAAACCAAACACCCCGTGGTGTTGTGTATAGTGACGGCAAGGAGGAGAGGCAAGGAAGAACTAGGGTTTTTATTTTTTTAGAAAACTCTATAGAATGAACATATGTTTTCCCTTTGTTTATTTAGAAAAATCAAACTGGGCCTGGGCCCTCCCTTCCTTGTGTCCGCGGCTATAAGGCCCCCAAAGGCCTTGATGGGCCTTTTTCATGTCTAACCCAATTATGTGTTCGTTCGTTAGTATTTTTGTGTTAGCTCGTAATTTCTTATTCATGTTATAATAAATACTTGTACGTAATCGATATTTATTGTTTAATAATAAATAAATACGTAGTTACATGTTCGTGATTTAATGTTCATGATTTCATGTTCGTGATTATAATTATTATGATTAATAATTATCGTGTAATACCACATACTTAATAATTATCGTGAACTAACACGTACATATTTTCTGTAATGAATATTCGTGACACGTGTTCATGATATAAAAGGAAAGTTCTAATTGGTTTGTATGTTTAATAAGTTTAGTGTTCATGGTAAAAGTATGCGGGTTTTACAACTCTTCCCCCCTAAAAAGAATAAATCGACCCCGAATTATAGATAAAGTAAACTGAAAGAGGAACATACCTGAATTCAAAACTTGAAATGAGGGTAAGAAGCCGGATAGACTCCTTTGTTTCCCAAGTGGTTTCCCGCTCGGTATGATCCCTCCAAAGGATTATGAAGAATGGGATCGTCTTCTTCCTCGTGACTAGTTCTTGTCTGTCAAGAACTCGTTCGGGTTCCTCTATGAAGGTAAGATCTTCACGAATCTGTTCAAGTGGATACTGAACCTTGTGAAGGGAATGATAATTGTAACTTCTGAGTAAGGACACATGGAAAATGTCATGAACGTAAGAAAGCTACGAAGGTAACGCTAAACGATACGATACTTCACCGACTCGCTCGATGATATCAAACGGTCTGATGAATCAAGGACTTAGTTTCCCTTTGATTCCAAAACGTATAACATCACATGCCGGTGATACCTTAAGAAAAACATGATGTCCCACGTTGAAATGTAAGTCCCTACGATGCTTGTCGGCATAACTCTTCTAAAGTACACGAGCTTCTTGTAGTTTCTCCTTAGCTACAGCGACCTTATCGTTGGTCAACTCTATCATCTCTGATCCTTCAAGTGTTCGCTCACCAACCTGATCTCAGCAGATTAGGGCGCGACACTTTCTGCCATACAACATCTCAAACGGTGCACACTTGATGCTCGCGTGCCAAGTGTTATTGTATGCAAACTGTAACACCCCCAAATATTCATACTTTAATTCAGCGGAACAGTCGTTGGTGTTACGCGATAGCACATTACTCAAATCATAGACAACGCTTAAAATCACGTCGTTTAATAATAAAGCATTTTCCATTCATGAATATCAAATTTACATAGGTTCCAAGTCATAGTATTTCATACATTTTACAAAATATATGAATGGAAATTGTTATTTAAGTGCGGGCCATAAATTCTAGTCGTCTTCCCGAGAATTACCTTCAAGTACCTGAGATAAAACATGTTAAAAGAAAAGGTCAGCGTAAACGCCGAGTGAATTCATAGAGTTTAATGAAAACCATTAATATATCATCGGTATATATTTATTACCGAAAATCATTTTGTACAAATCTTTGTATTAGGCCATAAAATAAGCCAAAAACATTTCATACAAATCTTTTTTGTAAATCATATTATAGGCTTTTGCCTTCAAAACCATTATAAGAACCAATGTCGTAAAAACGTCATACAATACGTTTTATAACGTTGTATAGAGTTAAATAAAAACCTTTATATGAATATGGTCAGGTAAAACCAAAACACGAACATAATATCAATAATAATACCCCGTATTGCTAGTCAGACAATATATCGTAATTCAATGCGTATAGCAGTATTTTCGTTATTGGATTATTATAAGTCGCATGATATTGCTACCTTACTTTAACAAACAACGGGTAGCTAACCCGAAACTCATTTGCCCATCTAAAATAGCGTGTCGTCACAATAATCACGCTTATATAAATCTTGTCATACATAAATTCGCTTACCAATCAATGTGGCACGACGGGGATCAACCGTCAAGGCGCGAACTGGGGTGATCTTCCCCAAATAGTACTATTATATGCATAAGCGTCTACCAAATCCCAGTAGTTCACAATTCATGCTTATGGGACTTTTAGTGACATAACCTAACTAATAATAATCCATCTCATTTCATTCATCGGGTCATATAATCATTCATCGGGTCATACAATCATTTGGGTCCAAATCAATAAGCAAACAGTCGGGACAACTGGTGTCCTATTTAATGAAAACTAACACGTTATCTCCCTCGCGGGTTTATAAAACATTTCATAAAACATTTAAAAGAGTGCGAGGCTATGAACTCACGTTGATTGGGGAAGGCGGGTTATCGACGATTTTGATGTACGATACGTGCTTCAATCACGGAAACCTAGACAAATAATACTCGTCTTAGACTCTTGTCCAATGACTTAATAAAAACATTTCTATGTATATATGATGATATTATAAGTATGATGATGATCATGTGGGATTTTATATCTTCATACACATTATAGTGTTATGTGTTTGTCAAATTTTGGACTAGTTACACTAGTTTTAATCCAATTCCATATTAAGGCCCAATAAGCCCATTAAAAAGCCCATTAAGAGTTAAACTCTTTATTTTTATCCTATATACTATTAATATCAGGCCTTTACTCATATTTTGGGCCCAAGTGGGTTAAGACCAATGAGTAAGTCCATTAATGTTTATCCAAACTAGTTGGGTCAATAGTCCAATAAGGCTACTTTGGCCCGTTAATGTCCATAAGTCATAAAGCTCGGGTTTTATCGGTTTTTACTTGTCAAATAAACTTATACATCAGTATATGAGTAATAAAAAATTTACATTAGACGGGTCCGACCGTCTAAGTTTTAATTGACAAAAACGTTAATTTATCGGTTTTAGCCGAAAAGACGTAAAACTTATGTTTTTAGTTTTATAACTTATAAAACTTATCAAATTGCCATTTTTATCAATTCTCCACTTTATTTATTAAAGTACATACTTATTTATATGTAATATATAAGTTAGTGGGTTTTAGGTATACATTTTATATTATATTAACTTGAGTGCTAATATTATACTATATACTTTTATTTTACATATTTGATTATTATTTTTACTTTCACCATTTTTACCATACCTTGAGTTCTACAAGGAGATAGAAGCTCATTTTTGGAAACCTTAAACTACATGATATGTGTTACAATTATCTCAGCTTTTGCTACTGCTCAATCTATCTCTAAATGTCCCTAACAGTCCGTCCAAAACAGACTACTCAGATTTGTACTTCAATATTGTTTTGATCATATCTCAATCATTTTAAGGATTCCATTGTATGTCCAACTCTCACATGTGTACAAGTCTTATAAATTACTGTATATTAATTCATCCATGCCATTTTAAAAATTTAACATTGGGTTCTTTACTATTTTTATACAGCCTACTTATTTAAGGAAGATTTTACCACTTTTACATGTAGTCTTCAATCTTTTTAACTAAGTTTATCAACACATGATCCCCACAAAATATTTTCATCATCATATATCATCATATAAATATACATCAAGAAACAAAATACAATTTACTTTTACAAAAATAAAAAGGAAATGGGAAGGATGATCTTGTTACCACCAAGATTATGAAAGTTAAGATCAATCTTGACTTTTGTTGGCAAAACTTGTGGTACACCAATATCAACTTCAAGATCACCTATCTTCAAGAACTCTTTGTGGAAAATCAGCCCTATGACACCAACAAATCTTTTCCTTGGATGTTAAAATCACCTCCAATCTTCATCCTTTTAGCTAGGCTTCAACATATGTTGATTATACATAGAATTCATGGTTAATTTTTGGTGTATGATGGTGGTGGTGGTGCTATAGTGGAAGGCAATGGGGAGACAGTAGAGAGGTTTTGTGTGTTTTTTGCATGGTTGGAAATGAGCTAGTTGATTGATGGTTAGTTTGTTTTAGCTATTAGTGGTTTTGGTGGAAGGCTAAGGACAAGTGTCCTTAGCTTGGTGTAAGTTTGACACACATTTGATGTGTTATCTTGCCTTGGACGCCACATGTAGGGGGTGGGGAAAGAGTTATCTTGTCTCATCCCCACTAATTTATGGGTATTTCTAGATTCTAGTTTCCTTGATTTGCGTGCCCTCGGGTCTTTTTACGAAAAATGTTTTTATAAATTATGAATCAACGGCACAAGACGAATCTAATAAAAATTGTCTCATCAAAAACTGAGTTCAAAAACGTAAATACGTAATCCTAGGGTTTCTGGTTTAGTCGTAAAGGACGTTAAATTATTCACGTAATCTCTAATTTCTTCTCGTAAATTTGTGAGTTTATGAAGCAACGTAAATTAAAATTCCAAAATAATATTCGAGAATAAATTTATTTTCTGAAATATCGGACTGTCACCAAAGACGGTGTATGTAAACGTAAGCACGTAATGTAGAATTCTTCCGGTTTAGACGTAGTCGATGCTACTTCAAGATGTAAACCCAAATTTCTTCCCAAAAATGAGTGAGTTCATAAAATAACATTAAAGTAATGTTTTTAAGTAATACTTGAGAATAAAATATCGACCATAAATTGACGGATTGTCACAGCATTTACCCCTAAACAGGATCTTTGTCCTCAAAGATCGATTTATCTTACTACTCTCTTCTTATAGAGTTAAAGCCATGTGAGTATTTCCTCCACATTCGGCCTTTTCTCACAAGTGTAATTCATTACAATACGCGAGTTTCATCAAACATAACTATGGGAATATGATCAGGCTTAATGTTGACTTACTTTCTCTATCCATGATGTTCACGGGTTTTTGATGAATGCAACTTTTCGCCGATCTAAACTTCATCAAGAAGTACTCAGATTTTCACTTGATAGACATTTTATCAAGTTCGATATACGAAACATAATTCACGCAGCCCTTGAAGTCCTAGGGTAGATCCAGCTTATATGCCTTTTAAACCAACTTTTTACATAATCTCAATGGTCCCATACAACGGGGACTTATTTCCCATGATCTTTCAGATCATCAATTTATTTTTCCTAGGTGAAAAATTTTGGCATAACTTCGCTACCCATCCAGCACTTCAAGATCTACATTTCATATTCACATAACCTCCTGCCCACTACCGGCAGTCAATAATCAGATCCTAATTTCAACAATCATTTCAAGTCTCACGGGTCGGGTATTTTGTAAGGTTAGGTTTGTCATCATAGGCAACCTACCTAAAAGACATGTCCAACTCACAATGGGTGTATGTCGGGTGTCTTCCTCCCAACTCCTACTTACAGATACTCTCATATTTAGATCCTAACAAGATTCGATCTCGATCCTAATACGATAATTATTAATGATAATCTCTCCAAAGGAAAGCGATTATACGGTTTGTTACCAAAGGTCAATTATTCAAGCATAAAACAACACTTCTAATGTTTTGTATCGTTACTTTACCTTGTCCCTTCGATTGGGGTGGTAAACAGTACTCTCATCAAGGTTCGTTTCCGATGACTTTTGTGCAAATCTCTAGAAATTCGATGCGAAGCGAGGATCTTGATAGAGATGATCGACACAGGCAAACTATGCTTACACAACTCCTTTAAATACAAACGAGTCCATTTCTTCATCGAGAATCTATCATTAACGGGAATGATATTAGCAGATTTGGTCAGTCTGTCGTCGATGACCCAAATCGATTCAAATTCAGATGATGACCTTTGCAATAGTTAGACGTTTACTAATGTATGAGGCGATGTCTGCCTTCATATTTTTCCATCAGTACAACTTCTTCAAATAAAGATACATTAAATAAAAAATGGCATGAATAGAATACTTAATCTTATGAGATTCCAACATGACTAAATCTTAAAATCTCCATATTTATCCTCCATATTTAGGCAACCACAAATGGCCTTTTATAAATTTAACGACATCATCTTCTCAATTATAATGGTTCACATTAGCCGCGAACCCCTTTTATTATCTATATTATCCACTTTTACGAGCATCAGCTATTTTTAAATTGTTAGGCAATTTATTTTTGCACAGTCATTCCTAAGGAACACATCCTAATTGATTCTTTATCCTTTCTATATAATGTGTCAGTATCTACATTCACCTTTCCTGATGAAGTAATTATCATGACCACAATTCACTCAGAAATTCTTTCTTCATATTTTCTAAGTTTTAGTTCACTCAATCCGACGTTTAAAGCGTCGATAATTATTACAAGTAATTAAATAATAAATATTTAATTTTATGAAACGTAAACGTAAGGGTTTTAAATTTTTCTCGGTTCGACCAATTATATAAAAATGTTCAAAATAAATTTGAATTTAATTAACACGATTTTTGTTGATTTATCGGAAATAATTAAAATAATTAATAAGATCCATAAATGTTCGAAAAATCTTTGTTTATACTTTGGTCAAAATTTTCTTAGTTGAAAAGCAAAAATAGTCGTTTCAAATTCCAAGTCATGGTTTCAATGGTTTCCTCAATCCCTCTTAGGTTGTCTTGAGGTATACACAAACATTTACCCCTAAAGAAGTTTAGTTAAATGATTTGGGTATGAGGGAATAATCCCTTAAAAATTCATATAATAAAATATCTGTCAAAACGTTTTTGCACTTTTCTTTTTGGTATAACCCAATGTCTTAAATGGCTCAAATTTTTGAAGAGTCAATATAGATTTCATTTCCATTAAATACACAGTCATTTAATGTAAAGGATTAAGCCTTAAATCAAATGTTAAATATTCAAGGTACATATTTTCATTGCTTGGCCAATTCAGGGCAGTCTATAAATGATTATTAACTCCTTCCTATTCTTCTAAACAAACATATGGTCTTTAATGATCACAAGCATGAATTTATCAAATTACAGCTTACACACGCGATTCACCAAATTTATGGATGCTACATGTGCATTGGTCAATCCAAACGACATAACATGAAACTCATAATGTTCATTACACGCTCTGGATGTAGTGATTGGAATAGATGATCTTTGTCGCGGATGCGAAGTTGATGATAACCATGCCGTATGTAACACCCCCAAATTTATACAACTTAATACAGCGGAAGACTCGTTGGTGTTACGGGATAGCACATTACTCACATCATAGACAACGCATAAAAATCGCGTCGTTTATTAATAAAGCATTTCCATTCATAAATATCAAAGTTAGATAGGTCCCAAGTCATATTATTTCATACAAAGTTTTACAAAGTATTTGAATGGAAAATATTGTTTAAGTGCGGGCCATGAATTCTTGTCGTCTTCCCGAGAATTACCTTCAAGTGCCTGAGATAAAACATGTTAAAAGAAAAGGTCAGCGATAACGCCGAGTGAATTCATAGAGTTTAGTAAAATCCATCAATATAATTTCAGTATAAAATTATTACTGAAAATCATCTTGTACAAATCATTTTAATAGGCCATAAAATAGCCAAAGTCATTTTATGTAAATCTTTATCGAAAATCATAATATAGGCATTTGCCTTAAAAATCATTATACGAGCCAATGTCGTAAAAACATCATACAATACGTCTTACGACGTTGTATAAAGTTAAATAAAAACCGTTATATGAGTATGGTTATGAAAACCAAAACACAAACATAATATCAATAGTATGACCCTGTATTGCTAGTCAGGCTATACATCGTAATTCGGAGCGTCTAGTAGTATTTCGTTAGTTTTGGATTATTATAAGCCGCATGACATTGTTACCTTACTAAACCAACAACGGGTAGCTAACCCGATACTCAATTTGCCCATCTAAAGTAGCGTGTCGTCACAAAGGTCACGCTATGGAAACCTTCTCATACATAAATTCGCTTACCAATCAATGTGGCACGACGGGGATCAACCGTCAAGGCGCGAACTAGGGTGATCGTCCCTAAATAGTACTATTATATGCACAAGCGTCTACCAAATCCCGCTAGTTCACAATTCATGCTAATGGGACTTTTAGTAACATAACCTAACTTTAATAATCCATTTTATTTCATCTATCGGGTCATTTAATCATTCTTCAGGTCATACAATCATTCTGGTCCAAATCAATAAACAAACAATCGGGACAAATGTGTCCTATTTTATAAAAACTAACATGTTATCCCTCGCGGGTTTCTAAACATTTCATAAAAATATTTAAAAGAGTGCGAGGCTATGAACTCACGTTGATATGGGAAGACGGGTTATCGGCGATTCGGATGTACGGTACGTGCTTCAATCACGGAAACCTAGACAAATAATACTTGTCTTAGACTCATGTCCAATGACTTTATAAAAATAACAATTATGTATACATATGATGATTTTATATATATGATGATCAAGTGGGTTTACATATTCTCTTTTACTCTTTTTAGTATTTACGTATTGGTAACTTCTTACTAGTTTACTAGTTTTACCTATTTACGTGTCTTAGGTCCAATAAACTTATTATAAGTTATTTAACTTGTCTTAATACATTTTATACTTATATTATCAGTATTTAAACTTTACAAGTTGGACCCAAATGGGTTAAGCCCAATAAGTTCTTTTTATAAGAGTTTAACTTATTTAGTCCAATTATTAGTCCAATATGTTTACTTAGCTCGTTAATGTCCGTATGTCCTATAGTTCGGGTTTTATCGGTTTTTACTTGTTATATATCTCTATATATCAGTAAATGAGTTTATAAAACTTTACATTAGACGGGTCCAACCGTCTAAGTTTTATTTAACAAAAACGTAAATTTTACGGTAATAGCCGAAAAAGTTGTAAAAATCATGTTTATAGTTTTATAACTTATAAAACATAACAAGTTACCATTTTTATAAAATGTCCACTTATTTATCATTGTACATATTTATATAAATTAAATTCATGAGTTAGTGGGTTTTAACTTTACATTTTATACAATATAATTTTGAGTGCTTATATAATAGTATTATACTTTAATTTCTCAAAATCTGATTTTTATTTTCATCTTCACCAAAACTGCCATATCTAGAGTTCTATATGGATATAGAAGCTCAAATTTTTATCACATAAACTACATGATATTTTCTCCATTTAACTCTTCTATAGCTACTGTTGAATCATCCTCCAAGTATTTTCTCAAAATCGTCCAAAACAGTAAACTAAGATTTGTACCCTAAACTTGTTTTGATCATATCTCACTCATTACAATGATTCCATTGCATGGCCAACTCTCACATGTGTACAAGACCCATAGCTTACTGTAAATCCATTAATCTATTCCATTTTTATCAGTTCACCACTTGATTCTTTACTGTTTTATACAGCCAACATATTTAAACAAGATTTTAGCCTTCTTTCTTATAATTTTTCACCTTTTTAAGCATGTTTATCAACACCAAATCCCCACACAATATTTTTATCATCATATAACCATCATATACATATAGAATAGGAAATAAAATATATGTTTACATAATCAAAATAACAAGAAGATAAGGAGAACAATCTTTATACCACCATGATGATGTAGGTTGTGATCAAAACATGGATTTTGATGGAGAAACTTGTGCATAGCCAAGACCATCTTCAAGACCACCAATCTTCATGATCACCTTGTGGAAAATCAGCCCCAAGACACCATGAAAACTCCTGCTTGGATGTTATAATCACCACCATTCAAGAAAGCTTCAAGAGGGCTTCAACATATGTAGAAATAACATGAGGTTTATGGTTAAATTTGATCAAAAGTGGTGTTTGATGATGATGGTGGGACGTAAATCAAGGGAGAGTGAGAGAGTTTTGAGAGTGGTTTTGCATGAGATAAATGAGAAATGTGGGTTGTGTTAGTGGTTTTGTGTTGTGAGTGGAAAGTGTAGCTTCATTGTGAAGCTAAGACAAGTGTAAGCTTTTTGCTTATGTTTTGACACATCAAGTGTGTTAGTTGCTTAATGTTGGCCGGTTTTGGGGGTGGGACAAGTGTCCCACTTATCTCATCCCTAATTATTTACGGGTACTCCTCGATTCTAGTTTCCTCGATTTGCGTGCCCTCGGGTCGTTTTACGAAAAACATTTTTATAAATTATGAATCAACGTCACAAAACGAATCCAATAAAAATTGTCTCATAAAAAACGGAGTTCAAAAACATAAATACGTAATCCTAAGGTTTCCGGTTTAGTCGTAAAGGACGTAAAAACAAAATCGTAAGTCCTTATCTCTTCTCGTAAATTTGTGAGTTTATGAACTAACACAAATTTAAAACTCCAAAATAATATTCACGGATAAATTTATTTCCTGAAATGTCGGACTGTCACCAAAGACGGTGTATGTAAACGTAAGCACGTAACGTTGAATCCTCTGGTTTAGATGTAGTCGACGCTACTTCAAGACGTAAATCCAAATTACTTCCCAAAAATAAGTGAGTTCATATTGTAACATTAAAATAATGTTTTCAAATAAATATTGAGAATAAAATATCAATCATAAATTGACGGATTGTCACAGCATTTACCCCTAAACAGGATCTTTGTCCCCAAAAGATGATCTTACTACTCGCTTCTTATAGAGTTAAAGCCATGTGGGTATTTCCTCCACATTCGGTCTTTTCTCACAAGTGTAATTTATTACAATACGCGAGTTTCATCAAACATAACTACGGGAATAAGATCGGGCTAAATGTTGACTTACTTTCTCTATCCATGATGTTCACAGGTTTCTGATGAATGCAACTTTTCGCCGATCTAAGCTTTATTAAGAAGAATTCAGATTTTTTTTACTTGATAGATATTCCATAAAGTTCGATATAAGAATCATAATTCACGCAGCTCTTGAATTCCTAGGGTAGATCCAGCTTGTATGCCTTTCAAACCAATCTTTTTACATCATCTCTATGGTCCCATATAACGGGGACTTATATCCCATGATTTGTCAGATCATGAATTCATTTTTTCCAAGTTTAAAAATTGTGGCATAACTTCGCTACCCATTTGGCACTTCAAGATCTACATTTCACATTCATATAACCTCTTGCCCACTACCGGCAGTCAATAATCAAATCCTAATTTCAACAATCATTTCAGATCTCGCGGGTCGAATATTTTGTAAGGTTAGGTTCGCCATCATAGGAAACCTTAAACCTAAAAGACATGTCCAACTCACTATGGGTGTATGTCGGATGTCTCCATCTCAACTCTTGCTTATAGATGCTCTAAGATTTAGATCCTAACAAGATTAGATCTCGATCATAATACGATAGTTATCAATGATAATCTCTCCAAAGGAAAACGATTATATGGTCTATTACCAAAGGTCAATCATTCAAACATAAAACAACACTTATATTACTTTGTATCGTTACTTTACCTCGTCCCTTCGATTTGGGTTGGTATACAGTACTCTCATCAAGGTTCGTTCTCAATGATTTCTGAGAAAATCTCTAGAAATTCGATGCGAAGCGAGGATCTTGATATAGATGTTCGATACACGCACACTATGTTTACATAACTCTTTTGCATTTATCATTAACGGGAATGATATTAGCAGATTTGGTCAGTCTGTCGACGATGACCCAAATCGAATCAAATTCAGATGATGACCTTTGCAATAGCTAGACGTTTACTAATGTATGAGGCGATATCTGCCTTCATAATTGCCATCAGTACAACTTCTTCAGACAAAGATATTTTTAGTCATCAATGACATAAATAGAATACTTATACTTACAAATTCCAACATAACTATATCTCACAATCTCCATATTTAGGCAATCACAAGTGGCCTTTAAAACATTTAACGCTATCGGCTTCTCAACTCTAATGGTTCACATTAGCCGCAAACCGCTTTTATTATCTGTGTTATCCTTTTTACAATCATCGGCTATTTTTAAATTGTTCGGCAATTTATTTTGCACCTTCATTATTAAGGAACATGTCCAAATTGGTTCTTTATCTTTTATACATAACGTGTCAGTAATTACGTTCACTTTCCTGACGAAATAGTTATCACGTCCGTATTTATTCAAAAATTATTTCTTCACATTTTCTCTGTTTTAGTTTCATCTTATCTATCATTTTTATCAGTTTTTCTCAATCCGATGTTTTAAGCGTCGATAAGTATTACAAGTAACTAAAGGTTAGATATTTAAATTTTTATGAAACGTTAATGTAAAATTTTAAGTTTCCTAGTTCGACCAATTATATAAAATGTTCAAAATAAATTTGAATTTAATTAACAAGATTTTTGTTGACTTATCGAAAATATTTAATAAGATTCGTAAATGTTCGAAAAACCTTAGTTTATACTTTGGTCAAAGTTTTCTTAGTTGAAAAGCAAAAATTGTCGTTTTAAGTTTTCAGGTTATGGTATAAATGGTTTTACTCAATCCTTCTTAAATTATCTTCAGGTATACACAAACATTTACCCCTAAACAGAAGTTTAGTTAAATGGTTTGTGTATAAGGGAATAATCCCTTAAAAATCCTTTGTTAAAACATTTGTCAAAATATATTTGCACTTTCTTTTTAGTATAAATCAAAGTCTTAAATGACTTCTAAATTTTTAAGAGTCAATTTATATTCCATTATCTATTAATCACATGGTTAAATCATGTAAAGTATTAAGTCTTAAATCTCATGTTAAATATTCAAGGTACAAGTTTTAGTTGTTCGGCCAATTCAGGGCAATCTATAATTAATTATTAACTTCATTCTTATTCTTATAAACAAACAAATAGTCCTGAATGATCACGAGCATGAATTTATCAAATTACAGCCTACACACGTGATTCACCAAATTTATGAATACTACATGTGCATCGGTCAATCCAAACGACATCACATGAAATTCATAATATTCATTACAAGTACCGGATGTAGTGATTGGAATAGATAATCTTCTTCGCAGATGCGAAGTTGATGATAACCATGCCGTGGATCAAATCTTTAAAACATACGCTAGAACCTTGTAAATGATCGAACAAATCTTCCATTTCAAGTTATGGATATCGTTTTCGATTGTCAATTTACTCAGTTCACAGTAATTTATAAATATAAGGAATGATAACACCATAGCTCTTCATGATGACAGGCTTGGTAGAATAAAATCTTTCTCCGACAACTCTCTCAGTTGTACGGTAATTCCTTAAATTCAGATGGTGCTGACGTACAGTGCACAAGCCACAAGTGCAGCACCGGAAATATAATCAATACCAATTTCAATTTGCCTTAATGGCGAAAGTTTAGGTAATTCACCAATAAATACCTCCTAAAGTTTCAGATAACAAAAACATCTTTTAATAAATTCATATTAGGTTCTTCTAGATTACAATATCTATAACTAATTCGCAACCATTCACGGTAAAATTTCAAGTCTAAATACAGGATATGGTCATTCATCGAGAACTATTTATATCACTTTTGATAATCAACACCTTATCATTTAGGGGAATTCATTTCGAGTTCCCATCAATTAAGACAATGTCGTCATGTCATAATCAATCAATCCATTCTACTGGCACTATCAACTTTCCAGTTTCATTGTCGTCGATAAGATGTGAACTTCTCAAAAGACTAATAATAATTCATAATCCTTCACAAATTCAAGGATATTAGGATACACAACTACTATTAAAAGAGTAAGGTCAACGCATAATCTATGCGAGAGAATTTAAAATCAGATACAGATGAAAACATTTAACGAATATGAATATATCCCATGTTTTCATAATTTGAGTACGCATTCGAAAGCTCCTCGGATCGTTACCCAGGTCATTCAAATGAAATCAAATCAAAAGAAATGATAGGAATGTCGATACATCCAGTCGGGCATCAACACTCGGTAATCAATTATTTTTCCTAAGAATCTCACTACAGAAGAATTGGACAAGAAAGAATTGTCAATTGTCAAATAAGATAATTTCCATAGATCAGTAAATTCAACTCAGAAGAATAGATGCTACAGGCACATACGTAGGTATCCCTAACACTATGTCCCTATTTTTCACTTCTTGCAGATCTCATAAAATTTTATCTTTTACAATCTTCAAAGAAAATGTTGTGTTTATTAATCGGTTTTATGGTGACTACTAATCAGCCTTGCATGGTCCATTCCAAATTGTATGTAGGCGCGCAACTATATACAATTTCAAGATTAACGATGCAATACTCAGTTCTTCAAAATTTTATCATCATATTTATAAAAACATTTTCATGCTTAGTTCTTAAATAAGAATCAAAATAAATTTACAATTATTTTCTTTGTTATGAAAACAATTAAGTTTTCCAAAGTGTTTTATAAACAACTTCATTTTGGTAACGATTATTTATAGGTCTCACTTTAAATAATCCATATGGTGATGAAAACCGATTTTTTCTCAAGGGATACTGTTTTAACTTATAAAAACAATGAGTGATCTGCAAAAGAGTGATGGAAGCTTGTTCACCAAGAATTAAGTACGATATGATAGGAAATGAGCTTAGCCAAATAATCATGAGGTTCATGACCTCGATGACACTCAGGAATACAAAGAGAATAATCCACAACGTAACTCAATTAAAGATGAGTACTTGTTCAATGGTTGCATCACTAATGCGAACATTAGGAAGAAGCAATAAAAGATAAATAACATCAATACATGTAGAATTTAGCAATCAAAGGTAGTCTTTTCATTAATCAGAAACAAGTCAAATTGTACCGTAACACATTGCGTGTCACTATGTCATACAATTTCCAAAACTCATCCTACCAACTGATATCTCAGTTAAGTTAGGGATTTTTAAAAAATACCACAATGAATACTAATCTACAAGAGTCATTAGGTGTTCCACATGTCCCAGAAGATCCATTGGTCCTAATCCAGAAGAAGATTTCTTCAATTTATTTATTGGACATTGGGCATCCTCGTCAGCGGACAATGGCCTAGGAACAACACTTAACACGAATCAACAATCAGTTAAAACCTTATAATCTAATCACAGAACTTAACGACTTCCTCTTATCAATCTCATATTCCATACGGGTTAAATTTTATTTCATTCAAGTTTCAATCTACTTATACTCAATTCGATATCCTACCTCATTCTCCAATATTTTTAACCTTATTCATAAACCTTAATAGGGCAATAAAAGCTCGATATGATCAATACTTAATTTCCAATCCTATAGCTCTTACAACAACAATTATCAAATGAGTCACTAGTATGAAATGACTTGATCATTCAATTAGACTTCTCGGAAAGGTACTATTGCATGAGGCTTTTGGGTAATGGTTCCAATGACAGCCTCAAGTGCAACATTCACCCTTTCGATTTCAATTTAAGAATTGGATGACAACGAATCAGATGACATCTTTCCAGGTGATAACGTTTTGTCAAACTCCACTCTATAAGGAAAGATCGTCATGGTATCGATATCAGATTTAATCTCGCCAATTCTTTTTCAATATCACAATCAACTAATATTAACGTTTCTACGAATATCAACCATTTGTTGGGATCATAAATATCCACAACTTGGTTTAGATCTAGGATAGTTAGAATTCCTACGAGAATAGCTTCGATTAATTTACTAGGGGATTTAGGGTTACTTGTGACAATCTACGTCGTATAAATACCTCGTATAAAAATCAAAATAATCATCAAACAATCATGTAATAAAATTACATCATATATATATAATCCAAGTTATATATATATTAAAATAACACTTCTCAGTATTGGCCTTGTCGGTAACTCGGGAATTCTTCGGCACCGTTATAGTCAAAAGATTTTTAGACATTTTTAGAAAAATGTTTATAGTTAAAATATTTTGAAATGTTTTTTCAAAACCTTGGTTTTAAAAATCTTTCGTTCTCTATAACGAGAGCTCTGGTACCAAACTGTAACACCCCCAAATTTATACAACTTAATACAGCGGAAGACTCGTTGGTGTTACGAGATAGCACATTACTCACATCATAGACAACGCATAAAAATCGCGTCGTTTATTAATAAAGCATTTCCATTCATAAATATCAAAGTTACGTAGGTCCCAAGTCATATTATTTCATACAAAGTTTTACAAAGTATTTGAATGGAAAATATTGTTTAAGTGCGGGCCATGAATTCTTGTCGTCTTCCCAAGAATTACCTTCAAGTACCTGAGATAAAACATGTTAAAAGAAAAGGTCAGCGATAACGCCGAGTGAATTCATAGAGTTTAGTAAAATCCATCAATATAATTTCAGTATAAAATTATTACTGAAAATCATCTTGTACAAATCATTTTAATAGGCCATAAAATAGCCAAAGTCATTTTATGTAAATCTTTATCGAAAATCATAATATAGGCATTTGCCTTAAAAATCATTATACGAGCCAATGTCGTAAAAACATCATACAATACGTCTTACGACGTTGTATAAAGTTAAATAAAAACCGTTATATGAGTATGGTTATGAAAACCAAAACACAAACATAATATCAATAGTATGACCCTGTATTGCTAGTCAGGCAATACATCGTAATTCGGAGCGTCTAGTAGTATTTCGTTAGTTTTGGATTATTATAAGCCGCATGACATTGTTACCTTACTAAACCAACGACGGGTAGCTAACCCGATACTCAGTTTGCCCATCTAAAGTAGCGTGTCCTCACAAAGGTCACGCTATGGAAACCTTCTCATACATAAATTCGCTTACCAATCAATGTGGCACGACGGGGATCAACCGTCAAGGCGCGAACTGGGGTGATCGTCCCCAAATAGTACTATTATATGCACAAGCGTCTACCAAATCCCGGTAGTTCACAATTCATGCTAATGGGACTTTTAGTGACATAACCTAACTTTAATAATCCATTTTATTTCATCTATCGGGTCCTTTAATCATTCTTCGGGTCATACAATCATTCGGGTCCAAATCAATAAACAAACAATCGGGACAAATGTGTCCTATTTTACAAAAACTAACATGTTATCTCCCTCGCGGGTTTATAAAACATTTCATAAAAACATTTAAAAGAGTGCGAGGCTATGAACTCACGTTGATATGGGAAGACGGGTTATCGGCGATTCGGATGTACGGTACGTGCTTCAATCACGAAAACATAGACAAATAATACTTGTCTTAGACTCATGTCCAATGACTTTATAAAAATAACAATTATGTATACATATGATGATTTTATATATATGATGATCAAGTGGGTTTACATATTCTCTTTTACTCTTTTTAGTATTTACGTATTGGTAACTTCTTACTAGTTTACTAGTTTTACCTATTTACGTGTCTTAGGTCCAATAAACTTATTATAAGTTCTTTAACTTGTTTTAATCCATTTTATACTTATATTATCAGTATTTAAACTTTACAAGTTGTGCCCAAATGGGTTAAGCCCAATAAGTTCTTATATAAGAGTTTAACTTATTTAGTCCAATTATTAGTCCAATATGTTTACTTAGCTCGTTAATGTTCGTATGTCCTATAGTTCGGGTTTTATCGGTTTTTTCTTGTTATATATGTCTATATATCAATATATGAGTTTATAAAAACTTTATATTAGACGGGTCCAACCGTCTAAGTTTTATTTAACAAAAACATAAATTTTACGGTAATAGCCGAAAAAGTTGTAAAAATCATGTTTATAGTTTTATAACTTATAAAACATAACAAGTTATCATTTTTATAAAATGTCCACTTATTTATCATTGTACATATTTATATAAATAAAATTCATGAGTTAGTGGGTTTTAACTTTACATTTTATACAATATAATTTTGAGTGCTTATATAATAGTATTATACTTTAATTTCTCAAAATCTGATTTTTATTTTCATCTTCACCAAAACTTCCATATCTAGAGTTCTATATGGAGATAGAAGCTCAAATTTTTATCACATAAACTACATGATATTTTCTCCATTTAACTCTCCTATAGCTACTGTTGAATCATCCTCCAAGTATTTTCTAAAAATCGTCCAAAACAGTAAACTCAGATTTGTACCCTAAACTTGTTTTGATCATATCTCACTCATTACAATGATTCCATTGCATGGCCATCTCTCACATGTGTACAAGACCCATAGCTTACTGTAAATCCATTAATCTATGCCATTTTTATCAGTTCACCACTTGATTCTTTACTGTTTTATACAGCCAACATATTTAAACAAGATTTTAGCCTTGGTTCTTATAATTTTTCACCTTTTTAAGCATGTTTATCAACACCAAATCCCCACACAATATTTTTATCATCATATAACCATCATATACATATACAATAGGAAATAAAATACATGTTTACATAATCAAAATAACAAGAAGATGAGGAGAATAATCTTTATACCACCATGATGATGTAGGTTGTGATCAAAACATGGATTTTTATGGAGAAACTTGTGCATAGCCAAGACCATCTTCAAGACCACAAATCTTCATGATCACCTTGTGGAAAATCAGCCCCAAGACACCATGAAAACTCCTCCATGGATGTTATAATCACCACCATTCAAGAGAGCTTCAAGAGGGCTTCAACATATGTAGAAATAACATGAGGTTTATGGTTAAATTTGATCAAAAGTGGTGTTTGATGATGATGGTGGGACGGCAATCAAGGGAGAGTGAGAGAGTTTTGAGAGTGGTTTTGCATGAGATAAATGAGAAATGTGGGTTGTGTTAGTGGTTTTGTGTTGTGAGTGGAAAGTGTAGCTTCATTGTGAAGCTAAGACAAGTGTAAGCTTTTTGCTTAAGTTTTGACACATCAAGTGTATTAGTTGCTTAATGTTGGCCGGTTTTGGGGGCGGGGCAAGTGTCCAACTTGTCTCATCCCCAATTATTTACAGGTACTCCTCGATTCTAGTTTCCTCGATTTGCGTGCCCTCGGGTCGTTTTACGAAAAACGTTTTTATATATTATGAATCAACGTCACAAAACGAATCTAATAAAAATTGTCTCATCAAAAACGGAGTTCAAAAACGTAAATACGTAATCCTAAGGTTTCCGGTTTAGTCGTAAAGGACGTTAAAATAAAATCGTAAGTCCTAATCTCTTCTCGTAAATTTGTGAGTTTATGAACTAACACAAATTTAAAACTCCAAAATAATATTCACGGATAAATTTATTTTATGAAATGTCGGACTGTCACCAAAGACGGTGTATGTAAACGTAAGCACGTAACGTTGAATCCTCTGGTTTAGATGTAGTCGACGCTACTTCACGACGTAAATCCAAATTACTTCCCAAAAATAAGTGAGTTCATATTGTAACATTAAAATAATGTTTTCGAATAAATATTGAGAGTAAAATATCAATCATAAATTGACGGATTGTCACACCGTAGATCAAATTTTGAATATACGCTAGAACCTTGTAAATGATCGAACAATTTTATCATCTTGGGTAGTGGATATAGATTTTGATCATCAATTTACCTAGTCCACGGTTATTCAACAAATATAAAGAATAATAACACCATAGCTCTTTATGATGACGAGCTTGGTAGAATAAAAGCCTTCTCCGACAACTCTCTCAGTTGTACGGTAATTCATATAATTTAGATGGTGCTGACGTACAGGACATACGCCACAGGTGCAGCACCAGGAATATAATCAATACCAAATTCAACCTGCCTTAATGGCAAAAGTCTAGGTAAGTCACCAGCAAATACCTCCTAAAATTTCAGATAATAGAAACATCTTTTAATAAATTCACCTTAGGTTCCTTCTAGTTTACAAGATCTATGACTAGTTCATAACCATTCATGATGAAATTTCAAGTCTAAAAGCTGGATATGGTCATCGATCAAGAATTATTTAGATCACGTTTGATAATCAACATCTTATCTTTTAGGGGAATTCTACTCGAGTTCCTATCAATTAAGACAGTGATATTATGTCATAGTCAATCAATCTATTCTACTAGCACTATTAACTTTCCAGTTTTATTACCGTTGATAAGATGTAAACTTCTCAAAAGACTAATAATAACTCGTAATCCTTCATAATTAAAGGATATCTGGAGACATAACTAACATCAAAAGAATAAGGTCAACGCATAATTTACGCGAGAGAGTTTCAAATCAGACACAGACGAAAACATTAACGAATATGAGTTTATCCCATGTTTTCATGAATTGAGTACGCATTCGAAAGCTCCTCGGATCGATACCCAGGTCATTCAAATGAAATCTAATCAAAATAAAGGATAGGAACGTCGATACATCCAGTCGGGTATCAACACTCGGTAATCAGATACTTTTCCAAAGAATCTCACCACTAGAGAACTGTACAAGAAGGGAATATCAGTTGGCAAATAAGACAATTTCCACCGATTATAAAATTCGATTCAAAAAATAAATGGTACGAGCACATATGTAGATGTCTTTAACAATATGTCCCTATTTTACACTTCTTGCAGATCTCATAAAATTTAATCTTTCACAATCTTCAAAGAAAATATAGTGTTTATTAATAATTTCATGGTGACTACTAATCAGCCTTGCATGGTCCCTTCCAAATTGTATGTAGGCGCGCAACTATATACAATTTTAGGATTAACGCTGCAATACTCAGTTCGTCAAATGTTTGTCATCATGTTTAAAATAAAAATATTTTCATGCTTAATTCTTGAATAAGAATCAAAAATAAATTTACAGAGTTGTACTTCGTTATGGAAACATTTAAGTTTTCCAAGGTGTTTCATAAACAACTTCATTTCGATAACGATCATTTATAAATCTCACTTTAAATAATCTATACGGTGATAAAAATCTAATTTTTCTCAGGGGATACTGTTTTAACTCATAAAAACAATGAGTGATATGCAAAAGAGTGACGCAAAGTTGTTCACCAAGAACTAACTACAATATGATAGGAAATGAGCTTAGCCAATTAATCATGAGGTTCATGACCTCGATGGCACTCAGGAATACAAAGAGAAGAACTTACAACGCAACTCAAACCGAGATGAGTGCTTGTTCAATGGTTGCATCACTAATGCGAACATTAGGATGAAGCAATAAAAGATAGATAACACCGATACATGTAGGATTTAGCAATCAAAGGTAGTCTTTTCATTTATCACAACCAAGTCAAAATTGTACCGTAACACATTATGTGTTGCTATTTCATACAATTCCAAGAACTCATCCTACCAACTGATGTCTCAGTTAAGTTAGGGATTTTTAAAACATACCATAATGAATACTAATCTACAATAGTCATGGGGGTTCCACCTGTCCCAGAAGATCCATCGGTCCCAATTCAGAAGAAGATTTCTTCAATTTATTTCTTGGTTACTGGGCATCCTCGTTAGTGGACAATGGCCTAGGAACAACCCTTAACACAAATTAACAATCGTTTATGTAACACCCCCAAATTTATACAACTCAATACATCGGAAGACTAGTTGGTGTTACGGGATAGCACATTACTCACATCATAGACAACGCATAAAAATAGCGTAGTTTATTAATAAAGCATTTCCATTCATAAATATCAAAGTTACATAGGTCCCAAGTCATATTATTTCATACAAAGTTTTAAAAAGTATTTACATGAAAATTATAATTTAAGTGCGGGCCATGAATTCTTGTTGTCTTCCCGAGAATTACCTTCAAGTACCTGAGATAAAACATGTTAAAAGAAAAGGTCAGTGATAACACCGAGTGAATTCATAGAGTTTAATAAATTCCATCAATATAATATCAGTATACAAGTATTACTGAAAATCATTTTGTACAAATCGTTTTGATAGGCCATGAAATAGCCAAAGTCATTTTATACAAATCCTTATCGAAAATCATAATATTGGCATTTGCCTTAAAAATCATTATACGAGCCAATGTCGTAAAAACGTCATACAATACGTCTTAGGACGTTGTATGAAAAATAAAAACCGTTATATGAATATGGTTATGAAAACAAAACACAGACATAATATCAATAGTATGACCCTGTATTGCTAGTCAGGCAATACATCGTAATTCAGAGCGTCTAGTAGTATTTCGTTAGTTTTGGATTATTATAAGCCGCATGACATTGTTACCTTACTAAACCAACAACGGGTAGCTAACCCGATACTCAATTTGCCCATCTAAAGTAGCGTGTCGTCACAAAGGTCACGCTATGGAAATCTTCTCATACATAAATTCGCTTACCAATCAATGTGGCACGACGGGGATCAACCGTCAAGGCGCGAACTGGGGTGATCGTCCCCAAATAGTACTATTCAATGCATAAGCGTCTACCAAATCCCGGTAGTTCACAATTCATGCTAACGGAACTTTTAGTGACATAACCTAACTTTAATAATCCATTTAATTTCATCTATCGGGTCCTTTAATCATTTATCGGGTCATACAATCGGGTCATTCAATCATTCGGGTCCAAATCAATAAACAAACAATCGAGACAAATGGTGTCCTATTTTATAAAAAAACTAACATTTTATCTCCCTCGCGGGTTTATAAAACATTTCATAAAAACATTTAAAAGAGTGTGAGGCTATGAACTCACGTTGATGTGGGAAGGCGGCTTATCGGCAATTCGGACGTACGGTACGTGCTTCAATCACAGAAACCTAGACAACTAATAATCGGTCTTAGACGTTTGTCCAATGACTTTATAAAAATAACAATTATGTATACATATGATGATTATATATATATATATGATGATCAAGTGGGTTTACAGATTCTCGTTTACTCATTTTAGTGTTATATGTCGGTAACGTTTATACTAGTTTACTAGTTTTACCTATTTACGTGTTTTAAGTCCAATAAGCCTATTATAAGTTCTTTAACTTGTTTTAATCCATGTTATACTTATATTATCAGTATCTATACTTTACAAGTTGGGCCTAAATGGGTTAAGCCCAATAATAAGTTTATAAGTGTTTTAGTCCATTTTTGTTGTATTATTAGTCCAATAACGTTAATTTAGTCCGTTAATGTCCGTATGTCCTATAGTTCGGGTTTTTATCGGTTTTTACTTGTTATATATATGTTTATATATCAGTATATGAGTTTTATAAAGTTTACATTAGACGGGTCCAACCGTCTAAGTTTTATTTAACAAAAACGTTAATTTTACGGTAATAGCCGAAAAAGTCGTAAAAATCATGTTTATAGTTTTATAACTTATAAAACTTAACAAGTTACCATTTTTATAAAATGTCGACTTATTTAACATTGTACATATTTATATAAATTTATTATATAAGTTAGTGGGTTTTAATTTATATTTTATATTATTAAATTTTGAGTGCTTATATAATAGTATTATACTTTAATTTCCAAAATCTAATTTTTATCTTCACTTTCACCAAAACTGCCATATCTAAAGTTCTATATGGAGATAGAAGCTAAAATGTTTATCACATAAACTACATGATATGTGCTCCATTTAACTCTTCTATAGCTACTGTTGAATCATCTTCTAAGTATTTTCTAAAAATCGTCCAAAACAGTGAACTCAGATTTGTACCTTAAACTTGTTTTGATCATATCTTACTCATTACAATGATTCCATTGCATGGCAAACTCTCACATGTGTACAAGACCCCATAGCTTACTGTATATCAATTCTACTTCATCATTTTATCAGTTCATGACATGTTTCTTAACTGTTTTATACAGCCATCACTTTTAAGCAAGATTTTAGCCTTGTTCTTTATAGTTTTTCACCTTTTTAATCATGTTTATCAACACCAAATCCCCACACAATACTTTTATCATCATATAATCATCATATACATATACAATAGGAAATAAAATACATGATTACATAGTAAAAATAAAAAGAGGATGAGGAGGACAATCTTTTTACCACCAAGTTGATGTAGGTTATGAGTTTGACATGGATTTGGATGGAGAAACTTGTGGATAACCAAGACCATCTTCAAGACCACTATTCTTCGTGAACACCTTGTGGAAAATCAGCCATAATACTCCATAGAAACTCCTCCTTGGATGTTATAACTTGCACCAATCAATAGGGCTTCAAAAGGACTTCAACATGTGTATGAACAACATGAGATTTTGTGGTTAATTTTGATCAAATGAGGGTGTTCTTAGTGAGGATGGGACGAACTAAGAGACAGAGTTGAGAGGATTTTGAGGGTGGTTTTGCATGTGTGAATGAAGCAAATGGTATGGGATGAGTAGTTTTGTGGTGTAGTGGTAAGCTTAGCTTTCAAGTTAAGCTTACTAGGACAAGTGTAAGTAATATTGCTTACAACTTGACACCAAGTTGTTGTGGTGTAGCTTTGTAGCCGGTTTTGAGTGGGGGTGGGACAAGTGTCCCACTTGTCTCATCCCCATTTATTTACGGGTACTCCTCGATTCTAGTTTCCTCGATTTGCGTGCCCTCGGGTCGTTTCACGAAAAACGTTTTTATAAATTATGAATCAACGTCACAAAACGAATCCAATAAAAATTGTCTCATCAAAAACGGAGTTCGAAAACGTAAATACGTAATCCTAGGGTTTCCGGTTTAGTCGTAAAGGACGTTAAAATAAAATCGTAAGTCCTAATCTCTTCTCGTAAATTTGTGAGTTTATGAACCAACACAAATTTAAAACTCCAAAATAATATTCATGGACAAATTTATTTTCTGAAATGTCGGACTGCCACCAAAGACGGTGTATGTAAACGTAAGCACGTAACGTTGAATCCCCCGGTTTAGACGTAGTCGATGCTACTCCAAGACGTAAATCCAAATTTCTTCCCAAAAATAAGTGAGTTCATAAAATAATATTTTCAAATAAATATTGAGAATAAAATATTGATCATAAATTGACGGATTGTCACAGCATTTACCCCTAAACAGGATCTTTGTCCTCAAAGATCATCTTACCTTACTACTCGCTTCTTATAGAGTTAAAGCCATGTGGGTATTTCCTCCACATTTGGTCTTTTCTCACAAGTGTAATTCATTACAATACGCGAGTTTCATCAAACATAACTACGTGAATAAGATCAGGCTTAATGTTGACTTACTTTCTCTATCCATTATGTTCACGGGTTTTTGATGAATGCAACTTTTCGCCGATCTAAGCTCTACTAAGAATAATCAGATTCTCACTAGATAGATATTCCATCGAGTTCGATATACGAAACATAATTCACGCAGTTCTTGAAGTCCTAGGGTAGATCCAGCTTATATGCCTTTCAATCCCAACTTTTACGTCATCTCAATGGTCCCATACAACGGGGACTTATATCCCATGATTTGTCAGATCATGAATTCATTTTTCCATGTTTAAAATTTTGAGGCATAACTTCGCTACCCATTTGGCACTTCAAGATCTACATTTCATATTCACATATCCTCTTGCCCACTACCGGCAGTCAATAATCAGATCCTAATTTCAACAATCAATTCAGGTCTCGCGGGTCGAGTATTTTGTAAAGTTAGGTTCGCCATCATAGGAAACCTTAAACCTAAAAGACATGTCCAACTCACAGTGGGTGTATGTCGGGTGTCTTCATTTCAACTCTTGCTTACAGACGCTCTAAGATTTAGATCCTAACAAGATTCGATCTCAATCCTAACACGATGATTATCAATGATAATCTCTCCAAAGGAAAACGATTATACGGTCTATTACCAAAGGTCAATCATTCAAACATAAAACAACACTTATATTACTTTGTATCGTTACTTTACCTCGTCCCTTAGATTTGGGGTGGTACATAGTACTCTCATCAAGGTTCGTTCTCATTGATTTCTGAGCAAATCTCTAGAAATTCGATGCGAAGCGAGGATCTTGATAAAGATGTTCGATACAGGCACACTATGTTTACATAACTCTTTTGCATCTATCATTAACGGGAATGATATTAGAAGATTTGGTCAGTCTGTCAACGATGACCCAAATCGAATCAAATTCAGATGATGACTTTTGCAATTGCTAGACGTTTACTAATGTATGAGGCGATGTCTGCCTTCATAATTTGTCATTAGTACAACTTTTTCAGACAAAGATACATTTAGTCATAAATGACATAAATAGAATACTTATACTTATAAATTCCAACATACTATATCTCAAAATCTCCATATTTATACAATCCCAAGTGGCCTTTAAAACATTTAACGCCATCGGCTTCTCAATTCTAATGGTTCACATTAGCCGCGAACCACTTTTATTATCTATATTATCTTTTTACAATCATTGTTTATTTTTATATTGTTCGGCAAATTATTTTGTACCTTCATTATTAAGGAACACATCCTAATTGGTTCTTTATTCTTTTTACATAATGCGCCAGTATCTATATTCACTTCTTATGATGATGTAATTATCATGTCCACAATTCATTCAGATATTCTTTCTATATTATGCGTCAGTAATTACGTTCACTTTTCTTCATATTTTCTAAGTTTCAGTTTTGTCTCATCTATCATATTTTTTTTTTCCAGTTTTTCTCAATCCGGCGTTTAAAGCGTCGATAATTATTACAATTAATTAAATAATAATTATTATAACTAATTAAATATTAAGTATTCAATTTTTATGAAATGTAAACGTAAAGATTTTAAATTTCTTAGTTCGACCAATTATATAAAATGTTCAAAAATAAATTTGAATTTAATTAACAAGATTTTTGGTTGATTTATCGAAAATAATTAATAAGATTCGTAAATGTTTGAAAAATCTTTGGTTATATTTTGGTCAAAATTTTCTTAGTTAAAAGGCAGAAATTATCGTTTCAAATTTCAAGTTATGGTTTAAATGGTTTCCTCATTCCTTCTTAAGTTTTCCTAAGGTATGCAAAAACATTTACCCCTAAACAGGAGTTTAGTCAAATGTTTTGTGTATAAGGGAATAATCCCTTTAAAATCCTTTGTTAAAACATTTGTCAAAATATATTTGCACTTTCTTTTTAGTATAACTCAAAGTCTTAAATGACTTCTAAATTTTGAAGAGACAATTTATATTCCATTATCTATTAATCACATAGTCAAATAATGTAAAGGTTTAAGTTTTTAATCACATATCAATTATTCAAGGTTCAGGTTTTCATTGTTCTGCCAGTTCAGGGCAGTCTATAAATAATTATTAACTCATTCTTATTCTTATAAACAAACATATAGTCCTTAATGATCACGAGCATGAAGTTATCAATTTACAGCCTACACACGTGGGCAGTCTATAAATAATTAAAAGATTTTGAAATGTTTTTTTTCAAAAACTTGGTTTTAAAAATCTTTCGTTCTCTATAACGAGAGCTCTGGTACCAAACTGTAACATCCCTAAATATTCATACTTTAGTTCAGCGGAAGAGTCGTTGGTGTTACGGGATAGCACATTATTCAAATCCTATACAACGCTTTAAATCGCGTCGTTTAATAATAAAGTATTTTCCATTCATGAATATCAAATTTACATAGGTCCCAAGTCATAGTATTTCATACAATTTTACAAAATATTTGAATGGAAATTGTTATTTATGTGCGGGCCATAAATTCTTGTCGTCTTCCAGAGAATTACCTTCAAGTACCTGAGATAAAACATGTTAAAAGAAAAGGTCAGCGAAAACGCCGAGTGAATTCATAGAGTTTAATGAAAACCATTAATATATCATCGGTATATATTTATTACCGAAAATAATTTTGTACAAATCTTTGTAGTAGGCCATAAAATAAGCCAAAAACATTTCTTACAAATCTTTGTTTTAAATCATAATATAGGCTTTTGCCTTCAAAACCATTATACGAACCAATGTCGTAAAAACGTCATACAATACGTTTTATAACGCTGTATAGAGTTAAATAAAAAACCGTTATATGAATATGGTTATGTAAAACCAAAACACGAACATAATATCAATAATAAGACCCTGTATTGCTAGTCAGGCAATATATCGCAATTCAATGCGTATAGCAGTATTTTCGTTATTGGATTATTATAAGTCGCATGGCATTGCTACCTTACTATAACAAACAAATAGTACTATTATATGCATAAGCGTCTACCAAATCTTGGTAGTTCACAATTCATGTTAATGGGACTTTTAGTGACATAACCTAACTAATAATAATCCATCTCATTTCATTCATCGGGTCATATAATCATTCATCGGGTCATACAATCATTCGGGTCCAAATCAATAAGCAAACAGTCGGGACAACTGGTGTCCTATTTAATTAAAACTAACGCGTTATCTCCCTCGCGGGTTTATAAAACATTATATAAAACATTTAAAATAGTGCGAGGCTATGAACTCACGTTGATTGGAGAAGGCGGGTTATCGACGATTGGATGTACGGTACGTGCTTCAATCACGGAAACCTAGACAAATAATACTCGTCTTAGACTCTTGTCCAATGACTTTATAAAAACATTGCTATGTATATATGATGATATTATAAGTATGATGATGATCATGTGGGAGTTTATATCTTCATACACATTATAGTGTTATGTGTTAGTCAAAGTTTTTACTAGTTACACTAGTTTTAATCCAATTCCATATTAAGGCCCAATAAGCCCATTAAAAATCCCATTAAGAGTTCGACTCTTTATTTTAGTCCATATATACTATTAATATCAGGCCTTTACTCATATGTTGGGCCCAAGTGGGTTAAGCCCAATGAGTAAGTCCATTAATGTTTATCCAAACTAGTTGGGTCAATAGTCCAATAAGGCTACTTTGGCCCGTTAATGTCCATAAGTCATAAAGCTCGGGTTTTATTGGTTTTTACTTGTCAAATATACTTATACATCAGTATATGAGTAATAAAAAGTTTACATTAGACGGGTCCGACCGTCTAAGTTTTAATTGACGAAAACGTTAATTTATCGGTTTTAGCCGAAAAGATTTAAAACTTATGTTTTTAGTTTTATAACTTATAAAACTTATCAAATTGCCATTTTTATAAAATGTCCCTTTCATTTATTAAAGTACATACTTATTTATATATAATATATAAGTTAGTGGGTTTTAGGTATACATATTATATTATATTACTTGAGTGCTAATATTATACTATATACTTTAATTTTACAAATCTGATTATTATTTTTACTTTCACCAGTTTTATCATATCTTGAGTCAAACAAGGAGATAGAAGCTAATTTTTGGACACCATAACTACATGATATGTGCTACAATTAACTCAGCTTTAGCTACTGCTCAATCTATCTCTAAATGTCTCTAACAGTCCGTCCAAAACAGACTACTCAGATTTCTACTTCAATATTGTTTTGATCATATCTCACTCATTTTAAGGATTCCATTATATGGCCAACTCTCACATGTGTACAAGTCTTATAAATTACTGTATATTAATTCATCCATGCCATTTTAACAATTTAACATACGGTTATTTACTGTTTTATACAGCCTACTTAGTTTTGCAAGATTTTATCACTTTTACATGTAGTCTTCAATCTTTTTAACTAAGTTTATCAACACATGATCTCCATACAATATTTTCATCATCATATATCATCATATACAAATACATCAAGAAAGAAAATACAATTTATATTTACAAAAATAACAAGGAAATGGGAAGGATGATCTTGTTACCACCAAGATTATGAAAGTTAAGATCAATCTTGACTTTTGTTGGCAAAACTTGTGGTACACCAATATCAACTTTAAGATCACCTATCTTCAAGAACTCCTTGTGGAAAATCAGCCCTATGACACCAACAAATCTTCTCCTTGGATTTTAAAATCACCTCCAATCCTCATCCTTTTAGCTAGGCTTCAACATATGTTGATTATACATAGAATTCATGGTTAATTTTTGGTGTATGATGGTGGTGGTGGTGCTATAGTAGACGGAAATAGGGAGAGAGTAGAGAGGTTTTGTGTGTTTTTTCCATGGATGTAAATGAGCTAGTTGTTTGATGGTTAGCTTGTTTTAGCTATTAGTGGTTCTGGTGGAAGGCTAAGAACAAGTGTCCTTAGCTTGGTGTAAGTTTGACACACATTTGATGTTGTCTTGCCTTGGACGCCACATGTAGGGGTGGGGCAAGAGTTATCTTGTCTCATCCCCACTAATTTACGGGTATTCCTCTATTCTAGTTTCCTCGATTTGCTACCCTCGGGTCGTTTTACGAAAAACGTTTTTATAAATTATGAATCAACGGCACAAAACGAATCTAATAAAAATTGTCTCATCAAAAACGGAGTTTAAAAACATAAATACGTAATCCTAGTGTTTCTGGTTTAGTCGTAAAGGACGTTAAATTATTCACGTAAGCTCTAATTTCTTCTCGTGAATTTGTGAGTTTATGAACCAACACAAATTAAAATTCCAAAATAATATTCGAGAATAAATTTATTTTCTGAAATGTCGGACTGTCACCAAAGACGGTGTATGTAAACGTAAGCACGTAACGTAGAATTCTTTCGGTTTAGACGTAGTCGATGCTACTTCAAGATGTAAACCCAAATTTCTTCCCAAAAATGAGTGAGTTCATAAAATAACATTAAAATAATGTTTTTAAGTAATACTTGAGATTAAAATATCGACCATAAATTGACGGATTGTCACACAAACTCTACCAAGCAGATATAATCGTCCCAATATCCTGTCAAATCTAATGCGCATGCTCGAAGCATGTCTTCTAATGTTTGAATGGTTCGATCCGATTGTCCATCTGTTTGAGGATGAAAAGCCATGCTAAGCTTATGTTTTGTACCCCAAGCTTTCTGCAGACTCCTCCAAAATCGCGAAGAAAACCGAGGATCTCTGTCCGATATGATACTGGATGGAGCCCCATGAAGTCTCATGATCTCCTTTTTGTAAGTCTCAACGAGTTTGCTAACCAGATCAACGATAACCAAATTGCATCATGCTTCCTCTTGGTCTGCGGAAGACCGGTAACAAAATCCATGGTGATCATGTACCACTTCCACTCAGGAATGTCTAACGGTTGTAGTAGACCACTAGACCGCTGATGCTCGATCTTAAGCTGCTGGCAGGTAAGACATTTGGAGACGTAAGTAGCAACATCCTCTTTCATACCACTCCACCAAAAGTACTGCTTGATGTCGTGGTACATCTTGGTTGAACTAGGATGAATGGAGAATGGGGAGATATGAGCTTTAGCCAATAACGCTTCCCTGAGTGTAAGATCATCAGGGACACAAAGTCTGGTGCCCTACCATAAGATATCGTCGTCATCTAACCGAAACTCCGTCTGCTGCTCTAAGTTCTGAATGATTGCCCAAATTTCACCATCATCCTTCTAAGCTTCCTTGATCCTAGAGAGTAATTCAGGTTCAACTCTAAGATTAGCCTGGTAACCGTGTTTCCCACGTACCATGATCTCAATGTCTAGTCGCTCCAAGTCTTGTTGGAGCATAGTTTGGCTAGGCCGGTTCGACGACTCTCCTGGGCCGTTAATCGTCTCCCCGGATCCTGAGTAATGCTGCAAACAAAGGTAAACCGGTTAGACGTGGACCCGAGGCCGGAGCCCCGGGGTCCACCTCCGACGGTCAAGTTAGTATCGGATTAATATTTGGTATAAGAGGTGTAGTTGTGAGAGAAGACCTGATGTAGAATGAGACCCATACCCCTGTTTATATAGGCTTAGGGTTTCTTGTAGGATAAGTAAGGTGTGTGTGGGCCGCGGGCCTGTCGGGCTGGGCCCTTAACCGACTGTACATCAACATGTCCTCCAGTCTAGTATGATATGGTTGATGATCATGTTATGCTAGACTCATTCGTGTACCATGCTCACTAACAAACGCGTGCGGCTTGCTGCTAGGACATCCTCATGGGTCGTCCGTAACATATGGCTCCACTCGTAAATGGGCTACCTTTTAGCAAAAAGATGATGGGTTGGAATTGTGAATAGTGAGCATAGCCACTATACGCCATCATGTCCCCCCAGTCTAGTATGCGAGGTTGTCACCAAGGTTACTAGACTTTACACCATATCCGCTACCTGTAAGCATATCCACGTCGAAAGAAATGGGAAAACATGTATACGTAAGACGGGTGGTTATGCTCGAATGCTTGGTTTCCCGTTACTTGACGGTAAAGACCCCGTAAGAAGAAAACGTGTTCTATAGTCGGGGTAACACTGGCATTGTCAAGGTATCATTCTTATTCATCTCTAACGTGAGGACAATAAGATGGTTTTGTGAAGGTGGAGGTGGAACCCGTATGCTGCATCGTGAACATTTGAAGGCGTACTTCTTATACCCACTAATGATGCAGCATAATGCGAATATTCCATTCGTCTTAAGGCCAACAGAAGACGTACTTCTGTGGCATGTTTATGCGGATATTATATTCGTCTTGTGGCCACAACATTTGACAATGATATTACATATTCTACCGAACTAAAACGTAGTTGATCAGACTTCGTCTAATTACGGTCAAACAATATCAACTTTGGAAAAATCACTCAAATGGTCGGGCAAATAAATTCGTCGCGAAAGGCGTACTTCCGCAGCAAATATATGAGCCAACGGAAGACGTACTTCCGTGACATGAATAACGAGCCGGCGAAAGACGTACTTACGCGGCGAAGACAGCGAGCCAACAGAAGGAGTACTTCCGCGACGAATGATAATGAGCCAATGAAATGAGTACTTCCGTTGCGAAAAGAATGCGCCAGTGGAAGGAGTACTTCCACGGCGAAGGATAATGAGCCAACGGAAGGAGTACTTCCGTTGCGAAAAGAATGCGCCAGTGGAAGGAGTACTTCCACGGCGAAGGATAATGAGCACGTGGAAGAGATACTTTCACGGCAAAGGTAATACGCCAGTGGAAGAGTTACATACACGGCGAAGATAATAAGCACGTGGAAGGAACACTTCCACGGCGAAGACAATAAGCCAGTGGAAGGAGTACTTCCACGACGATGACAATAAGCCGGTGGAAGGAGGACTTCCACGACGAAGACAATAAGCACGTGGAAGAGATACTTCCACGACCAAGGATAATGAGCACGTGGAAGAGATACTTCCACGGAAAAGATAATACGCTAGTGGAAGAATTACTTCCACGGCGAAGATAATAAGCACGTGGAAGGAATACTTCCACGGCGAAGACAATAAGCCAGTGGAAGGAGTACTTCCACGGCGAAGACAATAAGCACGTGGAAGAGATACTTCCACGGCGAAGGATAATGAGCACGTGGAAGAGATACTTCCACGGCAAAGATAATACGTCAGTGGAAGAATTACTTCCACGGCGAAGATAATAAGCACGTGGAAGGAATACTTCCACGACGAAGACAATAAACACATGGAAGAGATACTTCCACGGCGAAGGATAATGAGCACGTGGAAGAAATACTTCCACGGCAAAGATAATACGCCAGTGGAAGAATTACTTCCACGGCGAAGATAATAAGCACGTGGAAGGAATATTTCCACGGCGAAGACAATAAGCCAATGGAAGGAGGACTTCCACGGCGAAGACAATGAGCACGTGGAAGAGATACTTCCACGGAGAAGGATAATGAGCACGTGGAAGAGATACTTCCACGGAAAAGATAATACGCCAGTGGAAGAATTACTTCCACGACGAAGATAATAAGCACGTGGAAGGAATACTTCTACGGTGAAGACAATAAGCCAGTGGAAGGAGTACCTCCACGGCGAAGACAATAAGTACGTGGAAGAGATACTTCCATGGCGAAGACAATAAGCCAGTGGAAGAGATACTTCCACGGCGAAGACAATAAGCCAGTGGAAAGAATACTTCCACGACGAAGACAATAAGCACGTGGAAGAGATACTTCCATGGCGAAGGATAATAAGCACGTGGAAGAGATACTTCCACGGTGAAGATAATACGCCAGTGGAAGGAATACTTCCACGGCGAAGATAATAAGCCAGTGGAATTACTTCCACGGTGAAGAAGAATGAGCCTGTGGAAAAAATACTTCCACGACAAAAGATAATGAGACCGTGGAACAATACTTCCACGGCGAAAGATAATCAGCCCGTGGAAGAAATACTTCCACGACGAAAGATAATGAGACCGTGGAAGAAAACTTCCACGGCGAAAGATAATGAGCCCGTGGAAGAAATACTTCCACGGCGAAAGATAATGAAACCGTGGAAGAATACTTCCACGGCGAAAGATAATGAGACCGTGGAAGAATACTTCCATGGTGAACGATAATGAGACCGTGGAAGAAATACTTCCACGGCGAAAGATAATGAAACCGTGGAAGAATACTTCCACGGCGAAAGATAATGAGACCGTGGAAGAATACTTCCTCGGCGAAAGATAATGAGATCGTGGAAGAATACTTCCACGGCGAAAGATAATGAGCACGTGGAAGAATACTTCCACGGCAAAAGATAATGAGACCGTGGAAGAATACTTCCACGGCGAAAGAAAATGAGACCGTGGAAGAATACTTCCCCGACGAAAGATAATGAGCCCGTGGAATAAATACTTCCACGACGAAAGATAATGAGACCGTGGGAGAATACTTCCACGATGAAATACTTCCACGGCGAAAGATAATGAGCACGTGGAAGAAATACTTCCACGGCGAAAGATAATGAGCGCGTGGAAGAATACTTCCACGGCGAACGATAAGGAGCACGTGGAAGAATACTTCGACGACAAAAGATAATGAGCCCATGGAAGAGTACTTCCACGGCGAATGATAATGAGCACGTGGAAGGAATACTTCCACGGTGAATGATAAGGAGCAGTGGAAGAATACTTCCACGACGAAAGATAATGAGCCCGTGGAAGAGTACTTCCACGGCCTATGATAATGAGCACGTGGAAGGAATACTTCCACGAAGAACGATAAGGAGCACGTGTAAGAATACTTCCACGGCGAAAGATAATGAGCCCGTGGAAGAGTACTTCCACGACGAATGATAATGAGCACGTGGAAGGAATACTTCCACGGCGAATGATAAGGAGCACGTGGAAGAATACTTCCACGGCGAAAGATAATGAGCCCGTGGAAGAGTATTTCCACGACGAATGATAATGAGCACGTGGAAGAAATACTTCCATGACGAAAGATAATGAGCGCGTGGAAGAATACTTCCACGGCGAACGATAAGGAGCATGTGGAAGAATACTTCCATGGCAAAAGATAATGAGCCCATGGAAGAGTACTTCCACGGTGAATGATAATGAGCACGTGGAAGGAATACTTCCACGGTGAATGATAAGGAGCAGTGGAAGAATACTTCCACGACGAAAGATAATGAGCCCGTGGAAGAGTACTTCAACGGCGAATGATAATGAGCACGTGGAAGGAATACTTCCACGACGAACGATAAGGAGCACGTGGAAGAATACTTCCACGACGAAAGATAATGAGCGCGTGGAAGAGTACTTCCACGACGAATGATAATGAGCACGTGGAAGGAATACTTCCACGGCAAATGATAAGGAGCACGTGGAAGAATACTTCCACGGCGAAAGATAATGAGCCCGTGGAAGAGTACTTCCACGATGAATGATAATGAGCAAGTGGAAAGAATACTTCCACGGCGAATGATAAGGAGCACGTGGAAGAATACTTCCACGACGAAAGATAATGAGCACGTGGAAGAATACTTCCACGACGCATGAATAAGCCAACGGAGGAGATACTTCCGTGGCAAAGGCATAAGCCAATGGAAGAGATACTTCCATGGCGCAGAAATAATCACGCGGAAGGAGTACTTCCGCGTCGAAGAAATAAGACAATGGAAGAGTAATACTTCGCTTTTTAGCTAGGTATATCTTATTGTCCCAAGTCTTTTCGAATTGAGAACCGGTCTTAAGTGTGACTCAATTGTCTTTTGGTGAATCAAGAGAATGGTTTGGTTTGTTTGTCTAATTTAAACTATAAGCAAGTAATTAAAGTGTCGTTGAGTAAATTTAAAGCTTTGACAAAATTAAACTTAAAGTTAATTTATGAAAATACTTAAAACTTAAAAACTTTGTAAAACTTGAAAACTTGAAAACTTAGTTAATCGAAATAAAACAATTCATGTCCATCGGAATACTCCAAAATAGCAACTATCGGAATGCATAAAAAGGCCATCAGAATAATTCATGTTAACACCCATCGGAATAATCAAGATCAATACTGTCGCAATGAGCACCTATCGGAATGATGCTATCGAAAAATGGGCAGCACTTCGTCTTAACCAAGACCTTAAGACCCGTCGGAATATGCGATCACAATAAGCGATCGCAACCCAGATCGGAATAAGGGGTAATAACCAACCGATCGCAAAGTGGAACCCTATTGGGTTATTGCGATCAAATACCGAAAACTATCGGAATGTGTAGAAGCCGTCGGAATGTGTACAAAAACCCTTTTATTGCGATGGATGGCAACAGTTTCCGAAATTGGTGGCAAGAGTGAATCTCAATAAGCAAATGCAATAAGCTATTCCAACCGGATCTTAAACCACTTTTTTTTAAAAAACTTAAATTCGACAACTTTTCAAGATATGAAATCAAGAACTTTATGAAAGAGACTTTTAAAATAACTAATACCTTTATCAAATCCGAAAATCAAATAGCTAAAACTCGAATAAGCCAATAAGCATTACAAGCTTATGTCCTAAACGCGTAAAAACTTATGTGTAAACCAAGAAGATCAATACTTCAACCACGAAATCATAAAATCGTACGCATGAAGTATGAATTTCGGATCAAAGGTAAAATAAATCAAGAAGTGTAGAATAAGACTACGGATTTAAAAGCTTAAAAATGGAACTTGATTAATGAAATAAGCAATACAAGATGTTTAATCTTGAAAGATCAAAGGAGAAAATGAAATTTAGTGAGAGAAAGTTTAAGAATTTCTCTCTCTAAAACTAGAAAGAAAACTTGAAAATAAAAACTAGCTAAAACTCTCTAACCACCCTCCTAATGATGATTAGGAGGGTATTTATAGGGAAGTGGGAGGCATGTGTGGTGCTTTCTTCTTTCTTTTTCTTCTCGACTCGACTTTAATTCTTCGTCTTTTCTCGACGTCGTCTCGGGATTTGAACTTGTCTTTTAATTTTCTTCTTCTATTAGACTTAAGTTCTTCGACTTCGTTAAACTTCCGTCTTTAGACTTTTTCTTCGATAAATCTTCAGAATAGGCCTTGGACTTCCGTTCTTTTTGCACTCTTGATCTTTTGACTTCGTCTATTCCCGTTTTCTTCGATAAAAGCCCGTGAAAACCCGTGTTTTCTTACTTTTTCTTATTTTGGTCCTAAAACACAATAAAAACACAAACCACGCATAATTCCGACTTTTACGACATAAATCACACGTTTTGGTCTTGTTATTATTGGAAATAAGTGGTAAAAGGATAAGTGTTTTCACACTTATTAAATCCCCTACACTTGACCATTGCAATGCCCTCATGCAATGCAATAATTTTAAAGCACGGTTTACATTTTCCATCATAAATAACCCACCTTGGCCTTTATTAACTACTAAACATAAAAAGATAGAACAAGAAAAGAAATCAAACACTTACATTGGATTTGGAAGCCATGAATGTTTATCATCCTCAAGTTTCACGTTCCCCATACCAAGCTTAAAAATGAGATCATTGTTATTATAAGTTAGCAAACTATCACGAACTCATGTGGGCCAATTACTCACTTATACTCCCTTATTCCTAAGTGTATCTCTTATATTTTATTTTTGTCTTGAATGATCACGAGGATGCATTGTTTGACTTATTTCGATAGTTATTTAGTCTGAAAATAAGGTGCACGATTTAATCAATAGTTAGCTAAAGGACCAAATCTTTTAAAACTGCTTCTCGGGACCTCATAAAGTTCATATCTTGGCATAACTCGCTTCACGATTTGAGACCTTTCTCGGACCGATATATACTTCGAATCTTCGAGAGACGTTCTTGAAATAATGGTCTTCTCTTCATAATAGGAATTTCTTCACTTGAAGTTTTGAGAGATTCTTCATCTTTGGACCATGACTTCTTCATTTTTCTCCAATCTTTATTTTGGACTTTTATATACAACGATCCGCCTCCTTTTGGGACTTGGATCTATTTATCCTCATACCTTGTTAGGGTCCTTTCGGATAGACTTCTCCATGACTTTTGGGGAGTTCTTGTTTTTCGTCGTGTGTCTCGATCCTTCATATTGATTTTCGATAAATGATTCTTCACATCACTTTTGGATCTTTAGCAACAAAATGTAGCCCTCATGCCTTGTTAGGGCCTTTTCGGACTCGCCAATCTTCGTATCCCGCTTCAATAAGTTATGCCTTGGCTATGAACTCTAATCCATACCGAGCAACTTTTAAACGATCTGGGGCTAGAAGCTAAGTAACCTTTTAAATCGTACGACCTTATTTATTGCAGATAAAGTTATTAACAAGCGGAGGGAGAATAGGCTTATAATTAACTCACATAGATTCACGAAAGAATACCGAACTTATAATTGGCTCTATCATCTCTCGTTCTCCACAGTTTAAAATCTCAAGGAATGAGATTCGTGGATACTTAGCCTATTAAGTCAAAGTTTTGGGTTTTCGAGTCGCCTATAGGATCTTGCAAATTCTTAGACTTTTTCAAGTTTAGAAATCGCATTTTAAAGTTCCCTTGATAAACAACTCTCTAGGATCAATTATAGGAACTTGCGAAAAGTTCTTGTTCTTAACCCGTGAGAGTTAAGACTTTCGCGTTTTATATCTCCCTATATAAAATCCTAGCAAAACTTGACTTAAACACGTTAAGGATACTAGCTAGAGTAAACTTAGGTAAGTAAACTCGGGTTGAGTCAAAGTGTTCACGACTAAGAAAAATCTAAAACCACTTTATTGAAAATTTATTCTAGCAATGAAAACATAACAAAGGCAAATAAAACTATACAACTAGGCCAAAATAGATTAAAAATTTTGAAAAATGTCGAAAAATCAAGTTTTCCGGTTGAAATGAGGGCAAATTCATGGAAAAGACCACTTACTTCGATAGAGGTCCCCCCTACACTTGAGATAAACATTGTCCTTAATGTTTAAGCATGTGGGAGTATACTCCCCTACACTTAAGTCATTGTGCACTTTGTTTAAATCTTGCTAAGGAAAGGACAACTAAAGTGAATTCAATGTGAACATATAAAATATGAAATATTGAATCACAAGAGTTTAGGATAGAACCAGGAAGATGGGAACACGATATCACGGTTCGTCAAAAGTCATCAAGATGCTCTCTGAAGCTTTAATCCCTGCACAGCACAAGAAACAAGACAACAAACATATGCGGGGCTCCCCCTACACTTATTATGAAAGCAGTAAAGGATAGAACACGGGTTGCCTCCCGAGAAGCGCTTGTTTTTGTTCACCGAGTCACGAGCCTGACTCGACCCAATTTAGTTCATGGGGAACGTGGTGAGGGATGGAATCATCTCTTGAGAGATGTCCTCACCAAAGTACAGCTTCAGACGCTGGCCATTCACCTTGAAATTGGGCCCATTCGGCTGAGAAAGCTCAATGGTCCCATATGAAAAAACTTTGGCGATGGTGAATGGACCAGACCAGCGGCTCTTCAACTTGCCAGAGATGATCTTCAACCGAGAGTTAAAGAGTAAGACTTGATCACCAACGTGGAACTCTCGGTGCTTGATTTTTGCGTCATGAATGATCTTCGTCTTCTCCTTGTAGATCAACGAGTTCTCATAAGCTTCATTCCTCAGTTCATTTAGCTCGTTGAGTTGAATCTTGCGATGATCACCGGCTTTGTTGATGTCGAAGTTAGCCCACTTTAAGGCCCAGTGCGCCTTGTGTTCCAGCTCGATGGGAAGGTGGCATGCTTTCCCTTACACAAGATGATAAGGTGTACAACTGATCGGGGTCTTGTAAGCAGTACGGAAAGCCCACAGAGCATCATCTAACTTATCGGCCCACGCGGCGTGATGCTCTCCCACAGTACGCTCCAAAATTCGCTTCAATCCACGGTTGGATATCTCGGTTTGCCCATTGGTTTGGGGATGATAAGCAGTGGAAAGACGGTGATTGACACCATACTTAGCCATGACTCTTGCAAATTGATCGTTGCAAAAATGAGTCCCGCGGTCACTGATAATAGCACGAGGAACGCCAAATCGAGCGAAAAGCTGTTTCAAAAAGTTCACAACCACCCTCGCATCATTCGTGGGGAGAGCCTTGGCTTCAACCCATTTAGAAACGTAGTCGACGGCGACGAGGATGTACTTGTGCCCTTTGGAGGATAGAAATGGCCCCATAAAGTCGATGCCACATACATCAAAGATTTCACATTCCTGTATGAAATTTTGAGGCATCTCATCCTTATGTGTGATCTTGCCTTGATGTTGGCAAGCATCACAATGCTTAACCATTTCGTGAGCGTCACGATAAATGGTGGGCCAATAGAATACAGAATCAAACACTTTTTTAGCGGTGTAGTTGGGACCAAAGTGACCACCGGTGGGTCCTTTGTGGCAAGCTTGGAGGATGTCAAAAGTTGCCGGTCCGTCAACACATCGACGAATAATCAGATCAGCACACTGTTTGAATAGATAAGGGTCATCCCAAAAGTAAGTCTTAACATCATTCAAGAACTTCTTCTTTTGTTGGGATGTTAACCCTTTGATGAGAATACCACCCGCTAGGTAGTTTGCAATGTCCGCAAACCACGGGGTGTCATCAAGATTGAGGTTTATAGACATTAAGGTCTCAAGGGGAAAAGAGTCATTGATCTCTTTGTTCGGATGATCCCCTTGATATGGATCCTCAAGTCGACTCAGATGATCCGCGACCAGGTTTTCGGCTCCCTTCTTGTCACGAATTTCAATGTTGAATTCTTGAAGGAGTAAAACCCAGCGAAGAAGTCTTGGCTTAGAATCATGCTTTGTCATCAAGTACTTCAACGCGGAATGGTCCGTGTATACGATGGTGGGGGATAAAACAAGATAGGGGCAAAATTTCTCAAAAGCATAGACAACAACTAAAAGTTCTTTTTCGGTTGTCGTATAATGCAATTGAGCCCCGGTCATTGTTTTGCTAGCATAGTGGATTGGTTGGAAGTGTTTATTCACTCTTTGGCCCAAAACCGCACCAATAGCAAAGTCGCTAGCATCGCACATTAATTCAAAAGGCAGCTCCCAATTAGGGGTAACTAAGACCGGTGCCTTGGTTAGCTTATCCTTTAGATGATTGAAGGCTTCGAGACACTCTTTAGAAAAGATAAAAGGAGTGTCTTTTTCCAAGAGGTGGGTCATCGGGCGAGCGATTTTAGAGAAATCCTGATTGAATCGACGATAGAAGCCCGCATGACCCAGAAAACTTCTCACACCCTTCACGGTTGAAGGTGGAGGTAATTTGGCTATGACATCAACTTTAGCACGGTCGACTTCAAGACCGGATTTAGAAATTTTGTGTCCTAGCACAATGCCTTCTTTTACCATAAAATGGCATTTTTCCCAATTCAGAACAAGGCGAGTGTCTTCGCACCGCTTAAGCATACGTTCCAAATTGGCAAGGCAAGAAGAGAAGGAATCCCCGAATACCGAGAAATCATCCATGAAGACTTCCATGGTTTGCTCAACCATGTCATGGAAGATAGCCAACATGCACCTTTGGAAAGTCCCGGGGGCATTGCATAAGCCAAAAGGCATTCTTTTATAAGCAAAGGTGCCATAGGGACAAGTGAATGTTGTCTTCTCTTGATCTTGGGGATCGATGGGTATTTGAAAATAACTCGAGAAACCATCAAGAAAGCAGTAATATGCATTACCCGCTAGACGTTCAAGCATTTGGTCCATAAAAGGTAGAGGGAAATGATCCTTTCTCGTGGCATCATTGAGTTTGCGGTAGTCTATACAAACTCTCCACCCAGTAACGAGACGGGTAGGAATCAACTCGTTGTTGGCATTGGGCACAACGGTGATTCCGCCTTTCTTAGGCACACAATGGACTGGACTAACCCATGGTGAATCCGAAATAGGGTAAATCATACCCGCATCAAGAAGTTTGATAACCTCTTTTTTGATGACTTCATGGATTTTAGGATTCACCCTTCGTTGGCTTTGAATTTTGGGGTTAAAGTCGTCCTCAATGAGAATTTTATGTGTGCAAAAGTGAGGATCAATTCCGCGGATGTCGGAGATTTTCCAAGCGATAGCTCATTTATGCTTCTTCAACACGACGATAATTCTTGCTTTTTCGTCTTCTTTTAGATCCTTTGCGATGATGACTGGTAAATTCTCGTTGTCTTCCAAGAAAACGTACTCAAGATGAGGAGGTAGGTTCTTAAGCTCGAGAGAGGGAGGATCCTCAATAGATGGTGAAACTAACGATGGATCATCATTAGTCACCTCTGTAGGAGCAGGAGGAGAGAACGGGTCCTCATTGAGAAGTCTCTCAATAGTATGAATGTCTTCATCCCAATTGGTGGACAAATTATCATACTTAATATCAAGAGGACCCAAGCTAGCTTCGAAATCATCCAAGTCACTTTCTCCAAAAGGAGTCAATGCCAGAGCAATTGAGGCAACGGTCTCAACATTGGGTAGAGAAGAAAGAGTACTTTTGCAAGCATCATAAAAATGTTCTTCACAAGCCTCATCGAGAACATCAATAGCATTAACACTCTCATATGAATAAGGTTGCTTAGAAATCTTACCCATGTTGAAGACAATTTTGTCGTCACCAACTCTCATGATTATTTCGCCCGCGGCTACATCAATGAGAGTGCGACCGGTCCTCAGAAATGGACGTCCAACGATTAATGGAACACGGGGATCCATCTCGTAGTCAACGACGACAAAATCCGCCGGGAAGGTGAATTTGTCAACGCCAACAAAGACATCTTCGGCTATCCCCACTGGATAAGCAACCATACAGTTGGCTAATTCCAAAGTCATTTTGGTGGGGACTAGCTCGGGGAGAGATAATTGCTTCCAAACACTTAAAGGCATTAAGTTAATACTAGCACCTAGATCGGCTAGGGCCATGCAATTCTCTACTCCCGGGAAATTGCAAGGAATCAAGAAGCGACCCGGATGACCAAGTTTGGTGGGCAATTTCCTTAAGAGCACTGCGGAGCAGTTCTCATTAAGTTGGGTCTGAGCGATGTCAAGAAGTTTTTCCTAATCACTTAGAAGATCTTTAAACATCTTAGCGTACTTGGGCATGTGAGCGAGAGCCTCGGCAAAGGAGATGTAAAAATTCAATTGTTTAAACATTTTTAGAAAGTTTGAAACCTGAATATCATCCTTGCTCTTTTGCTTCTCTTTCCTCAACCTTGAAGGATAAGGTATATTGGATGAAGAAGAAGGCTTTAATGGAATAGGATCACTCACAACCACGGGTGGTGGGGAAATGGGGATAGAAAGTGAAGGAGGTGGGGAAAGTTGCTCTTTTTCCTTGTTCACAATCACGGGTGGAGGTGTAGGAAGCTCGGGTTCCATATAACCTTTTCCACTACGAGTGGTGATTGCTTTCATCTCCCCTCTTGGATTCGCCACGGTGTTACTCGGAAGAGTACCCGAAGAAGAGGGTTGATTACCTTGGATGAGCGAACCAATCATATCACGAAGGTGAACAGCTTGATTATTAAAAGAGTTTTGCATGTTTGCATTAATTTCATTGCTGTGTTTGGCCATATCATTCCTCAGGTCGGCTCGAATATCGCTCCCTTGTTTCACCATGTCATTCTTCAAGTTGACAAATTGACTCTGATGATTCGTCACCATCTCACGATTAGTCTTCATGAACGTCTCGACGTCTTGATTCACTGCCATCGGTTGATTGAGAGGTGGAGCTTGGTAAGCTTGAGAATTTCCTTGAGTTGGGTATGGGTTTCTTTCGGATTGATATTGATTTTGAGCACGAGGTTGGGATTGGTTGTTTTGGTTATAGATTTGTTGTTGGTTTTGGTTTGCAGGAGGGAAACCTGGAGGAGCAAGATAATTGTTGGAATGATAACTTAGCAAGCCACGGTCTCCTTGAGGGCGGGCTTGATAGCTGCCCGTGGGATAAGTGCTGTAAGCTGCGTTAACGTTTTCAGAAAAATTGGCTTGGGTAGAAGGACAATCATTGTAAGAATGAGGACCACCACATGTGTCACAAGAAATAGCAACGGCTTTAGCTTGTTGAAAGTTGTTTGTGGCTATGGACATGAAATCTTTGTGCATCATTGCGATTTGTCAGGTAAGTTCGGATATCTCAGGATTGGAAGTAGTAGAAGAAACATTGACTCTCTGATTAGATCTTGAGGATGCGGATGAATCCTAATTCTTGTGGTGAGTAGTCATGTTTTCGATCAACTCTCGACACTCCTCCGGTCTCCTTTTCATAAAGGTACCACCGGCGGCGGCATTGATCGTGTCACGATCACGAAAAGTGAGACCATTGTAAAAGGTGTCAATGAGAGTGACGGGGAGCATATTGTGATTTGGACAGCGGTCGATCAAATCATTGTATCGTTCCCAAGCATCGAAAAGCGATTCATCGTGTTCTTGCATGAATCCACTGATTTGGTTACGAAGGCTTGTGACCATGGATGGGGGAAAGTAGCGCGATAAAAAGCGTTGAGTCATGTCATTCCACGTGTGAATAGAATTCTTAGGAAGACGGTCAAACCATTTTTCGGCATGGTGAGAAAGCGAGTGGGGAAAGAGTTGAAGGCGAAGGTCATCCATAGAAACACCGGAGCACTTCATGCTTTGGGTCATGGTAATGAATTTGTCGAGGTGTTTGTTGGCATCATCATCCGGAATTCCACGAAATGGGTTCGTTTGCACTTGTTGGATCATGTGATGCTTCAACGAAAACTCCTGAGCCGTGACGTGCATTGGCGCAATCGGGCATCCGCGTCTGTTCATGGTGGGTTGACACAATTCCTCCATTGTGCGTAAATCAGGTAGGTGGACATTGTTGTTGTTGTTGTTGTTGTTGTTATTATTATTCAAATTGGGTTGAGGTGGGTTGTTATTGTTGTTATTAACACCAGCCATATCTAAATCTTCACGAGTCTCGGGCTCAGAATAGTTCGAAGATCTAGTACGCATACACCTGCAGAAGAAAAATATACACAAAGAGAATATCTATATAATCTTTTTGGTGCAAAACCTTTGGAAAAGAATTGCTTTTAATGATTTTTCAATGTTTTGTATTTTTGAAAAGTTTTATATTTTTTTTGGATGTTTGAAAAATTTTTGAAGCAAGGAAAATAACGTTCAAAGAACGGATCCCAAAATTCAATGCGTCTCTCACTAAAAACCGTTAATTGTAACGAAAAGAGCCGGCAGCGGCGCCATTTGATACTTCGCTTTTTAGCTAGGTATATAATCTTATTGTCCCAAGTCTTTTCGAATTGAGAACCGGTCTTAAGTGTGACTGAATTGTCTTTTGGTGAATCAAGAGAATGGTTTGGTTTGTTTGTCTAATTTAAACTATAAGCAAGTAATTAAAGTTTCGTTGAGTAAATTTAAAGCTTTGACAAAATTAAACTTAAAGTTAATTTATGAAATACTTAAAACTTAAAAACTTTGTAAAACTTGAAAACTTGAAAACTTAGTTAATCGAAATAAAACAATTCATGTCCATCGGAATACTCCAAAATAGCAACTATCAGAATGCATAAAAAGGCCATCGGAATAATTCATGTTAACACCCATCGGAATAATCAAGATCAATACTGTCGCAATGAGCACCTATCGGAATGATGCTATCTAAAAATGGGCAGCACTTCGTCTTAACAAAGACCTTAAGACCCGTCGGAATATGCGATCGCAATAAGCGATCGCAACCCATATCAGAATAAGGGGTAATAACCAACCAATCGCAAAGTGGAACCCTATTGGGTTATTGCGATCAAATACCGAAAACTATCAGAATGTGTAGAAGCCATCGGAATGTGTACAAAAACCCTTGTATTGCGATGGATGGCAACAGTTTCCGAAATTGGTGGCAAGAGTGAATCTCAATAAGCAAATGCAATAAGCTATTCTATCCGGATCTTAAACCATTTTTTTAAAAAAAAACTTAAATTCGACAACTTTTCAAGATATGAAATCAAGAACTTTATGAAAGAGACTTTTAAAATAACTAATACCTTTATCAAATCCGAAAATCAAATAGCTAAAACTCGAATAAGCCAATAAGCATTACAAGCTTATGTCCTAAACGCGTAAAAACTTATGTGTAAACCAAGAAGATCAATCCTTCAACCACGAAATCATAAAATCATACGCATGAAGTATGAATTTCGGATCAAAGGTAAAATAAATCAAGAAGTGTAGAATAAGACTAAGGATTTAAAAGCTTAAAAATGGAACTTGATTAATGAAATAAGCAATACAAGATGTTTAATCTTGAAAGATCAAAGGAGAAAATGAAATTTAGTGAGAGAAAGTTTAAGACTTTCTCTCTCTAAAACTAGAAAGAAAACTTGAAAATAAAAACTAGCTAAAACTCTCCAACCACCCTCCTAATGATGATTAGGATGGTATTTATAGGGAAGTGGGAGGCATGTGTGGTGCTTTCTTCTTTCTTTTTCTTCTCGACTCGACTTTAATTCTTCGTCTTTTCTCGACGTCGTCTCGGGATTTGAACTTTTCTTTTAATTTTCTTCTTCTATTAGACTTAAGTTCTTCGACTTTGTTAAACTTCCGTCTTTAGACTTTTTCTTCGATAAATCTTCAGAATAGGCCTTGGACTTCCGTTCTTTTTGCACTCTTGATCTTTTGACTTCGTCTTTTCCCGTTTTCTTCGATAAAAGCCCGTGAAAACCTGTGTTTTCTTCCTTTTTCTTATTTTGGTCCTAAAACACAATAAAAACACAAACCACGCATAATTCCGACTTTTACGACATAAATCACACGTTTTGGTCTTGTTATTATTGGAAATAAGTGGTAAAAGGATAAGTGTTTTCACACTTATTAAAGAGATACTTCCATTGCGCATAAATAAGCACGCGGAAGGAGTACTTCCACGACGAAGGAATAAGCCAATGTAAGAGATACTTCCATGGCAAAGGAATAAGTGCACGGAAGGATTACTTCCGCGGCGAAGGAATAAGCCAGTGGAAGAGATACTTCCATGGCAAGGAATAAGCACGCGGAAGGAGTACTTCAGCGGCGAAGGAATAAGCCAATGGAAGAGATACTTCCATGGCAAAGGAATAAACCCAGCAGAAGGTGGACTTCTGCGGCAAAGGAATATATCCAAAGATATTTGTGTGACGTACACATAAATAGTGGTATTAGTATACCCTACTAGTCCCCCAAGTTTAATGGTGCTACACTCGACTAGTTGTATTCAACTTAATCAAGTGTTCAAAAAATTACGATCACGTAGACCAGCGCGAATGGACGTATCATAGCCGCGTACGAAAGATAGAAATTGGGTTCGAATCGTGCGAACCAATGTGGATGGGTCTTGCCATAACCACGAATTGTCACATAGTATAAGACGTGTCTCAACTAACTTACGGGATAAGCTATGCCATTACGTGATGCGTACCGCTACTACCATAAGGACGGTCAAAGTTTTGACAAAATGTTGTTAGACGTGCACAATGTGTCTTTTACAAGTCCATCACGAGTCACGTGGTTTACGTAACTTACTACAACGTCTTGATAGCAAGGTGTCTAACAAGGATACATGATCCATGGTCGTTGGGTTTGCAACCCTCTTACACGACAAGTTGAATTATTAGGTTCACTCAATCCTCTTATTCCGCTTGGGAATGATAAGTACATGTACGCCCGTAGGCAGAAGATATCCGAGTGTACGGACTAGCACGGATGGACATACCATGACCGCGAATGATAAACATATAATTTAAAAAATATATGTAATAAAAAATATCGGAATATATCCTAATGACTAACTTGTAGTAATTTAAATGATATGTGTAATATCCTTTATTACTATAAACAATATACCCAAACTTACGGATTAGTTACGGAAGACGCGGCTCATGACCACAATGAAAAATTAAATATGACCGAACACACAGACGAGCACGGCTGGACATTCGATAACAGCGAATAAAAAATAAAATAATTATTGAATGTGCACATGAGTGCAGATGGACGGGCCATGGCCGCGAATCAGGATATTGCTACGTCGGGTCGCGATATATAGGAAAAATAATTTTAATCAAATAAAAAGATATATGTAATATCTCCTCGCCAATTTAAAAAGATATACGTAATATCTTTGATTGATATACAAAACATATTGGTAGTATATTTTTTAATTTCAAAATATATGGGTAATATTTTGTTACCTATGAAAAATAAGATATTGGAAATATCTAAATTTAAAAGATCGTGTAATATTTTATTAATATAAACAATATCTCCAAATGTGCGGACTAAGGCAAAAGGACGCGGCTTATGACGGCCGTGAAAAAAGGAAATAAAATACGTTCAAACGTGCAGACGAGCGCGGCTACACATACTATGACCGCGGATAAAAAATAAAATATATTTAGACGTACGGACTACCGCGAATGGTGGAACCAAGCAACTGCGGATATGAAAATTATGTAAAAATATACATCATCAACAAAAAAATGTATCAACATGACTAACATATGTTGACATATATTTGGATTCTAAGATATTATAAATCAATACGATTAACTCGGGATATTCTTGACTAATATGCATCATGATTTGGATTGACTCATTGTATCAAATATGCTGATATTATTATACGCGTACACATGTAAAAATTATATATCTGTAACTTTTGGAGGAAAGTATAATGAATGCTTAAAACGCACATGATGTTTACTGAATTAGCAACCAACGTCCTTTTTTTAAAACAAATGGCAAGTAGCAAAAGGAAAGATATTGGGAAGTTTTTAGAATGACCAATATTCTAAATTGATAATATTTAAGTAGATGATACATAGAATATCTTTTATCAATTAAAAATATAAGTAATTTCTTATTACCTATTTAAAACGATATGCGTACAATCCTTTATTATAAACAATATGTCCTATTATGCGTAAAACGCAACTCGATAAAATAATATATCGATAAAATAATTTATTATAAGCAAAATAATATTTGCTCCTTAAAAAAGAAACGTAACCCCTGAGTCATATACTTCGAAAAATATATCATGGGAATGATAATTTTGCATGAAGTCCGGTATGATGTCACCGAGAATAATTTTTACGATGTGAATACTTTTTAACTATGAATCACAATTATGTCATTATTGTTTGTAAAGGACTTATGTGACTAATCTTTAAACTGTGATATGATGTCACAGAGAATATTATATACACGCATATGACAAATCATTAAATCGGAGAATGAACAAGTATATGCGCACAACAGAATGTCTAACTAATGCAACTAGTAAAGACAAAATCATGGTTTTAGAGTTACCTAGTTTTAATATCGATACTTGCTTTTCAGCGATGTGAGAATATGAAGCCTGTTTTAGTCAGGGTCCCACAGATGGCGCCAACTTGTTGGAGCATAGTTTAGCTAGGCCGGTTCGACGACTCTCCTGGGCTGTTAATCGTCTCCCCGGGTCCTGAGTAATGCTGCAAACAAAGGTAAATCGGTTAGACGTGGACCCGAGGCCGGAGCCCCGGGGTCCATCTCCGACGGTCAAGTTAGTATCGGATTAATATTTGGTATAAGAGGTGTAGTTGTGAGAGAAAACATGATGTAGAATGAGACCCCTACCCCTGTTTATATAGGCTTAGGGTTTCTTGTAGGATAAGTAAGGTGTGTGTGGGTCGCGGGCCTGTCGGGCTGGGCCCTTAACCGACTGTACATCAACAAGTCTCTTATAATCTCTTCCTCTATTTTAATGTCGTTGATCATACCCGACTTTCTACTAAGAGCATCTGCCACTACGTTCGCCTTGCCAGGATGATACTGCAGATTAATGTCATAATCCTTCAACAGCTTTAACCATCTTCTCTGCCTCATGTTCAGTTCACACTGAGTAAAGGTGTATTTCAGGCTCTTGTGATCTGTGAAGATATCACATGATTCGCCATACAAGTAGTGCCTCCATATCTTTAATGCAAACACGACTACTGAAAGTTCCAAGTCATGCGTAGGGTAGTTCTCATCATAAGGCTTAAGCTGTCGTGATGCGTAAGCAATCACTTTCCCATGTTACATGAGAACACAACCATGTCCCTTCCCTGAAGCATCACTATAGATTTGAAATCCACCTGTACCAGATGGGAGAGTAAGAATCAGAGCAGATACCAGCCTCTACTTTAGGTCTTCAAAGCTCTTCTCTCTTTCTTCATGTAACACCCCATTTTGGAAATGGAAATATCACAACAATTATGGCGTGTCATCAAAGCATACAAGGAAAAATATCTAAACATTACTTGACAATAAAAGGAAAATACCGGAATCAAACATCGGTAGTCCAAAAGTAAAGCTCATCACACACAAACATAGTATAATAAAGGAAAGGACTAAACAATGTCCAAAGCATAAGTATCATAAGAAAGGAAAGGCATAAAGTAAAGAAGGCTAGACAGCTTCCAGTCCATATGCACGTACTCTTAGTTTCTACGAGCGTCCTTGAGTACCTGCCGTTTTGGGAACATAAAAAAGGAAAACGGCTGAGCAAATACGCTCAGTGCACGGATTTACAACAAAGCATGAATAGGATAAGCATATAACATAATAACAGCGGAAGAAACTAAGTCCCGAGTAACCTGGTAAAGTCTTAATAAAACTGGTTTTATAGTTTGAAAGTCTTATGTTTATCTTATAAAACTGTTTGTCATATTTTACCATTAGCCAATATAGGTCATGAAAATCCACCGTGCATGAATACTTGGAGGGGTGACCTCATCATGCAAATTAGAGGGGCTGCCTCTAATTTAATATACTGGTTTTTGGGTAGGAGGGATCAGCTCCTTGTGAAGGATGCAAGGCACACACCACATTCACCATGTAATCCTGAATAAAAACATGTAACTAGGATGCACCCATACGCCCCACATGATAAATATAAATAAATGGCCAAAAGCTGAAGGGACGCCACGAGCAATCACTCCGCCGTGGTGAAGTCATAACATCAATGCCTCTAATGTTATGGTTATGGTACCTCCATAACTAGGTGAAACTGGTCATGCATGTATATGACTATAGGTAATCTTAATTAAACATAAGCAATCAAACACATAACTTATACTACGAGAAAATAGTTGGCTGCATACGGGGAATCCTAATAAGGAAAGAATGTCCATACAGAAAGGACGGGAATCCGTACCTTATGTCAAGTGAACGAGAAAGACGAACGGCGAGAAATCCTACTTTCGAATCACTAGTGCTACATAAATACGTACATGAATAAGTATCTGCTTACTAAATACATAGCTGGTTTTATGTCATGTCTTAGCTTATTTTATGTGTTCTTACCATGTTTTACTGTTTCTAAGCCTTTAACTGTGTTTTATCTTATATTTTGTTTGATCTGATTAAGTATTTATGGTATTTCACGTGTTATTATACTTACTGTGTAATAATAAGTAACTTTCCAAAAATAGCAGGTTTCCTAAAATAGAAAGTTTCCAAAAATAGAAATTTTCCAAAAATAGAAAGTTTCCAAAAATAGATTTACTGCTTAAAATAGATAAGTTTCTAAAAATAGAAAGTTTCCATAAATAGATTAGCTGCCTTAATTAAATAAGTTTCTATAATTAGATTAGCTGCCTAAAATAAATAAGTTTCTAAAAATTGCTGGTTTCCATAAATAGATTAGCGGCCTTATTTAATTAAGTTTCTAAAAATAGAAAGTTTCCATAATTAGAAATAAACTGGTTAAATAAGCTAAGTATATAAGCCTAAGTGTTTTCATGATTATTTTCTAAGTCATATGATATAGTGTATAGTTTAATAATTATTTCATGTAATTTAATTAAACTATAGGTTATAATATTTAATTAAAGTATAACATGTTTTTAATTAAATAAGTTAAATACTTAGGTTAAAATATGTATTATTATATATTAATAATATAACCTAAGTCATGTTAATTAATTAATTATATCCATGGTTTTAAAATAATTAATTAATTATAAGTCTTAAATATATAAATACTTAGGTTAAAATAATTTCATGATCATTAATAATTAAATAACCTAAGTCATGTTATTAAATTAATCACATCATTTTATTAATTTAATTTTAACCTAAGATCATAAACATAAAAAAACTAAACATAAACCATGAACCAGATCTAGACTAAAAAGCATGAACCGGACATGAAATCAACACCGTACCGCGAACTAACTCGGGGTACCCCGTGTTTCCTTGCTTCCGTGGGACCCACACGTACCAACCAAGACCATATGGTCTTGTTGGTGGTCGGCTTGGCAAACCGAAACCCATTTGGGTTCGGTTGCAGCCTGCGGCCAAATCAAACACCCCTTAAAAACACTCCTTTGATTTTATTTAACACCAAAACATGTTAGATCCATGATTAATTATTATGTTTTTGAAAAAACATCACATGTTCATAATTTATAAAAAGATTAAATCAAAAGAAAAGGTTTAAAAAGGTTTTACCGAATTCGTGGATCAAGAGGACGAAGAACCAACACGACCAATCACCAAAACTTCAAGATCAAAGATCAAAATCACCTTGTATGGTGTTTGTAGGGTGGCGGCACAAAGAGACAAAGGGAAGGAGGAGGTTTTAGGTTTTCTTAAAATCTTCTGTAAAGTTTATTTGAGTAGTGTAAAAATAATAAACCCCCTTTTAGTAAATTTGACAAATGGGCTTGGCCCATTTGTCCTTGTTGGCCGCGGGTAGGGACCCCACTTGGGGTATCCGTACCTTTTTCCGTGTCTCGTTATTTAGTTACACGTTTGTGATTATTTATGTTCGTGTTTTAAATGTTCTCGTTACGTAAATACCATGATCTAATATATTTAATTACGCTCGTAATAAATATATATACGTAATTAATAATAGTTCGTATTTTAATTACGTTCATACTTTCATGATCGCATGTTCGTGATTAATTATCGTCAATAATTATTACATGATCGTGCTTAGTAAATACTTATCGTGTTCTAACACGTACGTAATACGTAAACTCCTAACACGTAATTGTAATCATGCTATATTAGGAAAGTTTTAATCTAGTACGTACGATCCTAAGGGTACTTTGCATGGTAAAAGCATGCGGGTTTTACAACTCTTCCCCCCTAAAAAGAATAATTCGTTCCCGAATTATAGATAAAGTAAACTGGAAAAGAAGAACATACCCGAATTCAAAATATAAAATGAGGGTAAGAAGCCCGGATAGACTCCTCTGTTTCCCAAGTGGCTTCCTGCTCGGTATGATCCCTCCATAGAATTTTGACGAATGGAATCGTCTTCTTTCTCATGACTCGTTCTTGTCTGTCAAGAACTCGTTCGGGTTCTTCTATAAAAGTGAGATCTTCACGTATATGTTCCAGTGGATACTGAACCATGTGAAGGGGATGATACTGGTACCCTCTGAGTAAGGACACATGAAACACATTGTGCACATGCGAAAGCTGCGGAGGTAACGCCAATCGGTAAGTTACTTCACCGACTCGTTCAATGATATCAAACGGTCCGATGAAACGAGGACTGAGCTTCCCTTTAATCCCGAAGCGTCTAACACCACGTGCCGGCGAAACCTTAAGGAAGACGTGATCTCCTATGTTAAAGTGTATATCCCTATGATGCTTATCGGCGTAACTCTTCTGACGTGACCGTGCTTCCTGAATTTTCTGCTTAGCTACTGCGATCTTCTCACTGGTCATCTCTATGATTTCGGTCCTTCGAGTGTTCGCTCGCCAACCTGATCCCAACAGATTGGGGTGCGACACTTTCTGCCATACAACATCTCAAATGGAGCACACTTGATGCTTGCGTGTCAGCTGTTGTTGTATGCAAACTCCACCAAACAGATGTATTCGTCCCAATCACCCGTCCATTCCAACGCACATGACCTCAACATATCTTCCAATGTCTGGATGGTTCGCTCCGACTGTCCGTCCGTTTGAGGATGAAAAGTCGTGCTAAGCTTAAGTTGTGTACCCCAAGCTTTCTGCAGACTTTTCCAAAAGCGCGAAGTGAATCGAGGATCTCTGTCTGAGACGATGCTGGATGGTGCACCGTGGAGTCTCATGATCTCTCGTCTGTACGTATCTGCGAGTTTACTTACCGGATCTTCCTTGCGGATCGGTAAGAAATGAGCTGATTTGGTAAGTCGATCAACGATAACCCAAATTGCATCGTGCTTCCTTTTGGTAGGCGGAAGACCGGTAATAAAATCCATGGTGATTTTATCCCACTTCCACTCTGGAATATCTAACGGTTGAAGGAGACCGCCAGATCGCTGATGCTCGATCTTAACCTGCTGGAAGGTAAGACACTTCGAGACGTAAGTGGCCACATCTTGTTTCATACCACTCCACCAAAAGTATTGTTTGATGTCATGGTACATCTTAGTCGAACCAGGAAGTATAGAGAATGGGGAGCTATGAGCTTCAGCTAACAAAGCTTCCTGGAGTTCTTGGTCATCAGGAACACCAAGCCTAGTGCCCTGTCATACGATACCATCTGCATCTACTTTAAATTCTGTCTGCTTCTCCAAATTCTGTACTATCGCCCAGATTTCTCCGTCATCCTTCTGAGCTTCCTTGATATTAGATAGAAACTCGGATTCTACTCTAAGATTAGCCCAGTAACCGTGCTGTCCACGTACCATGTACTCGACGTCTAGTCGCTCCAAGTCTCTTATGATTTCCTCTTCGATTCTAATGTCGTTGATCATTCTGGACTTCCTGCTAAGAGCATCTGCTACTACATTTGCCTTTCCGGGATGATACTGTAGATTAATGTCATAATCCTTCAACAGCTCTAACCATCTCCTCTGCCTCATGTTCAATTCACGTTGAGTGAAGATATATACTTCAAGCTCTTGTGGTCCGTGAAAATGTCACATGATTCTCCATATAAGTAGTGCCTCCATATCTTCAATGCAAACACGACTGCAGCAAGTTCCAGATCATGCGTGGGGTAATTTTCTTCATAAGGCTTAAGTTGCCGTGAAGCGTACGCGATCACTTTCCCATGTTGCATGAGAACACAGCCAGGTCCCTTCCCCGATGCATCACTGTAGATTTAAAATCCACCCGTACCAGATGGTAGAGTAAGAATAGGTGCAGATACTAGCTTCTGCTTCAGGTCTTCAAATCTCTTCTCTCGATCTTCAGTCCAGACGAATTTCTCCCCTTTCCGCATCAGTTTGGTCAATGGTAGTGTTAGGCGGGAAAAGTTCTCCACGAACCTACGGTAATAGCCAGCTAAGCCTAAGAAACTGCGGACTTCCGTCGCTGATGTCGGCCTTGGCCACTTAGTGATGGCCTCAACCTTCGCTGGATCCATAGTGATTTCTTTCTGCTGATAAAATGTGACCTAAGAATGCCACCTTGTCTAACCAGAACTCACACTTGGAGAATTTAGCATACAGCTGCTTCTGGCGAAGAATCTGTAGTACTGTACGAAGATGGTTGATGTAGAGGTTTTGTACCCTTTAGGAAAAGGATGACAAATAGTGGTAGTATTAAGTGTCGGTTTAGGAAAACCGAGCACTAATGACCCAAATGAAGTCCAAGTTCGTTTCCCAAGGAGGTATATGTGTGTGAAAAACTTGCCAAATGTTTGTGATTAATGATTGGTTTAGAAGGGGATTAGAAGAGAAAATGACGAAGTCGAAAAAAATAAAAATTAACTAAAAATCACTATTAGAAAGTTAAGACGTAGAACCTAAAAAATCACCAAAAATAAAATAAATTCTAAAAATTACCAAAAATTCACCAAAAATAAAAAATAATAAACTAAGAGTTTACCAATTATCAAAACTTTTTCAAACCTTTTAAATAATTAAATATTCAATTTTTAAATGCTAATTAAAGCCCTAAAAATCAAATAAATTATCAAAAAGCCCAAATAAAGATTTTTCAATTGATAACCCTCTAAAATGACCTAAAATGATTAAAAACTATTTTTGGAAATTTTTAAACTAATCAAAACTATTTAAAATGATTTAAAAGCTATTAAAACTTAAAATAATTATAAAAGTTAATCTATAAGTGATAAAATTATTCTAAAAGTTGCTAAATTCCTATTTTAATGTATTTAACCTAAGAAAAATGTAAAAAGTTGGAAAAAGTGAAATTTTAAAAATAATAATAAAATAATATTAAAAATCTAAAAATTATAAAAAAATTCTAAAAACTTACAAACTAGTTTATTTTAACCTAAATAACCAGAAAATGAAAGTGAAATTACCAAAATACCCCTAATGGGCCCTCAAATGGGCCAAATCCAAATTCAGTCAACACAAATGGGCTTTTGGGCCCAAAAAGTCAAACTTGGCCCAATTGACTTGGAAAAGCCCTATCTGACTTAAAATTTAATTCTAAGAACAAAACTCTAAAGGCCCAAAAGCTGAAAATGTGCTTATCACAGCTTATTGAACACAAAGCTTATTCTTATTGGGCTTTTCAGCCCATTAAGCCATAAGCTAATGCCATAAGCTCTAATTTGACACACAACCCTCTTTTTGGATGCTTAAGAGATCTGTCAAAAGAAATTTTCAATAAGCTCAATCAATAAGCCAGAAAATAGAAAAGTAAAATTCCACAAAACGACAAAATAGTCGGGTTTGAGATTTAAGGCACCTCAGAAGCTCTAGTTTGTTGCAAAAGCTCACAAATAGCTTAACTAAGAATAATCAATTAAGAAAATCACAAAAAGCCAAGTAGAATAAGCTGTAGGAGCAAATAAGCTGGCTGAAAAAGCCAAATAAGCTAGTTTTCTAGCAAAAGCTTAACCAAAAGACTTGTAAAATTCCAGACTTGATATTAAGCTGAGAAAAATGATTTCTATTACAAAAGATAAGTTGTTGCATGTACCAATAAGCAAAACAGATTCAAATAAGCTGAAAACCAAGTTTGACCAAAAGTCAAACGCTGATAAGTTGAAATCAAACGCTGACAGGAACAAAGTAGGCGTTGACAGACTTAATGAAGTGTAAGAACTTGTTTCACCCTGCTGGTCAAGGTTTGAGTACAAACCTTGTGAATCAAAGCTTACCAGTTGGGTAAACTTGATGTATTTTGGCAAAAATAAGCCAATAAGCCAGTGGGCTTATAAGCTATGAACAAAGCTATCCAAATAGCCAAATATCCTCACAAGCAGCAAACAAATAATATCCAAGCAACAATACAACAATCCTAATGCTAGAAATAACAATGCAACACCAAATGAGGTGGTCACTTTGCTGATGCAAATGACCACTTCAGCAGACTTTGATAAGCTATAAAAACCACAATAAGCCACCAAATTCAACAAGCAGATAACCAATAGATAGCTTATCACCCAAACTATTCCCAAACCTGATTTCAGACCTTAGATCCAACTAACAAAGAAGTTATTGGATCTGATGTGTTTGACCAAATTCAAAACCACTTTTATCAGATTTTGCAAAACTTAGAATCCCTTTTTCAATACTTTCAGAAAGTGAACCAATGGCAAAAACTTGTATATTATGACTTGTTTAGACCACCCAAACTCAAAGAACCAAGGGCACAAGGCCACAAGGCCTTGATAGCCAGTAATCCCAAACAACCCTTAATCAAGCAGTTAACAAAGGAACTACTGATTTCTACACACAACCTATTGATTTTAATGATCAAAAACACTTAAACAATAGCAAATAACACAATCAAACTCAAAAGTCACCAGCACAAACACCAATACTCAAAATCAAAGCACCAAATCAAAAACAGTCATAAACATGAAATTTTTAGGGGAATCTTAACAAGAGATTATACCTGCCTTCCACAACATCCTAGGAAGGCCAGCAATGCTCCTTGGACCTTGTTCAACAACTAGAACAAGACCAAGGTACTTCAACTAAGGTGATGCAACACTGCCTTGGTTGATGGTTCAAAGTAGAACCTCAAGGACTTGATGTCTTCAACACAAGCAGCAAACAACTCAACCAAGGGCTCTAATCCCTTCACAAGCTTGGTGTCAACAAGCTTGTAAGAGCTTATAGCTAATGGTCAAGGGTTAGTACACAAAATAACCAAAACAGAACCTAGGATTCCAAGGTTTTTGAACCTTAAAAACCTTTCAAACCAAGACGTGCCTTAACCACAAGGTTAAGGAAGGTCTAATCAAACAAATGGAACTCAGAATTAGGCTACTCAAACACCAAACTTTTAACTAAATCAAAAAGAGATTTCAAATTTCAGAAATTCAAATTTTATTTAACTTAAAAAGGAATTACAAAGATTGATAGCCTAAAACTGGAACAAAAGCTCTCTCACATGTTGAGGAGTCTTTTTATAGGCAAATGCCAAGGTTACACTGTTCATAAACCCTAGATGTGAAATTCCCTAAATGCCCTAAGTCCTTGAGTACGTTTGTTGTTGTTGAGCTGTCCAAAATGATCCTACACGTTCATTTTAGCTTTGTGATCAAGCAAAGGTTCTCAGCTGTTGATCTTGACACGTCACATGACTTGGAGGCTAAGTTGCTTGCTGATTGGTGGAAAGGGTATTGGGGTAGGGTCCATAGTGAGTGGAGATGAGGGTTTTGTGTGTGGGATAGGTTCCTGCATGTGTGAATCAAACGTGTGCCTGGGTAATTTCATTTTACCCTTTGTTTAAGTTGGTGTAAAATCTGGGCTGTAAAGGTGAATAGTTGTCCTTTTGATCCGTTTTTGGTGGAGTGGAGAGTTGTTTGGCGCAAATTCGTGTTTGAATGTTTGAAGTTAACAGCTTTGGCCCTTATTCTTTCTTTCTTTTGTCTTTTATGTTTAAAAACCCATCAGCGCCCATTTCCTTTGTATCAACGTTTCATCACTTGTCACTTTTGGCACAAACTTTTCACAACATGTTTCAAGGGTTATTTTTGACATGTTTTCATAATTGAAGGACTGATTTTGGACAATGTTGATCTTCAAAGGTCTTCAATGTATCTTAATCTTCATGAGGGACCATTATTGGCAGTTTGGATTTGTTGAGGGACTAATCTTGCCATTTCTTCAAAGTTGAAGGACCTTTTGTGTAATTTTGACAAACTTAAGGGACCAAACTTGTAATTATTAATATACAAGGGTTTTAAGTGTCATTTCTTCAATAAATGAGGATCAATCTTGTTTGACTTCAAGTTCTCAAGGTAATTTGTTGAGAATTCCATGATTAAGGCCCGGTTCTTTGTACGGCTTCGTTTCTCGTGTCCGTTTTTCCTTGTAATTTGTGATCTTTTATCTTTTTCACGATATCCATACCTAAAATACACAAGTAAACAAACACAAGCATATATATGGTATTTTATGACATTTTTATGCATTTAAAGCCCGAAAAGAACGATGAGATCATGTATAAATGCCATCTCATCACTCCCCCATACTAAGCCAGTACCGTGCCCTCACGCAATGCTAGAATAAAGTATCTAAGCATCACCAAAGTTCAATTTTTATTAACCTTTATTGAAGAGTAAAAGACTTGCAACATACTACGATGATGTGTAAAGACATAATGTATGATTTTCATCACAAAAAGTGACTTTTAGGGTCAAAGAATAGAGACAAGTTAATGTCCCTTAGAGTAAACTTCGTCATCCTTGATTGTCATACATTCCATGCTAAGTGCAAAAACAAGATCATTGTTGGTACAAGTCACAATGCTAACACTACTCATACGTCCAAATTGTGTAATACTTTTTCTCCCCGCATTCCTAGTTATTATAAAAGGAAATGGGTTACTAGCATTTTTTATCTATTTGTCATGGATCACAAGTGATTCATATTGACTTATTTGAGTAGTTATTAGTCCGAAAGCAAAGTAGCACGATTTGATCGATAGTTAGCCGAAGGACAAAATCTTTTAAAACGGCTTCTCGTGTATCTCCTTAAGTTCATATCTTGGCATGACTCGTTTCACGATTTGAGACCTTTCTCGGACCGATATTTGGCATGTACTTCATACTTCAAATCTTGGGAAGACGTTCTTGAAATAATGGTCTTCTCTTCATATATTTGGAATTTCTTCACTTGACGTTTTTGAGAGATTCATCATATAGGACCACGACTTCATCATTTTTCTTCAATCTTTACTTTGGATTTTGATATACAACGATCCGCCTCCTTTTCGGACTTGGATATATTTATCCTCATACCTTGTTAGGGTCTTTTTGGATAGACTTTCTCCATTCTTTAGGGGAGTAATTGCTTCTCGTCGTGTGTCTCGATCCTTCATATTGATTTAGGAATAATGATACTTCACATCATCTTTGGATCTTTAGCAAAAATAGAGCTCCTCATGCCTTGTTAGGGCCTTTTTGGATAATCGCCAATCTTCGCGTCCCGCTTCAATAAGTTATGCCTTGGCTATGAACTCTATTCAACCCCGAGCAACTTTTAAACGATCTTGCGCTAGAGGCTAAGTAACCTTTCAAATCGTACGACCTTACTTATTGCAATTATGATTTATTCCTAATGCATTGATCTTATGGGAAGAAAAAGCCACAATTAAAAACATATGAGTTTTTGAAAGAACATTTTCATGTTCTACGTTTAGCATGATCACTTGTCTAACTCTATCATTTCTCGTTCTTCACTATATAAAGACCTCTAATTAAAGAGACTCGTGAATACTTAGCCATGCAAGTCAAAATTAAGCCAAATTTGGATTAGCTTTCATTAAGACTATATCAAATCAAAGTTTTGGGTTTTCAAGCCACCTATAGGATCTTGCACTTTCTTGGACTTTTTTCAAGATTAGAGAATGTGTTTTATAGTTCCCTTGATAAGTGACTTTCTAGAATCAATTATAGGAACTTGCGAAAAGTTCTTGTTCTTAACCCGAATGAATTAAGACTTTCGCGTTTTAAAGCTCCCTATATAAAAGTCTAGCAAAACTTGAATTGAGCGGGTTAAGGAATGTAAATGGCTCCAAATGCCCATCAAGTCAAAAATTAACTCTTATTCTACCCATCGGAAAATATACATTCGTGTCTTAAAAACACTTATGAAAACTAAGAAAAAATTTTAAAATTCGGCTATTTTTAGCCTTATTAGCAAAACAAAACATTGAAAATTGGAAAGCGTGAGGGCGTAGCAAAGCAAGTACCTATTCACCCCCCATACTAAAAGTAAACATTGTCCTCAATGTTTCGAGTCTAAAGGTGGAGCACCCCTATACTAGAGACGAAGAGTCAAATGCTTAGGATCTAGCATGGAAAGGGTGATCAACAATATATCTAAAGCCGTTTATTAATTATGCTAAAAGATAATTGTTAGAACAATAAAGGATATGTCATGGAATCATAAAAAACTTCTTCAAACGAACGATGGAGGCTCACGTAAACGAACATGAGAGTCTTCAATCGTTGATGATGATGATGATCTAGAAAACACAATCACAAACAACCACGAGACAACGAGTTGAAAGGGTACAAATCCCCTTAATAGTTAATAGTGAGCATAAAAGATAAGCATGGGATCTCCCCCACGAGGCACCTCTTTTTTTGATTACCGAGTCATGAGCTCGACTCGATCCCCTCAAAATGTGAACATTTAGGGAAAAATCATGGTATGGTCAATGGGGCTTACATGATAAACAAGTCCCAAAAAGCAACCGGTATAAAAGGACTAAGTCCTTAAATGATGCAAAATACCGGGGTCGAAAATGGCGTTCTCGTTTTCATTGGAAAAACAATTTAACGCCACTTCAACATGTGCCATAAACTCAAAGAGTTTGAAGAAAATAGATGAGAAGTAGAAGGGTGAGACAATTGGTAAGACAAACTTTCGAGCTACTCGAGGTAGACTCGCACCAAGCAAATAGAAAGATTTTCCATTTATTGCATCGGTGGAAGACCGAGATTTCCCTTTATATGAAATTTCGGGATCGAATATCTCGTCCTCGGTGGAGAAGGATGAGGGAACATAAGGGGCTTCCCCCATACTAGAACCACACAAAGCATCGTCAAAAGGAGTAGACGAGCTTGTAGTACTCGAATCACGTGGTGATGACGGAGTTAGATTTGTAGAAAAATCAATTAAATCACATTTAAGATCTTTTCCATTTTTATCTTTTAAAATCTCCTTATGAAAACCTTTTTTGATTATGTCGAAAATATTTGGTGTTTCTAAGACGATGTTAGTTACACTAAAAATTCTCACATTTTGAAACCGTTTTGGTTTTGGTGGTGGCAAGTTCTCAAAACGTTTATCGACGAAGAAAACCTCCCCATCGGGGTCTTCATATTCACCATCCGAAGGATCTTCCGTAGAAACCGGCAACTTATCAACACTTTTTAAGAATGAATGTTCGAGGTGAGGCGAAGGATTTTTCGATTCAAGTATTGATGGTTTCTTCTTTGTAGGCTTTACACTCATAACCTCCACCGGCGGAGGAAATGGTATGTTGTTTTTGGCGACATTTCCTAAAACTCTTGGTGAAAATTCTTTGCAAACGACATTGGTTGAATCACCATGGTTTAAAGTAGCAATAGAATAGACATGAGAAAGATTGGAGTTTTGTGTTGCATTGATGACAAGTTCTTCTTCATTGAAACGAAGGGTGATTTTTCGAGCATGAACATCGATAAGTGCTCTTGATGTATCCAAAAATGAACGACCCAAAATGAGAGGAACTTTTCGATCGATAGGAATGTCTACAACGATAAAGTAAACGGGATAGTAAAACTTTCCGACTTTAACAAAAACGTCTTCGGCTACTCCACATGCTAAAATCGTAGAATGATCGGCCATCTCGATAGACATGTTCGAAGGAGTAAGAGCCGGAAGCGAAAGCGATTTGAAAATCTCAAGAGGCATTAAATTAATACTAGCACCAAGATCGGCCAAGGCGTAGCATTCCTCCATATCTTGAATAGCACACGGAATCAAAAATTTACCGGGATCACCGACTTTTTGTGGTATGCGGCTAAGAAAAACCGATGAACAACTAGACGATTGTTGTAACTTCTCTTTGTTGTTAAGCATACTTTTGAAGTTTGCGGCAAATCGAGGCATCATGATAAGAGCGTCGGCAAAACTTATATTAAAATGTAGATCACGAAACATTTTCATAAATAGCTCAAATTGATAATTGTTCCGTTCTTGTGCTTTCTCTTTGTTTCGTCTTGAAGGGTAAGGTAAAGGTGAAGGTGAAGGTAGTGTGGGTTGGTCATTAGGCAACGGCCTTGGAAACTCGGGTTCCACAATTGGTATTGGTTCAACCGTAGGTGTGGTTTGAGCGGTACTTCGTGGGATTGTAACGTGCTCCTTTTCGACCATCACCTCGGGTTCTTTCTCGATTTCCTTCTCCTTAGAAGTACTTGTACGAGAGATTGGTTCCTTGAAAGTTTTACCACTTCGTGTAGCAACAACCTTCAATTCTCCCCTCGGGTTGTTAATGGTATCACTAGGAAGACCACCCGAAGAAGAGGGTTTACACATGATTGCTTCAAACATTTTAGCCATTCGGTCCTCAAATTTTGATTGCCTAGCATCCGCTTTTAATAACTCTTGCTTAATCTCATGTTGTCCTAATTCCATCTTTTGTTGGTTTTGTTAAAGACGTTGGACATTTCCTTCCATTTTGTTTCCATGAGTTTTAAGTTCATTAGCAAGTTCATTTTTAAGCTCGTTTTTCAACTCGGATCTTAAGCTAATCATCTCACGTTGCATATTATCAAATTTAGCATCATTTGCTTTTGCATAATCCAAAAATTCTCCTTGCAAATTTTTAGTGTGAGCATTTTGAAAACCTTGTGTAGTGTTTTTAAAATCACGGTTTTGGTTTTGATTAGAAATTTGTCCATTCCCACTTTGATAATTCCCTTTGTTGTAATTGCGTGTGTTGCCTTGGTAATTACCTTGGTTGTTGTTTCGATAATTGTTAACATTTTGGTTTGGTGGAGCTTGATTTTGGTGGGAACCTTGGCCGTTTTGGTTGTAAGTTCCCGTTGCTACATAAGCACTAGAAGTGTTACCATCCGCGGTAATGCACTCGGAAAGATCATGAGCTCCTCCACAAGATAAACAACTCTTAGCAACCGCTTTAACCGAAGCGGAATTGGAAGCTTCTTGAGCCTTCCAATGGGACATTAGATTAGCAAATCTATCAAAAAACCGGTTTTCCTCATTAGCTTCATCATGTAAGGCGTTAATGATACGAGACGATTGTGACGAAGATGACGAACCCATATTGGCAACACTCGGTGTGTTACGAGGGTTATAAACCTTAGATCTATTTTCAATGATTTGTAAAGCCTCATTTGTCGTCTTGCACAAAAAATTACCACCCGCGGCGGCATTCAAATAATCTCGTTCATGATCATTAAGCCCATTATAAAAAGTATCCACTTGATGCAATTCCGTAAAATCATGGTGTGGACATTCATGTAACATCTCTTTAAATCGTTCCCATGCCATTGAAAAACTTTCATTGTTACGTTGCATAAATCGTGAAATCTCATTTTTCAAGTGTGTTGTTTTAGATGGTGGAAAAAACTTGTTCACAAACTTAGAAACGAGATCGGCCCATGTCAAAATCGAATTTGGCGGTTCTTTCTCGAGCCAAATTTTTGCGGGTCCATCCAACGAGTATGGAAACAACATCATCTTAATGGCGTCATGTGGAACATCCTTAAATTTGCTAGTGGCGGTGAGACGGTTGAAATTCCTAATGTGGTAATGCGGGTTGTCTTTCTCGTGACCTCTAAACTTATTTGCTTGGAACATCGACATTAAACCCGTCTTAATCTCGAAATTCTCCGCAAGGATGGCGGGAATCACAATAGCCTCTCCAAAACCCTCGGTGGGTGCTTGTAGAAACTCCATCATAGTACGATTAGCCATGACGACTTCTTGTTCTACAATAGGTTCAACAATTGGAGGTTCTTCAACAATCAACGTCTCTTGATTGGCTTGTTTTTGAAGTCGTTTACGAGCTCGTTTTGCTTGATTACGAGTGATCATAAACTTCACGAAGAATGGGAGGTGAGCAAAGCAGATTCTTTTTTTTGGGTGTTTTGTGAATTTTCAATTTTTTTTGTGTTTTTGATGATATTTAATTTTTTTGGATTTTGGTGTATCTTCGTAGACAACAATCTACAAAATCTCTCCTCGAATCAAACTCTTGATTAAAGAAGCCTCAAAGGAATGAAAACGATCACGTGGAGTGAACGCCTTCTAATGACTTTAGAACTTTGGTGAAAACCAAATTGTTCAAGAGGGTTTTAATCACAAAGAAAACCAAGCAAATATAGTATACGTAATAATACTTTGGGCGGCAAAACCCTCGATTAGCCTTCAATCTCAAAATACTCACAAGCAAGCGGGGAAACGAGGCGGCGCGAAGCACTTAAGAGCCTTTTTCCTTAGGGTATATTTTATAATACCCGCCTTATACCCACCTTATAGTTTGTATCTTTCAAAATCGAGCTTCACGAAAGTATTTATCTATTTTTGCCTTTTTCTTTTTGTTTGAGATTCGAATATAATAATTAGGAGATCAAATCCCAATTAAGGTTGTGTTTTCACACTTTTGGAGATATTGTAAATTTATTGTGATACTTAATACTATATATTAATAATATTTGTACAAGAAAAACCAAGAAAACCGATAATACGTATTAGTAGAGTTCTACTAATACAAATACTATTTGGTTAATATTAAAAACAACAATGCAAATTAATCACGACACACCTCCCCGGCAGCGGCGCCAAAATTGATGTAGAGGTTTTGTACCCTTTAGGAAAAGGATGACAAATAGTGGTAGTATTAAGTGTCGGTTTAGGAAAACCGAGCACTAATGACCCAAATGAAGTCCAAGTTCGTTTCCCAAGGAGGTATATGTGTGTGAAAAACTTGCCAAATGTTTGTGATTAATGATTGGTTTAGAAGGGGATTAGAAGAGAAAATGACGAAGTCGAAAAAAATAAAAATTAACTAAAAATCACTATTAGAAAGTTAAGACGTAGAACCTAAAAAATCACCAAAAATAAAATAAATTCTAAAAATTACCAAAAATTCACCAAAAATCAAAAATAATAAACTAAGAGTTTACCAATTATCAAAACTTTTTCAAACCTTTTAAATAATTAAATATTCAATTTTTAAATGCTAATTAAAGCCCTAAAAATCAAATAAATTATCAAAAAGCCCAAATAAAGATTTTTCAATTGATAACCCTCTAAAATGACCTAAAATGATTAAAAACTATTTTTGGAAATTTTAAAACTAATCAAAACTATTTAAAATGATTTAAAAACTATTAAAACTTAAAATAATTATAAAAGTTAATCTATAAGTGATAAAATTATTCAAAAAGTTGCTAAATTCCTATTTTAATGTATTTAACCTAAGAAAAATGTAAAAAGTTGGAAAAAGTGAAATTTTAAAAATAATAATAAAATAATAATAAAATAATATTAAAAATCTAAAAATTATAAAAAATTCTAAAAACTTGCAAACTAGTTTATTTTAACCTAAATAATCAGAAAATGAAAGTGAAATTACCAAAATACCCCTAATGGGCCCTCAAATGGGCCAAATCCAAATTCAGTCAACACAAATGGGCTTTTGGGCCCAAAAAGTCAAACTTGGCCCAATTGACTTGGAAAAGCCCTATCTGACTTAAAATTTAATTCTAAGAACAAAACTCTAAAGGCCCAAAAGCTGAAAATGTGCTTATCACAGCTTATTGAACACAAAGCTTATTCTTATTGGGCTTTTCAGCCCATTAAGCCATAAGCTAATGCCATAAGCTCTAATTTGACACACAACCCTCTTTTTGGATGCTTAAGAGATCTGTCAAAAGAAATTTTCAATAAGCCAGAAAATAGAAAAGTAAAATTCCACAAAACGACAAAATAGTCGGGTTTGAGATTTAAGGCACCTCAGAAGCTCTAGTTTGTTGCAAAAGCTCACAAATAGCTTAACTAAGAATAATCAATTAAGAAAATCACAAAAAGCCAAGTAGAATAAGCTGTAGGAGCAAATAAGCTGGCTGAAAAAGCCAAATAAGCTAGTTTTCTAGCAAAAGCTTAACCAAAAGACTTGTAAACTTCCAGACTTGATATTAAGCTGAGAAAAATGATTTCTATTACAAAAGATAAGTTGTTGCATGTACCAATAAGCAAAACAGATTCAAATAAGCTGAAAACCAAGTTTGACCAAAAGTCAAACGCTGATAAGTTGAAATCAAACGCTGACAGGAACAAAGTAGGCGTTGACAGACTTAATGAAGTGTAAGAACTTGTTTCACCCTGCTGGTCAAGGTTTGAGTACAAACCTTGTGAATCAAAGCTTACCAGTTGGGTAAACTTGATGTATTTTGGCAAAAATAAGCCAATAAGCCAGTGGGCTTATAAGCTATGAACAAAGCTATCCAAATAGCCAAATATCCTCACAAGCAGCAAACAAATAAGATCCAAGCAACAATACAACAATCCTAATGCTAGAAATAACAATGCAACACCAAATGAGGTGGTCACTTTGCTGATGCAAATGACCACTTCAGCAGACTTTGATAAGCTATAAAAACCACAATAAGCCACCAAATTCAACAAGCAGATAACCAATAGATAGCTTATCACCCAAACTATTCCCAAACCTGATTTCAGACCTTAGATCCAACTAACAAAGAAGTTATTGGATCTGATGTGTTTGACCAAATTCAAAACCACTTTTATCAGATTTTGCAAAACTTAGAATCCCTTTTTCAATACTTTCAGAAAGTGAACCAATGGCAAAAACTTGTATATTATGACTTGTTTAGACCACCCAAACTCAAAGAACCAAGGGCACAAGGCCACAAGGCCTTGATAGCCAGTAATCCCAAACAACCCTTAATCAAGCAGTTAACAAAGGAACTACTGATTTCTACACACAACCTATTGATTTTAATGATCAAAAACACTTAAACAATAGCAAATAACACAATCAAACTCAAAAGTCACCAGCACAAACACCAATACTCAAAATCAAAGCACCAAATCAAAAACAGTCATAAACATGAAATTTTTAGGGGAATCTTAACAAGAGATTATACCTGCCTTCCACAACATCCTAGGAAGGCCAGCAATGCTCCTTGGACCTTGTTCAACAACTAGAACAAGACCAAGGTACTTTAACTAAGGTGATGCAACACTGCCTTGGTTGATGGTTCAAAGTAGAACCTCAAGGACTTGATGTCTTCAACACAAGCAGCAAACAACTCAACCAAGGGCTCTAATCCCTTCACAAGCTTGGTGTCAACAAGCTTGTAAGAGCTTATAGCTAATGGTCAAGGGTTAGTACACAAAATAACCAAAACAAAACCTAGGATTCCAAGGTTTTTGAACCTTAAAAACCTTTCAAACCAAGACGTGCCTTAACCACAAGGTTAAGGAAGGTCTAATCAAACAAATGGAACTCAGAATTAGGCTACTCAAACACCAAACTTTTAACTAAATCAAAAAGAGATTTCAAATTTCAGAAATTCAAATTTTATTTAACTTAGAAAGGTATTACAAAGATTGATAGCCTAAAACTGGAACAAAAGCTCTCTCACATGTTGAGGAGTCTTTTTAGAGGCAAATGCCAAGGCTACACTGTTCATAAACCCTAGATGTGAAATTCCCTAAATGCCCTAAGTCCTTGAGTACGTTTGTTGTTGTTGAGCTGTCCAAAATGATCCTACACGTTCATTTTAGCTTTGTGATCAAGCAAAGGTTCTCAGCTGTTGATCTTGACACGTCACATGACTTGGAGGCTAAGTTGCTTGCTGATTGGTGGAAAGGGTATTGGGGTGGGGTCCATAGTGAGTGGAGATGAGGGTTTTGTGTGTGGGATAAGTTCCTGCATGTGTGAATCAAACGTGTGCCTGGGTAATTTCATTTTACCCTTTGTTTAAGTTGGTGTAAAATCTGGGCTGTAAAGGTGAATAGTTGTCCTTTTGATCCGTTTTTGGTGGAGTGGAGAGTTGTTTGGCGCAAATTCGTGTTTGAATGTTTGAAGTTAACAGCTTTGGCCCTTATTCTTTCTTTCTTTTTTCTTTTGTGTTTAAAAACCCATCAGCGCCCATTTCCTTTGTATCAACGTTTCATCACTTGTCACTTTTGGCACAAACTTTTCACAACATGTTTCAAGGGTTATTTTTGACATGTTTTCATAATTGAAGGACTGATTTTGGACAATGTTGATCTTCAAAGGTCTTCAATGTATCTTAATCTTCATGAGGGACCATTATTGGCAGTTTGGATTTGTTGAGGGACTAATCTTGCCATTTCTTCAAAGTTGAAGGACCTTTTGTGTAATTTTGACAAACTTAAGGGACCAAACTTGTAATTATTAATATACAAGGGTTTTAAGTGTCATTTCTTCAATAAATGAGGATCAATCTTGTTTGTCTTCAAGTTCTCAAGGTATTTTGTTGAGAATTCCATGATTAAGGCCCGGTTCTTTGTACGGCTTCGTTTCTCGTGTCCGTTTTTCCTTGTAATTTGTGATCTTTTGTCTTTTTCACGATATCCATACCTAAAATACACAAGTAAACAAACACAAGCATATATATGGTATTTTATGACATTTTTATGCATTTAAAGCCCGAAAAGAACGATGAGATCATGTATAAATGCCATCTCATCAATGGTCTTCGTGTTCCTCCTTGGACTTTGAGAAAATCAGGATGTCATCGATGAAGACAATGACGAACTTGTCCAGAAATTCATGGAAGATTCTGTTCATCAAATCCATGAACACTGCTGGAGCATTTGTCAGGCCAAATGGCATAACTACAAACTCGTAGTGGCCATAACGAGTACGAAAAGCAGTCTTAGCGATGTCCTGCTCCTTGACCCGTAGCTGATGATAGCCTGACCTAAGATCGATCTTGGAGAAGTGTTTGGCCCCTTGGAGTTGGTCAAACAGGTCGTCGATGCGTGGCAGTGGATACCTATTCCGAATGGTAATCTTGTTGAGCTCGCGATAGTCTATGCAAAGACGCATACTGTCGTCATTCTTCTTAACAAACAAGACCGGTGCTCCCCATGGAGATGCGCTCGGTCGAATGAAACCTCGTTCAAGAAGTTCTTGTAGTTGATCCTTCAGCTCCTTCAGCTCTATGGGAGCCATGCGATAAGGAGCCTCTGAGATTGGTTCAGCTCCTGGAACCAGCTCGATACTGAATTCTACTTCTCGTGCAGGTGGTATGCCCGGAAGTTATGCTGGAAACACATCTTGGAATTCCGACACTATAGGTTGATCCTGAATGAATGGAGATTCAACATCTATGTCGTGAACCGTAGCTAGATAACCCTCGCAGTCATGTGACAGTAGTGCACGCGCTTGCAGGGTGAATATGACTTGTACAGACCGTCCGGGTATGAACCCATTATGAATGTACTCTGGTGCATTGACATCACCGAAGATAACTCGATATGAATGGCAGTCTATGGTATCATGATATTTGGATAGCCAATCCATGCCCAAAATCATGTCGAAGTCATTCATGTCCAACGGAAGTGTGTCGATAGGTCGAACCTTATCATCAAATTCTAGGGGAAGACTCTTGTATACATGGGTGATTAATACAGAGTCCCTCAAAGGCGTGGAAATAGTAAGCATATTCTCTAGTGGCAAGGGAGGCATCCTAATGTTCTTAGCATAAGCAGTAGAAATAACCGAGTGAGTAGCACCCGTATCGAAAAGAACACATGCAGCTTGACCATACATATACAAGATTCCAGTGATGGTACCTGTAGACTTGTTGGCCTGGTCTCGAGATGTCGTGTAGACACGCCCGGCAGTAGGAGGCGGCTTGGTATCAGCATGTCCCGATGTACCCTCCATCTCGCCCTTACGATAATCTTTCATAATATGGCCAGGAAGACCACACTTGAAGCACGCATCAGTATTACGGCGACATGGTCCTGGGTGCCTACGGTGGCAAGTAGAGCAAAGAGGATGAGTGTATCCTCCAGCAGGTGCTCTGGCTGGCTGAGAACCTGAAAACACATTTTACATAAGACATGGTAATTGGGTACAAAGGACAAAGCGGATAATCATAAGATTTAATACTAGTGATAGCTGGACGGCTAGGCTGCGAACCTCTCTGGTTCTGGTCCCTACCGTTTCCATGGTTCCTGGTAGAAGTTGGTTGAAGTGTCAGAATATGAGTTATAACATAAAACATAAAGAAATGCGTAGGTATTAGGACCTGCTACTGTTGGAGTGCCCAGCATTGTTACGGTAATTGTCATTACCGCCACGCCTATCTGTAGCAGAACGGTCGTTAGTCTGACCGTTTCCCTTGGGCTGGTGAGGCTGCTGCTGAGTAGCCGGCTGAGACCGGTCCCCAGTTTTCTGCCTAGAAGATACATTTAGGAGATGAATAATTGACATATGGAAAGTATACGAAATGGTCACCGCTTGAATACGAATGTTTACCTCTTGTCGGGTCTTTCAGCTTCCCCGAACTCATCTCTCTCCTGTAGCATCTCCAACTTTCGTGCTGCATCGGCCACTTTTGCTACAGTGTTGAACGTAGCACACACCAGATTGTTTGCGACCGATGTGCGCAGAGCCCATCTAAAGTGATGTGCCTGCTCTTCAGGAGTACCTGCTGCCGCACCAAGGAAACCAGCCAAGCGAAGAAAGCGCTGCATAAACTCGTTGCTATTCTCCCCAGCTCTCTGTCGGATCCCATGGTACTCTCTCTTGAGCTTGTCCTGCTCAGCCTTGGGAAAGAACTGCTCCATCACCCTGTCCTTGAACTGAGCCCAAGTCAAACCAGCAACCCACTCGTCACCACCTTCAGATTGCATCAATGCTAACCACCAGTTGAGTACATCGCCTTCGAACCGATAGCATGCCAACCTCGCCTTGTATGCGGGGTTACAGCCCATACTGTTGAAAATCTTCTCGATGTGTGCCGACCAGCTTTCAGCATCGCTGGGGCTATCTGTCTTCTCAAAAGCTCGAGGGCGGAGCTTGTTGAATCTCTCCAGCCATACTGCTAATGTCACTGGAGGAGGAGGAGGAGGTGGTTGATTGTGTTGCTGATTGTTGGCAGCTTGAACTTCAGCCCTGATGTCATTCCACAGTTGAGGAAGCAAGGCTTGCATGGCAGCCTGAATTGCAGCATTGAGCTGCTCCTGTTCGCGTGTGAGAACCATCTGACAGTATAACATAAAACATATGATCAAACAGATCAAAACATAAAATATAAATATATACATGAAAAAAATTTATACTAAAATTTCTTAAGAAAAATTTTATGCAAGAAAATTTTGTGTATGAATGCATGATGTAGTTTTATAAAAACTTTTATATGCTCGAGAGTGAACGCCTCTGGTCAGTTCACCTAAAACAAAATACATAGCGAGGGGACGCCTATGGGTCGGTCCCAAATGTAAAAGTTACGATAAAACACATGCGACTAAATAGGGCCAGTCCTGTACCAACCATTACTTAGTCAAAAACCCTGCAACAATGACATGTATATGTATGCTTAAAAATGATGAATGCATGAAAACAACTGTCACTTCTAGGAAGACCGTAGTGACTACCCACTAATCACAGGTCATATTTGAGAGCCTACAGGTCGAAGCCTTGGCTCTGATACCATAATTGTAACACCCCATTTTGGAAATGGAAATATCACAGCAATTATGGAGTGTCATCAAAGCATACAAGGAAAAATGTCTAAACATTACTTGACCATAAAAGGAAAAATACCGGAATCAAACATCGGTAGTCCAAAAGTAAAGCTCATCACACACAAACATAGTATAATAAAGGAAAGGACTAAACAATGTCCAAAGCATAAGTATCATAAGAAAGGAAAGGCATAAAGTAAAGAAGGCTAGACAGCTTCCAGTCCATATGAACGTACTCTTAGTGTCTACGAGCGTCCCTGAGTACCTGCCGTTTTGGGAACATAGAAAAGGAAAACGACTGAGCAAATACGGTCAGTGCATGGATGTACAACAAAGCATGAATAGGATAAGCATATAACATAATAACAGCGGAAGAAACTAAGTCCCGAGTAACCTGGTTAAGTCTTAATAAAACTGGTTTATAGTTTGAAAGTCTTATGTTTATCTTATAAAACTGTTTGTCATATTTTACCATTAGCCAATATAGGTCATGAAAATCCACCGTGCATGAATACTTGGAGGGGTGACCTCATCATGCAAATTAGAGGGGCTGCCTCTAATTTAATATACTGGTTTTTGGGTAGGAGGGATTAGCTCCTTGTGAAGGATGCAAGGCACACACCACATTCACCATGTAATCCTGAATAAAAACATGTAACTAGGATGCACCCATACGCCCCACATGATAAATATAAATAAATGGCCAAAAGTTGAAGGGACGCCACGAGCAATCACTCCGCCGTGGTGAAGTCATAACATCAGTGCCTCTAATGTTATGGTTATGGTACCTCCATAACTAGGTGAAACTGGTCATGCATGTATCTGTCTATAGGTAATCTTAATTAAACATAAGCAATCAAACACATAATTTATACTACGGGAAAAACAGTTGGCTGCATCCGGGGAATCCTAATAAGGAAAGAATGTCCATACTGAAAGGACGGGAATCCGTACCTTATGTCCAGTGAACGAGAAAGACGAACTGCGAGAAATCCTACTTCCGAATCACTAGTGCTACATAAATACGTACATGAATACGTATCTTCTCATGTCTTAGCTTATTTTATGTGTTCTTACCATGTTTTACTGTTTCTAAGCCTTTAACTGTGTTTTATCTTATATTCTGTTTGATCTGATTAAGTATTTCTGGTATTTCATGTGTTATTATACTTACTGTGTAATAATAAGTAACTTTCCAAAAATAGCAGGTTTCCTAAAATAGAAAGTTTCCAAAAATAGAAAGTTACCAAAAATAGAAAGTTTCCAAAAATAGAAAGTTTCCCAAAAATAGAAAGTTTCCAAAAATAGATTTACTGCTTAAAATAGATAAGTTTCTAAAATAGAAAGTTTCCATAAATAGATTAGCTGCCTTAATTAAATAAGTTTCCATAATTAGATTAGCTGCCTAAAATAAATAAGCTTCTAAAAATAGCTTGTTTCCATAAATAGATTAGCTGCCTTATTTAATTAAGTTTCTAAAAATAGAAAGTTTCCATAATTAGAAATAAGCTGGTTAAATAAGCTAAGTATATAAGCCTAAGTGTTTTCATGATTATTTTCTAAGTCATATGATATAGTGTATAGTTTAATAATTATTTCATGTAATTTAATTAAACTATAGGTTATAATATTTAATTAAAGTATAACATGTTTTTAATTAAATAAGTTAAATACTTAGGTTAAAATATGTATTATTATATATTAATAATATAACCTAAGTCATATTAATTAATTAATTATATCCATGGTTTTAAAATAATTAATTAATTATAAGTCTTAAATATATAAATACTTAGGTTAAAATAATTCATGATCATTAATAATTAAATAACCTAAGTCATGTTATTAAAATAATCACATCATTTTATTAATTTAATTTTAACCTAAGATCATAAACATAAAAAAACTAAACTTAAACCATGAACCGGATCTAGACTAAAAAGCATGAACCAGAAATGAAATCAACACCGTACCCCGAACCAACTCGGGGTACCCCGTGTTTCCTTGCTGCCGTGGGACCCACACGCACCAACCAAGACCATTTGGTCTGGTGGTGGTCGGCTTGGCAAACCGAAACCCATTCGGGTTCGGTTGCAGCCTGCGGCCAAAACAAACACCCTTTAAAAACACTCCTTTGATTTTATTTAACACCAAAACATGTTAGATCCATGATTAATTATTATGTTTTTGTAAAAACATCACATGTTCATAATTTATAAAAAGATTAAATCAAAAGAAAAGGTTTAAAAAGGTTTTACCGAATTCGTGGATCAAGAGGACGAAGAACCAACACGATCAATCACCAAAACTTCAAGATCAAAGATCAAAATCACCTTGCATGGTGTTTGTAGGGTGGAGGCATAAAGAGACAAAGGGGAGGAGGAGGTTTTAGGTTTTCTTAAAATCTTCTGTAAAGTTTATTTGAGTAGTGTAAAAATAATAAACCCCCTTTTAGTAAATTTGACAAATGGGCTTGGCCTATTTGTCCTTGTTGGCCACGGGTAGGGACCCCACTTGGGGTACCCGTACCTTCTTTCGTGTCTCGTTATTTAGTTACACATTTGTGATTATTTATGTTCGTGTTTTAAATGTTCTCGTTACGTAAATACCGTGATCAAATATATTTAATTACGCTCGTAATAAATATATATACGTAATTAATAATAGTTCGTATTTTAATTATGTTCATGATTTCATGATCGCATGTTCGTGATTAATTATCTTCAATAATTATTACATGATCGTGCGTAGTAAATACTTATCGTGTTCTAACACGTACGTAATACGTAAACTCCTAACACGTAATTGTAATCATGCTATATTAGGAAAGTTTTAATCTAGTACGTATGATCCTAAGGGTACTATGCATGGTAAAAGCATGCGGGTTTTACACTTCAGTCCAGATGAATTTCTCCCCTTTCTGCATCAGTTTGGTCAATGGTAGTGATAAACGGGAAAAGTTCTCTATGAACCTACGGTAGTAACAAGCTAAGCCTAGGAAACTGTGAACTTCAGTCGCTGATGTCGGTCTTAGCCACTTGGTAATAGCCTCAACCTTTGTTGGATCTATGTTTATTCCTTCTGCGGATACTATGTGTGACAACCGTGGTTTTGAGGTTTGTCACTTGGTCCTCTTTTTAGGTTAATTTACGTGTGACTATATGATTAGCGTGTTTACATGTTTATTTTGCGTGAACGAGGTTGGTGTGGATATCGTATATGGGTATAAAGTACTCATAAGTAAATCGAGGAACGGTTATTTCATGTTCATGAGCTCACAATTAGTGACTATGAAATGAAATGGTGTTATTTTGGTGTTTACGTATACGTATAAGTATTATAGTAAATTGTATTTTTTTAGGATTTGGGGTTTAGCATTTAGAGGTCCCGGGTAAGGTGTTTAGTCATGTGAGTATTTTTCGGGATGGTTTTAAGTCATTTAGGACTTAGTTATATAGTTTATTTCAAAATTTAAGATTTTTTTTAAAAATGTATATTTTACGTCTTTTACGGTAAACGCGTAAAATTGACTAGTTTCTTGGTTTTAATATTTTAGAAACTTTAGGGGCTGAAATAAATTAAGTAAATTTAAGGAAATATTATTAAGGTAATAATAATAAATGAAAAGAAAAAAAAATAAAAAAGGGGTATATAGTCGGTTTTATACGACTTAAACAAAAAAAATTTATGGTAAGTGGGCTTTTGGTTGGTCTAGGATTTTTTGTACTATATAAGGAACACCACACATAATATCAAACGCATAATTTCTTATTCCTGGAGTCTTCGGTCGACGAAACATCACAGAAGAATTAGGGGTTTCATAAAAATCTTGGTTTTCATAAATCAAAGGTAAATCTTTATAACCCTTTTTAATTAAAGTATTTTAATTCTTTCTCAATCATCTTATGATGGATTTAGGTTAGGGTTTAAATTAAAATCTGTATATTAATGATATTATAATGATTAGGTGAATTAGGGCTTGTAATTAGTGGAGTTATGGGTAATTAATTAGGTTAATTTAATTGAATTCGTAATTAAAAACTGGGCAAAATTTTTGGTCCATTGTTTTGATCATATCAGGAGTTCTAGGAACTTTCATGGTTCGATCCAAGTATCCCTGAATAGCTTATTGAGTTGGGTTTCGAATGAAAGAAACGAGAACTAAATTTGAGGTAGGGAGGTGGGTCAAAAACAGGTTACAATAGTCGGAGGTCAAAACAGTTTTGAAATTTCTCGGGTTTAGTTTAATTTTTTAGGGTGATTGAGGTACTTAGGAGTACACTTGAGCCCTCTAATGGGCATGGGAGTTGGATTATATATTAAATAAGAGAACAGGGGTGGGGCTAAGAAAATGGGTTAGGGTAAGACCCCCTAATCATAACAAACTTTTTGTATGTTCAAAATCAGTAAAATCCGGATTGACAAAAGTATATATATATATCGGGGCCTTAACAGTAGCTTTAAGGTTGGGGCAAAGGGGAGGAGTTAGCTAACATATGTAAGGTAATAGGATTTCCTTAACAGAGGTCATGAGTATGGTTAGGTGGGCGCTTGGCTTATAGTTTGGAGACCTAAAAGTTGGGAATGTTTTGTGTAAAATATGAACGGGATAGGTATCAAACTTAACCAAGTTAAGGACTTGTTAGGGAAGGGTAATGGGGTGTTTAGAGCATATGAATGAGGAACATACATGGGAGAAGGCTAGATGTCCATCATAGGTTGATGAGCCATTTTATACATTGGTTCATGTTTTGATTTTGTGTTTTTGTTTGTTAGCTTTTTGCTAGTGCACGGATTATTGGGAGAAGCTCAATCAGGTGAGTTTCATAGTCCCATATCTACTAATGATTTTGAGTTCCAGATGGGATGGAAGAGACACTGTCTTGTTTTTATAAATTATGTTGTGAATGTTTTGTGTTTGGTGATGGACTTGTACATACTTATGTGATTAACTTCTAGTTGATTCATGATTGTTTTATGTTTTGACTTGGTACCAAGGGGATGATGACAAGGCGGGGACTTGGGATTGGTTCATAGGTGTATGGGTGCCTATGGGACCATGGTGTTTGGTAAGGCTGGGAGCCTTGGATTTGGATTTGGATTTGGATTTGGATTTGGATTTGGTTTGGTTTGTTAAATCTTGAATATTAGTTATTAATGCATGTTTGTATCACATTGTCCATATGTTCTTAAATTTGGTTATTATTCACAGCTTATGGTTTGATTTTGGCGTTGGATTCTAAACCTATGACTCTCACCAACTTTATGTTGACGTGTTTTAGTGTCTCTTTCGGGTGAGAATGTGGTTAAGCTTGAGAATAGAAGTGGCTAGCTTTAGAGGCATTAGGATTGCATTTAGAAGGAGATCCCCGTTCTTTCTTAGTTTATTTCTATGTGTTTTGAATAAGTGATACTTTGTGGACACCTTTATGATGTTTTGTTTGTGGTAATTGTTTGTCTTGGGTAAAAGGTAGGACTGTTACCTACTTGCCTAGACTCCTGCATTTTGTGAAGATATTGTCATGACATTTGTGTTACCATTTTATGACATTTCCATTTCATTTAGTTATCTCTATAGACACGCCATGTTGTGATGATATACATACGTCGCGCCCCATATTCCGCCATGTTGGGGTGTGACAGAATGGCATCAGAGACAATGGTTATAGAGAATTAGGTTGCCTAGTCTATTAGCCTAGTCTATAGCTTAAGGGTCCCTGCATATCGGCGTCATAGGAGTATCTGTGCAGTAAAAAAATTTCTGGATGTTATGGGTTTTTACTTGCGATGTTGTTAAGTTTTGACTAGTATGGGTTGAACCATAATCACCCATGCTAGTCATTGTTGTATCTTGCTTAAATTGTACTTATAGTACATAATTTGGTATATGGTAGTTTTGTCTTTTGTTGAGTTATTTTACGTACCTGAAGTATAGTATTTTCTTTTGATGTTTAAGTCATGCCCCGTGAGAGGTACGTATTGGTTCGAGTTACCGGGATTAGGTGGAGAGGAATCTATCGACGTGTAAACTATAGGAAGAAAATCCCAAATGCTTGGTATCCATGCGAGGGTGTAGAGAACATGACTAGAGAAGAGGTGAATAACATGTAGGTTTATAAAACCGTGCTGACAGTAACAGCTAAGGAAGGGGATAGGGAACAATTGTGGAGGAGGGTCAGGACCCAACCACTATACCCGAAATGTAATAATAATGGTGGAAATGAATCGGATACAGAATCCACTGCATCAAACGGTTATTTGTTTACTTAGTATAGGTTGTTTCTAATCTTGCGGGCAACATGACTTAGTATTAGTTATGCTTCCATTTGGATTCGGTCTATGCTAGTTTAGCTAGACTATAAATTTATGCATTTTGAGTATTGACTATATTATTTTAATTATGAAATCTCGGATCTTTTGTTTTGTGTTGGTGTGTTTAATTGTTAGATGTATGTGTTATATGTTGTATTGACTCTTATAAGTGCTATCATAAGAGGGAGTGCGTTGGGGAAATGGTAACTGTATAAGTATGGTGGCCAACATAGTTATACAAGTACCACAACTTTAACGGATTTCTAAGTGTGATTGTATGAAAGAGAGTTAATACATGCCTGTACTATGTACAATAGTAGTATGTATGATAATGGTAGACGTAGATATGTTGTAGCATTTATACTGCATGAAGTATTATGGTGGTTATTAACGGGTATGACGTCTTACTAAAAAATGGTGAACACACGAAATGGTGCTGGAGGAAGTGGTGGGGAAGAAAATCCCGACATGGCTGCTTTGATTGCGGCTCAATTGGCAAACATCATACCAAACATTGTTCAGCAGGTGACTGATAACATTAACAACAACCACAACAACGGTCCAGGAGCTGGTGGCAACAACGGCTGCAGCTATAAGGCATTCACGTCTTGTGGTGCTAAAGAGTATGATGGAAAGGGTGGCACGGTAGCACTTACCCAGTGGATTGAAAAGATGGAAAATGTGATTCAGATGAGTGGTTGTTTACCCAATTAAAGGGTCATGTATATAACTGGTTCACTGGTAGGGAAGGCTTTAACTTGGTGGAATACTCAAGTCCAAGCGAGAGGGAGAGTTACTACAAATGCTATGGCTTGGGCCGACTTCAAGGCTCTTATGACTACGGAGTTTTGTCCAAGCAATGAGATGGAGAAGCTGGAAAATGAGTTTTAGGGACATGCTATGGTTGGAGCGGCTCATGCAGAATACACGGATCGCTTCCATGAGTTGGCAAATTTGGTTCCTCATTTGGTTACCCCTGAAGCAAACAAAATCAAGAGGTACGTTGACAGCAGGAATTATGACTCAAGAGGTTGTATCAAGTGGGACTTTAGGAAAATCGGGGGATAAGAGAAAGGAACCGGAAGATGTGAAATCACCTGACAACAATTGGAAAAGTTATAATAAGGCAAAGGATGGCAAAAATTTTGCCATGAGGACACCCCAAAATTCTGGAAATCCAAACAGCAATACTAACAACAACACACCTTGCAGGACCTGCTCTAGGTTCCATGCGAGAGGCACCCCTTGTGCCGTGTGTTTTAATTGTCAGAAGTCGGGGCACTTTGCTAAAGATTGTAGGGCGCCTAACTGGAATGCGTCGCCACTTCAGTCCGTGAGGGTGAATGTAACAGGGGGAAATTGCTTTGAGTGTGGACAACCCGGTCATTTCAAGAGGGAGTATCCTAGATTGGTTGGAGCAACCAATCAGGGCAGAGGGCAGCTAGATTTGGAAGGAAATCGAGGAAACCAAGGCGGTGGAAATCGAAAAAATGCTAACCGCAACAATGGAAACACTGGGAATCGGAACTGGAACAGGAACGAAGGAAATCAGAATAAGGAAAATCAGAATGGAGGCAGGGTTTACCTTGTAAATGCAGTAGAAGCGGTTCAGGACCCGAATGTAGTAACGGGTACGTTTTCTGTTAACAATCACTTCGCTACTATTCTTTTTGACTCTGGGGCAGATTTTAGTTTTGTGTTTTCTTAATTCGTGCCTTTGTTAAATATGAACCCTAGTGTAGCGAAACCGGGGTATATGATTGAGATAGCTAGTGGTAAGCAAGAAGAGGTAGATGAGATATTTTTAAACTGCAAATTAGAGTTGGGAGAATTTAAGTTCACCATAGATTTAATCCTTCTAGGACATGGAAGTTTCGATGTGATTATTGGGATGGATTGGTTATCGAAGTATAGGGCTGAGCTAATGTGTCATGAAAAGATTGTTAAGATCCCCATAGGTTTTAATAAGGTATTATATGTGTATGGAGAAAGAAGGGAGAAGATAACCAGATCCCTGATGAATGCCAAGGATGATGAGCCTCAAATCAATAAGATTCAAGTAGTAAGAGAATTCATCGATGTATTCCCGGATGATTTGATGGGATTACCACCGATGAGATAGGTGGAGTTTAAGATTGACTTAATACCCGGGGCAACCCCCGTGGCTAGGTCGCCATATCGTTTAACACCCTTCGAAATGCAGGAATTAGCTAAGCAACTTAAGGAGATGCAGAATAAGGGCTTTATTCGGCCTATCTCTTCACCATGGGGAGCACCGGTGTTGTTCGTTAAGAAGAAGGATGGATCATTCCGGATGTGTATCGATTATCGGGAGCTGAACAAGCTGACCATTAAGAACCTTATCCTCTCCCAAGGATTGATGATTTATTTGATCAACTGCAAGGAGCAAGATACTTCTCAAAAATTAACCTTAGGTCCGGTTATCACCAACTAAGGGTCCGTGAGGAGGACATACAAAAGACCGTGTTCAAAATGAGGTATGGACACTTTGAATTCACCGTTATGCCATTTGGGTTGACAAACGCGCCAGCAGTGTTCATGGATCTAATGAACCGAGTGTGCAAGCCATATATGGATAAGTTTGTCATAGTCTTCATTGATGACATACTTATCTACTCTAAGACGGAGGAGGAACACAACAAGCATTTAAGGTCGGTGTTGGAACTGCTCAGGAAGGAGAAACTTTATAGGAAGTTCTCCAAGTGTGAATTTTGGCTGCAAGAAGTACAATTTCTAGGGCATGTAATTGACAATGATGGCATACATGTAGACCCAAAGAAGATTGAAGCCGTGAAGGATTGGAAGGCACCTACTACACCATCAGAAATAAGGTCATTCTTAGGTTTGGCAGGATATTATAGAAGATTTATAGAGAATTTCTCTAGAATATCAAAGCCTTTGACATTGTTGACCCAAAAGAATCAGAAGTATGAATGAGGCGAAGAGCAAGAGCAGGCTTTTCAGACACTAAAGGATAGGTTGTGTAATGCACCGATCTTGTCCTTACCAGAAGGGGTGGAAGATTTTGTGGTTTATTGTGATGCGTCCAATCAGGGGTTAGGATGTGTTCTTATGCAGCGAGATAAAGTCATACCTTATGCATCACGACAATTGAAAAAACATGAGAAGAATTACACCACACACGACTTGGAACTAGGGGCTGTAGTCTTTGCTCTCAAGATATGGAGACATTACTTGTATGGAACTAAAAGTGTGATCTATACGGATCACAAAAGCTTGCAGCACATCTTTGATTAGAAAGATTTGAAAATGAGGCAGAGGCGATGGTTGGAGTTATTTAGTGATTATGATTGTGAGATCAAGTATCACCCTGGAAAGGCCAATGTGGTGGTAGATGCTCTAAGTAGGAAGGAGAGGCTAAAACCTGAAAGAGTAAGGGCAATGAGCATAACTATTCAGACAACTCTTAAAGATAGAATTCGAGCAGCACAAGTAGAGGCCATTAAGGAGGAGAGGCTGGTTGAAGAAAATCTACATACTATGGATCAGTACATGGAAGAAAGAGGAGATGGTTGCAAGTATTACTTGGATAGAATCTGGGTCCCGTTGTTTGGCGATACAAGGAAGTTTATATTGGATGAAGCTCATACGTCGAGGTATTTGATACACCCAGGAGCTGATAAGATGTATCCGGACATGAGGGATATGTATTGGTGGCCAGGAATGAAGAAAGATGTAGCTTTGTACGTTAGTGAGTGTCTGACTTGCGCCAAGGTGAAGGCTGAACATCAAAGACCATCAGGATTGCTGCAACAACCAGAGGTTCCTAAGTGGAAGTGGGAGAATATTACCATGGACATAATTACAAAACTGCCAAGGTCTAACAGTGGTAATGACATGATTTGGGTAATAGTGGACAGACTGACTAAGTCTGCACATTTTGTGGCAATGAGGGAGGATGATAAGATGGAAAAGTTTTCCAAGAAATACTTGGAACATATGGTGGCAAAACATGGAGTGCTGGTGTCGATCATATCGGATAGGGATAGCAGGTTTACGTCTAGGTTTTGGGGACTATTGCAGAAAGCCTTGGGTACAAGGCTGGATATGAGTACAGCTTATCATCCACAGACGGATGGCCAGAGTGAGAGGACTATACAAACACTAGAGGATATGCTGAGGGCGTGTGTGATAGACTTGAAGGAAGTTGGGAGAATCACTTGGCGTTGGCAGCATTTTCGTACAATAATAGTTACCATGCTAATATAGAGTGTGCATCGTTTGAAGCACTTTATGGTAGGAAGTGTAGATCACCATTGCTATGGGCTGAAGTGGGAAGTAGTCAATAATTGGACCGGAGATGGTACAAGAGACTATGGATGTGATAACTGGTCTTAATGAAAAATTAAAGACGGCTAGGGATCGACAGAAGAGCTACGCGGACAAGAGGCGTAAGCCGTTGGAATTTGAGGTTGGGGACAAGGGTATGCTAAAGGTTTCACCATGGAAAGGGGTGATGCGGTTTGGGAAGAAAGGGAAGTTAGCGCCTAGATTTGTGGGTCCATTTGAAATCCTTGAAAGGATTGGGCTAGTGGCGTATAGGTTGAGGTTACCGAAAGAGTTGAGTAGTGTACATGATGTGTTTCATGTATCAAACTTGAGGAAATGCTTGGCAAGAACTGACTTGCAAGTATCGGTGGACGATATTAGCATAGATACGAGTCGTCGTTTTATTGAGGAGCCGGTAGAAATTATGGGCCGTGAAGTTAAAACATTGAAAAGAAGTAAGATACCGTTAGTTAAGGTTAGGTGGAATCCAAAACGTGGACCGGAGTTCACGTGGGAACGGGAAGAGTTTATGAGGAATAAGTATCCTCGGCTGTTTGATAATGACGATCCTAAGGAGTAAATCTCGGGACGAGATTTCTATTAGGAGGGAGTGATGTGACAACCGTGGTTTTGAGGTTCGTCACTTGATCCTATTTTTAGGTTAATTTATCTGTGACTATATGATTAGCGTGTTTACATGTTTATTTTGCGTGAACGAGGTTGGTGTGGATATCGTATATGGGTATAAAGTACTCATAAGTAAATCTAGGAACGGTTATTTCATGTTCATGAGCTCACAATTAGTGACTATGAAATGAAATGGTGTTATTTTGGTGTTTACGTATACGTATAAGTATTATAGTAAATTGTATTTTTTTAGGATTTGGGGTTTAGCATTTAGTGGTCTCGGGTAAGGTGTTTAGTCATGTGAGTATTTTACGGGATGGTTTTAAGTCATTTAGGACTTAGTTATAAAGTTTATTTCAAAATTTAAGATTTTTTTTAAAACTGTATATTTTACGTCATTTACGGTAAACGCGTAAAAGTTGACTAGTTTCTCGGTTTTGAGATTTTAGAAACTTTAGGGGCTGAAATAAATTAAGTAAATTTAAGGAAATATTAGTAAGGTAATAATAATAAATAAAAAGAAAAAATAATAATTAAAAAAGGGGTATATAGTCGGTTTTATACGACTTAAACAAAAAAAATTTTTATGATAAGTGGGCTTTTGGTTGGTCTAGGATTTTTGTACTATATAAGGAACACCACACATAATATCAAATGCATAATTTCTTGTTCCTGGAGTCTTTGGTCGACAAAACATCACAGAAGAATTAGGGTTTTCATAAAAATCTTGGTTTTCATAAATCAAAGGTAAATCTTTATAACCCTTTTTAATTAAAGTGTTTTAATTCTTTCTCAATCATCTTATGATGGATTTAGGTTAGTGTTTAAATTAAAATATATATATTAATGATATTATAATGATTAGGTGAATTAGGGCTTGTAATTAGTGGAGTTATGGGTAATTAGTTAAGTTAATTTAATAGAATTCGTAATTAAAAACTGGGCAGAATTTTTGGTCCATTGTTTTGATCATATCTGGAGTTATAGGAACTTTTATGGTTCGATCCAAGTATCCCTGAATAGCTAATTGAGTTGGCTTTTAAATGCAAGAAACTAGAACTAAATTGGAGGTGGGAAAGTAGGTTAAAAACAGGTTACAACAGTCGTAGGTCAAAACAGTTTTGATATTTGTCGGGTTTAGTTTAATGTTTTAGGGTGATTGGGGTACTTAGGAGTACACTTGATCTCTATAATGGGCATGGGAGTTGATTTATATATTAAATAAGAGACCAGGGGTGGGGCTAAGAAAATGGTTTAGGGTAAGACCCCCTAATCATAACAAACTTTTTGTATGTTCAAAATCAGTAAAATCCGGATAGACAAAAGTATATATATATATATATATATATATATATATATATATATATATATATATATATATATATATATATATATATATATATATATATATATATATATATATATGTATATAAATATATATATATATATATATATATATAAATATATATATATGTATATATATATATATATATATATATATATATATATATATATATATATATATATATATATATATATATATATATATATATATATATATATATATATATATATATATATATATATATATATATATATATATATATATATATATATATATATATATATATATATATATATATATATATATATATATATATATATATATATATATATATATATATATATATATATATATATATATATATATATATATATATATATATATATATATATATATATATATATATATATATATATATATATATATATATATATATATATATATATATATATATATATATATATATCTATATATATATTGGGGCCTTAACAGTAGCTTTAAGGTTGGGGCAAAGGGGAGGAGTTAGCTAACATATGTAAGGGCATATGGTTTCCTTTATAGAGGTCATGGGTATGGTTAGGTGGGCGTTTGGCTTACAGTTTGGAGACCTAAAAGTTGGATTTGTTTTGTGTAAAATATGAACGAGATAGGTATCAAACTTAACCAAGTTAAGGACTTGTTAGGGAAGGGTAATGGGGTTTTTAGAGCATATGAATGAGGAACATACATGGGAGAAGGCTAGATGTCCATCATAGGTTGATGAGCCATTTTAGATATTGGTTCATGTTTTGATTTTGTGTTTTTGTTTGTTAGCTTTTTGCTAGTGAACAGATTATTGGGAGAAGCTCAATTAGGTGAGTTTCATAGTCCCATGTCTACTAATGATTTTGACTTCCAGATGGGATGGAAGAGACACTGTCTTGTTTTTATAAATTATGCTATGAATGTTTTGTGTTTGGTGATGGACTTGTGCATACTTATGTGATTAACTGCTAGTTGATTCATGATTGTTTTATGCTTTGACTTAGTACCAAGGGGATGATGACAAGGCGGGGCCTTGGGATTGGTTCATAGGTGTATGGGCGCCTAAGGGACCATGGTGTTTGGTAAGGCTGGGAGCCTTGGATTTTGATTTGGATTTGGATTTGGATTTGGTTTGGTTTGTTAAATCTTGAATATTAGTTGTTAATGCATGTTTTTATAACATTGTCCATATGTTCTTAAATTTGGTTATTATTCACAGCTTATGGTTTGATTTTGGCGTTGGAGTCTAAACCTATGGCTCTCACCAACTTTATGTTGACGTGTTTTAGTGTCTCTTTCAGGTGAGAATGTGGTTAAGCTTGAGAATAGAAGTGGCTAGCTTTGGAGGCATTAGGATTGCATTTAGAAGGAGATCCCCATTCCTTCTTAGTTTATTTCTATGTGTTTTGAATAAGTGATACTTTGTGGACACCTTTATGATGTTTTGTTTGTTGTAATTGTTTGTCTTGGGTAAGAGGTAGGACTGTTACCTACTTGCCTAGACTCCTGCATTTTGTGGAGATATTGTCATGACATTTGTGTCGCCATTTTATGACATTTCCATTTCATTTAGTTATCTCTATAGACACGCCATGTTGTGATGATATACATACATCGCGCCCCATATTCCGCCATTTAGGGTGTGACACTATGTGGCCTAGGAACGCCACCCTGTGTAACCAGAATTCGCATTTGGAGAACTTCGCATACAACTGCTTCTAGTGAAGTATCTGTAATACTGTATGAAGATGGTCTTCGTGTTCCTCCTTTGACTTAGAGAAAATGAGAATATCGTCAATGAAGACGATGACGAACATGTCTAGAAACTCATGGAAGATACGGTTCATCAAATCCATGAAAACAGCTGGAGCATTGGTAAGGCTAAATGGCATGACTACAAATTCGTAGTGCCCATAACGTGTACGGAAAGTAGTATTGTGTCCTTCTCTTTAACCCGTAACTGATGATAGCCTGACCTCAGATCAATCTTGGAGAAATGTTTGGCCCCCTAGAGTTGGTCAAACAGATCGTCAATGTGTGGCAACGGATATCTATTCCTGATAGTGATCTTATTAAGCTCATGATAATCGATGGAAAGACGCATACTGTCGTCCTTCTTCTATACGAATAAAACCGGTGCGCCCCATGGATATGCACTAGGGCGGATGAAGACTCGTTCCAAAAGTGACTAAAATTGTTCCTTTAAATCCTTCAGCTCTATGGGAGCCATGCGATAAAGAGCCTTAGAAATTGGCTCAGCTCTTGGGATGAGCTCAATATTAAACTCCACTTCACGAGCATGTGGTATGCTGATAGGTGTGTAAACACCCATCCTTTTTACCACTTAATTACAATAATAACCGAGCCAAAACGTGTATTTTATGTCTTTTATGTCGGAATTATGCGTGGTTTGTGTTTTTGTTGTGATTTAGGACGAAATTGTGAAAAGTGGAGAAAACACGGCATTCACGGGCTTTTATTGAAGAAAAAGATGAAAGACGAAGTCAAGAAGTCAAGAGTGCAAAAAGAACGGAAGTCCAAGACCAATTCTGAAGATTTATCGAAGAAAAAGTCAAAACACGGAAGTTTACTTAAAGCCGAAGAACTCAAGTCTAATTTATTGAAGAATTAAAAGACGAGTTTAAAGAAATCCCGAGCCAAAAGTCATTAAAGTCCAAAATTAAAAGAAGATTAAAGGCTTGAGGAACTTAATCATGCAATTAAGAAGAAATGAAGGAGAGGAAGGAAGCTTCATAAGCATTCCTTAACCTCCCCTATATATAGTTTAGGATCATTTCATTTTACTTTTGTTGGCTAAGGTGACAATTAGTCTTCCACCTTTTAATTACTTGCTCTTTAAATTCATGTCATTTTAAATACTTGTCTTGCACTTTTAATACCTTTTAATTCCAAGTAAGTGTACTTTAATTTTCTTGTTTTAATCTCTCATCTACCTTTCTTTCCATGCTTTAATCTTATTGTTTACATGGTTTTTGTGTTGCTTATTTGATTAAAGGTTATGTTTTTATGCTTTTGATTGTTTTGGATCATTGACTTTTATAGCTTATTTGTGTTTATCTTCAAGTTTCTTAAGCTTTTATAAAAGTTATTTTTATATAAAAGTTTATTTTCGTAAACGTTGTTTCATTTTGTGTTTTTAAAAGTCTTTAAACTGTAGCTTATTAGCTTTTTCTTATACGTGTTTGCTTAGGTTTTTAGTCTAGTGCTTATTTGAGTAATAGCTTAATGGTTGTGCTTATTTTACATTCTTTTTATTGTATTCCGACCACCCTGGTCGGAAAAGGGCTTCACATTCCGACCATAGCTCCAATTGCTTGGTCGGAAAAGGGTTTAGCATTCCGACGGGGATTCCGCTTCAGCCGTCGGAATAAGGTCTCCACATTCCGATTGGGGATTCCAATCTGCATTCTGACCAGGTAAGTATTTTGGTTATTCCGATGGACTAGTGTTTTCCCATATTCCGACGAGATCCCTTTGGTGCATTCCGATAGCATTCCGACGAGGCCATATTCCGATCAGGAGGTGAGAGTACATTCCGATTTGGGGTTGTTTTTAGTTATTCCGATTGGCTCTTGGTGACAGCATTCCGATTGGTTATTCCGATCAGAAAGGTAAGGTACTTTCCGATTGGGATTCCGATCGGAATGTATTCCGACGGTAGGTTTGTTTTCATATTTTGTCTTGTTTAATTTTTAAGTTCTCATTTTAATACTTTGTCAAATTTTAATTTTCGTCACGCTTTAATTTCAAGTCACTTAATTTCTCGTTATTTACTTTTCAAAGTTTCAATTTCTCGCCATTTATTTTAAAATAGAGTTAGAAATAATTTAACGTCATTTACTTTTAATCTTTGCACTTTTAATTACTACAACGACACAACTTCTGTTTCACCAAACAACGACTGAGTCGCATAGTTAACACAGTTTTCAATTCGATTAGACATACGACAAAGAACTTTTTAACTGAGTAAAATCCAATTATTAAATGGCGCCGCTGCCGGCTCTTTTCGTAAAGATTAACGGTTTTATGTGAGAGACGCGTTGCTTTTTGGGATCCGTTCATTCGTGAGCGTTATTTTCTTGCATAAAAATTTCAAAAGCCATAAAAATTAAAAAAATTGTTAAAAATCCATAAAAATTAAAATTTTCAAAAATCCAAAAAGATTTTATCTTTATTGTGTATATATATTCTCTTTGTGTTTGGTTTCTTTTTCTTTTGCATTTTCAGGTGTATGCGTACTAGATCTTCTAATTATCAAGAGCCCGAGACTCAAGAAGATTTAAGTATGTCAGGTGTTAACAACAATAATAATCCACCGCACCTCCACAATAACAACAATGTTCTTCCACAACCCGATCTTCGGACAATGGAGGAGCTTTGTCAACCTACCATGTTTGGACGAAGAGGACCGATTGCACCGATGCAAATCACGGCTCCTGAGTTTTCGTTGAAGCACCACATGATTCAGCAAGTGCAAACAAATCCTTTCCGTGGATTGCCTGATGATGATGCCAACAAACACCTCGACAAGTTCATTACAATCACTCAAAGCATGAAGTTGCCCGGTGCCACAATGGATGTTCTTCGCCTTCAAATCTTTCCACATACTTTATCACATCATGCCGAGAAATGGTTTGATCGTCTCCCGAAAATTCTATTCATACTTGGGATGACATGACTCAACGCTTTTTGTCGCGCTACTTTCCACCATCCATGGTCACGAGCCTTCGCAATCAAATCAGCGGTTTCATGCAAGAACCCGATGAATCTCTTTTTGATTCTTGGGAAAGATATAATGTCTTGATTGATCGGTGTCCAGACCACAACATGCTTCCAGTCACATTGATTGATACTTTCTACAACGGATTGACTTTTCGAGATCGTGATACGATTAATGCAGCCGCCGGTGGCACATTTATGAAAAGGAGACCCTAGGAGTGTAGAGAGCTTATTGAGAACATGACTACTCACCACAAAAATTGGGATTCCTCCGCTTCTTCAAGGAACAACCCGAGAGTCAATGTTTCTTCCACCTCAGCAAACCTCGACATGACCGAATTCACCCGCATGATGACCGAAATGAACAAAAATATCTTGCTTCTCGCTACAAACCAACAACAACAAGTTAAAGCGGTTGCACCTTCTTGTAAAACATGCGGCGGTCCTCACTCATACACTGATTGTCCTTCTACACAAGGAAATCCGGAAAATGTGTATGCAGCTTATGGTAATTATTCACCGGAAAATTACCAAGCTCGACCTCAAGGGGATAGCTGAGTTACCGATCAAACAACTACCTTTCACCCGGTTTATCTCCTCAAAACCAAAACCCCGCCAACAACTACAATAGAAGCAACCAAATCCCACCAAGAGCTTCTAATCCTGATCACCCACCCGCCCAACAAGCCCTACCCATTAACCCCGATGTTGAAGCCATCATGAGAACCCAAGGTGAGCAAATCAAGAATCTACAGAGCCAAATTATCAATATGAAAGGAGATATTACCAAGCAAGGAAATGAACTTAGATCCGAGCTTCGCGATAATATCCAATCCTCCTTCAGCAATTAAACGAATGATTTGAAGAATATGCTTGCTAGTTTCTTACCCGCAGCTCAACCCTCTTCTTTGAGTTCTCTACCTTCAAACACCGTCACCAATCCGCGAGCGAATGTAAGTGCTATTACTACCCGTAGTGGAGTCACCATAGTAGGACCACCGATCCCGCCCCCATCATCTACACCTCCTCCACCACCATTTATCCCTACTCCTCCTACACCTAGTATTAGTGCACCATTACCGTCTACGCCTCATCATGACGATGTTCCCAAGAAGAACCCTTAAACATCTCAACCTTTACCACCTTCACCTTCACCACCCAAACCCAATATCCCATATCCTTCTCGCTTAGGCAAGACCAACGAGCTAACCAAGACTGACTGTCAAGTGTCAAGCTATGTAAAGATGCTCTCTCAAATGAACATCAACATGAGCCTTGTTGAAGCACTTGTCCACATGCCGAAATTTGTTAAAGCATTCAAGGAATTGCTTAACAAGAAGGAGAAGTTGATTGAGCTCGCCAACACACGCTTAAATGAAAATTGTTCTGCAGTTATTCTTAAAGAACTTCCGGAAAAACTTGGAGATCCTGGTCGTTTTGTGTTGCCTTGCATTTTCAACAAAACTGAAGAATTTACTGCCCTAGCTGATCTCGGGGCCAGTATTAATCTTATGCCTTTGAGTGTTTGGAAAACACTATCATTACCCGACCTCACACCAACAAAGATGAATCTTGAACTTGCAAATCACACTCTCGCTTACCCCGTTGGTATTGCCGAAGACGTGTTCATGAAACTTGGCACATTTACTTTCCCGATCGACTTTGTCGTTGTTGATTATGAAATGGACCCTCGTATTACTTTAATACTTGGTCGGCCATTCTTGAGAACCGGACTAGCTTTAGTTGATGTGGCCGAAGGTGAGTTAATCTTAAGAGTCAGGAATGATTCACAAGTTTTTAAAATGGGGAAGCTTACAAGCAAATCCTTTGGACGAGAATCAGCGAATATGATTAATGTGCTTGATGATTTTGTCGTCTACAACAATCCTCTATTCGAGTGTTGCATTGATAATCCACTTTTTGAAGATGATGTGGATGATTCTCTCTCCAATTTGGAACCTTCTCCCATTTATGATTCTCCACCGATCTTTGATGCTTATGATGATGATTCTAGCTCAGATTCGGATGATTATGATGATTGTACTTCCGAGTATCCCGACCTGCCCACATACGATGATTTTGATGAGTCCGATACTCTTTCGAGTGATTCTTCACATGATGAAGATCCTCCGCCATCACTCGATCCTACTTTGGACGATTACTCATTTAAGGAAGACTTCTCTACGTTTCTCTATACATACTTCCCTCATGAGAGTGATGCACCTCCTTTAGATTTTGAAGATTATCGTCTTGATCCTACTTTGGATTTGAAGAAAATTCTTTCAAAGGAAAAGAAACCGGTCGACACCAATATTCGCAACACATATGATTTAACACCTCTTTGTCCCCCTTCTGAGGATGAGGTTGTGCATTTTCATCGCGGATCATCTTCACACTCTGCTGAGCCTGAGTGCTATTTTCCCCTAAAGGAAAAGGTGTTCGACCCCGGTATCGATATTCTGCAGCCATCTCAGTATCCACCTGATGAAATAAAAGGAAATATCTTTGGAACTTATGGAAATCTTCTTGCACCACTTCACCCTTACTTCCACCGTGCTACATCTTTGCTTAAGGGAACCTTGCCTATTCTTCTTTGGCTTGCTTTGTTCGCATTAATCTTGTGCTATTTGATGGACGAAAACTATGTCTTTGATCCTGGTGGATATGTTTCATGCTTCTTCCTATGATGATCAAGGTCGAGTCAGGCTCACGACTCGGTAATCAAAAATCAAGCGCTTCTTGGGAGGCAACCCATGCATCTATCTTTTAGCTTTCTTTATCCTAAGTGTAGGGGAGACCCGTTGGTGTTTGCTATTTCCTCTCCTCTCTTAATCATGGATTCGAGCTCAATGATCCACTCTTGATGATTCTTGACGACCCGTGATTCCGTGTTCCCTTCTTCCCGGTTCTATCCTAAACTCTTTTCGATTCACTATTTTATATTTTCTCAATATTAAAATAGGAATCTCTTTAGTTGTCTCTTCCTTAGCGAGATTTAAACAAAGTGCACAATGTCCTAAGTGTAAGGGAGTTTACTCCCACATGCTTAAACATTGAGGACAATGTTTATGTTAAGTATAGGGGGGGACTTCTATCGAAGTTAAGTGGCCTTTTCCTTGTATTTGTCCTCATTTTAACCGAAAAATCAATTTTTCGACATTTTTCAAAATTTTTGATCTGTTTTGGCCTATTAGTTTTTACTTTTGTATAGTTATTTTCCTTCTTTGCTAGAATAAATGTTTAATAAAGTGGTTTTAATTTTCAAACGTTGTGAATCTTTTGACTCAACCCGAGTTTACTTATCTAAGTTTTCTTTAGCTAGTATCCTTAACGTGTTTAAGTCAAATTTTGCTAGGCTTTTATTTAGGGGGCTATAAAACGCGAAAGTCTTAACTCTCATGGGTTAAGAACAAGAACTTTTCGCAAGTTCCTATAATTGATCCTAGAGAGTCGTTTATCAAGGGAACTTTAAAACGCGATTTCTAAACTTGAAAAAGTCTAAGAGTTTGCAAGATCCTATAGGCGACTCGAAAACCCAAAACTTTGATTTAATAGGCTAAGCATCCACGAGTCTCATTCTTTGAGATTTTAAACTGTGGAGAACGAGAGATGATAGAGTCAATTATAAGTTTGGTATTCTTTCGGGAATTTATGTGATTTAATTATGAGCCTATTCTCCCATCGCTTGCTAATAAATTTATCTGCAATAAATAAGGTTGTACGATTTGAAAAGTTACTTAGCTTCTAGCCCAAGATCGTTTAAAAGTTGCTCGGTATGGATTAGAGTTCATAGCCAAGGCATAAATTATTGAAGCGGGATGCGAAGATTGGCGAGTCCAAAAAGGTCCTAACAAGACATGAGGGCTACATTTTGTTGCTAAAGATCCAAAGTGATGTGAAGAATCATTTATCGAAAATCAATATGAAGGATCGAGACACACGACGAAAAGCAAAAATTCCCCAAAAGTCATGGAGAAGTGTATCCGAAAAGACCCTAGCAAGGTATGAGGATAAATAGATCCAAGTCATAACAGGAGGCGGATCGTTGTATATCAAAGTCCAAAATAATGATTGGAGAAAAATGAAGAAGTCGTGGTCCAAATATGAAGAATCTCTCAAAACTTCAAGTGAAGAAATTCCTATTATGAAGAGAAGACCATAATTTCATGAACGTCTCTCAAGATTTGAAGTATCAAGTCACTGCCAAATATTGGTCCGAGAAAGGTCTCAAATCGCGAAGCGAGTTATGCCAAGATATGAACTTTATGAGGTCCCGAGAAGCAGTTTTAAAATATTATGTCCTTTAGCTAACTATTGATTAAATCGTTCACTTTATTTTCGGCCTAAATAACTATCAAAATAAGTTAACAATGCATCCTCGTGATCATTCAAGACAATAATAAAATATAAGATATACACCTAGGAATAAGGGGGTCTAAGTGAATAATTAGCCCACATGAGTTCGTGTTAGTTTACTAACTTATAATAACAATGATCACGTTTTTAAGCTTGGTTTGGAGAAAGTGAAAACTTGAGGATGATGATCATTCATGAAATTTCCAAAACCCAAGGTATGTTTTTGAATTCTTTACTTTGAATGTTTATAGTTTTCTATCTCTTTAATAAAGGCCAACGTGGATTGATTATGATGAAAAATCTAAACGTGCTTTGTAACTAATGCATTGCATGAGGACATTGCAATGGTCAAGTGTAGGGGATTTGATAGGTGTGTAAACACCCATCCTTTTTACCACTTAATTACAATAATAACCGAGCCAAAACGTGTATTTTATGTCTTTTATGTCGGAATTATGCGTGGTTTGTGTTTTTGTTGTGATTTAGGACGAAATTGTGAAAAGTGGAGAAAACACGGCATTCACGGGCTTTTATTAAAGAAAAAGATGAAAGACGAAGTCAAGAAGTCAAGAGTGCAAAAAGAACGGATGTCCAAGACCAATTCTGAAGATTTATCGAAGAAAAAGTCAAAAGACGGAAGTTTACTTAAAGCCGAAGAACTCAAGTCTAATTTATTGAAGAATTAAAAGACGAGTTCAAAGAATTTCCGAGCCAAAAGTCATTAAAGTCCAAAATTAAATGAAGATTAAAGGCTTGAGGGACTTAATCATGCAATTAAGAAGAAATGAAGGAGAGGAAGGAAGCTTCCTAAGCATTCCTTAACCTCCCCTATATATAGTTTAGGATCATTTCATTTTACTTTTGTTGGCTAAGGTGACAATTAGTCTTCCACCTTTTAATTACTTGCTCTTTTAATTCATGTCATTTTAAATACTTGTCTTGCACTTTTAATACCTTTTAATTCCAAGTAAGTGTTCTTTAATTTTCTTGTTTTTATGCTTTTGATTGTTTTGGATCATTGATTTTTATAGCTTATTTGTGTTTATCTTCAAGTTTCTTAAGCTTTTATAAAAGTTATTTTTATATAAAAGTTTATTTTCATAAACTTTGTTTCATTTTGTGTTTCTAAAAGTCTTTAAACTGTAGCTTATTAGCTTTTTCTTATACGTGTTTGCTAAGGTTTTTAGTCTAGTGCTTATTTGAGTAATAGCTTAATTGTTGTGCTTATTTTACATTCTTTTTACTGTATTCCGACCACCCTGGTCGGAAAACGGCTTCACATTCCGACCATAGCTCCAATTGCTTGGTCGGAAAAGGGTTTAGCATTCCGACGGGGATTCCGCTTCATCCGTCGGAATAAGGTCTCCACATTCCGATTGGGGATTCCAATCTGCATTCCGACCAGGTAAGTATTTTGGTTATTCCGATGGACTAGTGTTCTCCCATATTCCGACGAGATCCCTTTGGTGCATTCCGATAGCATTCCGAGGAGGCCATATTCCGATCAGGAGGTGAGAGTACATTCCGATTTGGGGTTGTTTTTGGTTATTCCGATTGGCTCTTGGTGACAACATTCCTATTGGTTATTCCGACAAGGCCACATTCCGATTGGGATTCCGATCGGAATGTATTCCGACGGTAGGTTTGTTTTCATATTTTGTCTTGTTTAATTTTTAAGTTCTCATTATAATACTTTGTCAAATTTTAATTTTCGTCATGCTTTAATTTCAAGTCACTTAATTTCTCGTTATTTACTTTTCAAAGTTTTAATTTCTCGCCATTTATTTTATAATAGAGTTAGAATTAATTTAACGTCATTTACTTTTAAGCTTTGCACTTTTAATTACTACAACGAAACAACTTCTGTTTCACCAAAGAACGACAGAGTCGCATAGTTAACACGGTTTTCAATTCGATTAGACATACGAAAAAGAACTTTTTAACTGAGTAAAATCCAGTTATTATTTGCCTGAAAGTTCCTCTAGCAACACGTCTGGGAATTCTGACATGATCGGATGATTCAGGATAGATGGAGATTCAACCTCCAAATCATGAATAGTAGCTAGGTAGCCCTCACAACCATGTGACAGTAATGCACGTGTTGTAAGGTTGAAATTATTTGTATAGACCTTCTGGGTATGACACCGTTGTGAATGTACTCTGGTGCATTTACATCACCGAAGATGACCCGATATGAATGGCAGTCAATGGTGGCATGATGTTTGGATAGCCAGTCCATGCCTAATATCATGTCGAAATCGCACATGTCCAATGGAAGTGCGTCAACTAGGCGAATCTTATAATCAAACTCGAGGGGAAGACTCTTATACCGATGTGTTATTCGTACAGAGTCTCTTAAGGGTGTGGAAATGTTTGAGACATTTTCTAATGGCATAGGGGTTATCCTAACATTCTTGGCATAAGCAGTAGAGATGACCGAATGAGTAGCACCCGTATCAAATAAAACGCATGCAGCTTGATAATATATTATCTTTATTCAAGTTAGTTTTTCCAAGCTCATGACAAATTGAGAGTCCAATTAAAATCATGTTTTTTATTTTTTTGGTGTTAATAAAGGTATTTGGTATCTATGTCTATTTCAAACAATCACGTAAAAAGTGGAAAATAACATATCTATCTAACCGTAAAACAAGTTGCAATTACCACAATTAAAGCACGGAGTACAAGTATTAAATGCTCAAATGTAAAAATGCTCAAAATGTAAAGATAATGAAAGGACAAGGACCAAATGTGTAAATCTAGAAAGCTAAGGGACTAAAAGTGAAAATTATAACAAACTATCACAACAAACTAACAAATTCCCTAAACTGCCAAACTGAAATGAAACAAACTGAAATTACAAGGACTTGAAAGTGCAAACCCTAAAAACTTTAAGTTTTGAAAGCTTATTCAAAATTCAGAAAGTGCAAGGACCTATATACAACTAAAACTAGATTTATAACGAAAACGGGCAATAAGCTTTTAATAAGCTCATTTGAGCTTATTCCTTAACCAAATTGACTCTAACTTTTTCAAAAGACTTAAAATTGAATTTAAGCTAGACACTTAAAAGGAAATGAGCTGGATTAAGCTAAAACGTAAAGTAGATTATTTAAATAAGCCAAGGTTAAACTATAAGCTAAACTAGACTTCCACACTTTGATTTCTTTACTAAAATCTGTTAAACTACTGAATATAAGACCGGAGTATCAAAAAGATTTCAAAAATATGAAGGCAATAAGCTGGAATTTCAAATTAAGCAAACTTAGCTTATCGTTGACCAAGTTTGACCAACTTTTCACAAAATCTGAAGACTTCCAATATGCTTTAAAACATGTTTCTATGTAAGAATCAGCAAGAAAAATGAAAGTTTTATGAAGTGGAATAAGCTAGAAAGAAATAGGCCAAGTCTGAAATCTATGTATTACAGGGAATGAAAAATGCTTATTTCTATAAGCTAAACTGAAAACTGGCCAAAGCTCTTTAGCAAAATAGAAAGCTGGTAAGCTGAGGATTTCAAAAAGCAAATATTTGAGCCTTAACTCCCAGAACTGAAGAAATGAGAGCACTTTGAAAATTCTAGTAACTTGACTTAGGTCTGACCCAATATTTTTGTGTGCAATTTGCCTGTTTGACTAACAAGTTGACTCTGAAAACTTGCACACTCACTTGAATAGGACTAGTGAAGAGGTGTAAACTCGATTTACTCAAAAACTCTTGCTCAATTTCACAATTCCCCTAATCCCAAACACTGGTTATAGACTGATGAGGAAATTTATCAAAGTCACTTGATCAAAAGACTGTGATTTGAACTGAGGACTGTAAGACTGAATTAGCTATACCAAATGCACCAACAATGAACCAAAATCAAGAACAGTGACTGATGAGACTGCTTTTATACATAGTCTCATCGTCCAAAAAGGGCTTTAAATGCATAAAATATCAAGAAAATACCCAAATATATGATTGTGTTGTTGCTTGTGTATTTTGGGTACGGATATTGAGAAAATGACAAAAGATCACAAGAATCATGCAAAAACGAACACGGGAAACGAAGTCGCACATTAAACCAAGCCCTAATGAAGAATTTTCCATAGAAAACCCTTGAAGATTTAAAGATTTATGAAGAAGGGTCCTACAATATGGAAGAATTGACACTTTATACCCTTGTATCCTCATAATTACAAGATTGGTCCCTAAAGTTTGTCAATATTGCAAAAAGGGCCCTCCACTTTGAAGAATTGGAAATTTTAGTCCCTCAACAAAACTAAAATGTCAATATTAATCCTCCCTAAAGTCAAACATACCAAGAAGGACTCCTAGTTACAAGAATTACAAATTTAGTCCTTTGAAAATATCAAAATTACCAAAAGGACCCTTGACTTTGAAGACTTGGCAAGAATGGTCCCTAATTAATCATGACTTGGAAATTTCAGCCCTCGAAGATGTCAATTATACAAATCAAGACCATAATCCTTGAAGAAAATGCCAAATCAGTCCTTCAAGAATCAAGAATTGGCAAGAAATACCCGTGAATTCACTTTACAAAACTTTTTGGGGCAAAAGTGTGAAAAGAGAAACTTCAACAACAAAGGAATCCAGATTTGGTGTTATTATTTACTAAGTGAAAGTAATTTTAAAGACAAGGGGCTAAATTGGGCAGACATCCAACCTTACCTAGACCACTTGGAGCTTGACACGTACCCCATTAACTCTCCTCCACCAATCACAACACTCCCTGGCTCCACCACACCATCCACTCACCGTTTATATATTAATTAACTTTTCAAATGCTAATTAATATTAAAAACACGCGCTAAAATTTTTTTATACCTTAAACCAAGATCAAAACAGCTGTTCTTGGTGTTTTTCACAAATTTGGGTTTTCTTAATTGTGTAACAATTAACCCACCAAATGCTCCAGAGTTATGATTAGGGTCTCCCTAATCATAACCCAACTTTCAAAAAACCTGCCACATCACCACCTTGGTCACATGTTACGCCTGCTTTTGCACCTTTGGACAAGAAGACAAGAATGAGCCAGTGATCCAACCATCCTCATTCCAGCTTATATTTTAAGCTTGTTATACACCCTTTGATCAAATTTTCACCAAGCCAACTCACACAAACTGCCAAGAACTTGTCACATGTTCAAGCAACTTCAAACTTCACAAGGGCATAATGGGGACTTCACCAAGCATTAGGGTTACGTTTTATTGCTTTCTAGTCATCACTTGTAGCCTATATAAGGCATAGGACTGAATACATTAGATTTTTCTCTTGAATTTTCCTTGGTTCACAAATCTGTAAATCATATATTCATATTAATGAAATGTGTTTGAATTTGGTGAAGAAAGATCAAGTGCCAATCATATTAACTGCTTGTTATTGTTCTTTGTTTATTGTTCTTGAATCCTGAACCTGTTTTCAAAAGGAGTGTGCAAAAGCTTGCACATTTTCCACTTTTCTTGATATTTTGCTAAACCTTGGAATTATTGGGCTATAAAGCTGATCATAGCATCCCGATATTAAGTTATCAAGGTGTGGTGAAGCCTATAACTTGGGGATAATCAAGTGTGGGGAACTAAGGTTGCATTAATTAAGAATTTTTCATCTTTCTGTTTTGATATTTGTGCTCTTAACCTTTTTGATTCTTAGCAGGGTTGTTTGTGGAAGCTTATACTTGTTCTTTCTAGTACATAAGCTCAAAATTCGTGGGTGTGGATGTACATCCATGAGGTACACATCATCTTACCCAAAATCTGTTAAAACTTTGGATTTTTGGTGAATTTGTGTGTTACTTGTGTTCTTGCTGATTTTATGGTCTAATCTTGCTTAAATCTGCATATTATACTTGTTATTGTGCTTATTTGGGCTTGGGTGGTCTTGGATAACACTTTTGATTTGAAAATTTGATTTTGAAAAGTTAAAAGGGTGTTTGGGATTACATGTTTGAGATCATAAGTTGTTATTGTGTGGTTAAAAGTTTGTGTTTGTGCTTGTTATCTGTTATTGGCTTGGTTGAGTGCATATTGCTGCAAGTTTTTGGGTTTGAAACCTTGAATCATACATTGTGCTATATCTCATTGAGTTTAACTGTTTTTGACCTAAGATTTTGGTAAAATCTAGATTTTATGCATGCTTAGGGCTGAAAGTGGTTTAATCATTCTTTATACAACATATGTGTAGATCTGAGTGTTTGAATTTGGCTTGTTAGTCAAGTGCATCAGCAAAAGTAAAAGCTGCATGTTCATAGTTCACCAGTAGCTTTAAGTGCTTGAATCTTGACCTATCCTTTGAATCAGTGCATGAAACCTGTTTAGACTTGCTTATTTAAGTTTATTATAGCTTGTGTATGCATTTGGTTAAGTTTGGCTGGCTGAATTGTGCTATAAGTGCTTATTGAACCTCAACTGCTTATTTGTTCATGTCTGTCAGTGATCTGGTGCTTAATTGAATTAACTGTACTAATTGGCTGTTAGTGATTGTGATTTCTTTGTTGTGATTGACTCCTCTTGGTCCACTGATAACTTGGGTGCCTTTGTGTAACTTAAATCTCCAAAAAAGTCACTAAGTCAAGCAGTGGAAAAAGTTTCCACTGCTCAACATTCAAAACTAGCCCCTGCTAGTGTTAATTTGCATTCAGCTTATTAATAAGCCATTTTGGCTTATCCAGACCTGCAACAACTTATTTTTTGTGATCAATCTTCATCATTTGACCCATTTGTTTGAACTCGAGCTTATTAGACTTTGACTTTGACTTTTTGCTAGAAAACCAACTCATTTGACTTTTTCATAAGTGCTTATTTGCTTATTTCAGCTTATTTAGTGAAATTATTTGAAAACTTTTTGTTGATTAAGCTTAGTTAAGTCATTTAAAAGCCTTTGAAACTTGAATCAGCTCTTGGGATAGCCTAGAACTCAAAAACGACTATTTTGTCATTTTCAATAGATTGCTTATTGCATTTTCAGGCTTATTCCTTGGACTTTTTTCAAATTTATTTTTACAGAAGTCTTAAGCAACTCAAAAGAAGCTTGTGTGTCTAATTTGAGCTTATGGAATCAGCTTATAGCTTAATGGGCCAAAAAGCTCATTAAGAATAAGCTGTATGATGTAAGTCAGCTTATTTCACATTTTCAGCTTTTGGGCCTTTGAAAATTTGTGTTCAGAATCAAATTTTGAGTCAGATAGGAGATTTTGGGCTTATTTGGACAACATTTTGCTTATTCGGCCTTTTTGACCCCAATAAGGGGACTGTTTGGACTTTTGGCCCATTTGGAGGCCCATTAGGGATATTTTTGTAATTCAAGTTCATTTTTAGTTTATTTAGGTTAAATTAAACTAGTTTGCAAGTTTTTAGAATTTTTTATAAATTTTGGATTTTTAATATTATTTTGTTATTATTTTATTATTAAAAATTAAAATTTAGATTTTTCAAGTTTTTATATTTTTCTTAGGTTAAATACATTAAGTTAGGAATTTTACAACTTTTAGAATATTTTTGTTGTTCTTAGATTTATTTTTATAATTATTTTAATTTTTAATAGTTTTTAATTGTTTTTAAATAGTTTTAATTAATTTTAAAATTTTCAAAAATAGTTTTAAATTAAGTTAGGTCATTTTAGAGGTTTACAATTGAAAAAATATTATTTTGGGCTTTTTGTTAATTAAATTGATTTTTAGGGCTTTAATTAACATTAAAAAATCATTATTTAATTAAATAAAAGGTTTGGGTGATTTTTGATTTTTTGTAAACTCTGATTACTTTATTTAGGATTTATTGCAATTTTCTAGGAATTTTTAGAGTAAATTTTCAATTTTGGTGCTTTTTACGGTTTTACGTGTACGACCTTCTCGTCTTAGTGTAAATCGTCATCGTAACCGTCATTCTCTTCTTACCTCATTTCTATTTTCTTTTCTCATAATCATATAATCACATAATTAATCATCTCTCTACACAACACACTAGCCTCTTTGAGAACGATCCCCACTTTAGGGTCATAACTTGTGATTTTCCTAAGTCACTTGTTAATACTTACCCTAATTACCTTGTTTTCCTAAACAAGTGTAAAATTACAACTATCATTTTGGCGCCGCTGCCGTGGAGGCGTGTTGTGTTTTGATTTGGCAATTGTTGTTTTTATATATAGCCATAATATCTATTTGTATTAGTAGCACTCTACTAATACGTATTATCGGTTTTTCGTTTTTTGTGTGAATACTATTACTATATTGTATACGTAGAACAATAAATTAACAAGTACTCCAAAAGTGTGAAAACACAACCTTGACTTGGGAGGTCATTACCCAACCATTGTATTCGAATCTCAAACAAGAAAGAAAAGGCAAAAATAGATAAATACTTTCGTGAAGCTCGATTTTGAAAAATACAAACTATAAGGTGGGTATAAGGCGGGTATTATAAAATATACCCTAAGGAAAAAAGGCTCTTTAGTACTTCGCGCCGCCTCGTTTCCCCGCTTGCTTGTGAGTATTTGATTTCGAGAGCTAATCGAGGGTTTTTCCACCCAAAGTATTATTAAGTATCATATATACTTTCTTGGTTTCATTGATTAAACCATCTTGAACGTTTTGGTGTTCCACCAACGTTCTAAAGTCATCTAAGGCGTTCACTTCACGTGATCATTTTCATTCCTTGAGGCTTCTTTAATCAAGAGATTTGATTAAGGAGGAGATTTGTAGATTTTGGTCTACTTAATACAATCACAAAAATCCAAAAAAAGTAAAAACAATCAAAAACCACAAAAAAAAATTGGAAAAATACAAAACACCAAAAAGAATCTTCTTTACTCATCCCCACGTTGTACGTGACGTTTATGCTTACTCGTAATCAAGCAAGACGTGCACGTAAACGAAAAAACCAAAAGGAGTCAACACCTACTCCTAATCTTTCTAGTGAGGAGTCTCCTATTGACGAACCCATATTAAGGGAAGAACAAACCATGGCGAATCGAACTATGATGGAGTTACTTCAAGCACCCACCGAGGGATATGGAGAGGCTATTGTGATTCCCGCTATCCTTGCGGAGAATTTTAAAGTGAAAACGGGTTTGTTGTCGATGATCCAAAACAACAAATTTTGTGGTGATGAAAAGGACAACCCGCACAACCATATCCGCCAATTCAATCGTCTTACCGCCACTTGCAATTTTAAGGATGTTGCTAATGACTCGATTAAGATGATGTTTTTTCCGTATTCCTTAGCGGGGCCCGCTAAATTTTGGTTAGAGAAAGAGCCACCCAATTCTATATTGACATGGAAGGATCTCGTGTCTAAGTTTGTGAACCAATTTTTTCCGCCTCTAAGACTACGCACTTGAAAAACAAGATTTCAAAATTTTCACAAGAATTTAATGAGAGTTTTTCAACGGCTTGGAATAGGTTTAAGGAAATGTTATATGAGTGTCCTCATCACAGTTTTTCTGACTTGCATCAAATTGACACGTTTTACAATGGACTTAATGATCATGAAAGGGATTATCTTAACGCCGCCACGGGTGGTAATTTTTTGTGTAAAACAGTTGAGGAAGCTTTGGTGATAATTGAGAACAGATCTAAGGTGTATAGTCCTCGTAGCACGTCTAGTGTTCATAAGGCTTCGTCTTCGGCTTCACCTTCTTTGTCTACTACCATCGATGCTTGCCAAATTGAAGCGAACATGGAAAACAAAATCTTTGATAAGCTTAAAGGTCTTTTAATTGAATTCAAAGTTGGAGAACAAAGTGCTCCCGCTACGACTAAAGCGGTTGAGGTTTCTTGTATGTATTGTGGTGGAGTTCATGCTTTCTCCCAGTGCATTACCAACGGTGGTAACACTTCGAGTGCCTACGCGGCCACGGGAACTTACAACCAAAACGGTCAAGTTACCCGCTCTAATCAATTGACTCCACCGGGTTTTGGTTCAAATCAAAATGCTAACAACAACTATCGCAACAATCAAGTTGGTTTCATAAACAATTACAACAAGGGAAACTATGGTAATCAAGGGGCTAATAATCAAGTTTCAAACAAAAATCAGAGTGATTTTCAAAATAACAACAAAAGTTTGCAAACTTTGAAAGATCTTCCAAATGAATTTGTTAAATACGCTAATGTGAACGATGCTCGGTTTAACAATATTCAAAGAGAAATCATTAGCCTAAGATCCGAGTTTAAGAACGACTCGAAGAAAGAGTTTAAAAATGAGTTAGCAAATGAGCTTAAAATCCATACAAACAAGATGGAAGGAAATGTAACTAGGTTATAACAAAACCAACAAAAAATGGAACAAGGGCAACATAAAATTATGCAAGAAATGATTAAAGCCGAGAAGAGGCAATCCATGTTTGAGGAAACAATTTCATCTATGTTTGAGGCTATTATGTGCAAACCGTCTTCGAGTAGTCTTCCTAGTAACACCATATCAAACCCTAAGGGTGAGATGAAAGTGATTACCACACGTAGTGGTAAGACACTTAAGGAACCGACTCCTCAACCAATTGCTCCTACGGAGGATGCAATTGAGGAAGAACCCGAGGTGGTGGTCGAAAAGGAGCATGTCCAAATCCCACGAAGTACCGCTCATGCCACACCTACGGTTGACCCAGTACCAACATTAGAACCCGAGATTCCAAAGGCTATGCCTATGCCTCAACCCACACCACCTTTGCCCTATCCATCGAGACTTAGAAAGGAGAAACGTCAAGAGCGCGACAATTACCAATTTGAGCTTTTTATGAAAATGATTCGTGATTTGCACTTTAATGTGATTTTCGCCGATGCTTTGGTCATGATGCCTCGATTTGCCGCTAAATTTAAGAGTATGTTGAACAACAAGGAGAAATTGCATCAATTGTCTAGTTGTTCGTCGGTTTATCTTAACCGCATACCTCAAAAAGTCAGTAATCCCGGTAAATTCTTGATTCCTTGTGCAATCCAAGATATGGAAGAATGCTATGCCTTGCCCGATCTTGGTGCTGGCATTAACTTGATGCCACTTGTAATCTTCAAGTCGCTCAATCTTCCTAATCTTACTCCTTTACTAATGTCTATCGAGTTGGCCGACCATTCCACGATTCCCGAATGTGGATTGGCGGAAGACGTTTTTGTGAAAGTGGGAAAGTTCTATAATCCGGTAGACTTTATCGTTGTTGATATTCCCACGGATCCTCAAGTTCCTCTCATTTTAGGTCGTTCGTTTTTAGATACGTCTATGGCTTTGATTGATGTTCATGCTAGGAAGATCACCTTACGTTTCAACGACGAGGAACTTGTTATAAACGCAACTCAAAACTATCAAATTTCTCATGTTTATTCTGTTGCAACCATAAACCTCGTTGATATGATTGACGTGGTTTGCGAGGAATTTTCACAAGAAGTTCTAGGTTTTGGTGATTATGAAAATAGTGGCTATGTTAGATCCCATTCTTGATAACTCGACACCAACCTTCACTCCATTTGAAGGTGGTGGTTTTACGTTGGAAGAATTAGATGTTCCACGTACTTGTAACGAATACCTCGACAATGATTAGGACTTCTCGATTATCAAGGATTTTCTTAATGATTTTCCATTTCCTCCATCCGAGGAGGTTATGAGTATTGAGCCCAAATTTTCAATTGAGGAACCACCTATCCTCGAGTTGAAAGATTTACCTCCTCATCTCGAATATGTCTTTTTGGAGGAGGGCGACAAGTTACCGGTTATTATTGCGAAAGAACTTTCGGATGATGAAAAAACCACACTTGTCGATGTTCTAAAGGATCACAAAGGGGCAATTGCGTGGAAGTTATTCGACATTAAGGGGATCGATCCCAAATTTTGTACCCACAAAATCTTAATGGAGGAGGATTACAAGCCCGCAATCCAATGTCAAAGGAGGGTAAACCCAACAATTCATGACGCATAAAAAAGGAAGTCCTAAAACTCCTTGACGCGGGAATGATTTACCCTATTTCCGATAGCCGTTGGGTGAGTCCTATTCATTGTGTCCCTAAGAAGGGAGGAATGACCGTTGTGCCAAACGATGCCAACGAGTTAATTCCTACTAGACTCGTGACCGGATGGAAAGTGTGCATTGACTATCGTAAGTTGAATGAAGCCACTCGTAAAGACCATTTTCCCTTGCCCTTCATGGACCAAATGTTCGAGCGTCTTGTAGGAAACGATTTCTATTGCTTTTTAGATGGTTTTTCCGGTTACTTCCAAATCCCCATCGATCCTCGAGATCAAGAAAAACTATGTTTACGTGTCCATATGGAACGTTTTCCTGTCGTAGAATGCCATTCGGACTTTGTAATGCACCGGGAACCTTTCAAAGGTGCATCATGGCTATTTTTATGAAATGATCGAGAAGACAATGGAAGTATTCATGGATGATTTTCCGTGTTTGGTAGTTCGTTCACTTCGTGTTTGTTGAATCTTGAGAGAATGTTGAAGCGTTGTGAGGAAACCAACCTTGTGCTCAATTGGGAAAAATGTCATTTTATGGTTAAAAGTAGAATCGTCTTAGGGCACAAGGTTTCGAAAGCGGGGATTGTGGTAGATCAAGCTAAGGTAGACATCATCGCCAAATTAACTCATCCCAAAACCGTTAAGGGAGTTAGGAGTTTCCTAGGCCACGCGGGCTTTTATCGTCGATTCATCAAGGATTTTTCAAAGACCTCTCGACCTATTACACATCTTCTTGAAAAAGAGGCACGTTTTGTCTTTGACGAAGATTGTGTACGAGCCTTTGGAATCCTTAAGAGGAATCTTACCGAAGCTCCCATCCTTGTTGCTCCCAATTGGAACCTCCCCTTTGAGCTCATGTGTGATGCTAGTGACTACGCTATTGGGGCCGTATTAGGGCAACGTCATGAGAAGCACTTCTTGCCTATTCACTATGCTAGCAAGACGATGACTGAGGCTCAACTAAAATACACTACAACGGAGAAGGATTTCCTTGCCGTGGTGTATGCATTTGAGAAATTTTGACCTTATCTCGTCTTGACAAAATGCATAGTGTATACGGATCATTCGGCTATCAAGTATCTCATGGCTAAACAAGATGCTAAGCCGAGATTACTTCGTTGGATTCTCCTCCTTCAAGAATTTGATCATAAAATCGTTGACAAAAAGGGAGCCGAGAATCTAGCGGCCGATCATCTTTCTCGTTTGAAAGATCCTCACCAAAGTGTTTACGAGCCCAAGGAAATCACCGAAACATTTCCGCTCGAGACACTTGGTGTAGTGAATTCTAAGCTTGATTCTTCCACCCCATGGTTTGCGGACATCGCAAATTACCTTGCGGGCAACTTCATCATCAAGGGTATGACGACTCAAGAAAAACGAAAATTCTTTCGTGACGTCAAGTTCTACTTTTGGAACGACCCTTACTTATTTCGAACTTGTGCGGATCAAATTATCCGACGTTGTGTCTTTGGTACCGAAGCTTCTAATATCCTTAGAGCTTGTCACGAAGGACCCACGGGTGGTCACCACGGTGTTAATCTCACGGCTAAGATGGTCTTTGATGCCGGTTTCTTTTGGCCTACTATTTACCGAGATGCACATGAGCTTGTGATGTCATGTGACTCATGCCAACGACAAGGAAAAGCCTCACAAAAATATGAAATGCCACAAAATATCATCCAGGTGTGTGAGATCTTTGACGTTTGGGGCATCGACTTTCTGAGGCCGTTCCCATCATCTCGTGGTAATAAGTACGTCCTTGTCGCCGTTGACTACCTATCTAAGTGGGTGGAAGCTAAGGCTTTGACCACCAATGATGCTCGTGTGGTAGTCAAGTTTTTGAAAAGCTTGTTTTCTCGGTTTGGAACCCCTCGTGCGATTATAAGCGATCGTGGAACCCATTTTTGTAACGACCAATTTGAAAGGGTCCTAAGGAAATATGGAATTACACATCGGCTTTCTAAGACTTATCAACCACAAACGAGTGGGAAAGTCAAGGTTTCAAACCGATCTTTGAAGAGGATCTTGGAGAGATGCACTGGGGAAAACCGACAATCTTGGTCGGATAAGTTGGACGATGCTTTATGGGCTTTTAGGACCGCTCATAAGACGCCCATTGGGTGCACTCCTTATAAGCTAGTGTCTGGGAAGAATTGTCACTTGCCAATTGAACTCGAACACAAGGCTTATTGGGTCGTAAAGCATTGTAATGATGACATGGAGACCGCGGGAAAACACCGGAAAATGCAATTAAATGAACTGGATGAATTAAGGGATATTGCTTATGAAAATTCATTGATTTATAAAGAAAATACTAAAAAGTTGCATGATTCTAAAATTAAAAACCGGGTTTTTAACATTGGGGATCAAGTTTTGCTTTTTAATTCTAGTTTGAATATTTTTTTCTGGTAAGTTGAAATCCCGTTGGTCCGGTCCATTCACCGTGACTCATGTTTTTCCTTATGGGACCATCGAGCTAGCTCCAAATGATGGCCCCAATTTCAAGGTGAATGGACATAGGTTGAAGCACTACTTTGGCGGGGAAGTTCCATCCTTGAACTACCTCGACCAAATCACCTTCCCCAATGATAATTAGTATTGAGGGGATCGAGTCGAGCTCATGACTCGGTAATCAAAAACGAGGTGCCTCGTGGGGGAGTCCCATGCTTATCCTATGTATATATTATCTCTTTCTAATGTAGTAACGTGTGGGGATTTGTGCCCTTCCAACCTTTGTTCCGTGGTTGTTTGTGAATTATGGATTTTAGATGATCATTATCTTCACGATTGGAGCCTCTCGTGTTCGTTTTATGGGAGCACTCGATCGTTTGCTTTGAAGACTTTCTCAATATCCATGATATATCCTTTGATGTTCGAACCTTAGGTTTATAGCACACTTCATAAACGGCTTTAAATTTAACGGTTACACCCTCTCCATGCAAGATTAGGCATTCGACTACGTCTCTAGTATGGGGGTGTTTGCACCCCTAGACTCGAAACATTGAGGACAATGTTTAACTTTAGTATGGGGGGTTAATAGATACTTACCTTTCCAAACCTTCACGCTTTCCAAAGTTTATCTTTTTGTTTATCGTTTTGTTGCAAAATAAGGCTAAAAATGGCCAAATTTTAAAATTTTTCTCATGTTTTATAAGTGTTTGAAGACACGAATGTAGGTTTTCCGATGGCGAGAATAAGAGTAATTTTGACTCGACCGTGCGTGTTGAGCACTTAGCTTCGATTCCTTAACTTCACATTAGGCTAAGTCTCTTAAATGAGGACGAGAAATGATAGGGTTAATTATAAGTTACTATGCTAAACGTACAGTACACGAATTCTTTAAAAAACTTATGTGTTCTCTTTGTTTGCTTATTCTCCCTTTGCTTGTAAATATTTTTTTCTTAATAAATATTGACTTAGCGGTTTAGTCTTGATTGTTGGGTTTCTAGTCTTTTCTAGTAGCTTTCGTGTAATTAAATTGGGAAGACATTAAGGTATCGCCAGCGTCACGGTTTTGAAGTATTGGCACCCGAATAATCGAAAGCTTCACCCATTAATAAGATTTCAAGTGCTCACCTAAATCAAGCAAACAATTTGAAGCTCACAAGGCCGAAAAATCTATGCAAAATTGAAAGTGAATCAAGCCTTAATCTTTGAAGCTTTAAAGATCCAAAATTCGCCTTAGCGTGAGGATATACGTCTTTGGCTAATAAAACCACCGATGAGGTGGATAATAAAAGGCAAGGCAAGACCGAAGTTATAATAAACGCTTCATGGCGAAGTTAAATAAAAGATGGAGGTAAACCAAATATAATAAGGCCCTTCCGTTAGGGGGCGTATAAAAGTCTTGGTAATAAGTCTCATGTTCAAAACAATTATAAAACCGTGTTTATCGATCCTTCTTGTTGACTTAATTTTTTGACATTGTTGTCTATTAGGAGGGGTTATTGATTTGATGGTCTTGGTTACACCGTTAGGACTCTATTTTTAGACCTAAATCTCTATTATCGCATAAGTCAAACAATGTATCCTCGTGAAACATTCAATACATTATAAAATATAAGAGATACAACTTAGGAAATTGGGAGGATAAGTACGTGATTAGGGCATATGAGTAGTGTTAGCATTATTAACTTATAATGACAATGATCTCGTTGCACGCTTGACATGGAATTGGGGTGAAAATCGAGGACGATGAAATTATTTCTAACGAAGCATTCACGTGTTCTTATTCTATGAACCTAAACGTCTCATTTTGCGATGAAAATCATGCATTATGTCTAAAACGCAAGTAGTAGCAATAGTAGTAGTATAGCTAGTTTATCATTCAATAAAGTGAATAAAAATGAATTTTGGAGGTGCTATGATACTTTATTCTAGCATTGCGTGAGGGCACGACAATGGTTTAGCATGGGGAGTGATGAGACTGCTTTTATACGTAGTCTCATCGTACAAAAAGGGCTTTAAATGCATAAAATATCATGAAAATACCCAAATATATGCTTGTGTTTGTTGGTTGTGTATTTTAGGTACGGATATTGAGAAAATGACAAAAGATCACAAGAATCATACAAAAACGAACACGGGAAACGAAGTCGCACATTGAACCAAGCCCTAATGAAGAATTTTCCAAAGAAAACCCTTGAAGATTTGAAGATTTATGAAGAAGGGTCCTCCAATATGGAAGAATTGATACTTTATACCCTTGTATCCTCATAATTATAAGATTGGTCCCTAAAGTTTGTCAATATTGTAAAAAGGGCCCTCCACTTTGAAGAATTGGCAATTTTAGTCCCTCAACAAAACTAAAATGTCAATATTAATCCTCCCCAAAGTCAAACATACCAAGAAGGACTCCAAGTTACAAGAATTACAAATTTGGTCCTTTGAAAATATCAAAATTACCAAAAGGGCCCTTGACTTTGAAGACTTGGCAAGAATGGTCCCTCATTAATCATGACTTGACAATTTCAGTCCTCCAAGATGTCAATTATACAAGTCAAGACTATAATACTTGAAGAAAATGCCAAATCAGTCCTACAAGAATCAAGAATTGGCAAGAAATACCCCTGAATTCACTTTACAAAACTTTTTGGCGCAAAAGTGTGAAAAGAGAAACTTCAACAGCAAAGGAATCCGGATTTGGTGTGATTATTTACTAAGTGAAAGGAATTTTAAAGACAAGGGGCTAAATTGGGCAGACATCCAACCTTACCTAGACCACTTGGAGCTTGACACGTGCCCCATTAACTCTCCTCCACCAATCACAACACTCCCTGGCTCCACCTCACCATCCACTCACCGTTTATATATTAATTAACTTTTCAAATGTTAATTAATATTAAAAACACGCGCTAAACATTTTTTAAACCTTAAACCAAGATCAAAACAATTGTTCTTGGTGTTCTTCACAAATTTGGGTTTTCTTAATTGTGTAACAATTAACCCACCAAATGCTCCAGAATTATGATTAGGGTCTCCGTAATCATAACCCAACTTTCAAACAACCTGCCACATCACCACCTTGGTCACATGTTACCCCTGCTTTTGCACCTTTAGACAAGAAGACAAGAATGAGCCAGTGATCCAACCATCCTCATTCCCGCTTACATTTTAAGCTTGTTATACACCCTTTGATCAACTTTTCACCATGCCAACTCACACAAACAGCCAAGAACTTGTCACATGTTCAAGCAACTTCAAACTTCACAAGGGCATAATGGATACTTCACCAAGCATTAGGGTTATGTTTTATTGCTTTATAATCATCACTTGTATCCTATATAAGGCATAGGACTGAATACATTAGATTTTGCTCTTGAATTTTCCTTGGTTCACAAATCTGTAAATCATATATTCATATTAATGAAATGTGTTTGAATTTGGTGAAGAAAGCTCAAGTGCCAATCATATTAACTGCTTGTTATTGTTCTTTGTTTATTGTTCTTGAATCCTAAACCTGTTTTCAAAAGGAGTGTGCAAAAGTTTGCACATTTTCCACTTTTCTTGATATTTTGCTAAGTCTTGTTCAAACCATAGATATCTTGGGCTATAAAGCTGATCATAGCATCCTGATATTAAGTTATCAAGGTGAGGTGAAGCCTATAACTTGGGGATAATCAAGTGTGGGGAACTAAGGTTGCATTAATCAAGAATTTTTCATCTTTCTGTTCTGATATTTGTGCTCTTAACCTTGTTGATTCTTAGCAGGGTTGTTTGTGGAAGCTTGTACTTGTTCTTGCTAGTACATAAGCTCAAAATTCGTGGGTGTGGATGTACATCCATGAGGTACACATCATCTTACCCAAAATCTGTTAAAACTTTGGATTTTTGGTGAATTTGTGTGCTACTTGTATTCTTGCTGATTTTATGGTCTAATATTGCTTAAATATGCATATTATACTTGTTATTGTGCTTATTTGGGCTTGGGTGGTCTTGGATAACACTTTCGATTTGAAAATTTGATTTTGAAAAGTTAAAAGGGTGTTTGGGATTACCTGTTTGAGATCAGAAGTTGTTATTGTATGGTTAGAAGTTTGTGTTTGTGCTTGTTATTTGTTATTGGATTGGTTGAGTGCATATTGCTGCAAGTTTTTGGGTTTGAAACCTTGAATCATACATTGTGCTATATCTCATTGAGTTTAGCTGTTTTTGACCTATGATTTTGGTAAATCTAGAATTTATGCATGCTTAGGGTTGAAAGTGGTTTAATCATTTTTTATACAACATATGTGATAGATATGAGTGTTTGAATTTGGCTTGTTGGTCAAGTCTATCAGCATAAGTAAAAACTGCATGTTCATAGTTCATCATTAACTTTAAGGGCTTGAATCTTGACCTATACTTTGAATCAGTGTATGAAACCTGTTTAGGCTTGCTTATTTAAGTTTATTATAGCTTGTGTATGCAATTGGTTAAGTTTGGCTGGCTGAATTGTGCTATAAGTGCTTATTGAACCTCAACTGCTTATTTGTTCGTGTCTGTGAGTGATCTGGTGCTTAATTGAATTAACTGTACTAATTGGCTGTTAGTGATTGTGATTTCTTTGTTGTGATTGACTCCTCTTGGTCCACTGATCATTTGGGTGCCTTTGTGTAACTTGAATTTCCAAAAAAGTCACTAAAGACAAAAAGTCAAACAAGTCAAGCAGTGGAAAAAGTTTCCACTGCTCAACATCCAAAACCAGCCCCTACTAGTGTTAATTTGCATTCAGCTTATTAATAAGCCATTTTGGCTTATCCAGACCTGCAACAACTTACTTTTTGTGATCAATCTTCATCATTTGACCCATTTGTTTGAACTGGAGCTTATTAGACTTTGACTTTGACTTTTTGCTAGAAAACCAACTCATTTGACTTTTTCATAAGTACTTAATTGCGTATTTCAGCTTATTTAGTGAACTTATTTGAAAACTTTTTGTTTATTAAGGTTAGTTAAGTCATTTAAAAGCCTTTGAAACTTGAATCAGCTCTTGGGATAACCTAGAACTCAAAAACGACTATTTTGTCGTTTTCTGTAGATTGCTTATTGCATTTTCAGGCTTATTGCTTGGACTTTTTTCAAATTTCTTTTTACAGAAGTCTTAAGCAACTCAAAAGAAGCTTGTGTGTCTAATTTGAGCTTATGGCATCAGCTTATAGCTTAATGGGCCAAAAAGCCCATTAAGAATAAGCTGTTTGATATAAGTCAGCTTATTTCACATTTTCAGCTTTTGGGCCTTTGAAAAATTGTGTTCAGAATCAAATTTTGAGTCAGATAGGAGCTTTTGGGCTTAATTGGACAACATTTTGCTTATTGGGCCTTTTTGAGCCCAATAAGGGGACTGTTTGGACTTTTGGCCCATTTGGAGGCCCATTAGGGGTATTTTTGTAATTTTAAGTTCATTTTCTGTTTATTTAGGTTAAATTAAAATAGTTTGCAAGTTTTTAGAATTTTTTATAAATTTGGATTTTTAATATTATATTATTATTATTTTATTATTAAAAATTAAAATTTAGATTTTTCAAGTTTCTATATTTTTCTTAGGTTAAATACATTAAGTTAGGAATTTTCAACTTTTAGAATATTTTTGTTTTTCTTAGATTAATTTTTATAATTATTTTAAGTTTTAATAGTTTTTAATTGTTTTTAAATAGTTTTAATTAATTTTAAAATTTTCAAAAATAGTCTTAAATTAAGTTAGGTCATTTTAGAGGTCTATAATTGAAAAAAATTAATTTAGGGCTTTTTGTTAATTAAATTGATTTTTTGGACTTTAATTAGCATTAAAAAATCATTTTTTAAATAAATAAAAGGTTTGGGTGATTTTTGATTTTTTGTAAACTCTAATTACTTTATTTAGGATTTATAGCAATTTTCTAGGAATTTTTAGAGTAAACTTCAGTTTTGGTGCTTTTTACGGTTTTACGTGTACGACCTTCTCGTCTTAGTGTAAATTGTCATCGTAACCGTCATTCTCTTCTTACCTCATTTCTATTTTCTTTTCTCATAATAATATAATCACATAATTAATCATCTCTCTACACAACACACTAGCCTCCTTGAGAACGATCCCCACTTTAGGGTCATCACTTGTGATTTTCCTAAGTCACTTGTTAATACTTACCCTAATTACCTTGTTTTTCTAAACAAGTGTAAAATTACAACTATCAATGACACTAGTTTAAAACAGTCAAGCTACTAGGACATATAAATGTAGTTAAAGAGCTAAATGAAGCAAATCTAAACAGAATTAAGCTAAGAAACTCAATCACAATCTATCAAAACGTATCAGTTACCACAATTACAACACAAATCAAGCAGATTCAAGCAATGTAACTGATTATCTAGAATTTAGCATGCAGAACAGATTTAGGGGAACCAAAATAAGAATCTAAACACCTTTTAGCTATGGAGCCTACTTTGGTGGAGTAGAGAGGCGCTGAGCCTTCTAGAAAAACATCATTCAAACCAAATCAACTCAAATCTACCTCCAATTCATCACCATAACTATCATCAACTCAAATCAACAATTCTGAACATGAACTGCAGCAATTGGCAAAAGAACTAATCAAGAACTGGCTATGATCACTGGAACAGCTTCCAAATACTAACACAACTTCTATTGATCAGTTGTGATCAATAGAAATCATCAATAACAATTGAAGTAGGATAGTGCAGTAAGATTGAAGAAGATTTGAGTAAAGGTATGTTTTATTACTGGAAGTTGGTTCAAAAAGTTGTTACAAGCTCTAACTAACTATCTCAAGTGGTTGTCAATCACTTGAGATCAGTTCTAACTAACTTTTATCACTAAAAAAGAGAGAGAACTAATAAGTGTGTGAAATATCACACACTATATACAAATTACAAATGAAGGAATACTGGGGGTATTTATAGAAGGAGATTGAGTTGTAGTGAGTTTTGTTGACGTATCTTAGCCAATAGCAAGCTGCCATCTGTCATCATTCTGCCAATTGAAATTTGTCGTTTTGATCCAAATTGGGATTTTGTAATTGAGTGAGTTTGAGTCTAATTAGATGATTGGGATGCACTCGTCTCGTCTCAATGATCATTTTCCATGTTAAACTCTTCTCATGAAATTTCCACTTTCGTTTTCTTTGACCTGGAGATGAGCTATCCACGTGGCATGTTTTTATTTGGTGTGGGAAGAACTGTTTGGATTTGGTAATTAATGAAAAGTGGTTGTGAGTGGCCGGCTGGTGTTGAGGTGTCAATCCTTGTCACCTGATTTTAAGCCTCTCATTGGTTGAAATTATATATACACGGATCAAACCAAACTTCTCACTATTTTGGTAGTTTCAACCCCTCTAGTTTAGGCAAATTCATGTTTTAAGCTTGGAACTTCAACACTTTGTCATTTTAGGTCCTTTGACTTCTTGTTTGACCAAAATATGTCCCTTTACTTGTTGACTTGAGAGTTGACCATATTTGACTTTGTTATTGACTTTCTCATAATTGCACTTTTAGTCCCTCATCTTTGAAAGTTGTCAAGAAAGGTCCTTTGACTTTGATTGGCTTGTCATTTTTCATCCTCCTTTTGTGTTATCTTCATCAGTAAAGCTTGAATTCACTTGTTTTCTCCATAATTGTATCTTTTTACCTACACAAGCACAAACAACAAAATATACCCATAATACTGCTTTTATGAATCAAAATTAGGTATTTTGCTTTGTGTTTTAGGGTGATTTATGATATAATTGATATGAGATTTCACTCATATCAAATCTCCTACAATTGATCATTGCCATGACCTCATGCAATGCCACATTTTAAAGCATCCATTTACACTTTTCTCATAATTAATCCACCTTGGTCGATATAGAATGCATTTACACTACACTAGATTATAAGATGCATGATTTTGATTTTATACAATGCAATGCAAAGGAAAGCAATTCTATTTATATATTTTTGGGTTTTCTTGAAATGGTTTTGATGGAAATAACTCATAAAGAAATCAAAGACTTAGATTAGGGCTTTGGTACCATGAACACTTATCATCCTCAAGTTTCACTTTTTCCAAACCAAGCTTAAAAACAAGATAAATGTTATCCATAAGTAAAAGTGTATCAACTCATTCATATATATTAATTGTGTTACCATTATAACCCCACTTATTATGCCTCTAAGACCGGTTATTATTTGAGCAAATTGCTTGAGGGAAAAATTTTCATTATTTAAAGCGTGAAGTATAAAAAATGTAAAATCTCAAAATAAGGAAGCACGGTTTTAATCCTAAGTAACCATCTTATCCATTACTCGAAAAATCGCCCACAATTGAAATAAGTCCGACTCAAAATAATAAGTCATTCGCCTTATGTGTAAGATCCTTATGTCATGCATTAATAAGTAGCTACATACTCGCTAAGGAATGAAAAATAAAACTTACGCAATAATGTATATCCGTCGCCTTTTTGAGATTTTGGATCTTCAATCCCGCAACCCGTCAAGGTAATATTGGATTGGAGCAACTATTAAATCCCCGCAGCCCTTGTGAGAGTAATATTGGAATTCAATAGCTACTATAATTAACACTTCACTTCCCCTCTTGGGAGTATTGTATAATATATTTTTTTCTTTCTTTTTTTTTCTTTTTTTTCTAGCTACTCATTTTTTTTCATTAGCCGCTCTTATTTTTCTTTATGATATAAGTCTAGTACACATAAAACGTTCTAACTTATAATTTTAAGACGTACTTATACCAACCACGAATGATTAGTCAAATATGCATAAGATACTACAAACCGATTAAAACCGTTCTTGATTATTTATTAACATATATACATGCGTTGACAAGAAAGTAAAGGTTACGAAAGGGGACATAAAAGCCACAATTAATGAATATGATGTTTCTAGCCCTTAACACTTACTTCAAACTCTATCATCTCTTATTCTCCACAGTTTAAAATCTCAAATAATGAGACTAGTAGATGCTTAGCCCAATAAACCAATAAAGGTCTACATGGTTAAGGCTAGTAGCTAGAGAATGCTTGGATAAGAAAACTCTAGTTGAGTCAAAGTATCCATGGCGGGCCTAATATGTCCAAGATATCTAAAATTGTTAAACCATATCCTTTATTATATTTTTTGCTTTTTATATATTTTATATGAAAAATAAAAGAAGAAATATATACAATGCAAATGTGTTATGCAAATGAATGATGATTAATGCAAAAAATTATGAATGCATATTTTTGGTGGCCAAAGTAGATCAAACATTTGAAAAATGTTTGAAAAACTAATTTCCAAGTTATCTTGAAGTCAATAGCAAAGTTCTAGGTAAGGTCACTTCGATAGAAGACCCCCTAGACATAAGATAAACATTGTCCTCCTCCATAAGCTCCAATGAATGCAATGAGAGAGAGCAACCCTACAAACATCAAGAAGACAAAATAGAGGAATCCCCCTACACTTCTTCTCAACTATAAACCATCTATTTCTATCCTACCACACTCTAGTCTAAAAACTCTAAGCCTAGTTATTCAAGATTGATTTATGGAGTCTCTAGCTTGACTCATCCCACACTTTAAAGTGTCTATGGAAAACCTATCATGGAGATTAAAAGATGTACCCTTTTTAAGAAAAATCTCCATGATGAGGTAAAGAAAGTTTTCAAGTATACAAAACCCCATAAATATCCCCCGGATCAAATACATAATTACCATCCCACTTATAACAAAATTCAACAAGCAACATTCCAAGCAATGGTGAAAAGGGTGAGGTGTTCGTCTCCATAAGGGTGGCCCATATTTTCTCCTAAGGATGATAAGGTGATACTCTAAAATATCCCACAAGTTTTCCTTTTATTGCATCAGGCAGATACTGAGTTGGTTTATCAAGCTCTATACCAGGATCAAAAATCCTTTCTTTGATGGGAAAACAGCAAGTGGTGGTAGCCTTAGAAGATTCCCCCTTATAGGTCACATCTTGATAGAAAGGTTGTGGGACAATGGGTATCAACAAGCTCTTGGAAGAAACCATCATGGCTTGCTTTTCTTTGTCACTTTGAAAGGTTGACGTGGGAAGGAGAGAAGGTAAGGTATCTTCATGCAATAGAGAATCTAGAAAGAGTATGTCTCCCTCTTTGTCAAAATATCCAAGAATGTAATCAAGAGGTGTATCAATCTCAAGAAACTCATCACTCTCATCAATGATAGAACCCTCCTCATCACCATAATCATCATTAATTGGTATGTCAAAGATTGGTGACTCAACATGTAACTCCTCAAAACCCAAGGAGGTATGATCATCAAAGCATGGAGGCTTACAAATGGAGAACTCATCATCACTATATTCATCATATATTGGTGTATCACAAAGAGGAGGTTAATCATCACTAAAATCCTCATTGGTTTCCTCATCATAGTGGAAAAGTGGGTTATCAAATGATGTTTCAAAAAGAAGATTGGAATGAATCACAAAATCAACAAAGGTAAGCTCTTGAGGTTCATGAATATCCAATGATGAGGTAATGGAGGCTATGGTCTCAACATAGGAAGTATCATAATTTCTACTTGTGCAAGCTTCATAAAACTATTCACCACAAACTTCATCAAGGATATCAACGTGAGTAACCTCCTTATTAAGAACATCAATATGCTTCACCGTTTCGGGCTCATTGGATTTCTTAGACAACTTTCCCTTTTTAAACACAAGTCTTTCATCTCCTACCCGCATTGTGAGTTCTCCCTCCGCCACATCTATAAGAGTACGACCCATTCTCAAAAATGGCCTACCAACAATAAGAGGAACTCTCGGGTCCATATAATAATCAACCACCACAAAATCCACGGGAAATGTGAATTTATCAACTCCAACAAAAACATCTTCCATAATTCCCACCGGATAAGCTATTGAACGATTGGCTAATTCAAGTGTTATTTTTGTAGTTGTGAGATCGGGAAGTGAAAGTCTTTTCCAAAACGATAATGGCAACAGATTGATGCTTTCCCTAAGATCCGTATGTGCCATGCAATTTTCCACCCCCGGAAAATTGCAAGGAATCAAAAACCTCCCCGGATCTCCAAGCTTAGTAGGCAACTTCTTAAGCAAAACCGCGGACCAATTTTCATTTAAGGAATCATTAATAAACTCCACTAATTACTCCTTGTTAGAAAGAAGGTCCTTGATCATCCTAGCAAATTTAGGCATATTGGCTAAAGCTTCCGCAAAGGATATGTTAATATTCAATTGTTTGAACATACGCAAAAAAGTTGACACTTGAATGTCAACCTTATTCTTAAGCTTTTCCTTTCTCAATCTTTATGGGTATGGAAGGCTTGGCTTTGGTGTAGGTTGAGTGGTGGTTGTTGAAGGATTTTCTTTGTTAAGTTATTCATTGATGGGTATAGAGGTTGAAGGATTAATAGGTGTAGGGTTTGAAGGTGGAGGTGTTGAAGTTGTAGAGCTTGAATGTGTTTATTTCGATGTTGTAGGCTTATTACAAGGTGGAACTATAGTAGGCTTAACCAAAGTAGGTTTAGGTGGTTGATGAGACTACTTTTATACATAGTCTCATCGTCCATAACGGACTTAAAATGGTAAAAATATCATAAAATGTGCCAAATATATGATTTTGTTTGTTCTATGTGTATTTTAGGTACGGATATTGAGAAAATGGCAAAAGATTACAAGAAATAAGCAAAAACGAATACGGGAAACGAAGCCGCACAATGAACCAAGCCCTAGTGTTGATTTTCCAAGAAATGTCCTTGAAGAATTGAAGATTGTACAAGAAGGGTCCTCCATTATTGAAGAACTGATACTTTAAACCCTTGTATATTCATAATTACAAGTTTGGTCCTTAAAGTTTGTCAAATTGCAAAAAGGACCCTCAACTTTGAAGAATTGGCAAGAATGGTCCCTCAATTATGAAGACTTGTCAATATTTGTCCACCACAAAGTCAACCAAACAAGTCAAGACCTTGAAGATTAAGGATATTACAAGAATCACCCTTCAAATATCACCAAATGGCAAGAAATACCCTTGAAAATACTTTGCAAAACTTTTTGGGGCAAAAGTATGAAAATCAAAACTTGCTTATAAAGGGAAATTCAGTTTTGCTTATTAAAACTGAAATGAAAGGAGAAAGAATGAAAAAGGGTGATAATTGCCAAGACAAGAAAGAAACCTTAACCAACCAAAACCCAACACGTTTCCCACTCACACTTTTCAGCCAATCACACTTCACCAATTAGCCACATCATAAATCCACTTAACCGGTTTTTAACTAATTTTATTAATTAGTTAAAAAATACGTGGTTAACACTTATTCAAAAACAAAACTGGATTAAATTTAACTATTCATCACAAGAACACATATTAGGGATTTTCGTTTGACCAACAATTAAGCCTTAATATTATCTAGTTTTATGATTAAGGTCATCTTGATCATAACCCCACTCATAAACCCTTTGCCACATCATCACATGACTCACATGAAATCTCCCCTGCACACGTTTTTTGGGAAAATGACAAAGCCATGCAGAGAATCAACCACCCACAATGTAGCTTCATTTCTAAGCTCATTGGGAGCCCTTTGATCAATTGCACCAGCTAGCAACTCCACAAACATCCAAGAAGACTTCACATATTAAGCAAAAATTCAAATCTTCCAAGGGCATTACTGGAAATTCATAACTAGGGTTTCACTTTATTTTTAAGCTTTTTAGGACTTGTAAGGCTCTATATAAAGCCTCTAGATTACAACATTAAGCTTTGCTCTTGGTTTTTCTTTTGGTCAAGAATCTGTAAATCCTTTGTTCAAAGTAATGGAAAATGTTTGATATCTTTGACGAATTCCAAGTGCCATTCTCAGTTACTTATTGTTAATGGTTATAGTTTGTAATTGTGAAATTTCAAAACTTGTTTTTAAAGATTGTGCAAGAAATTGCAAGATTTTCCAAAACCTGATTTTTTCTAAGTTCTTTGGTTCAAACCTTTGAAGTTTTTGGGCTAATATTGGTCACATCACCCTGATAAGAAGATTATCAAGGTGAGGTAAGGTCTTGGTTTGGGGATATTCAAAGAGTGGGTACAAAGCTTGAAAAGATCTTGTTTCATTTTTTCATTTTTCTTCTTTATATATTCTGTTTGTTCTAACCTTGTTGTTCTTAGCAGCTATTTGGAAGCTTGTACCTTGTTAAGCTAGGCACATAAGCTCAAAAATTCGTGAGTGTGGATGTACATTCATGAGGTTTGAGTTCTCTTACAAAAAATCTGTTAAAAAAGTGATTTTAAGTGATTTTGTGATCTGATGTTATATGTGTTGTTCTTGTGGCTTGAATCTTTTTCTAAATGCATGAGAATGATCTTATGATGCTTGTTTGAATTTGGTATAACATGTTACACACATTCACTATGTTAAATCTTGGATTAAAAAGTTTAAGGGGTATTTGGGTTTACTGATTTAAGGTTTGTATGTGAGTTTGAGTAGGAGGTAAGTGTTTATTATAGTTGGTATCTGTTTACTAAGTGATTGTATGCTTTTATCTACATGTTTTGTGCTTTGAACATCAAATCTGAATCTGTGCCATAACTTGCTTGTTTTTGCATATTTTAACCTAAAATCTTGGGAACACTTAGTGTGTATGCATGTTTAGGATTAACAAGTGTTTAAACAAAGTTTGTGTAACCTGTTTTAGAGATTTGATGGTTTGAAATAGGGCTTGTGGTCAAGTACATCAGTAAAAGGAGTTTATGTTCATCATTTGTTCATCAGTAACTTTATAAACATGCAACTAGGTCTAATATTTGATTCAGTGTGTGAAACAAGTTCATGTATGCTTATTTGAGTTTATTATAGCTTGTGTATGCATCTGGTTCAATTTGGTTGGCTTATTCTTGCTTAATCTGCTTATTTGTTCAATACTGCTTATTTTTCATATCTGGGCAATGTATGATGCTTGTGTTAATTAACTACACTGATTGGCTTGGTGCTTTTGTGTTTGTTTGATTGTTATTGACTCCTTATAACCCACTGGTTATAAGGGTGCCTTTATGTTCTTTGAATCCAACAAAAATCCATATAAGACAAAAAGTCAAACAAGTCAAGCAGTGGCAACTTTTCCCACTGCTGGACACCCAAAACTAGCCACTACTAGTGCAATTTTTCAAACAACTTATCAATAAGCTATAATAGCTTATTTAGACCTGCAACAACTTTGTCTTTGTAACCAATCATTCTTAATTGACCCATTTGACTATTCTGGAGCATTTGAGACTTTGACTTTTAGGTTTGACTAGAAAACCAACTTAGTTAACTTTTACATAAGTGCTTATTTGCTTTTTCCAGCTTATTCAATGTGCTTTTTGAAAATCTTTTTAATTATTAAGCTTAGTTAAGTGATTTGAAACATTTTGCAACAAGAATCGGCCCTTGAATTGGTCTAGAACTCGAAAACGACTATTTTGTCATTTTGTGTAGAGAGCTTTTGCTTATTTCAGGCTTATTTCTTGGGCTTATTCAAAAATTCTTTTTACAAAAGGCTTATTTAGGTCAAGAGAAGGACGTGTGTGAAATTATAGCTTATGGCATCAGCTTATAGCTTAATGGGCCAAAAAGCCCATTAAGAATAAGCTGTTTTGAAATAAGCTATGATAAGCTTATTTTCAGCTTTTGGGCCTTTGAAATTTTGTGTTTAAAATTGAATTTTAAGCTTGACTAGATGTTTTGGGCCATTTTTGTAAATATTTTTCTTATTTGACCAATTTGAGCCCATTAAGGGGTCTGTTTTACTATTTGGCCCATTTGGAGGCCCATTATGGGTAATTTGGTCATTTCAAGTTCATTTTCTGTATGTTAAAGTTAAATTAAACTGGTTTGCATGTTTTTAAATTTTTATAAATTTTGATTTTTTATTAATATTTTATTATTAAAATTAGTTTTTAATATTTTTGCAACTTTTTCATTTTTCCTAGGTTAAAAACATTAAGCTAGGATTTTTAAAAATTTTAGATTAATTTTCTTGTTATTTAATTAATTTTTAGAATTTTTTTAATATTTTTATAGTTTGTAATCATTTGTAATCATTTTTAAATAGTTTTAATTAATTTTAAATTTTCCAAGAATAGTTTTTAATTTAATTAAGTTAATTTAGAGGTTCATAAATTTGTGAACAAATTTTTGAACCAATTCTATATTGACGTGGAAGGATCTCGTCTCAAAATTTGTGAACCAAATTTTTCCGCCCTCTAAGACTACGCATTTGAAAAACGAGAATTCAAAATTTTCACAAGAATTTAATGAGAGTTTTTCAACTGCTTGGAATAGGTTTAAGGAAATGTTATATGAGTGTCCTCGTCACGGTTTTTCCGACTTGCATCAAATTGACACGTTTTACAATGGATTAAATGATTATGAAAGGGATTATCTAAATGCCGCCGCGGGTGGTAATTTTTGTGTACAACGGTTGAGGAAGCGTTGTTGATAATTGAGAATAGATCTACGGTGTATAGTCCTCGTAACACATCGAGTGTTTGTAAGGCTTCGTCTTCGGCTTCACCTTCTTTGTCCAATACCATCGATGCTTGCCAAATTGAGGCGAACATGGAAAACAAAATCTTTGATAAACTTAAAGGACTTTTAAAGTTGGTGAACAAAGTACTCCCGCTACGACTAAAGCGGTTGAGGTTTCATGTATGTATTGGGGTGGAGGTCATGATTTCTCAGAGTGTATTACCAACGGTGTTAACACTTCGAGTGCCTACGCGACCACGGGAAGTTACAACCAAAACGGTCAAGTTACCCGCTCCAATCAATTGATTCCACCGGGTTTTGCTCCCAATCAAAATGCTAACAACAACTATCGAAACAATCAAGTTGGTTTCAAAAACAATTACAAAGGAAACTATGGGAATCAAGGGGCTAATAACAATCAAGTTTCAAACAAAAATCAAAACAATGATTTTCAAAACAACAACAAGGGTTTGCAAACTTTGAAAGATCTTCCAAATGAATTTGTTGAATACGTAAATGGAAACGATGCTAGGTTTGATAATATTCAAAGAGAGATCATTAGCCTAAGATCCGATTTTAAGAATGACTTGAAAAATGAGTTGAAAAACGAATTAGCAAATGAGCTTAAAATCCATACAAACGAAATGGAGGGAAATGTAACTAGGTTACAACAAAACCAACAAAAAATGGAACAAGGGCAACATGAAATAAAACAAAAGATGATTAAGGTCGAGAAGAGGCAATCTATGTTTGAGGATAAAATTGCATCCATGTTTGAGGCTATAATATGCATACCGTCTTCGAGTAGTCTTCCTAGCAATACCATATCAAACTCTAAGGGAGATATGAAAGTCATTACCACACGAAGTGGTAAGACACTTAAGGAACCGACTCCTCAACCAATTGCTCCTACGGAGGATGCAACTGAGGAAGAACCCGAGGTGGTGGTCGAAAAGGAGCATGTCCAAATCCCACAAAGTACCGCTCATGCCACACCTACGGTTGACCCATTACCACATTTGGAACCCGAGATTCCAAAGGCTATGCCTACGCCTCAACCCATACCACCCTTTCCCTATCCATCGAGACTTAGAAAGGAGAAACATCAAGAGCGCGATAATTACCAATTTGAGCTTTTTATGAAAATGTTTCGTGACGTTCATTTTAATGTGAGTTTTTCCGATGCTTTGGTCATGATGCCTCGATTTGCCGCTAACTTTAAAAGTATGTTGAACAACAAGGAGAAATTGAAACAATTGTCTATTTGTTCATCGGTTTATCTTAACCGCATACCTCAAAACGTCGGTGATCCCGGAAAGTTCCTGATTCCTTGTGCAATCCAAGATACGGAAGAATGCTACGCCTTGGCCGATCTTGGTGCTAGTATTAACTTGATGCCACTTGCAATCTTCAAGTCACTCAATCTTCCTAATTTTACTCCTTCACTAATGTCTATCGAGTTGGCCGATCATTCCACGATTCCCGCATGTGGATTAAAGGAAGACGTTTTTGTGAAAGTGGGAAAGTTCTATTATCCGGTAGACTTTATCGTTGTCGATATTCCCACGGACCCTCAAGTTCCTCTCATTTTAGGTCGTTCGTTTTTAGATACGTCTATGGCTTTAATTGATGTGCATGCTAGAGAGATCACCTTACGTTTCAACGACGAGAAATTTGTTATAAACGCAACTCAAAATTCTCCAATTTCTCTTGTTTATTCCGTTGCTACCATAAACCTCGTTGATATGATCGACGTTGTTTGCGAGGAATTTTCACAAGAAGTTCTAGGTTTTGGTGATGATGAAAATAGTGGCAATCCCACTATGCTAGTTCCCATTCCTGATAACTCGACACCAACCTTCACTCAATTTGAAGGTGGTGGTTTTACGTTGGAAGAATTCGATGTTCCACGTACATGTGACGAAGACCTCGACAATGATGAGGACTTCTCGATTATCAAGGATTTTCTTAACGATTTCCCATTTCCTCCAATCGAGGAGGTTATGAGTATCGAGCCCAAAAATTCAATTGAGGAACCACCAATCCTCGAGTTGAAAGATTTACATCCTCACCCTGAATATGTATTTTTAGAGGAGGACGACAAGTTTCTGGTTATTATTGCGAAAGATCTTTCAAATGATGAAAAAACCGAACTTGTCGATTTTCTAAAGGATCACAAAGGGGCAATTGCGTGGAAGTTATCCGACTTTAAGGGGGTCGATCCTAAATTTTGTACCCACAAAAACTTAATGGAGGAGGATTACAAAGCCGCAATCCAATGTCAAAGGAGGGTGAACCCTAAAATTCACGATGTCATCAAAAAGGAAGTCCAAAAACTCCTTGATGCGGGAGTGATTTACCCTATTTCCGATAGCCCTTGGGTGTCACAACCGGAAATTTTTCAGGCTTTAAATAATAATAATTTATATTATTTATTAATCGAAATTCATTTTTAGAGATATAAAAGTTATTTGATTTGAAAACGGAAAACGACCGTGCCAACAGGCAAATTTCGAGGGTAATATTGTATTATTAAGTCGAAATAATTTAGTTGGAACGTGTATGGGTTTGAATCCAATTGCAACCATGAAGTTTTCCTACGCACTTTAGAATTCGACGTTAACTGCACTCCCGACTTTAGAGAATGTTTTATCTACTCGTTTTAGCCGTTCGTTCACATTTCATATATGGGAAGTGATTTATACACCATAATTTTGTTCCATACACCAATAAATCATATTGATCATGCACATAGTACAACACATCAATGCACATTTTAGTGGTGTATTGTCAAAACAAATGGTGCACAAATCATCTCCCTTCATATATTTACGAAATTTATTTGTATCTCCCGAAAACAAGCAAAGAAAGACTCCAAAAATCATGTTTACTATAAAATACTAAATGTCCATTGTTTTAAGGCTAAAACCAACAAGTCCTCTTCATAGTGAAACTTTGGAAAACAACCCTCTTACACACCTCAAAACTCATGAAAAATCTGCCCAAAATTTGTCATATCTATTCACTTGTACTAACAAGTCAATTCATGTTCCCTCATGCCCATTATAACTCTATTGGACAAAACCGTAACTCCCTATGTTTTTCCATAGTCAACTTGCATGAAATCTCACCCCTTACACCTGCTCTATCCCACGTTTTCTAGCAGCAAAGAACAACTTTTCATGGTACTGGTTTTCCTTCTAATCATCTCATTTCAACTAAACTACTTGACTTTCAAACCAAACTACTGTAGTAACTAAATGGTTACATACACTAGTAACTAAATAGTTACATACCTTATATACCCTATAAATAACACACTTACTTTCTCTATTCCTACACACACAAAAAAAGGAAGATATTACTTTCTTCCTTCCCTCTCTGATCCATCAGAAACAAAACAAGCACGAAATGTGCACCAAATGAACAAGATTATGATATATTTAAATTCAGGATTTTCTCACTATTTTTTTGGGTCACCCTTAAAGCAAGCACAACCTCTACTGTTTTCTTCGTCTCTGATCCGATGAAGCCAGTAGCAGCACCAAGAAGAGAGTGGTTATTTTAAACCTTGAGGTTACGATAGTGTGGAGTATCAAAAGCTTCTAAACTAAGGGTTTCTGGTCATGAAGGTTTCATTGTTTCGGCTTGTCTTGATTCTCGTATCGTCGTAAGCATCGAACTCGCTCTCTATCTCTATATATACATATATTGTAGCATATGCATGATTAATACCAATGTTGCTTGTGTCTTGCTAAACAATGAAATACATAAGCTAACACAACCTTCTGATGTGTAAACCACCTTTGGTAAACTAGGTCATCGAGCGGGTTGCACATAAAAACGAAAATACTACATCTAAATTACCCCTTGAATAATAACTCTACCAAAATTTAGGACGAATGGATTTTATTTGGTGTGTTTAAAACTAGAAAACAAATCTGAAACACTAGCAATATACCCTTTTTGATGTAGACGCATCCATAGAGAAACTTGTGTGTAAAGAACGATTTGAACAAGAACGAGTGTGCTACCTTTTAACGTACCCCTCACATAGCATACTCGCCAAATATTAGGGCCTAATACCTTCGTTTGGTTCCTTTAACAAAGTACTCAAGATTATCATTTTATGTAAAACCAACCTTCTGATATAAGGTGTCTCATTGGGAAACGCGTACTGAATATGTGTATTGGCCAAAAACGAAAATTCTACAGGTTATTTTACCCCTTGAATAGTGACATATCCGAAAATGAGAGCAAACGGAGTTCGCTTGCTAACTTAAACAAATGACGCAAATCTTTGATTTTATGTAAAGAGAGTGGAAAATAACAGACTTTGAGACTAAAAACGACTACATTAGACTGTGTTTAAGGTTCGGTACTGTAGTGCTAGGAATAGACGACCTGACAAGCTAAAAGTTGCAAGTTGAATCACCTAAAACGGAGCTATAACGAAACGGTAAACTAAAAATGAAAATCTAGAGTTTAAACCTAAATTCTGTCGAGACTGCAAAATATACCAAGTCTGGGAACCTGGGTGGTCTGATGAGCCATGTTTAGGCTCGATTTTGAGCTAGTTAGATGACGAATGGATAAATTCTACTCAAGAACAATATTAAACACCTCCTGGCCTACTTTCCAAAACCGTAAGACTTTTAATCAACGGATTAGCGAGCTGTTAAATACAGACCTTCAAAGTTTCTGAAAACTCACCATGTCTAGTGTAAAACGAGCTGAGATTACGACTTTGTAAGCCACTTTTGACCCGTTTAGAGTCCGAATCAAGACTAGCTCAGGGAGACCATTATTTTAGCTTACTAGGTGGGCTATTAAAAAAACTTGATTTAGGTCATAACTCAAACGTATGCGGATGTTACGGGCTCTCAAAGTAGGCCCATTGAACACTTTTCAAAACATGTAAAACGTTAGGAATGGTGATATAACTTAGTTTAAATTTCTTAAATGGTTTTCAAAAGTGAAAACACTGACTTTGGTTGATTTGTATGATGGTGATACGAGTCTAAGTATTTGCATACGCATTTCTACATTTCTTCGCATAGTTAGTAAACGTATAATATTTACTTAGGTTGCGGATATTTGCTCGTGCATCGTTTTCATGCCTCGGCTTACGTGCTAGCTTATTTTCTACCACTCTACAACGTCGAGGTGAGTTCATACCCCACCTTTTCTTGCTTTAAATCGAATTATAAATGTTTTATAATTGCTCTTTGGGGGAGGTACATGCTTGGTCGTAAACCAGTTATAAACTTACTTTGTTGTCAGGAACTATTTATAAACTTGTTTGGTTGTAATTAACTGTTTATAAGTTACTTGGTTGTCTTAAGCTAACTTTTAAGCTTACTTGGTTGGCCAGAAACTATACGAAAGGTCTTACTTGTTAAGTGCTCATATGTGAACTCTGTTAATTGTTTTAACAGTTACTCATTCTTCTATTATATGATTTCTTGATTTAACGCATGAACACAAGTACACTTACTCGTTTGATTATTTGTCTAAGTCCCTGTTTAACCCAAGTTGCTTTTGGCCCACTTTCATGAACCGTTAATTTCGGACCGGATGACCGGTCGAAAGCGCGAATGTTATGGATAGATCTATCGGGACTGACATCCCTACCTAATTGTGGCTGTGTGGTCAAATTAGGTACACCTACATTTGAGTCTGTTACGGGTGTCGCGGGTTAGGCACTCGTTTGGGCTGCTTTGTATTATTTTCTCTCTGATATGTTAACGTTTCGGTGTCATGAACTTAGACAATAATAAATGCTTTATTTTATCTAGTGACTTTGTATTTGTTATATTGTCACTAGGTGGTTGGAAAATCTTGTGGTTCATAATCCATTATATTGTTATAGAAAACTCTATTATTTATCAGTGAGCAATGTTTTTATCAGAAAACGCTATTTATTATCTGTGAACTCTGTTTTATCTGAAAACTCTATTTATTTCATGTGAACTCTGTTTCTATCAGAAAGTGCGATTTATTATTTGTAAACCCTGTTTTATCAGAAAAGTCTATTTATTTCCAGTGAACTCTATTTATTAGAAACTCTTTTTATTTCCAGTGAACTCTGTTTTATCAGAAACTCTTTTTATTTCCAGTGAAGTCTATTTTTAACAGTAAACTATATTTATTATCAGTAAACTTTGTTTTTGTCAATAAATGTTGTCCTTATTAATAAACTTTGAAATTTTGAAAGAAAGCCTATTTAACAAGAAACTATGATTTTTAAACACTTATATTTTACTGCAAGGTGCAGTGGTCGGTAAAACTCTAATTTTTCATAAACGTTTTAAAACAAACTTATGAACTCACCAACTTTATGTTGACATTTTTAAGCATGTATTTTCAGGTACTTGACTCTATGGACTATTGTGAGTCTGCTATGTGGTTTTTGGCATGTAGAGGTCGTTCTCGGATCAAGCTCTCGATTACTCATGAAGTCACAGCCTCCCAAAGCCAGTCTTCCGCTGTGGTGAATTTGGGGGTGTGACATTGGGTAAGTCCTATTCTTTGTGTCCCTAATAAGGGAGGAATGACCGTTGTGCCAAACGATGACAAGGAGTTAATTCCAACTAGACTCGTGGTCGGACGGAGAGTGTGCATTGACTATCGTAAGTTGAATGACGCCACTCGAAAAGATCATTTTACCTTTCCCTTCATGGATCAAATGTTGGAGCGTCTTGCGAGAAACGATTTCTATTGCTTTTTAGATGGTTTTTCCGGTTACTTCCAAATTCCCATCGATCCTCGTGATCAAGAAAAAACTACATTTACGTGTCCATTTGGAACGTTTGCCTATCGTAGAATGCCATTCGGACTTTGCAATGCACCGAGAACCTTTCAAAGGTGCATGATGGCTATTTTTCATGATATGATCGAGAAGACGATGGAAGTCTTCATGGATGACTTTTCCGTGTTTGGTAGTTTGTTCACTTCGTGTTTGTCGAATCTTAAGAGAATGTTGAAGCATTGTGAGGAAACCAACCTTGTGCTTAATTGGGAAAAATGTCATTTTATGGTTAAAAGTGGAATCATCTTAGGGCACAAGGTTTCGAAAGCGGGGATTGAGGTAGATCAAGCTAAGGTAGACGTCATCGCCAAATTACCTCATCCCAAAACCGTTAAGGGAGTTAGGAGTTTCCTAGGCCACACGGGTTTTTATCGTCGATTCATCAAGGATTTTTCAAAGATTTCTCGACCTATCACACATCTCCTCGAAAAAGATGCACCTTTTGTCTTTAACGAAGATTGTGTACGAGAATTTGAAATCCTTAAGAGGAAACTTACCGAAGCCCCCATTCTTGTTGCTCCCAATTGGAACCTCCCCTTTGAGCTCATGTGTGATGCTAGTGATTATGCTATTGGGCCGTTTTGGGGCAACGTCATGAGAAACACTTCTTGCCTATTCACTATGCTAGCAAGACGATGACCGAGGCTCAACTAAAATACACTACAACGGAGAAGGAATTCCTTGCCGTGGTGTATACATTTGAGAAATTTCGACCTTATCTTATCTTGACTAAATGCATAGTGTATACGGATCATTCGGCTATCAAGTATCTCATGGCTAAACAAGATGTAAAGCCGAGATTACTCCGTTGGATTCTCCTCCTACAAGAATTTGATCACAAAATCCTTAACAAAAAAGGAGCCGAGAATCTAGCGGCCGATCATCTTTCTCGTTTGGAAGATCCTCACCAAAGTGTTTACGAGCCAAAGGAAATCACCGAAACATTTCCGCTCGAGACACTTGGTATAGTGAATTCTAAGCTTGATTCATCTACCCCATGGTTTGCGGACATCGCAAATTACCATACGGGGAACTTCATCATTAAGGGTATGACGACTCAAGAAAAACGAAAATTCTTTCGTGACGTCAAGTTCTATTTTTGGAACGACCCTTACTTGTTTCGAACTTGTGCGAATCAAATCATTCGACGTTGTGTCTTTGGTACCGAAGCTTCTAACATCCTGAGAGCTTGTCACGAGGGACCCATGGGTGGTCACCACAGTGCTAATCTCACGGCTAAGAAGGTCTTTGATGCCGGTTTCTTTTGGCCTACTATTTACCGAGATGCACATGCACTTGTGAAGTCGTGTGACTCATGCCAACGACAAGGAAAAGCCTCACAAAACGATGAAATGCCACAAAATATCATCCAAGTGTGTGAGATCTTTGACGTTTGGGGCATTGACTTTATGGAGCCGTTCCCATCATTTCGTGGTAATAAGTACATCCTTGTCGCTGTTGACACCCTATCTAAGTGGGTGGAAGCTAAGGCTTTGCCCACCAACGATGCTCGTGTGGTAGTCAAGTTTTTGAAAAGATTGTTTTCTCGGTTTGGAACCCCTCGTGCGATCATAAGGGATCGTGGAACCAATTTTTGTAACGACCAATTCGAAAGGGTCCTAAGAAAATATGGGGTTACACATCGGCTTTCTATGGCTTATCACCCACAAACGAGTGGGCAAGTCGAGGTTTCAAACCGAGCTTTGAAAAGGATCTTGGAGAGATCGATTGGGGAGAACAGACAATCTTGGTCGGATAAGTTGGACGATGCTTTATTGGCCTTTAGGACCGCTCATAAGACGCCCATCGGGTGCACTCCTTATAAGCTTGTGTATGGGAAGAATTGTCACTTGCCAATTGAACTTGAACACAAAGCTTATTGGGCCCTTAAGCATTGTAATGATGATATGGAGACTGCGGGAAAACATCGGAAAATGCAATTAAATGAATTGGATGAATTGAGATACATTGCTTATGAAAAATCATTGATTTATAAAGAAAAAACTAAAAAGTTTCATGACTCAAAAATTAAAAACCGGGTTTTTAACATTGGAGATCAAGTGTTGCTTTTTAACTCTCGTTTGAAAATATTTTCCGCCAAGTTGAAATCCCGTTAGTCCGGTCCATTCACCGTGACTCAAGTTTTTCCTTATGGGACCATCGAGCTAGCTCAAAATGGTGGCACTAATTTCAAGGTGAATGGACATAGGTTGAAGCACTACTTTGGCGGGGAAGTTCCATACTTGAACTACCTCGACCAAATCACCTTCCCCAATGATAATTAGTATTGAGGGGATCGAGTCGAGCTCATGACTCGGTAATAAAAAACGAGGTGCCTCGTGGGGGAGTCCCATGCTTATCCTATGTACATATTATTGCTTTCTAATGTAGTAACGTGTGGGGATTTGTGCCCTTCCAACCTTTGTTTCGTGGTTGTTTGTGATATGTGGTTTTTAGATGATCATTATCTTCACGATTGGAGCCTCTCGTGTTCGTTTTATGGGAGCACTCGATCATTTGCATTGAAGACTTTCTCAATATCCATTATATATCCTTTTATGTTCTAACCTTAGGTTTATAGCACACTTCATAAACGGCTTTAAATTTAACGGTTACACCCTTTCCATGCTAGATTAAGCATTCGACTACGTCTCTAGTATGCAGGTTTTCCAACCTTAGACTCGAAACATTGAGGACAATGTTTAACTTTAGTATGGGGGTGAATAGATACTTGCCTTGCCGAACCTTCACGCTTTCCAAAGTTTGTCTTTTTGTTTATCGTTTTGCTGCAAAGTAAGGCTAAAAATGGCCAAATTTTAAATATTTTCTTGTTTTATAAGTGTTTGAAGACACGAATGTAGGTTTTCCGATGGCGAGAATAAGAGTAATTTTTGACTCGACCCTGCGTGTTGAACACTTAGCTTCGATTCCTTAACTTTATATTAGGCTAAGTCTCTTAAATGAGGACGAGAAATGATAGAGTTAATTATAAGTTACTATGCTAAACGTAGAGTACTCGTATTCTTTCAAAAACTCATGTGTTCTCGTTGTTTGCTTATTCTCCCTTCACTTGTAAATATTTTTTGCTTGATAAATATTGACTTAGCGGTTTAGTCTTGATTGTTGGTTTCTAGTCTTTTCTAGTAGCTTCCATGTAATTAAATTGGGAAGACATTAAGGTATCACCAACGTCACGGTTTTGAAGTATTGGCAACCCAAATAATCGAAAGCTTCACCCAATAATAAGATTTCAAGTGCTCACCTAAATCAAGCAAACAATTTGAAGCTCACAAGGCCAAAAAATCTATGCAAAATTGAAAGTGAATCAAGCCTTAATCTTTGAAGCTTTAAAGATCCAAAATTCGCTTTTAACGTGAGGATATACGTCTTTGGCCATAATAAACACCTCATGGCGAGGTTAACTAAAAGGCAAGGCAAGACCGAAGTCATAATAAAAGCTTCATGGCGAAGTTGAATAAAAGATAGAGGTAAACCTATGATAATAAGGCCCTTCTGTTAGGGGGCATATAAAAGTCTTGGTAATAAGTCTCATGTTCAAAGCCGTTATAAAGTCGTGTTTATCGATCCTTCTTGTTGACTTAATTTTTTGACATCGTTGTCTATTATTAGGGGCTATTAATTGGATGGTGTTTTGGTTACACCGTTAGGACTCTATTTTTAGACCTAAATCTCTATCATCGCATAAGTCAAAAAAATGTATCCTCGTGAAATATTCAAGACAAAATAAAATATAAGAGATACAACTTAGGAAAATGGGAGGATAAGTACGTGATTAGGGCATATGAGTAGTGTTAGCATTACTAAATTATAATGACAATAATCTCGTTGAACGCTTAGCATGGAATTGGGGTGAAAATCGGGGACGACGAAATTATTTCTAACGAAGCATTCACGTGTTCTTATTCTATGAACCTAAACGTCCCATTTTGCGATGAAAATCATACATTATGTCTAAAACGAAAGTAGAAGTAATAGTAGTAGTGTAGCTAGTTTATCATTCAATAAAAGTGAATAAAAATGAATATTGGAAATCCTACGATACTTTATTCTAGCATTGCGTGAGGGCACGAAAATGGTTTAGTATGGGGGAGTGATGAGACTGCTTTTATACATAGTCTCATCGTCCAAAACGGGCTTTAAATGCATTAAATTTCATCAAAAATGCCAAATATATGCTTGTATTTGTTACTTGTGTATTTTAGGTACGGATATTGAGAAAATGACAAAAGATCACAAGAAACAAGAAAAAACGAACACGGGAAACGAAGCCGCACAGTGAACCAAGCCCTAGTGTTGATTTTCCAAGAATAACCCTTGAAGAATTGAGGATTATGCAAGAAGGGTCCTCCAATATTGAAGAATTGACACTTTAAACCCTTGTTTATTCATAATTACAAGTTTGGTCCTTAAAGTTTGTCAAATTAACAAAAAGGGCCCTCCACTTTGAAGAATTGGCAAGAATGGTCCCTCAACAATCAAGACTTATCAATTTTAGTCCTCCAAGAAGTCAATAATACAAGTCAAGACTATCATCTTTGAAGAAAATGCCAAAACAGCCCTTTAAGAATCATCAAATGGCAAGAATACCCCTGAAAATACTTTGGAAAGGGTATTTGGGGCAAAAGTGTGAAAATGGAAACTTCAAATACAAAGGAATTCGTTTTTGGCTAAGTTTAAACTGAAATGAAAAGAAAGAAAGAAAAGGGGGGCTAATCTTGGGCAGACAACAAAGTTACCTTAACCAATCCCCACTTGCCACCTCACCCCACTCACCCTCTCATCCAATCAGAATCCACCAGCCCTCTACCTCACACCCCACATTCAACTAACTATAACTAACCACTAATTAATTTATTAATTAGGCGGTTAACATGTTTTCAAAAACTAAACCAGATTAAAACCTATACTATTCATGTTCTTCACGAAATTAGGTTTTTCTTAATCCTATGAAATCAGCCCACCAAAACCTCCAGAATTGTGATTAAGCCTTCCTTAATCACATCCCAACCTTCACTTTGCATGCCACATCACCCACTGGTTCACATGAGTTCCCTCTTTTTCATGTTTTCGGGGAAAATACCAAAACCCTGCAAAAAATCAACACTCAAGATTTAAGCTTACTTTTTAAGCTTCCTTTAAGCCATTGGATCACTTTTATACCAGCTAGCACCAACAAACTGCCAAAATTCAGTCACATGAGCTCAAGATATTCAAAATTGAAAAGGGCACATTGGGAAATTTACACATTAGGGTTTATGTATTTTTTTAGCTTTCATAGAACATTTGTAGCCTATATAAGGCATTAGGGATCATACATTGAGCCCTGCTCTTGGTTTTTCCTTTTTTCAATATTCTATAAATCCTACTTCATGTTTAATCAATTGTGTTTGAATGTTTGAAGAAAACCCAAGTGCCAATCTTTTTATCTGCTTGTTATTGTTATATGTTTGCTAATCTTGAATCTTAAAACGTGTTTTCAAACCTCGTGCAAGAAATTGTACAAGAGTTCAAAATCTGATATTTTGCTAAGACTTGGTTTAAACCTTGGAATTCTTGGGCTATAAGTGGATCATAGCACCCTGATAAAGAGTTATCAAGGTGTTGTGAGGCTTATAACTTGGGGATAATCAAGTGTGGGAACAAGGTTGCATTAATCAGATTTTATTTTCCATTTTTCCTTTTTCTGTTTTGATAATATTTGTGCTATAAACTTGTTCAATCTTAGCAGCTTGTTTGTGGAAGCTTGTGCCTTGTTTTGCTAGGCACGTCAGCTCAAAAATTTGTGAGTGTTGATGTACATTCATGAGGTTTGAGTTCTTGAACCCAAAAATCTAAAAAATACTTGATTTTTATGATTTTGTTTTCTGCTTGTGTTCTTGTTGTTTTTGTGGCTTAATCTTGCTTGATACTACATAATATATCTGCTATTGTGTTTGATTGGGCTTGGGTAACATTGAATCATACTTATACTTTTTTAAATCTTGATTTGAAAAAGATAAGGGGTGTTTGGGTTAACCTGTTTAAGATCATAACTTGTTATTGAGTTTGTGTTTGTTGGTTATTTGAGTTTGTATCTGTTTAATACTTGGTTGAGTTCTAAAACCAGCAAGTTTTCAGCTTTGAAACATCAAATTAAAGATTTTGCTATATCTCACTTGATTTGGCTGTTTTTGGCCTAACATTTTGGAAACACCTAGAATGTATGCATGTTTAGGGCTAAAAAGTGTTAAATCAAAGTTTGTGTAACCTGTTAACAAGATTTGAGTGTTTGAAATTGGATTTGTGGTCAAGTATATCAACAAGTTTTAAAATCTGCTTGTTCTTGTTCATCAGTAACTTTTTGTGCTTGAATCTTGATCTATACTTTGAATCAATGCATGAAACCTTTTTAAATTTGTTCATTTGAATTAATTATAGCTTGTGTATGCATTTGGTGAAGTTTGGCTGGCTGATTTTTGTTAAAAGTGCTTATTAAGTGAAAACTACTTATTGTTCATGTCTGATGCTTATCTGGTGATGTATTGATTAAACTGTATTAATTGGCTGATTGAAATTGTGATTTTGTTGTTGTTATTGACTCCTTATGATTAACTGATCATTTGGGTGCCTTTGCTTAACTTGAATCCACAAAAAAGTCACATAAGACAAAAAGTCAATCTGGTCAAGCAGTGGAAAATTTTCCTACTGCTCAACCTCCAAAACTAGCCCCAGCTAGTGTAAGACATCAAACAGCTTATTCATAAGCCATTTTGGCTTATCCATACTTGCAACAACTTATTTTTTGTGATACAACTTCCTTATTTGACCCATTGATTTGATCTGGAGCTTATTAGGGGTTTGACTTTGACTTTTTACTAGAAAACTCATTAAGTTGACTTTTACATAAGTGCTTATCTGCTTATTTTGGCTTATTGCTTGTGGTTATTTGAAAACTTTTTGATTATTTTGCTTAATTAAGTCATTTAAAACCTTTTGAAAGTTGAGTAAGCACCTGAGGTGGTCTAGAACTCAAAAACGACTATTTTGTCGTTTTGTGAAGAGAGTCTTGGCTTATTTCAGGCTTATTTCTTGTGCTTTTTCAAATTTTCTTTTTACAGATCACTTAAGTAACTCAAAAGAAGCATGTGTGTCAAATTTTAGCTTATGGCATCAGCTTATAGCTTAATGGGCCAAAAAGCCCATTAAGAATAAACTGCTTTGAAATAAGCTAACTTAAATACATTTTCAGCTTTTGGGCCTTCAGAGTTTTGTTTTTAAAATCAAATTTTAAGTCAAATAGGAAGTTTTGGGCTTATTTGGTTGACTTTTTCTTATTGGGCCGAAATTAAGCCCATTAAGGGACTGTTTTTGTCATTTAGCCCATCTTAAGGCCCAATAGGGGTATTTTGTAATTACAACTTCATTTCTGTTTTATTTAGGTTAAAATAAACTAGTTTGCAACTTTTTAGAATTTTTTATAAATTTTGGATTTTTATTAATATTTTATTATTATTTATTATTAAAAATTAAAATTTAGATTTCTACAAGTTTTTCATTTTTCTTAGTTCAAATACATTAGGTTAGGAATTTTCCAATTTTTAGATTAATTTTATTTTCATTAGATTAATTTTTACAATTATTTTAAGTTTTAATAGTTTTTAATTATTTTTAAATAGTTTTAATTAATTTTAAAATTTTCAAAAATAGTTTTAAATTTAGTTAAGGTATTTTAGAGGTTTACAAGTTAAAAAATCTCATTTTAGGCTTTTTATTAATTAATTTGATTTTTTGGGCTTTAATTAGCATTAAAAAATTATTATTTAATTAAATAAAAGGATTGAGTGATTTTTGATTTTTTGTAAACTCTAATTATATTTTTTTTAGGATTTATTGCAATTTTTTAGGAATTTTTAGGGTAAAATTTTATTTTTGGTCACTTTTTACGGTTCTACGTGCACGACTATTCGTCTTAGTTTAATTCATAATCGTAACCGTCATTCTCTTCTAATCTCTTTTCTATATTTCATTTCTCATCAATATAATCACAAACTTTTAATCACTTCTTAACAAAATACACAAGCCTCATTGAGAAGGATCCCCACTTTGGTCATTTACTTGTGGTTTTCCTAAATCACTTGTTAACACTTGCCCTAATTACGTTCTTTTTCCTAAAAGACGTATTACTACACCTATCAGAGAGATTTGATTTGAGGAGGGATTTTTAGATTTTTGTCTACGTAATGCATCACAAAAATCCAAAAAAAAGTAAAAACAATCAAAAACACAAAAAAAATCAAAAAGTTAAAAACACCCAAAAGAAGCTTCTTTGCTCGTCCCCATGTTGTATGTGACGTTTATGCAAACTCGTAACCAAGCAAGACGTGCACGTAAACATAGAAACCGAAAGGAAGGAACGCCTTCTAGTGAAGAATCTCCTATTGACGAACCCATCGTAGAACAAGAAGCAACCATGGCTAATCGTAGTATGATGGAGTTACTTCAAGCACCCACCGAGGGTTATGGAGAGGCTATTGTGATTCCCGTCATCCTTGCGAAGAATTTTGAAGTTAAGACGGGTTTGTAGTTGATGATCCAAAACAACAAATTCCGTGGTAATGAAAAGGACAACCCTCACAACCATATCCGCCAATTCAATCATCTTACCGCCACTTGCAAGTTTAAGGACGTCTCGAACGACTCGATTAAGATCATGCATTTTCCGTATTCCTTAGCAGGGAAGGATCTCGTTTCAAAGTTCGTGAACCAATTTTTCCCGCCGTCAAAGACTACGCATTTGAAAAACGAGATTTCAAAGTTTTCACAAGAGTTTAATGAGAGTTTTTTTACGGCTTGGAATCGGTTTAAGGAAATGTTGCATGAGTGTCCTCATCATGGTTTTTCCGACTTGCATTAAATTGACCCGTTTTACAATGGATTGAACGATCATGAGAGAGATTATCTTAATGCCGCCGCGGGTGGTAATTTTTTGTGTAAAACGGTCGAGGAAGCGTTGTTGATTATTGAGAATAGGTCTAAGGTCTATAGTCATCATAGCACAACGAGTGTTCGTAAGACTTCGTCTTCGGCTTCGCCTTCATTATCTCATACCATCGATGCTTGCCAAATCGAGGCAAATTTGGAGAACAAAATCTTTGATAAGCTCAAGGGACTTTTGATTGAGTTTAAAGTTGGTGAACAACCCACTCCCGCTACGGCTAAAGCGGTTGAGGTTTCTTGTATGTATTGTGGTGGAGGTCATGATTTCTCTGAGTGCATTACCAACGGTAGTAACACTTCGAGTGCCTACGCGGACACGGGAACTTATAACCAAAATGGTCATGTTACCCGCACTAATCAATTGACTCCACCGGGTTTTGCACCAAATCAAAATGCTAACAATTATCGAAACAATCATGTTGGTTATCAAGGAAATCAAAGGAACAATTACAAGGGTAACAACTATGGGAATCAAGGGCTAATAATCAAGTGCAAAACAAAAATCAAAACCATGATTTCCAAAACAACAACAAAAGTTTTCAAAACTTGAAAGATCTTCCAAATGAATTTGTTGAATATGCAAATGGTAATGATGCTAGGTTTGATAATATACAATTGGAGATCATTAGACTAAGATCCGAGTTTAAGAATGATTTGAAAAACAAGTTGAAAAACGAGTTAGCAAATGAACTTAAGATTCATACCAACAAAATAGAGGGTAATGTGACTAGGTTACTACAAAACCAACAAAAGATGGAACGAGGGCAAAATGAGATAAAACAAGAGATGTTTAAGGCCGATAAGAGGCAGTCTATGTTTAAGGATAAAATTTCATCTATATTTGAGGCTATAATGTGTAAACCGTCTTCTTCGAGTAGTCTTCCTAGTAACACCATATCGAACCCGAAGGGAGAGATGAAAGTGGTTACCACACGTAGTGGTAAGACCTTTAAGGAACCGACTCCTCAACCAATTACTCCAATGGTGGAGGAAATTGAGGAAGAATCCGAGATGGTGGTCGAAGAGGAGCATATCCTAATCCCACGAAGTACCGCTCAAACCACACCTACGTTTGACCCATTACCATCATTGGAACCCGAGATTACAAAGGCTATGCCTATGCCTCAACCCACACGAACTTTTCCTTACCCATCGACACATCGTAAGGAGAAACGACAAGAACGTGAAAATTACCAATTTGAGCTTTTTATGAAAATGTTTCGTGATTTGCATTTCAATATAAGTTTTGTCGACGCTTTGGTCATGATGCCTTGATTTGCCGCTAACTTTAAGAGTATGTGAAACAACAAGGAGGAATTGAAACAGTTGTCTAGTTGTTCATCGGTTTATCTTAACCGCATACCTCAAAAAGTCGATGACCCGGGTAAATTCTTGATTCCATGTGCTATTCAAGATATAGAAGAATGCTATACCTTGGCCGATCTTGGTGCTAGTATTAACTTAATGCCTCTTGCAATCTTCAAGTCGCTCAATCATCCTAATCTTACTCCTTCACTAATGTATATCGAATTGGCCGATCATTCCACGATTCCCGCATGTGGATTGGCCGAAGAGGTTTTTGTGAAAGTGGGAAAGTTCTATTATCCGGTAGACTTTATCGTTGTCGATATTCCCACGGATCCTCAAGTTCCTCTTATTTTAGGTCGTTCGTTTTTGGATACGTCAATGGCGTTGATTGATGTGCATGCTAGAAAAATCACCCTACGTTTCAACGACGAGGAACTTGTTATGAACGCAACACAAAACTCTCAAATTTCTCTTGTTTATACCGTCGCGACCATACCCCTCGTTGATATGATCGATGTCGTTTGCGAGGAATTTTCACAAGAATTTGTAGGTTTTGGTGACGATGAAAATAGTGGCAATCCCACTATGCTCGATCCTATTCTTGATAATTCGACACCATCCTTCACTCCATTTGAAGGTGATGGTTTTACGTTGGAAGAATTTGATGTTCCTCGTACTTGTAACGAAGACCTCGACAACGATGAGGACTTCTCGATTATCAAGGATTTTCTCAACGATTTCCCATTTCCTCCGCCCGAGGAGGTTATGAGTATCGAACCCAAATCTTCAACTGAGGAACCACCAATCCTCAAGTTGAAAGATTTAAATCCTCATCTTGAATATGTATTCTTGGAAGGAGACGATAAGTTTCTGGTAATTATTGCGAAAGATCTTTCGAATGATGAAAAAACCGCACTTATCGATGTTCTAAAGGACCACAAAGGGGCAATTGCGTGGAAATTATCAGACATTAAGGGGATTGATCCTAAATTTTGTACCCACAAAATCTTAATGGAGGAAGACTACAAGCCCGCAATTCAATGTCAAAGGAGAGTGAACCCTAAAATTCACGACGTCATCAAAAAGGAAGTCCATAAACTCCTTGACGCGAGAATGATTTACCCTATTTTCGATAGCCCTTGGGTGAGTCCTATTCATTGTGTCCCCAAAAACAGAGGAATGACCGTTTTACCAAACGATGACAACGAGTTAACTCCAACTCGACTCGTGACCGGTTGGAGGGTGTGTATCGACTATCATAAGTTGAATGACGCCACTCGTAAAGACCATTTTCCCTTTCCATACATGGACCAAATGTTGGAGCGTCTTGCTGGAATCGATTTCTATTACTTTTTAGATGGTTTTTCCGGTTACTTCCAAATCCCCATCGATCCTCGTGATCAAGAAAAACTACGTTTACGTGTCCATATGGAACGTTTGCCAATCGTAGAATGCTATTCGGACTTTGTAATGCACCGGGAACTTTTCAACGGTGTATGATGGTTATTTTTCATGACATGATCGAGAAGACGATGGAAGTCTTTATGGATGATTTTTCCCTGTTTGGTTGTTCGTTCACTTCGTGTTTGTCGAATCTTGAGAGAATGTTAAAACATTGTGAGGAAACCAACCTTGTGCTCAATTAGGAAAATGTCATTTTATGGTTAAGGAAGGAATCGTCTTAGGGCACAAGGTTTCGAAAGCGGGGATTGAGGTAGACAAATCTAAGGTAGATGTCATCGCCAAATTACCTCATCCCAAAACCGTTAAGGGAGTTAGGAGTTTCCTAAGCCACGCAGGCTTTTATCGTCGATTCATCGAGGGTTTTTCAAAGATTTCTCGACCCATTACACATCTCCTCGAAAAAGATGCTCCTTTTATCTTTAAGAAAGATTGTGTACGAGCCTTTGAAATCCTTAAGAGGAAACTTACCGAAGCTCCCATTCTTGTTGCTCCCAATTGGAACCTCCCCTTTGAGCTCATGTGTGACGCAAGTGACTACGCTATTGGAGCCGTATTGGGGCAACGTCATGAAAAGCACTTCTTGCCTATTCACTATTTTAGCAAAACGATGACCGAGGCTCAACTTAAATACACTAAAACGGAGAAGGAATTCCTTTCCGTGGTGTATGCATTTGAGAAATTCCGACCTTACCTCGTCTTGACCCAATGCATAGTGTATACGGATCACTCGGCAATCAAGTATCTCATGGCTAAGCAAGATGCAAAGCCGAGATTGCTTCGTTGGATGCTCCTCATATAAGAAATTGATGTCACAATCCTTGACAAAAAAGGAGCCGAGAATCTAGAGGTCGATCATCTTTCTCGCTTGGAAGATCCTCACCAAAGTGTGTACGAGAACAAGGAAATCACCGAAACATTTCCTCTCGAGACACTTGATGTAGTGAATTCTAAGCTTGACTCATCCACCCTATGGTTTGCGGACATCACAAATTACCATGTGGGAAACTTCATCATTAAGGGTATGACGACTCAACAAAAACGAAAATTCTTTCGTGACGTCAAGTTCTATTTTGGAACGAACCTTAGCTCTGTCGGACTTGTGCGGATAAAATTATTCGATGTTGTGTTTTTGGCACCGAAGCTTCTAATATCCTTAGAGCTTGTCACGAGGGACCAACGGGTGGTCACCATGGTGCTAATCTCACAGAAAAAAGGTCTTTGATGCCGGTTTATTTTGGCCTACTATTTACCGAGATGCACATAAACATGTCAAGTCATGTGACTCATGCCAACGTCAAGGCAAAGCCTCACAAAACGATGAAATGACACAAAATATCATCCAAGTTTGTGAGATCTTTGATGTTTGGGGCATTGATTTTATGGGGCCTTTCCCATCATCTCGTGATAATAAGTACATCCTTTTCGTCGTTGACTACCTATCTAAGTGGGTGGAACCTAAGGCTTTGTCCACGAACGATGCTCGTGTGGTAGTCAAGTTTTTGAAGAATTTGTTTTCTCGGTTTGGAACACCTCATGCTATCATAAGCAATCGTGGAACCCATTTTTTCAATGACCAATTTGAAAGAGTTTTGAAGAAATATGGGGTTACACATCGTCTTTCTACGGCTTATCACCCACAAACGTGTGGGCAAGTCGAGGTTTCAAACTGAGTGTTGAAGAGGATCTTGGAGAGATCGATAGGAGAGAACCGACAATCATGGTCGGATAAGTTAGACGATGCTTTTTGGGCCTTTAATACCGCTTATAAGACGCCCATTAGGTGCACTCCTTACAAGCTTGTGTATGGGAAGAATTGCCACTTACCAATTGAACTCGAACACAAAGCTTATTGGGCCCTAAAGCATTGTAATTATGACATTGAGACCGCGGGAAAACACCAGAAAATGCAACTTAATGAATTGGATGAATTGAGAGACATTGCATATGAAAATTCATTGATTTACAAAGAGAAAACCAAAAAGTTTAATGTTTCTAAAATTAAAAACCGGGTTTTTAACATTGGAGATCAAGTGTTGCTTTTTAACTCACATTTGAAAATATTTTCCGGCAAGTTTAAATCCTGTTGGTTCGGTACATTCACCATTACCCAAGTATTTTCTTATGGGACCATAGAGCTAGCTCAAAATGATGGTCCTAATTTCAAGGTGAATGGCCATAGGTTGAAGCACTACTTTGGTGGGGAAGTTCCGTCTTTGAACTACCTCGACCAAGTCACCTTCCACAATGAGAATTAGTATTGAGGGGATCGAGTCGAGCTCATGACTTGGTAATCAAAAACGAGGTGCCTCGTGGGGGAGTCCCATGCTTATCCATGTACATATTATCACTTTCTAATTTAGCTTACGAGAGGGGATTTGTGCCCTTCAAACCTTTGTTTCGTGGTTGTTTGTGATATGTGATTTTTAGATGATCATGATCTTCACGATTGGAGCCTCTCGTGTTCGTTTTATGGGAGCACTCGATCATTTGCTTTGAAGAATTTCTCGATATCCACATGATATATCCTTATTTGTTCCAACCTTAGGTTTTTAGCACACTTCATAAACGGCTATTAATTTAACGGTTCCACCCTTTCCATGCTAGATTAGGCATTCGACTTTGTCTCTAGTATGGGGGTATCCTACCCTTAGACTCGAAACATTTAGGACAATGTTTAACTTAGTACGGGGGGTGAATCGATACTTGCCTTGCCAAACCTTCACGCTTTCGAAAGTTTATCTATCGTTTTGTTGCAAATAAGGCTATAAATGGCCAAATTTTAAAAAATTTCTCATGTTTTATAAGTGTCTGAAGACACGAATTTATATTTTCCGATGGCGAGAATGTATCCTCGTGAACATTCAAGACAAAAATAAAATATAAGAGATACCAATTAGGATTATGGGAGTATAAGTACGTGATTAGGGCATATGAGTAGTGTTAGCATTACTAACTTATAATGACAATGATCTCGTTACACGCTTGGCAAGGAATTGGGGTGATCGAGGACAGTGAAATTATTTCTAACGAAGCATTCACGTGTTATTGTTCTATGAACCTAAACATCCTATTTTGCGATGAGAATCATACATTTTGTCTAAAATGCAAGTAGTAGTAGTGTAGTAAGTTTATGATTCAATAAAAGTGCATAAAAATGAATTTTGGAGGTGCTATGATACTTAATTCTAGCATTGCGTGAGGGCACGACAACGATTTAGTATGGGGGAGTGACGAGACTACATTTATACATAGTCTCATCATCCATAACGGGCTTAAAATGGTAAAAATGTCATAAAATGTGCATAAATATATGCTTGTGTTTGTTCCATGTGTATTTTAGGTACGGATATTGAGAAAATGGCAAAATATTACAAGAAATAAGTAAAAATGAACACGGGAAACAAAGCCTTACAATGAACCAAGCCCTATTGTTGATTTTCCATGAAAAGTCCTTGAAGAATTGAAGATTGTACAAGAAGGGTCCTCCATTATTGAATAATTCACACTTTAAACCCTTGGATATTCATAATTACAAGTTTGGTCCTTAAAGTTTGTCAAATTGTAAAAAGGACCCTCAACTTTGAAGAATTGGCAAGAATGGTCCCTCAATTATGAAGACTTGTCAATATTAGTCCTCCACAAAGTCAACCAAACAAGTCAAGACCTTGAAGATTGAAGATATTACAAGAATCACCCTTCAAATATCATCAAATGACAAGAAATACCCTTGAAAATACTTTGCAAAACTTTTTGGGGCAAAACTATGAAAAACAAAACTTGCTTATAAAGGGAAATTCAGTTTTGCTTATTAAAACTGAAATGAAAGGAGAAAGAAAGAAGAAGGGTGATAATTGCCAAGACAAGAAAGAAACCTTAACCAACCAAAACCCACCATGTGTCACACTCACACTTTTCAGCCAATCACACTTCACCAATTAGCCACATCACCAATCCACTTAACCGGTTTTTAACTAATTTATTAATTAGTTTAAAAATACGCGATTAACACTTATTCAAAAACAAAACTGGATTAAACTTAACTATTTATCACAAGAACACAAATTAGGTATTTTTGTTTGAGCAATAATTAAGCCCTAATATTACTCAGTTTTATGATAAAGGTCATCTTGATCATAACCCCACTCATAAACCCTTTGCCACATCATCACATGACTCACATGAAAACTCCCATGCATACGTTTTTTGTGAAAATGACAAAGCCATGCCAGAGAATCAACCATCCATAATTTAGCTTCATTTCTAAGCTCATTGGGAGCCCTTTGATCAATTGCACCAGCTAGCAACTCCACAAACAACCAAGAAGACTTCACATATTAAGCAAAAATTCAAATCTTCCAAGGGCATTACTGGAAATTCATAACTAGGGTTTCACTTTATTTTTCATCTTTGTAGGACTTGTAAGGCTCTATATAAAGCATCTAGATTACAACATTAAGCTTTGCTCTTGGTTTTTCTTTCTGTCAATAATCTGTAAATCCTTTGTTCAAAGTAATGAAAAAGTGTTTGATATCTTTGACGAATTCTAAGTGCCATTCTCATTTACTTATTGTTATTGGTTATAGTTTTTGATTGTGATGTTTCAAAACTTGTTTTTAATTCAATAAATTGCAAGATTTTCCAAAGCCTGATTTTTTCTAAGTTCTTTGGTTCAAAGATTTGAAATTTTTGGGCTAAGATTGGTCACATCACCCTGATAAAAAGATTATCAAGGGGTGAGGTGAGGTCTTGGTTTGGGAATATTCAAAGAGTGGGTACAAAGCTTGAAAAGATCTTGTTTCATTTTTTCATTTTTCTTCTTTATATATTATGTTTGTTCTAACCTTGTTGTTCTTAGCAGCTATTTGGAAGATTGTGCCTTGTTAAGCTAGGCACATAAGCTCAACAATTCGTGAGTGTGGATGTACATTCACGAGGTTTGAGCTCTCTAACCATAAATATGTTAAAATAGTGATTTTAAGTGATTTTGTGATCTACTGTTATATGTGTTGTTCTTTTGGCTTGAATCATGTTCTAAGTGCATGAGAATGATGTTATGATACTAGTTTGAGTTTGGTATAACCTGTTACACATTTACTTTGTTCAATCTTGGATTAAAAAGTTTAAGGGGTGTTTGGGTTTACTGATTTAAGCTTTGTATGTGAGTTTGAGTAGGAGTTAAGTGTTTATTAGAGTTGGTATCTGTTTACTAAGTGATCGTATGCTTTTATCTTCAAGTTTTGTGCTTTGAACATCAAATCTGAATCTGTGCCATAACTTGCTTGTTTTTGCATATTTTGACCTAAAATCTTGGGAACACTTAGTGTGTATGCATGTTTAGGATTAACAAGTGTTTAAAAAAAGTTTGTGTAACCTGTTTTAGAGATTTGTGGGTTTGAAGTTGGGCTTGTGGTCAAGAATCAGTAAAAGGAGTTTGTGTTCATCTTGTTCATCAGTAACATTCATAAGCCTACAACAAGGTCTAATCTTTTATTCAATGTGTAAAACAAGTTCATGTATGCTTATTTTAGTTTATTATAGCTTGTGTATGCATCTGGTTCAATTTGGTTAGCTTATTCTTGCTTAATCTACTTATTTGTTCAATACTGCTTATTTTTCATATCTGGGCAATGTCTGATGCTTGTTTGAATTAACTGCACTGATTGGATTGGTGAATTTGTGTTTTTTTATTATTATTGACTCCTTATAACCCACTGGTTATAAGGGTGCCTTTGTGTTCTTTGAATCCAACAAAAATCCATATAAGACAAAAAGTCAAACAAGTCAAGCAGTGGCAACTTTTCCCTCTGCTAGACACCCAAAACTAGCCACTGCTAGTGCAATATTTCAAACAGCTTATCAATAAGCTATAAGAGCTTATTTAGACCTGCAACCACTTTGTTTTTGTAACCAATCTTCCTTAATTGACCCATTTGACTATTCTGGAGCATTTGAGACTTTGACTTTTAGGTTTGACTAGAAAACCAACTTAGTTGACTTTTATATAAGTGCTTATTTGCTTTTTCCAGCTTATTCAGTGTGCTTTTTGGAAATCTTTTTGATTATTAAGCTTAGTTAAGTGATTTGAAACATTTTGCAACAAGAATCAGCCCTTGAATTGGTCTAGAACTCTAAAATGACTATTTTGTCGTTTTGTGTAGAGAGCTTTTGCTTATTTTAGGGTTATTTCTTGGGCTTATTCAAAAATTCTTTTTACAAAAGGCTTATTTAGGTCAATAGAAGGACGTGTGTGAAATTATAGCTTATAGCTTAATGGGCCAAAAAGCCCATTAAGAATAAGTTGTTTTGAAATAAGTTGTGATAAGCTCATTTTCAGCTTTTGGACCTTTGAAATTTTGTATTTAAAGTTTAATTTTAAGCTTAACTGGAAGTATTGGGTCATTTTTGTGAACATTTTTTTTATTGGGCCAATTTGAGCCCATTAAGGGGTATGTTTTACTATTTGGCCCATTTTGAGGCCCATTAGGGGTAATTTGGTCATTTCAAGTTCATTTTCTATTTATTTAAGTTAAATTAAACTGGTGTACAAGTTTTTAGAATTTTTTTTAAATTTTGAATTTTTATTAATATTTTATTATTATTTTATTATTAAAATTAGTTTTTAATATTTTTGCAACTTTTTCATTTTGCCTAGGTTAAAAACATTAAGTTAGGATTTTTAAAATTTTTAGATTAATTTTATTGTAATTTAATTACTTTTTAGAATTATTTTAATATTTTTATAGTTTTTAATATTTTTTAAATAGTTTTAATTAATTTTAAATTTTCCAAAAAATAGTTTTTAATTTAATTAAGTTATTTTAGAGGTTTACAAATTGAAAAATCTCATTTAGAACTTTTTGTTAATTAAATTGATTTTTTGGCTTTAATTAGCATTAAAAAATTATTATTTAATTAAATAAAAGGTTTGAGTGATTTTTGATTTTTTGTAAACTCTAATTACTTTTTTTAGGATTTATTGCTATTTTTTAGGAATTTTTAGGGTAATTTTTAGATTTGAGTTAGTTCATAAACTCACAAATTTACGATAAGAGATTAGGACTTACGTGAATAATTTAACGCCCTTTACGACTAAACCGGAAACCTTAGGATTACGTATTTACGTTTTCGAACTCCGTTTTTGATGAGACAATTTTTATTAGATTCATTTTGTGCCGTTGATTCATAATTTATAAAAACGTTTTTCGTAAAACGAACCGAGGGCACGTAAATCGAGGAAACTAGAATCGAGGAGTACCCGTAAATTAGTGAGATGAGACAAGTTTACACTTGCCTCACCCCACAAATGGGTGGCCAAAACTTCACCAACACATCTAAGATGTGTCAAAGCTTACTAAGTAAGCTAGGACACTTGTCCTAGCTACTTACACAAACTACATGCATAACAAAACCACTCAACACAAACTAACAACTTCATTTATTCAACTCCATGCAAATCTCACACAACTCTCCTCCCTCTCTCTCTCTAAAATTCGTCCAAGAACCACCCCTAAACACCCTCATTTGATCAAATTTAACCATGAAATCATATGTTATTCACACATATGATATAGCCCTTTTCAAGCTCTATTGATTGGTGGTGAGTTTAACATCCAAGAAGAAGATTTGGTGATGTCCAAGGGATGATTTCTACAAGGAGTTTACAAATATTGGTGGTCTTGAAGATTGGTGTTGATCTATCACAAGTTTCTCCATCAATTATCCAAGCCTTGATGAATACCTACATAATCTTGGTGGCATAAAGATTGTTCTCCCCATCCACTTGTTATTTTGATTATGTAATCATGTATTTTCTTTCTTATTGTATATGTATATGATGAATATATAACGATAAAAATGATAAATATGATTAAAAAGATGAAAAACCATAAGAAACAAGGCTAAAATCATGCTTAAAATGTTGGCTGTATAAAAACAGTAATTAACCAAGTTATAAACTGATAAAATTGCATGGTGGAATCCATTTACAGTAAGTCTTAGATGTCATACACATGTGAGAGTTGGCCATGCAATGGAATCATCAAAATGAGTGAGATATGATCAAAACAAGATGAGTGTGCCAATCTGAATAGTCTGTTTTGTAGGGACTGTAAAGAATAGTTAGACATGGAATGAGCAGTAGCTATAACTAACTTATGTGTAGCACATAATATGAAGTTTATTCCATCCAAAAATGAGCTTCTATCTCCTTATAGAACTTAAAATATGATAAAAATGGTGAAGATGAAACTAAAAATCAGATTTTGAAAAATTAATGTTTAATAGTATTATATAAGCACTCAAACTAATATACTATAAAATGTGAATTAAAACCCACTAACTTATAAATTTCATTTATATAAATATGTATAAGGTTAAATAAATGGACACTTTATAAAAAAAATGGTAGTTGAATAAGTTTTATAAGTTATAAAAAACTATATACTAAGTTTTACGTCTTTTCGGCTAAAACCGAAAGATTAACGTTTTTGTTAAATAAAACTTAGATGGTTGGACCCGTCTAATGTAAACTTTTATATACTCACATACTGATATATAAACATATATAACAAGTAGAAACCGATAAAACCCGTGCTTTACAACATATAGACATTAACGGGCCAAAGTAGCCTTAATGGACAATAAACCCGACTAATTTGGTAAAACACTTATAAAATTATTTATTGGGCTTAACCCATTTGGGCCCAACATATAGAGTATAATACTGATAATAAAAGTATAATTGGGTGAATGAATAGTATTGGGCTTGTAATAGGCCCATTGGGCTTCAAAATGTAAACAAGTTGAACTAGTGTAACTAGTCTTGAAAATTACCAACATATAAACACTATAATGAATGAGTAAAGATGTATAAACCCACTTGATCATCATCATATATATAAAATCATCATATGTATACATAATTATTATTTTGATAAAGTCATTGGACAAAAGTCTAAGACGAGTATTATTTGTCTAGGTTTCCGTGATTGAAGCACGTACCGTACATCCGAATTGCCGATAACCCGCTTTCCCACATCAACGTGAGTTCATAGCCTCGCACTCTTTTAAATGTTTTTATAAGATGTTTTATAAACCCGCGAGGGAGATAACATGTTAGTTTTTATGAAATAGGACACTAGTTGTCCCGATTGTCTGTTTATTGATTTGGACCCGAATGATTGAATGACCCGATGAATGATTAAATGACCCGATAGATGAAATGAATGGATTATTAAAGTTAGGTTATGTCACTAAAAGTCCCATTAGCATGAATTGTGAACTACCGAGATTTGGTAGACGCTTATGCATATAATAGTACTATTTGGGGACGATCACCCCAGTTCGCGCCTTGACGGTTGATCCCCGTCGTGCCACATTGATTGGTAAGCGAATTTATGTATGAGAAGATTTACACAAGCGTGATTATTGTGACGACACGCTAATTTAGATGGGTAAATTGAGTTTCGGGCTAGCTACCCGTTGTTTGTTGTAGTAAGGTAACAATGTCATGCGGCTTGTAATAATCCAAATAACGAAATACTGCTATACACACTGAATTACAATGAATTGCCTGACTAGCAATACGGGGTCTTATTATTGATTTTATGTTCGTGTTTTGGTTTTACATAACCATATTCATATAACGGTTTTTATTTAAGTTTATACAACGTTATAAAACATATTGTATGATGTTTTTACGACAATGGTTCGTATAATGATTTTGAAGGCAAAAGCCTATATTATGATTTTTGATAAGGATTTGTATAAAATGACTTTGGCTATTTTATGGCCTATTACAAAGATTTGTACAAAATGATTTTCGGTAATAATTTTATACTGATGTTATATTGATGGTTTTATTAAACTCTATGAATTCACTCGCCGTTTTCGCTGACCTTTTCTTTTAACATGTTTTATCTCAGGTACTTGAAGGTAATTCTCGGGAAGACGACAAGAATTCATAGCCCACACAAAAATAATAATTTCCATTCAAATGCTTTGTAAAACCTGTCTGAAATACAATGATTTAGGACCTATGAAAAATTGACATTCATGAATGGAAATGCTTTATTATTATACGACGCGGTTTTTAAGCGTTGTCTATGATGTGAGTAATGTGCTATCCCGTAACACCAACGAGTCTTCCGCTGTATTGAATTGTGTAAATTTGGGGGTGTTACATGGAGTGCTGAAGAATAAAGCTAGATTGGTTGCTAGAGGTTACAAACAAGCTTTGGGTATTGATTTTGAAGAATCCTTTGCTCCTGTTGCACGATTGGAGGCGATTAGACTATTCCTTGCTTATGCTGCTCACATGAACATGATCGTCTACCAAATGGATGTTAAGACGGCATTTCTCAATGGTGAATTAAGGGAAGATGTCTACGTAAGCCAGCTGAATGGATTCGTCAACTCGGAGTATCCTAATCACGTGTGCAAGCTCAAGAAGGCTCTTTATGGGTTGAAACAAGCTCCACGCACGTGGTACGATCTCCTATCGTCGTATCTCATCCCGAAAGGCTTCTCCAAAGGAAAAGTGGACCCAACATTATTTATTCTCAAGGAGGACAACGACATGATACTGGTACAAATTTATGTTGATGATATAATATTTGCTGCTACTAATCAACGATTGTCTGACCATTTTGAGAAAATTATGTCCACACGTTTTAAGATGTCGATGATGGGGAAAATTTCATTTTTCTTAGGGTTACAAATTTCTAAGAATCCTAGAGGCATCTTCATTAATCAATCAAAATTTGCTCTTGAATCATTAAAGAAGTATCATTTTGAAAACTGTGACCCCGTGGATACTCCAATGGTGGAGAGATCCAAGTTATATGAAGATAAGGAAGGGATAGCTGTCGATCCTAAACTTTATCGTGGAATGATCGGCACCCTTCTCTATCTGACTACTAGCAGGCCTGATTTGTAATTTGCTATATGCATGTGTGCCCGGTATCAGGCTCGGCCTACCTAAAAGCACATACATGTTGTAAAAAGGATTTTTTGGTATCTTAAAGGAACACTTAATCGTGATATTTGGTATACGAAGGATTCCTCTATTGCACTAATCTCATATGCAGATGCGGATTACGCTGGGTGTCAAGATACTAGACGTAGCACTTCTGGCAGTGTGCAACTTCTTGGAGATAGACTTATTAATTGGGCATCTAAAAGGCAGAAAAGCGCTGCGATATCAAGTACAGAGGCTTAATACATTGCTATGTCCGGTTGTTGTGCTCAAGTTCTTTGGATGAGATCACAATTAACTGACTACGGTCTTGGATTCAACAAAATCCCGATGTACTGTGATAACTAAAGTGCAATTGCTTTGTGCTGCAACTACGTTCAACATTCCCGGGTGAAGCACATTGACATACGCTACCACTTTATCAAAGAGCAAGTGGAAAATGGAGTGATCGAACTGTACTTCGTCAACACTGAGTATCAACTGGCAGATATATTTACAAAGGTATTAGATCGAGGACGTATCGAGTTTTTGATCGAAAAGCTAGGCATGAAATCATTCTCCCCAGCGACACTTAAGGAGTTGGCAGAAGAATCTGAAGAATAGTGATGGTAAACTATTCTAGAGTATCCTTTGATCGTAATCTTGTATATTATCGTATATATTTAAACCACCAAAAGAAAAATACAAAAATATAAAACATAGAAAAACCATAAAAATATAAAATCAAGAAAACCAAAAATATTTTTCATTTTTAAAACGTGCATGACTTTTAGTACGGTAATATTTACGGCCTTAGAAATGTCGATTAAAATTGACACGGCGCCATAAATAGAGTCCGTATAAAAGTTGTACATGTTTTTTAAAACATGCCCATTATGGCTTGTAGTTATTTCAGACTGCAACCCGCTTTTCGCATTAAAGTCACGTATTTATTTTGAAAACGTTGGTTCACAACGGGAATTAATTTTCTCGGGCAAGGTTTACTTAAAAACCTTGTAAGGGATCAAGTTTACTTTATAACTTGGTCTAACACAAATTTGTGTACGTATCAGTGCATTTATTTTGTCAAAATAAGAGAAATCTTATTGCCACCAGAATCGTTCCATAAAATCACTAAACCGGATAAAGTCTTCATGGATATTTGTTCTTTTAAAAACAATGACTACAGCTCTTTAAATAGAAAACGGGTCTATGTTTAAGGGGGAGCAAATATTATATTGCTTTTGGAATTAAAATTCATCTTCAAAAAGGGGTTTTCAAAAAATAAAAACCGACCATTCTCATCATTATATGCTTTGTGTGCTTTATGTGGTTTGAGGTATAGCTTGTTTTCAATTAAGCATTAGGATTTTGTTCTCGTGTTTGTTTTCAAAGATAAGACTTTACGGGTTTAGGTGTTGGTTAGTTCATGTGTTTTTACATGTGTTTATATAACATCTTAATCCTTGGGGGTAAAACATTGCACTATTGCAACAAGGGGGACCAAGTTGCAATTTATTGTAACTTCGTTTGACCTAAGTCAAATATATCCCCCCTACTCGTCTCTTTGTCATAACTGTTACACACAAATCATCTAAACTCCAAACCGCCATTGTTATAGCTTCGCCTATCCATCTATTTGTGCTAATCGATTGTCTGTTCTAGGTATACTTATTACTATCAGTATTTATTATTTAGATGATTATATCACACTCCTTTCATAACTATAACAAGTTTCCATTGAATCTGAACTAATTTAGGGTTTATAGATTCTTGATAGAAATGAGTTTTAAGAGGTGGGATTTGTTCATCTAGCCTAGATTCACATTGGTTTTACCCAGTTTGGCCTATAACAGCTTCTATATCCCATAATCGAACTCTTAAGCTTTGCCTAGGTTCTATCGCCATGAATACGATCCATGACTACGATGGCTTCTCATCGCATTGATTGTGATGGGTTAACTGCGATGTACTCGCTGCGATGGCACCATTACGATGGGCTCGTTGCGATGCGTCCATTGTGATGCCTTGTTGCGATGGACACGTTGCGATGGGTCCGTTGCGATGGGTTCGTTGCTTTGGGTCCACTGCGATGGGTTCGTTGCAATGGATCCATTGCGATGGGTCCGTTGCGATGGGTCCGTTGCGATGGGTCCGTTGCGATGGGTCCAATGCGATGGTCCATTGCGATGGGTCTGTTGCGATGGCTGTTGCGATGGGTCCGTTGCGATGGATCCAATGCGATAGTCCAATGCGATGGTTCAATGCGATGGGTGCAATGCGATGGGTGCAATGCGATGGGTGCAATGCGATGGTTGCAATGCGATGAGGCCAATACGATGGGTTCAATACGATAGGTTCAATGCGATGCATAGTTACGTTGGACAGAAAATTTGCAAGTATGATAAGATATGTTAAGCACTATAGTGGGCTTAGTTTTGCAATGCCTTTGCCTTGAATATCTTTTAGATTGCGATAAGGGTTTACATTGTAACACTTGTTAGGCTTGTTATGGACTTTAAGAGTTGTGCAAATGCCAAAGACTATCTAATGAAATTGGCCTAGACATCACTCCCACTTTATTAGGCTTTAAGTAAATTAGGGCCATTAAAACTAAACCATGTTATATTGAATTTAAATAATTTTATCTCATAAGAATACTTGAAAGGTTTCTTATTACAGAAGTTCATCTTATTTAATAAGTTGACAATTCTGTAAACAAAGAGATACAAATTACTTATTCAAATGTCTTGTGTTTTGTATCCAGACCATGGAAGACAATGTTTCATCGTTGACTAACCCTATGTTCAAGCCTACTGAAATCTGGGTTGAGGTTACTCCAAAAATTACTGAAGTAGTGGTTGAAACTGAACCAAAGCCTACTGAAGTTGTGGTTGAAACCACACCAAGACCAACTGAGGTTGTGGTTGAAACTAAACCTAGACCTACTGAGGTTCTGGTTATGACAACCAAGAAATCCAAATATTCAAAGAACTAATGCTAGGTCATTATCTCCTTAGAATAAATTGTCTGTGGCATATCTTTCATAATTCCAGGTGTGATTCTGAATGTATGAACTTAGTCCATATGAACTATTTTTGTATTTTGTTACTCAATCATATGTGGTGACATTTGTTGTGATTTATTTCCAATGCTTAGGATTTACATAGTTTAATGAGATATATATATATATATATGTGTATATATCAAGTGTGCGTGTGTTTATTTAAAAGCAGGAAAATGTCGATAACCGAAGAAGAACAAAAACGACTCGATCTTATCCTTGTTCCACTTAATACTAGAATGCAACATGCACCAAACAACTTTCGTCTGAAAGACGATTTCGATCCTTCTTTGGCGGCATTCAAAATTGCAACGAATACCTAGATTGTTCACCAATAAAGGATGCATTACGTGTCACTGCATCAGTTCCTGAAGTATACATGCAAGAATTTTGGGCAATAGCCACAATCACACAGTCAAAACAATTGTCAAAGAAGATTATTGCTTTTACTCTTAACAACAAAGACTTGACACTTGACTTGCGTCAATTTAGGCAACTATTCAAGCTTCCTAAGTTAGCAAAATGGGAACACTTTGTGCCTGACCCAGATTCAGAAGAACTGCTTAGAGTAATCCGAGAATTGAATTATGAGGGTGAAATTGGTTTTCATTCTCAGTTTAACACGTCACATATTGGGCAACCTTGGAAAGCAATTGTCACTACCTTAGTAAAATGCCTTACGTCCAAGATTCGCGGATCAGACGCAATGCGACCCTCTCAGGGAATTATCTTTTGGGGTCTCTATACTGGATCTAATGTGGACTATGCACTACAACTTTGGGAGGAATTCTGTCATCAATTCACAAGTTCCAAGAGGAAAGCGGTGCATCTCCCATTTCTAAGTTTCACAAAACTAATCATCAATTTCTTCAAGAAGAGTGACCCAGATATTGATCCTCGTGGGAATTTCTTCTATCATACTCAAGATAGTGACGATGTGTTAGACACTACGACTGTGGATAATCAATTCACCAAGTATAAGCTCAGACCAGCTCCAGTGCCAGACATCATGATGAATGAAGGAATCAGGGAAAGTGATCACTACAGAGAGATGCTACAGGATATTGAAGCACAGTTCAAACGAGCAAATGCAGATCCCTCCGAGAAACAATCAGAGACGCAAAAAGGTAAACGAAAGAAGAGAATTTCCAAGCGCCAATCGACTGCTTCATCAAAAGATAAGGCACAGGGAAAGAGCATTTAGTTGATGAAGATGCTGAAGAAGATGAGATGACACAAACTGAGGATGACAATGAAGAAGTACCACTAAGAAGGCCAAAGAAAGCAAAGCCAACCAAAGGTAAAGAAGCACTTGTTGCCTCAGCTGAACCAGCTAAGCAAACAATTTCTGAAGCCAAACAATTACGTATTACTCTTCAGCGAAGCAGAGTGGAGGCTTTTGCAACATACAAAGGATCAGGCTCAACAGTGTTTGATGACTTAGAGGAATTTGGTGAAGCTGATGCCGATATCGCCTTTTATGAAGATCCTAACGATGAAGATGTTTATGAAGATGCTAATAACTTCCATTTTGAAATTCGTGAGCAAAGTGAAGAGGGTGGTAGCAGTGCAAACACAGATACAAGTTTGATGTATCGAGACGCCAATATCACCACATCCTTACCAGAACCAACTCACATGGTGGTACACGACGATGCTCATGCAACGTTTATACCAGAAACTCAACTCCAAAGTAAGTCTACTTCCGGCTCTGACGACGTTATGAAATATCTTAACTTGGAAGGGGAGGGTGTTGAGGTTACAAATACTAATCCATCGACAAATGAAGAAATGGTGGATGTTCCCATAACTACTGTTACATCAACCACGACTCCACCACTATCCACCCCGGTCATCAGTGAAGTCATAACACCAGCTATTACACCAGCACTTGTTGAACCACCGGTATCATCTACCACCCCAACCATTGAATCTACACCGTCATCAACAGCCGAACAACCTGTATCAACTTCCACCCCAACGACAGTATCTACAACATCATCATCAATAGTTGAACAACATGTATCAACCACCACCCCAATCACTGAATCTACACCGTCACCTATCCTGGAACAACCCGTATCATCCACCACCACTTTAACAGTTATGGTTACACCTCCATCATTAGAACAACAAGTATCATCCACCTCTAACCCATTCCTTACAGTCAGTGATCCACTGATCCAGTCTCTTCAACAACAGCTGGAGGCTCAAGCTGAACAAATAGCTACACTGACTGAAAGATTCAACACTCTCGAAACACAACCTCTCAAGGAACCGCAACCCGATAAGCCTACACTTCAGAAAATATCCGACAGAGTGTCTAAACTTAAAGCACAACAGAAATCATTTCTTGGAGAGAAGAAAACTCGTGACAAAGAGAATGCTGCCTTTCTTGGGTCAACTGATGAGAAGATGACCAAGATCATTCGACGAGAAGTCAAGTCATATGTTGATCAAAAGCTACCAACTTTTGTCGGTAATGTTTTATCTACCCTTAAACTAATGACATTGTTACAGACACGTCTGTTAGATATGGGAGCTCATAAATCGAAATACAAACTAAAAGTTCTGCAATATCTCAACAAAGCAATTATTGAAGATACACCAGTAGATACTACCGACTCTGAGTCCGACAATGAAGACGAACTAGAGGAGGAAGATGACGAGGGTAATGGTGATGAGGATGATGGTGAAAATGATCAAAATGAGGAAGAGGATGAGGAAGCAGAGGATGAGGAAGAAGAGGATGAGGAAGAAAAGGATAAGGATATGGATGAAGATGAAGATGAGGATGAGGATGAGGATGACGATGATGATAATGACGACGGTAATGGAACCAACAAGGGTGGGAAAAATGACAAAACGGGTACCAATGCGGAAGAGTCAAACAAGGACGAAAGTGATAAGGCAACTGAGAAAGGTATTGAAGAAGCTATAGAAAGCGTTGCTGAAACCGCAGAAAAGACGGTGCAGTCTACTGTACCAGAAACACAGCATATTGACACAGGTATATCTATTGAACCAATTTTTACTACTGATTCTCACAATGAATCTGTAGAATATATGCAAGAAGATGAAAATCATGTCTCTACGCAAGAAGAAGAATCCACATGGTCAATGCTAGAAGAAGAACCTCACGATGATATACCGGTGACACAAGAACACCCTTCAACACCATCTGAAGATCAGCACATCTCTGATATGGAAGTTGAAGATTTAAATGTGCCAGAACCAACGTTTGATGAATCTCTTATCATCGATGACACGGTACATGAGCAACTCTGGCTTATAAATGCAGCACCACAACATCCTTTTGACACAGTAAATGAAATGGAGCTGACTCACTTCCTAAACAATCCTATCGTTTTCTCGGCCTTCCTAAGGTATTCTCATGGGAAACCGACAATGACTCCGGATCTCATCAAAATGGCAGCCGCAAATGTGGGCTTCTTTGATACTTTGAAGATCAGCCATAATGAAGCAGATATCACTTAAATGATCTTACAAAGGCAATGAGAGCGACGACTATAGGAATTCAGACTCCAGTGTTACGACCTCTTACACCCACAGTCATCGCCGGTTCTGTAACGATCCCAATAGAGCACTTTGTTTCTCATGATCTTGAGTATCTTGAAAAAGGCGCGAAGAAATATGCCACATCACTTACTATGCTCAAGGCTGTTAATCTGGAGAATGTTCCATGGATCGAAGATAAGTTACCTAATGCGTTATGGAGAAGGAAACTGCTCAAGTTTTATGATACTTTCGCATCACTTCGCATCTCTCACTGGAATGCAAAGAAAATGTTAGCTTACAATCACTTCCATCGTCCAAAGAGAGGTTCTTCTATTGTCTCAGCTCACAGAATTAAAAGCATTCAAGGAGCAACCACTCAGACTGTATTCGGCTATGATTACTTGAATGTAATCGTGTTCAAACGTACTGATAAGAAAGAATACCGAATTGACGAAAGTGATCTCCAGTACCTTCAACTTGAAGACATCAAATATCTTCTGTTGTTATTAGCTCAGGAAAAAGTCGACCATTTACCACCTGAGATAGTCATTGCATTGAGCTCCAACTTTCGTCAATATGCTAGGAAAATCGTCATCCAAAACCGGGTGGAAGATTTTCAACTTGGAGTGGAGAGCTATCAGAAGCAGCTAAACTTGGAACGTCCCCATAAAACTCCACTTAGTAATTTCCATAAGAACAAGAAGGTTTACATGGGGACCACAACGCTGGAAGCAGGGATTTTTTATCCAAAATGAGACTAGCGTCATGCAGTATATGCGATTCTCCGAATTGCACAAATTCAGCGATCGTACGCTCAAGCATGTTCGAGATGATCTGACGGTTCTCAATGCCGACCTACCACTTCCAGCAGTCAAGTACACCTGGACAAGCCAATACAAAAGAGGAGCTAAGTACGCGATCAAGAAGATCGAGGAACTTCTAAGGAAGCGCCGGTTGCTACGACGTGTGGAACGGTTCATCGGTGGACGACCATATGGAGCTCATCATAGGTTCACGGAACGAGCCATTTAATTATGGTTCGTCTCATAACAGGTCAACTCCATATGTCTATTATTGTGAATATGTTAATTTTTGTATAATCAGCTTTTGTGGCATGTTGTAGTGTAAAAGTATGATATTTTTCAAGAATTTCTCTCGAGATTCTAAATCTTTCAAACATATTGTACTCAAGCACTACAACTAACCTCATTACTTTGAGGGGGAGCATTAATATGTTCTTTGGCCAACATCTAATTTCATTTTATTACCCAAAGACCGGTTAATACATTAATATCCAAAATATTGATGGTTAACATATTGGAAAGGGGACAAAATGGGATTAAGGAGACTTAATGATTCTTGGCTAAACAATGAAAAAGGCTTAAAAGATAAACCAACTTAACATGTGTAATGCACAAGTTAAGGGGGAGCGTTTTTGATGAACAAAACACTTAAGGCACAAAAACATTGATTATAATATCACAAGTGCCTTAAGTGATTTTCAAGGATTTTTTTTCATGGTGACAATACTTACCCAAAACACACTTAATTCACGACGAACGTGGTGACAAAAGGGTGTTAGGATTAGGTATTAGTCTAATGATTCATCAGAACCGATGGAATCTTCCCAAGGAAAATTCCCTAGATAGAATTAGAATTCCTAGGAAAGATGGAGAAAGATTGTGAACGTAGCTGAATGCCGACCAAGTAATTAAGCTAGCAATGGAACAATCACAACAAGGTGCTAGTGATGACGTATTGGTAAGCATTGAAGGGGTTTAAGAATGAAAAAGAATTTTAAAGATAAAGGGTGTTAAGAAAGAAGCCCTCCTTACAACTTTAGGCAGAAACCGGGTCAATACATATGCTATTGAGATCATTTTTCAATGATTCTCGATATTTTAGATAGACATCATGGACCCAGTGATGCAATGCACAACCCTTCCCAGCTAACTCGAATATCTCTCAAAAGATATTTGTATTAATCACACGGAGATCAACACATTATCTATTGGTTTATTCACTCCGAATAGACTGATTTTGAATAGGTGGCACTCCTCTCCAGACATCGCTCACTTAATCAAAACGCACTATCGAGTCTAGAGCCACGAGATCATCAAAAGTCTCATTAGGACACTTTCCATTTATTCCTTGCTTCTTCACACACTGTGAAAAGTAAGAGATCTTTATGAGTCCTACGTAATATTCTTGTAATATTGCCAGAACATCCGAGTAATACGAAAGTATTACAATGAAGATGGAAATCCTGCTTGATCCAACATCAAACAAGCTCATGGTAGGTGACACGTGCGGTTCTTTAAGAACCAATCTTGTGAAAACTGGAAAGAAACAGTAGTTTAATTATTAATTGAACTTAAACTCGTTCCAGGCCTCTACGCATTATCGTATGATCTTGCAAGAACACTCACAGTGACACTCTTTAGTGTTCACAGTGACGAGTGGAAATCCTTCTAGTGTTAACATCAAACAGCACTTGGTAGGTGACAAGCAAGATTCTATTTGAATTAAGTTTGTGACAACTGGAAAGCAACGATGGTGAATATCTTAATTAAAATTCACTTGTTCCAGGTTTCATGAATTGACGGCTTCAATCATAAGGATTTTTAATCCAAATGATTCACTCTTTATGTTCGCAGTCAGCTTTGGACGGTCGAATAAAGAGAACGGGTTTACCCGCGAAATCCTGTCAGGAAGTTACCTAATTGAAACTATCCGTCACGGGTACGATATCTAATATCGTCTGACGGTCTTCACCAACCGGAGATGAAATGCTACCGAATTAGAATAAAATGTCAAATCCATTTTATTCGTGTCTTATTATATTGTTGCATTCGAAGATGGTGGCGTTGCGGTGTACCTGTTGAAGTCGTCCTCACATACTTATTCCTTCTGCATCAAATACTTCTGCAAATTCAAGAAAGTATGACCTAAAAGTCTTCCGCTTTATCGACTCTGAAACTTTCAAGAATTCAACAAAGGATAAGTAATATTTTCGTTTTTAGTTCGTTTTTGTCTCTCGGTATTATCGAATTGATTTAACATATCAAGCTTGACTTTATTGTTTTTGGTGATAAAATGTTGAATGGTATCTACTTCTAATTCGCAATTAACAAGCAAAAACGTAAAAATAGCTATATACGTATCCGTACTACACTATAACATGTTGCAATTACAGCATCTAAATGCACGAAATATAAAAACATAAAATACAAACTTACACTACTCTACACCCAAAACGAGAATTAAACGAATTTAATATTCTAATCATTACAATCTAAAATATGAAATGAAACTAAACTATCTAACACTTCCTACAACCTGTTTACTGACTTCCGAATTTATGAGCCCAATAACAGCCCATTAAAACTAAAGTTATTATGAAAGTTTTGACTATCAAAAAATATTACTGTATCTTCAAACGCATTACATCAAATTTAAGAACTAAAATATCACGAATTCCAAACCATTATAAAAGTGTACAACCATCAAACTCAGACTCAATTCTACTCCTACCATTCTACTCTACAGCCATATCAAATCAAATCTTAAGACTTCCAAAATCTGTTAACCCGATTGCCAAACACAACTTTACAAAAAATTCAGTTATTCTATACTGCAAATGAACTGAATTCGAACTACAAGTAGTCACAGATTACAACAACATTCATCTAAGCATTTGTGACAGAAATCTCATCGCTTCAATTAACTAGTAATGAAATCACACGTAGATTAGCTATGACAGAACGTAAACTACAAGAATACAGAAATCATGAAACTTGTGCTTAACCAAAAATATCAAGGCATCCTTTGAGGAGAAGCAGATCGCTGAGCTCGCTTAAAATCGAATACGCCTAATCTCTAACTGCCGGTCTTCTACCCTGCCAAATCAATCCTGCAAAACAAACAAGAACAAGCGAAGAAGAACCAAACAAGACCTTCCAATTCAAACCTGCAAAAACTGATAACAAACAAGGAAAACTGGACAAATTCTTCACTTTTTATTCTCATTAAACAGTAACTAATCTGAATCCTAAACAAACTATTTTTAATCTGAATCAAAAGTTGGTATAATCTATCCTAACAGTAGCCTCTAGTATTAACAAACTAGGACTCAAGAAGCGAACCAAAAGCTGATATTAAGCTAAAGCTGAAATAATCCTAGACCTGAATCAATCACGAACTACCAATAAGCTTTTAAATGAAAATGATAACAATCATTCTGAACTGATTCTCAAAACTTGCATCCTAATTTTAATCTCAAGCTCGAGTTTTAAATCTACTTGATCTACTCAATTAATTCCAACTCGAATGAACAGTTTAACTTGTTCACTCCTAAAATCTGAATGATTACCACTTAACTAACTTGTACAACTAAATAAGAAAGCATAGAAGAAAAACTTATTAGAACTTCTTATAATGCTCAAAAAGCTGATAAGCTTTTTACTGTTTAAATCCTACCGAAAATCTAAACGATTAATTCTTTAAAAACTAAACACAAATCACACTAGAAGATTAACAGATCAAACTCGTTAGAGCTTATGAACAACAAGAATGATGTTAAGCATATTTTCAAAAGAAATGGATGAAAGCTTTTTAGATGAAAAAGAAAGATTTATTTAATGGAAGAATAAGAACATTCGGTTACAACTACTTAAACTTTAAAAAACAGAGTTGGTTACAACTACACCTACAACTATGTGAAACTACACCTAGTCTAACCGTCTGAAATGAAGGTGTCCTCTTGGTATTTATAGACGACTGAGAGGAGAGGTGGATGACTCCAATGACGTGTTGCCTCCAATCAACAATGGCCACGTGTCAAATACGAGGATGACTTCGTTCTTCATTGCTCCATTCGATTTGGGTGTTTCTTCATCTTTGAGTATTGATCTAATTAAGTGATACCATCTTGTAGACGAGGCGATGAGGAGCACTTTTCGTGTATTAAGTTTCATCTGAATCCTTGTAGATCTCCCTTGAAAATCACTTGAAAGTTTATGGTGGAGAAAAGTGTGAACCGTCTACTTCTATCTTTCTTTTTCTCTCTCATGTTTCGGTGAAGGAGACGTATATTTCTTGGTTTTGACTGTTTTGTGTGTTTGACGTGGTCTTTGACCAAGTATATAAAAGTTAAATAAACTTTTATATTTGTTTTCTTTTGGTCCTTCCACTTTCTTTATCTTTTACAAAAGTGTTGAAAACTTTTAAGTAAATCTTTTTTTCATCCTTCATCTTGTGAAAGTTACACTTTAAGCCCTCCATCTTTGAGATAATATCAAGTAAGGTCCTTGAAAGCTCTTTTGTCCTTTTCTTCGTCTTTTCGTCAAATAAATCCTTGAAAACGCGTGTTTGCCCAAAAATATATCTTTTTTACCTGAAAACACAAAAACACAAATACCCACGTAATTCTGATATTTTCTAGTTAAATATAATGTATTTGACTATGTTTTAAGTGTTTTTTGGATCATTATTGATGAGTGTTTTCGCACTTATCAATAAGTTTGTGGGACATGAAGTCATCAAGAGGCGAACATCACAAGAAGATAAAGACTGCACGTGAAAGGCCAAAAGAACGTGTTCCAAGCAAAAGGCTGATATTATTCAACAATCATCACAAAAATAAGAAAATTAAAGAAAAAAAGAGAAAGTGGACTACGAGCTCAAGAACAAGATCTAACATGCTAGATTAGGACTTTGTAAATTTGGAGTGACCTCCCTTTGGGGGAGATTGTTGGAAATACGTTTTACGCATAAAGAAAGTCTCGGTCACTCCAACAATATAGTTATAGGCTCGTAGTAGTGTTTAAGTTACATTTATTAAATAGCCCGACCCATGAGCATGTTCATGGGCCGGAGGCCCAAGTCCATTAAGGACTTGGGTATATAAGCCTCTTTCCACCATGGAAAGAGGTGTTGGTTGTTTCATTTCTCACTTTTATAACACATAGTTTCTTTCATTTCTCTCTCTAAGTTTCTCTCTCTAGAAAACATCAACCCTCTTGAAACATAAAGATTATCATTGTTATATACTTGAAACCTCCTTTCATTATCTTGATTGATTTTGTGAAGAAGCTCAATAGTGTTAAATCATGTGGCACATTCCCTTGAAAGCCTTGAGGTTGGAAAGGTGGAGGTTGATTGTAAAACCTTTGGGTATTGCCATGAAAGTGATTCCTTGATTTTGAAAGGTATTGGGTGCTCTAAAGTTGTTTTGTCCTTGGTAATTTGGCCTAGGCCCTTGATTTTTTTGAAGCAATTGAGGAGGGTTTGTTTGATTTTGGGTGGGTGGATGGGGTGGAAAGCCGGGTGGAGCAAGGTAGTTATTTGACTTGTAAGAGAGATTGTTAGGGCTGATATTAGGTTTGAAGTGCTCTCATTGTTCATCTTGATAAGCATAACATTCACCTTGAGAATTTTGAACATTGTCACATTGTAGGTAAGAATGAGTTCCTCCACATATTTCACAACTTATGGTAATAGCATTCACATCATTGGAAGAGTTGTTCAAGGAAATTTTCATAAGGGCTTAGATTATCTCTTGATTTGTCTTTTGATTCTTTTCCATTGCTTGAAGTATCTCATTTTGACTTTTGAGGAGTTGATTATCAATTGATGTGTGAGAACTATCTTGCACAACATGGACCCTCTCATCTCTTTGGTTCTTTGTTTGCACCATGGATTTAGTCTCAATAATGTCCCATGCCTGTTGTGTGGATGTGGAAAGAATGTTCCCACCCGCGGAGGAGTTGAGGGAATCTTGATGATGTGGTCTTAATCCATTGTAGAAAGTGTTGATTTGATGAACTTGGTTAAATCCATGATTGGGGCATTTTCTCAATAACTCTTTGAAGTCCTCCCAAGCCTCACTAAAGGTTTGATCATTCCTTTGTTGAAAACCAATAATTAAGTTTTTGTAACCTGTTTTAGAGATTTGAGGGTTTGAAATTGGGCTTGTGGTCAAGTACATCAGTAAAAGGAGTTTGTGTTCATCTTGTTCATCAGTAACATTCATAAGCCTACAACAAGGTCTAATCATTGATTCAATGTGTGAAACAAGTTCATGTATGCTTATTTTAGTTTATTATAGCTTGTTTATGCATCTGGTTCAATTTGGTTGGCTTATTCTTGCTTAATCTACTTATTTGTACAAAACTGCTTATTTTTCATATCTTGGCAATGTCTGATGCTTGTTTGAATTAACTGCACTGATTGGCTTGGTGAATTTGTGTTTGTTTTATTATTATCGACTCCTTATAACCCACTGGTTATAAGGGTGCTGATATGAGTGATTTTACTCATATCAATTGTATCTAAAAACAATAAATAAATGCATAAAATTTATCAAAAATGCCTTGTATATGCTTGTTTGTTGTTTGATGTGTGTAGGTACCAAAGTTCACGAAAACCGGCTAAAAAGACGCGAGATTTGAAGAAAAGATCGAGAAGCCAAAGACAAGGTCGTTTATTCGAGGATTCAAATTTAATAAAGGTTATTGGGCCTTTGTGGGACCCATGTTTGGTTAATGGGCTTAAAAGCCCAATAGGTCCTATTTCACAAGTATTATGGGACGGATTGGAGTATTTTAGCCCAAGCCCAATTCCAAAATATATATAGATAAAGGAAGTATTTACAATTTATGGGTCCAAGCCCATAACAACAAAAAGAGACGGTGGAAAAAGAGTTTTTAAAATCTTGGGTCAACACATTCGTTCAACAAAAACAAATAAATAAAAGGAAGATAAAAAAGGTCGACTGAAGAAATAAGTGGGGAAGAACTCCACCATATCAAGAACCCTAGAAATTAGGGGTTTTCTCCAATCAACAGGCAAGTGATCATCACGCATATTATTCAGTTAATTAAGGGCAAGATGGAGCGTGTGAAGCACGTAGATTCCAAGTACAAGGTGCCACGTGGTTGATTGATACGTCACAACTCTCCTCTCATTGGCCAATATCCTGCCATTCAAAAAGAGAACCAATAAAGAGAGGCCACATCAGCAAGGGAAGTAGCACAAGAAGCACAAGTTTTGCCACTCTGGCAATCCATGTGACCAAGGGCAATTCACAGCCCTTGGATCATAACAAGATGGAAAAAGAGAGACGAGAAGATCATCCAAGGTTCAAAAATCATTCTCCCTCAACAAACACCTCACTCCCAATCTCCTCGTTAGCCTATAAATACCCCCAGAAATCTTGTAATTTTCATCTTCCTTTTTAGCTTAATGTTATAATGATAAAATAGTTGTAGGATTGTTTTTTCTTTTAATAGTATTGTAATGATTTCATTTTTCTTAAATAAAAGTTAAAGTTCAGTTTCATAAATTTCGTTTAACTGTTTTTTATGAATCGTGATCTTGTTTGCAATCTTATTTAACTATTTATTTCGTTATAAGTAAAAGGGTTGTTCATATAAGCTTTACTATAGCTTATTTGAGTAATCTTAGCTGAAAATGAGGAACAAGCTTATCTAACTGATAAGTTCATAAAAGTAATATAAAGGAAGCCTCTTATTCGTGAATATTGGTGATTCGTGATGTTGGATCGTGGGTTTTGATGTTTTATGGTGTGAACGTGAATTGGTGTCGTTTTTAGTCCAAGTCCGCTCAACGCGCGACTTCTGCCCAACGGTTTCTTCATTAATGGTTAAGCTCAATTTATTTTAAGATTTTTAGTATAATCCGCTTTAATACTTAGTTTGTGGATAGTATGTTTTTGATTTATGTGTTAATGAATCTGCTATAATTTGTAGAATCGTGGTTTTGTTTTAGGATTGTACCTGCTGCCATGTTTCATGGTTATTATTGACAGTCGATTGTTTCGTATGTTAGTTCTTTGGTAGATCATTACAGAGCTGCTATTATGTTATTTGTAGACTTGTTGATGATTAATTACATAGCGTAGGTTGTAATATGATTGGTTGATAAATTATGTATGCTTGATGAAATTGCTTTAACTGTGATTAAAATGGCTTTTACTTACATTATGTCATTGAAGCATCAAGATTGGTTTGATATAGAGAAGATTTGGTTTTGAATCTGATATGTTTTTAGTCATTGTAGTATCTGATTTCTAAGAGATGTTTATCTACTGGATTAAGGAGCTTGCATAAGGGTTTATGAACTGTGTTTGTAGTGAATCTTTAACTGCTTTTTGCTGCGTGAATTTGTAATCATGGGCTATTCTAGCTAGTGATTCCTTGTTTATCGATTTTAAGTATCTGTAACGTGTTTTGGGTATTGGATTTGTGTTTGATGATACTGAATGTTCATAAAACTGTTCTGTGACCTGTATGACTGATGCCTGTTTCTTTTAACTAATTTTTGTAGCGGATAAATTAGTGTTACTCGTTTACTGTACGATTTATTAAAATTGTTACAGTAAGTATTTATTTAACTCTTCAGAAAAAAAAATACCAAAAACTTGTCACTTGCAGGTCTCGAACTCGAGACCTGCCTTTCATAGCCACATTGCCTTAGCCATTTGAGCTAATGGTCCTTTTTGTTTATTTAATTCTGTATGAATTTATTATACATTTTAATCTTGAACTGCTATTTTAAGTTTATACGTTTTTTTTTACAAAGTTAGTTTTAAAAGTATAAGTAAATAAAAAATAATAACCGTTAATAAAATAGTTTATTTAAATGTGCCATAATTCATTAGTTTAAATAAAATAAAGTTTGAAAATAATTTTCAATAAAAAGTAAAAAAAATAAAAATAGATAGATTTAATTTGCGTCTTTTAGAATTAATTCGGGGTTTACAGTTCATGCACTTTAGGATTAAAATTTGTAAGATTAATTTCGATAAAAACCGAAACATATTCAAATCAATTGTCCAAATCAAAGCAAAACGTCTCAAATTCACTCGATCTTCGTGTAGAACGAACTTGGTTCACCAATGTGTTTAATTAAATCCGTCTTTGGTAATTTTAGTTTATTACTTTTTCCTAAAGGTAATTTTCTAATTTACCCTATAACGTATCCTAATTATCACATATACCATCACGATCACATCAAAAATTTTGGCGCCGCTGCCGGGGATCTTGTGTACGATTTATTTAGTGGAGATTTGTTGATCGTTGATTTGAAGACCCTTTCCGTCCTCGGAAAGTTTTGTTATTTTTCTATTATTATAGTATGTATCGTTTTTCTCGTTTTTTGTGATTAATATATTGTATTACGTAGAACAATAAATTTACCTACTTTCCAAATAATACCTTAGTTGGGATTTCATCACCTAGCTATTGTATTCGAATCCAAACGAAAAAAAAGGCAAAATAGATAAATACTAATAAAAAGTTTGAACTCGATTTATACAAACTATAAGGTGGGTATAAGGCGACGTGCTATAAAAGGCCGTCTAAGGAAAAAGGTTTTTAAGTGCTTTGTGCCACCTCGTTTCCCCTCTTGCTTGTGCGTATATTGAGAGGGACGATCGATTATTGGTTTGCCAACTCAAGTAGTATTATATCTTATTTTTGTAGTTTACTTATTGAACCTCGAGACGTTAGGTTTTCACCTATCGTTTGAAAGTCGACCGAGGGTAATTTACTTCCATAGTAGTTATCCTTATTCCTTTTTTTTATCGATCAATTTTGATTGAGCAATTCCAAATAAAAATACCAAAAATAATCTTCTTCTTGTCTAATTTCTTTTCTTCAATCCTCTAAAATTCTCGTCACGTTGGTTTATGCAATTACGTTCTTCTAGACTTGTGATTAATTTTAATAGGCTTGAAAATATTCCTCGTAGAAATAGAAATCGTCAACAACGAATAGTGGAACCCGAGATTCCACCTATTTTTGTAGAGATGGCCGATAACCGAACAATGGAGGAATTGCTCCGCGGCACCCACCGAAGGGTATGGGGAAGCAATCGTTGTGCCGGCTATTTTGGCGGATCATAATGAGATAAAGTCGATTCTTTTATCGCTCATTCGTGCCGACCAATTTCGTGGCAATGAGACCGATAGCCCACACTCTCACATTCGGAATTTTCAATGTATTACCTCGACTCTCAAGTTTAGAGATGTGCCGAATGACGCGATTAAGCTCATGCTTTTTCCGTACTCGCTCGAGGGTAACGCTAAGATTTGGTATGAGAAACAACCACCGGTTCGATTTTGACATGGGATGATTTAGTGACTAAGTTTATGGATTACTTCTTTCCACCATCCAAAACAACACACTTTAAGAACGAGATCACTAGATTTGAACAAAAAGTACATTAATCGTTTGGGGTTGCTTGGGAAAGATTTAAAGATTTGTTAAGACAATGTCCACACCACGGTTTCTCAGAATTGCATCAAATAAATACTTTTTATAATGGGCTTAATATGATTGAACAATATTCTTTAAATGCCGCAGCGGGTGGTAATCTTTTAAGAAAAACTTCGAGAGACGCATGGGGTATAATTGAGAATAACTCTAGAGCACAATATTCACGAAACACACCGGGTGTTTCCAATGTGAATTCATTTAATCCCGAGATTGCTAGATTGGACTCTAAGATTGACACGCTTTTGAATGAGCTTATGAAGAATCCTCATGGATCGATTAATATGGTTGAGAATTTTTGTGTATCATGTGGTGGAGCACATCCTAATTATGCTTGTTCAACCACGGGGTTTGATCAAGTTAGTGCTTTTTCCGTGACGGGAACTTATGGCTCCAACGATCAAGTTCCTCGTCAAAATCATGTTGCTCCACCGGGTTTTCCACCGGTTCTAAATAGGTACAACAATGGAAACAGTGGGAATAATGTTAACCGTGGTAACCAAGGGAATTTCAATCAAGGAAATGGGTTTAATGCTAATCAAAACAATCAACGTTTTCAAAGCAATAATCAAAATGATTTGTCAAGCTACATTAAAACGAATGAGGCAATTTTGAAAGCTTTTCAAAATAACATTCAAGGACAAATGGAAACTTTGAAAAATGAGTTTCAAAATATGCTTAAGGGGCAAAATAACAAGATTGAGCTTAACCAACAAAGAATTGAACAAAGATTAGAGCAAAGTAAAAATCGTTTGCAACAAAGTATGGAACAAAATCAAAACAAATTGCTTTCGATGTTTGAATCATTTATGTCCAAACCATCCTCTTCTTCGGGTTTCTTACCTAGTAATACCATTCCTAACCCAAGGGGAGAGCTTAAGGCTATCACCATTTATGATGATGATAATGTAGAAAGATTGATTGAGAAAATTTATGTTCCACCTAAAGAAACATTTCTTAAAGTCACCAAGGCTACTTTAAATGTGATTAGTACCTCGGATTTCTTTGATTTCATTCCTAAGAAACATAATGATCCGGGTCAATTCTTGATACCTTGTGTTTTTGATGAGTTTGGGGAATACAAAGCTCTAGCCGATCTAGGAGCTAGTATTAACGTAATGCCCTTAGTCATTTGGAAGACTCTTGACTATGAACGACTTAGGCCCACTCGAATGATCATTGAGCTCGCTAATGGTACTACCACCCATCCGGTTGGTATAGCTGAAAATGTCCTTGTTAATGTGGGGGAGTTCATTTACCTAGCCAGTTTTGCAATCATTGATTATGAGCCAAATCCTCGTGTGCCTATCATTTTAGGACGACCATTTTTGTACACGGCTGATGTTGTAGTTGATATGGGGAAAAAGGAGATTAAATTGTGGTATGGGATAAACATATGATTTTCAAACCGGAAAAAATTCCAAGGTTGGTTTCTAAGGAAGTGGAAAGTGTGAAACTTGATAAACCTATTGAATGTGACACAAACAAAGAATCTCTCTTGTACAAAGGTGATTTGCCAATTTTGGAAACCTCATTTTGTGATGAAGAAAAGTTAAATTCAAAGGAAGATGCTTGTTTTGTTGAATCATGTTGTAATCTTACCTCATCTCCACTCACTCCACACGAGGATGAAAGTTCTAAGATTTAAAAGAAAATTGATGAATACCTTAGTGCACCATTTGATCCTAGTGAGTTTAATAGTGAGAATTTTGATCCCGAGAGAGACATTGCTTTAATTGAAAAATCATTGAAAATGGACTCATTTTCACTCTCTTCGAAGGACCAAATTGATGATCCTAAGGCACAATCTTCATTTGAAGAGCCTTTGATTCCTAACTTCACACCGAGTGAGGTTAGTGACTATTCATTCGATAAGTTCGCCGATGAACTTGCTGATCCACTTCCACGGGGAAGTGAAGACGCTACCGATTTTGAAATCGAGCGTGTTTCTCATGTTTTACCTATCATTCTCGAGGAATTCTCCGATGAATTTCCTTCTAATGATAATGATGATCTTGTATCCGAGTGTGATGACAAGATTTGTAACACCCCATTTTGATAATGGAATGTCACGCGTAATATGGCGTGTCATCAAAGCATACAAGGATAAATGTATAAAACATTACATGACCATAGGGATAACCGGAATCAAACATCGGTTCCCAAACATAAGCCCAAAACATAATAAAGCAAAAGAAATGAATGAAAGACTAAACAAGCATAAGTATATGAAGGCAAAAAGGAAAAGAAGTCTCTGGCAGCTTCCATCCTATGCACGTCCTCCAATTGCTCGAGTCTTTCCTAGGGTACCTGCCGTTTTGGGACATGGAAAGGAAAGTAACGGCTGAGCAAAATGCTCAGTGCACGGATATATACATAGTATGAATGACTAAAACATAATAAAGACTTAATAGCAGCGAAAATGTATAAGTCCTGGAAAACCTGGAACATGTTCATAAAATTTGTTTTATAGTTTGAAAAGCCTTATGTTTATCTTATGAAAACTGTTTAACATATTTTACCATTAGCCAATATAGGTCATGAAAATCCACCGTGCATGAATACTTGGAGGGGTGACCTCATCATGCAAATTAGAGGGGCTGCCTCTAATTTAATATACTTGTTTTTGGGTAGGAGGGATCAGCTCCTTGTGAAGGATGCAAGGCACACACCACATTCACCATGAAATCCTGACTAAAAACATGTAACTAGGATGCACCCATACGCCCCACATGTTAAATATAAATAAATGGCCAAAAGCTGAAGGGACGCCATGAGAAATCACTCCGCCGTGGTGAAGTCATAACATCAGTGCCTCTAATGTTATGGTTATGGTACCTCCATAACTAGGTGAAACTAGTCATGCATGTATATGGGTATAGGTAATCTTAATTAAACATAAGCAATCAAACACATAACTTATACTACAGGAAAACAGTTGGCTGCATACGGGGAATCCTAATAAGGAAAGAATGTCCATACTGAAAGGACGGGAATCCGTACCTTATGTCCAGTGAACGAAGAAGATGAACTGCGAGGAATCCTACTTCCGAATCACTCGTGCTACATAAATACGTACATGAATAAGTATCTGCTTACAAAATACGTAGCTGGTTTTATGTCATGTCTTAGCTTATTTTATACGTTCTTACTATGTTTTACTGTTTAAAGCCTTAAACTGTGATTATCTTATATTCTGTTTAATCTGATTAAGTATTTCTGGTATTTCATGTATTATTATACTTACTGTGTAATAATAAGTAACTTTCCAAAAATAGCAGGTTTCCTAAAATAGAAAGTTTCCAAAAATAGAAAGTTTCCAAAAATAGAAAGTTACCAAAAATAGAAAGTTTCCAAAAATAGAAAGTTTCCAAAATAGAAAGTTTCCAAATATAGATTTACTGCTTAAAATAGATAAGTTTCTAAAAATAGAAAGTTTCCATAAATAGATTAGCTGCCTTAATTAAATAAGTTTCCATAAATAGATTAGCTGCCTGAAATAAATAAGTTTCTAAAAATAGAAAGTTTCCATAATTAGAAATAAGCTGGTTAAATAAGCTAAGTATATAAGCCTAAGAATTTTCATGATTATTTTCTAAGTCATATGATATAATGTATAGTTTAATAATTATTCCATGTAATTAAATTAAACTATAGGTTAAAATATTTAATTAAAGTATAACATGTTTTTAATTAAATAAGTTAAATACTTAGGTTAAAATATGTATTATTATATATTAATAATATAACCTAAGTCATGTTAATTAAATAATTATTGCCATGGTTTTAAAATAATTAATTAATTATAAGTCTTAAATATACTAATACATAGGTTAAAATAATTTCATGATCATTAATAATTAAATAACCTAAGTCATGTTATTAAATTAATCACATCATTTTATTAATTTATTTTTAACATAAGATCATAAACTTAAAAAAAACTAACATACACCATGAACCGGATCTAGACTAAAAAGCATGAACCGGACATGAAATCGACACCGTACCCCGAACCAACTCGGGGTACCCGATGTTTTACTGCTGTCGTGGGACCCACACGCACCAACCAAGACCATACTGTCTTGGTGGTGGTCGGCTTGGCAAACCGACACCCATTCGGGTTCGGTGCAGCCTGCGGCCAAAACAAAACACCCCTTAAAACACCCTTTTGATTTTATTTAACACCAAAACATGTTAGATCTATGTTTAATTAATATGTTTTTGTAAAAAACATCTCATGTTCTTGATTTATAAAAAGATTAAATCAAAAGAAAAGGTTTAAAAAGGTTTTACCGAATTCGTGGATCAAAAGGACGAAGAACCAACACGATCAATCACTAAAACTTCAAGATCCAAGATCACAAATCACCTTCTATGGTGGTTGTAGGGTGGCGGCACAAAGGAGAAGGAGAAGGAGGGTTTTTAGGTTTTCTTAAAAATCTTCTGTAAAGATTAAATGAGTAGTGAAAAATCCCTTAAACCCTTTTAGTAAAATTTTGATGGGCTAAGCCCATCCTCCCTCCTAAATTTCGTGGAAATGGGGCCCACAAGGGGTAACCTGAATGTTTTCCGTGTCTAATTAATAAGTTACACGTTCGTGATTATTTGTGTTCGCGTTACGTAAATATCGTGATCTAATATATTTAATTACGCTCGTAATAAATATATATACGTAATTAATAATAGTTCGTATTTTAATTACGCTCATGATTTCATGATCGCATGCTCGTGATTAATTATCGTAAAATAATTATTACGTGATCGTGCGTAGTAAATACTTATCGTGTTCTAACACGTACGTAATACGTAAAATCCTAACACGTAATCGTAATCATGCTATATTAAGAAAGTTTTAATCTAGTACGTACGATCTTAAGGGTACTATTCATTGTAAAAGCATGCGGGTTTTACAACTCTTCCCCCCTAAAAAGAATTATTCGTCCCCGAATTATAGATAATGTAACTGAAGGAGAAACATACCTGAATCAAACTGAGAGGGTATGTAAGGTAAATGAACGTACAAGTGACCTGGCAGAAGGAACGCGACATGTCTTGAAAGGACATGAAACGTGACGTGACTGAAAGGACATATCTAATTGATAAGTGAAAAACGGATAAGAAGTTCGGATGAACTTGTCCGCTTCCAAGTGGCCTCCCTCTTGTAACGGTTCCTTCAGAAGATCTTGACACTAAAGATAAATCTTGGTCCTCCTGACCATGACTTGGAATCCGAAGAAATTCTTGGTTATCTACGGAAGGTAGATCCCCTAAATTCGATCGAGGAAAATAAGAGTTAACGTGCAAGGGTAACTGAAACGTTACTATGCAAGACAATCTGACTTAACAGGTAATTAGAAACGATGCGCGAGACATAAAGAAACGTAGTACATGAAAAATTTTGAACGTGATACGTGAAAATGTTTGAACGTGCTACGTGGAGATATGGCGAGTGTAGTATGAGTAAGCATATCGTGATCCATGATATGTGTAACATATCTTGATCCTGATATGAGGAACGTGGAATGAACATGACATGTGAAACATGTCGTGAGCATAGAGTATAATGGCGGTAACGCCAAACGCTACAAGGTGAGACGTGGAAAATGACGTGAAACGTTTATCTGAAGATGGAGAGTTATACTAAACTTGGGTCTGGTCTCTCAACTTCTGGCAAAAATTCCCAGAACGAAAAGAACGTAAAATCTTAAGCCAAGATACGATCAAGAACGTAACTAGTGTCATGAACGCGAGCGCGAAAGCAGGTCGTGGAATCAGAATGAAGACATGAAGTAATTTAGGATTACAATTGCAAATCTTTGTCCGACCCGATAGCTGAGGGATTACCAAGTGGTCGGATGAGCCTTGGCTGGAACATGTCTGATCAATCTGTTGGTTCTGCAATCCTTGTGGATGTAAGGATTCTGCAGACTTGATCAAACTGTTTGCAATAATCCAGATAGCATCATGCTTCTTCTGAGTTTGCATTAATCTGGTAACCAAAATCCATGGAGATCTTGTCCCATTTTAGTTCACAAATTCGGATGATGAAAACATCTCAGTCTGTTGGTGTCCTATCTTAACCTGTTTGTATGACAGGTATGAAGATATGAACATAACTGTATCTTGCTTCATCGAACTTGATACATAGGAGTTTGCAAAACTCTGAGTCTATGAATCGAAACCTCTCTTAGCGTAGGATTTTCTAGAACACCTAATGTAGTGTAGGGTTCTCTCCTTTACGCATAAGCTGAGTCATGGTAAGATTAACCATGCAAATCCATGTGATCCAGCGTGTCACTGTAATCAAACAGATTTGATATTGGAAAAATTTCCAGGGTGAAATTTCTCTTGTCATAGAATTTGCAACATAGTGCAGATATGGTCTTCCTGTTCTTCTTCTAGGCTTAAAGGAAATCAGGTTATCCTCAATGAAAACACTGATGAATTTGCTTATGAGTTCATGGAAACTCAATTTATTAAGTCCATAATGCTGTTGGAGCATTGATGAGACTAATTCAAAATCATAAATCTAGCATGACCGAGTCGTGCACGAATAGCAGTCATGGACATGTCCTGCTCTTTCACCCGTTACTATTGGCAGCATGATCATGAATTCGATCTTGGAAAAGTGATTAACACTATAAGGTTGATTGGACATGTTGTCAATACGTGGAGGAGAATAACGGTCATGAATGGTGATTTGTTTAAAAATCGACGGTAGTTGACACATAATCCTATGTTACTGTCCTTCTCCTTGAAGGTTCTTCTGGAGTGTAAGGGACAATTTTTGGAACAATCCGTTGGTTATGCGTACAAGGACTTTAGTAGCCGTGTCTTACTGACAGCTAGAAAGTTTAGCAATCATGGCTAACAAAGCACGTGCTTGGAAAGCATAGATAATTTGTACAGATTTTCCTGATGGAGAATCAAGCTGCATGTATTCAGGGGCCTGAACACTACTGTACATAATTATGAATCGTAGCATGAGTGCTGTTCATAGGCCATAATTAGGATAAAATTCATCTGATGTCTGTCCGAGGAAATGCGTTAGCAGCTTGGATCTCATCATTAAGCTGAAGGAAAACCTTCGTATACATGGGAATACGAAAGGCGTCCTTCATGGTTATGAATATATGAACCATGGTGAAAGAAATGAAAGTAACATCAGTAACGTGACAGTTCTCACTGATGCGCTGATAATGGTATAGAAATTCTTGTGGCCTGATTAATACATGGCACAACAAAATAAATATACCCTTGGAGGGTACCCTGAATTTCTTAGAAATGTTCCATAGTTGGACGTGAGTAATGTGTCTTGACTCGTTTCTTGGAACTATAAGCATGACATATGTCTTGAATGGTGTCTTGACATGTGTCTTAAGGAGGTATACGTGAGACATATGTCTTGACTGATGTCTTGACATGTGTCTTTAGAAAGTATACGTGAGGCATGTGTCTTGACTGATGTCTTGACATGTGTCTTCAGAAAGTATACGTGAGACATGTGTCTTAACTGATGTCTTGACATGTGTCTCGAGATGTGAAACAAATATAACCATAATATAAGGTTATTATTCCAGAATTGGCGGATCGGTTGGACTACTAATCCTTGTATTTCTGATCACGTCCGTGGCCAGAGTTTCGGTTGCGATTTCTAGGATAGTTGCTGTCATAGTAGTGGTTACTATCGTCTTGTCTGTCAGTTCCATGATGGTCATTCTCATGACCGTGATTCATGTAACTATTCAGCTGAGTGGCCGGCTGGTACCGATTGCACTCATATGGCTGAAATGACAGCCGAATGACGTGTGACATGTAACTAAGAATTAGGGACAATGATTGATGGGAATCGTCTGATGGTGAAGCATCTTCTCGTCCAATTGCTTTGCTCCGACGCCTTTGTCTTCGTCTTGTAGGATCTCCAGGTTGTGAACAGCATCCGCATCTCGTAGCGTCTCCGAACGTCAGCAGCATCAACCTTTAGTAACATTTCCAAGTTATAAGCGGCATCAGCAATTTGTAGAGTATTAGCAAGTGGACATATGCCTGAGATGATTCAGAATCGACTAGAGAATACTCGTGCAGTATTGCAAGTGAAATACACATGGATTTAGGTACGTGTAATACACATGGAACACAGTACATGGAGTACACGTTGAATGCACATGAAATGATCGGTATGGGGTTGATCATTTGTCATGATTTAAGGAAAGTATACCGGTTAAACGGTTAGGAAAACCATCATTATAACCTGGTAGTATTAGCATAGACATCATTCTGGTTATAACGGAAACGTTAAAGTGTGGTTACACAAAATAAAATTCAACGATGATTTGCCTGACAACATGATCAATGAAAACCAACCATGACTATCATGAACGCAGAATTCAATGAAATCCAACAATGTCTTGCGTGAAAGCATAAATAACAAATGAGGCTTAAGACGTAATCAACATGAAGACGAAATTATCATGAAAGAACATAAAACGATCTATCATAAAGGAGTGTATAAGATAATCAGCATGAAACCAAAGTTAACCATGACATTATGAAAACATACTTGACATAAAAACATAGTAACTTATGAGGGGACATAAAAAAATTTTATGCCAATAAATCATGAGAAAAATTTTATGCATGAAAAACAGTGCATGAATGTATAATGTAGTTTATAAAAACCTTTTATAGTGCGAGGGTACGCCTATGGGTTGGTCCCAAAACAAAAGACATAGCGAGGGGACGCCTACGGGTCGGTCCCAAAGTTAAAAGTTTCGATAAAAGCACATGCGACTACATAGGGCCAGTCCTGTACCAACCATTACTTAGTCATAATCCCTGCAAAAATGATACATGAAACATAAACAAATGAAACTCATCTGTTGAAACTTATCAGAGAAAAAATTTTATGTGACTAATTATGAACTATTGAGGTTCAGTCCACATAGTCACAGTTCACGATGAACGTCATGCATGAAATAATGAAACATAACTAAATATGAATGACGGTTGTCCATCCATATTAGTACAACAATATCGATGAAAACATCAAGGTTAAAACCTCAAGGTGCTGAAAACATCATGGTTAAAACAATAATGCGCTGAAAACATAAATACGTAAAATATCAAACGTTGGCTTGGGAAGCTCCTGGTGACTACCCACTAGTCACAGGTCGAGTTTTAGAGCCTATAGGTCGAAGCCTTGGCTCTTATACCATAATTGTAACACCCCATTTTGATAATGGAATATCACGCGTAATTATGGCGTGTCATCAAAGCATACAAGGATAAATGTATAAATCATTACATGACCATAGGGATAACCGGAATCAAACATCGGTTCCCAAACATAAGCCCAAAACATAATAAAGCAAAAGAAATGAATGAAAGACTAAACAAGCATAAGTATATGAAGGCAAAAAGGAAAATAATTCTCTGGCAGCTTCCATCCTATGCACGTCCTCCAATTTCTCGAGTCTTTCCTAGGGTACCTGCCGTTTTGGGACATGGAAAGGAAAGTAACGGTTGAGCAAAACGCTCAGTGCACGGATATAGACATAGTATGAATGACTAAAACATAATAAAGACTTAATAGCAGCGGAAATGTATAAGTCCTGGAAAACCTGGAACATGTTCATAAAACTGGTTTTATAGTTTGAAAAGCCTTATGTTTATCTTATGAAAACTGTTTAACATATTTTACCATTAGCCAATATAGGTCATGAAAATCCACCGTGCATGAATACTTGGAGGGGTGACCTCATCATGCAAATTAGAGGGGCTGCCTCTAATTTAATATACCGGTTTTTGGGTAGGAGGGATCAGCTCCTTGTGAAGGATGCAAGGCACACACCACATTCACCATGAAATCCTGACTAAAAACATGTAACTAGGATGCATCCATACGCCCCACATGATAAATATAAATAAATGGCCAAAAGCTGAAGGGACGCCACGAGCAATCACTCCGCCGTGGTGAAGTCATAACATCAGTGCCTCTAATGTTATGGTTATGGTACCTCCATAACTAGGTGAAACTGGTCATGCATGTATATGGCTATAAGTAATCTTAATTAAACATAAGCAATCAAACACATAACTTATACTACGGGAAAACAGTTGGCTGCATACGGGGAATCCTAATAAGGAAAGAATGTCCATACTGAAAGGACGGGAATCCGTACCTTATGTCCAGTGAACGAAGAAGATGAACTGCGAGGAATCCTACTTCCGAATCACTAGTGCTACATAAATACGTACATGAATAAGTATCTGCTTACAAAATACGTAGCTGGTTTTATGTCATGTCTTAGCTTATTTTATACGTTCTTACTATGTTTTACTGTTTAAAGCCTTAAACTGTGATTATCTTATATTCTGTTTAATCTGATTAAGTATTTCTGGTATTTCATGTATTATTATACTTACTGTGTAATAATAAGTAACTTTCCAAAAATAGCAGGTTTCCTAAAATAGAAAGTTTCCAAAAATAGAAAGTTTCCAAAAATAGAATGTTACCAAAAATAGAAAGTTTCCAAAAATAGAAAGTTCCAAAAATAGAAAGTTTCCAAAAATAGAAAGTTTACAAAAATAGATTTACTGCTTAAAATAGATAAGTTTCTAAAAATAGAAAGTTTCCATAAACAAATTAGCTGCCTTAATTAAATAAGTTTCCATAAATAGATTAGCTGCCTGAAATAAATAAGTTTCTAAAAATAGAAAGTTTCCATAATTAGAAATAAGCTGGTTAAATAAGCTAAGTATATAAGCCTAAGTATTTTCATGATTATTTTCTAAGTCATATGATATAATGTATAGTTTAATAATTATTCCATGTAATTAAATTAAACTATATGTTAAAATATTTAATTAAAGTATAACATGTTTTAATTAAATAAGTTAAATACTTAGGTTAAAATATGTATTATTATATATTAATAATATAACCTTAGTCATGTTAATTAATTAATTATATCCATGGTTTTAAAATAATTAATTAATTATAAGTCTTAAATATACAAATACTTGGGTTAAAATAATTTCATGATCATTAATAATTAAATAACCTAAGTCATGTTATTAAATTAATCACATCATTTTATTAATTTAATTTTAACATAAGATAATAAACATAAAAAAAACTAACATACACCATGAACCGGATCTAGACTAAAAAGCATGAATCGAACATGAAATCCACACCGTACCCCGAACCAACTCGGGGTACCCCATGTTTTACTGCTGCCGTGGGACCCACACGCACCAACCAAGACCATATTGTCTTGGTAGTGGTGGGCTTGGCAAACCGAAACCCATTCGGGTTCGGTGCAGCCTGCGGCCAAAACAAAACACCCCTTAAAACACCCTTTTGATTTTATTTAACACCAAAACATGTTAGATCTATGTTTAATTATTATGTTTTTGTAAAAAACATCTCATGTTCTTGATTTATAAAAAGATTAAATCAAAAGAAAAGGTTTAAAAAGGTTTTACCGAATTCGTGGATCAAAAGGACGAAGAACCAACACGATCAATCACTAAAACTTCAAGATCCAAGATCACAAATCACCTTCTATGGTGGTTGTAGGGTGGCGGCACAAAGGAGAAGGAGAAGGAGGTTTTTTAGGTTTTCTTAAAAATCTTCTGTAAAGATTAAATGAGTAGTGAAAAATCCCTTAAACCCTTTTAGTAAAATTTTGATGGGCTAAGCCCATCCTCCCTCCTAAATTTCTTGGAAATGAGGCCCACAAGGGGTAACCCGAATGTTTTCCGTGTCTAATTAATAAGTTACACGTTCGTGATTATTTGTGTTCGCGTTACGTAAATATCGTGATCTAATATATTTAATTACGCTCGTAATAAATATATATACGTAATTAATAATAGTTCGTGTTTTAATTACGTTCATGATTTCATGATTGCATGCTCGTGATTAATTATCGTCAAATAGTTATTACGTGATCGTGCGTAGTAAATACTTATCGTGTTCTAACACGTACGTAATACGTAAAATCCTAACACGTAATCGTAATCATGCTATATTAAGAAAGTTTTAATCTAGTACGTACGATCTTAAGGGTACTATTCATGGTAAAAGCATGCGGGTTTTACAAGATTGATGACACATTAGTGACTTGCTCAAATCCTCTCTTTGAAGCTTCAATGAACAATAATCCATTGTTTGAAAAGGATTTTGAGAGCATCATACCTCCTACATCACACAACCTTTGTGATGATGAGCTCTTCATTAAGGAGTTTGATAAGTTACTTTCCATTGACATTCCTTCGGAATTTGAGGAAGAGTCTAATGACGGTGATGAAGATTCTTGGTTTGATCACCCGATTTATGATGATGATAATGTTGACCGGAGGGAGAAATTACCTTTACTCCAATTATCCTTCCCACTCGCTTTGATCTTAATGTGCGGGTTTTTCATGCGACTCATTTTGAGTACCATGACCCTTTTGTTCACATTCATAAGAGTGATAAGGTCAACAAAGTCATGCAAGTTGATACAACTAGTGTTGAGACTTTTAAACCACCATTACCATGTGCTTTATATGATCATGGATTAGCATGGGGGGACGACACCGTGTTGTTTATACCTTTCTCTCCCGAGGACGAGGTATTCGACCCCGGAAACATTGATTTAGGGAAATCTCGGCCTTTCACCGATGTAATAATTGAAAGATTTTTCGATCATCTTGGTGCGAGTTTATCTCGAGGAGCATGCTTTATCCATATCATGATTTGTGACCACCATCTCTTTTTAGAGATTTACGTTGGAGTTTTATCCTTTCGTTTGTCATCTGACAACGAGGATGAGATCTTTGACCCCGACATCGTGCTTTATTATGGATTCTATTCCATTATGCCGGTTTTCACCTTTTTCCCTAAGGACCAATGAATGCGGGGATCGAGTCGAGCTCATGACTCGGTTAACAAAAATGAGGTGCCTTATGGGGGAGTCCCATACATTCTATCTTCTTTCTATTTTCTAATAAGGCTTGATCTTTCAAGCTTGTGCTCGTGTTTTGTTGTGTTGTGAATCTTAGGTATGACCCTAATCATTAAAGACTCTCGTGTTCGGTTTTTGTCGGTCCACTTGATCTTCCATTCTTTGAATGCCAAAAAGGGGCACACTCTCTATCCTTTGATTTTTATCAACTAACGTTTTATCTTGAGGCATACTTAATAAACGGCTTATAGATTTGCGTGCTCTTTCCATGTTAGGATTTAGCATTAAACTCTTCGTGTTTTAGCAAGGGGTGTTACTCTTGAGCTAAGAAACATTGAGGGCAATGTTTGGTTTTAGCATGGGGGAGTCAATCGATATAATCGCTTGCAATTGCTTTTGTCGTGTCCAAATGTAATCGTTTTTCTCATTTTTCATAAAATTTTAAATTTTTAGTGTTATTTTTATAAAGAAAATAAGTGCTTTTGACACGAATGTAGGCTTTCCGTTGGTGAAAATAAAAATAGTTTTTTTGACTCGACTCGGTTTTTACCTTAGCTTTTCCTTAACGTATTTGAATTAAGTTTTGCTAGGCTTTTATATAGGGAGCTTTAAAACGCGAAAGTCTTAATTCATACGGGTTAAGAACAAGAACTTTTCGCAAGTTCCTATAATTGATCCTAGAAAGTCGTTTATCAAGGGAACTTTAAAACGCAAATTCTAAAACTTGAAATAGTATAAGAAGATGCAAGATCTTATAGATGACTTAAAAACCCAAAACTTTGATTTAATAGGCTAAGTATCCATTGATTTCACATTTTTGAAATTTTACAATATGGAGAACAAGAGATGATAGAGTTTAATCATAAGTTTCTAAAATTAATTCTTCTTTGTGCAAGTATTTTTGTGTTTGATTTAATCTCCTCGTATTTATTTTCCACGCTTGAATAATAATTGCTTAATAAATGAAGTTTTTAGCGGTTTAGGCTTGATATCTTAACTCGTAACTCCTTCTTTTTCTTCCCTTGTAATTAAAGTGAGAACACATTAAGGGTGTCAGCGTCATGGACTTTTGATCATGTGATTGCGGAAATTTAGATTACTATACATATCATATTAATAAAGAAGAATAAATAAAAACATGTTCCCTAGGAGCCTTCGGGTGGGAGTCATGTAGCACTAACCTTGTCATTAGAGCCTTAGGGTGTATGGCAAGGGGACGTGTTGAATAAAAATTGCTTCATCATCATGAGCCATAAGGTGGGATGGTGAATGTCAATTCCCTTATTTTTGTCCAAGGAGCCTTCGGGTGTGGATTTTAAATAAGGAGCACAATTGCATTTTAAAGAGCCACAAGGTGATATGATTTATTTGTTGCTAACTCCATTAATAAGGTCATAATTGACTTTGTAGGTTTTATTGTTGCTTTTACGTAGTCCTATTAGCCAAATTTCGGGTTCGAGGATTTATCCCTCAAATCGTGTTAAGTTATCCTTGATGTGGTCTTTCTTTAGTAACAACGGTTTTTGAAGTCGAGGTTAGGTTTTGAGTGTTGAGTTTACACCATTCTTGCCTTCATTTTTGGACTAATAAATATCAAATAAAGTCAAATGAGCCTTTGGGTGAATGACAAATAAAATCTAGAGATACAATTAGGAATAATAGGATATTGAGTTTAACACAAATTACTTGTATGAGTTGGTTTAATTTTGGGGCTTATGATTGACAATGATCTTGTTTTTACACTTGGCATGGAAAAGTGAAAAGTCGGGGACGATGAATCTATTTGAGTTTTATGATCCTAAAAGTTATTTTTCAAATAATGAAAGCAATACATTATGTCATTGCAAAATAAAATGTCAAAAGTTGAATAAAAATGTAGTTAGTGTTTTATTTTATCATTGCGTGAGGACACGGCAATTGCTTAGCACAGGGGAGTTTGATATGAGTGATTTTACTCATATCAATTGTATCTAAAAACAATAAATAAATGCATAAAATGTATCAAAAATGCCTTGTATATGCTTGTTTGTTGTTTGATGTGTGTAGGTACCAAAGTTCGCGAAAACCGGCAAAAACGACGCGAGATTTGAAGAAAAGATCGAGAAGCCAAAGACAAGGTGGTTTATTCGAGGATTCAAATTTAATAAAGGTTATTGGGCCTTTGTGGGACCCATGTTTGGTTAATGGGCTTAAAAGCCCAATAGGTCCTATTTCACAAGTATTATGGGACGGATTGGAGTATTTTAGCCCAAGCCCAATTCCAAAATATATATAGACGAAGGAAGTATTTACAATTTATGGGTCCAAGCCCATAACAACAAAAAGAGACGGTGGAAAAAGAGTTTTTAAACTCTTGGTCAACACATTCGTTCAACAAAAACAAATAAATAAAAGGAAGAGAAAAAAGGTCGACTGAAGAAATCAATGGGGAAGAACTCCACCATATCAAGAACCCTAGAAATTAGGGGTTTTCTCCAATCAACAGGCAAGTGATCATCACACATATTATTCAGTTAATTAAGGGCAAGATGGAGCGTGTGAAGCACGTAGATTCCAAGTACAAGGTGCCACGTGGTTGATTAATCCGTCACAACTCTCCTCTCATTGGCCAATATCCTGCCATTCAGAAAGAGAACCAATAAAGAGAGGCCACATCAGCAAGGGAAGTAGCACAAGAAGCACAAATTTTTCCACTCTGGCAATCCATGTGACCAAGGGAAAATCACAGCCCTTGGATCATAACAAGATGGAAAGAGAGAGACGAGAAGATCATCCAAGGGTCGAAAATCATTCTCCCTCAACAAACACCTCACCCCCAATCTCCTCGTTAGCCTATAAATACCCCCAGAAATCTTGTAATTTTCATCTTCCTTTTTATCTTAATGTTATAATGATAAAATAGTTGAGGATTGTTTTTCTTTTAATAGTATTGTAATGATTTCATTTTTCTTAAATAAAAGTTAAAAGATCAGTTTCATAAATTTCGTTTAACTGTTTTTTTTATGTAAAAGGGTTGTTCATATAAGCTTTACCATAGCTTATTTGAGTAATCTTAGCTGGAAATGAGGAACAAGCTTATCTAACTGATAAGTTCATAAAAATAATATAAAGGAAGCCTCTGATTCGTAAATATTGGTGATTCGTGATGTTGGATCGTGGGTTTTGATGTTTTATGGTGTGAACGTGAATTGGTTTCATTTTTAGTCCAAGTCCACTAAGCGCGCGACTTCTGCCCAACGGTTTCTTCATTAATGGTTAAGCTCAATTTATTTTAAGATTTTTAGTATAATTTGCTTTAATACTTAGTTTATGGATAGTGTGTTTTTGATTTATTTGTTAATGAATCTGCTATAATTTGTAGAATCGTGGTTTTGTTTTAGGATTGTACCTGCTGCCATGTTTCATGGTTATTATTGACAGTCGATTGTTTCTTATGTTAGTTCTTTCGTAGATCATTATAGAGTTGCTATTATGTTATTTGTAGACTTGTTGATGATTAATTACATAGCGTAGGTTGTAATATGATTGGTTGATAAATTATGTATGCTTGATGAAATTGCTTTAACTGTGATTAAAATGGGTTTTACTTACATTATGTCATTGAAGCATTTAGATTGGTTTGATATAGAGAAGATTTGGTTTTGAATCTGATATGTTTTTAGTCATTGTAGTATCTGATTTGTAAGAGATGTTTATCTACTGGATTAAGGAGCTTGCATAAGGGTTTATGAACTGTGTTTGTAGTGAATCTTTAACTGCTTTTTGTTGCGTGAATTTGTAATCATGGGCTATTCTAGCTACTGATTCCTTGTTTATCGATTTTAAGTATCTGTAACGTGTTTTGGGTATTGGATTTGTGTTTGATGATACTGAATGTTCATAAAACTGTTCTGTGACCTGTACGACTGATGCCTGTTTCTTTTAACTGGTTTGTGTAGTGGATAAATTAGTGTTACTCGTTTACTGTACGATTTATTAAAGTTGTTAAAGTAAGTATTTATTTAACTCTTCAGAAAAAAAAATATATCGAAAACTTGTCACTTGCAGGTCTCGAACTCGAGACCTGCCTTTCACAGCCACATTGCCTTAGCCAACTGAGCTAATGGTCCTTTTTGTTTATTTAATTCTGTATGAATTTATTATACATTTTAATCTTGAACTGTCATTTTAAGTTTATACGTTTTTTTACAAAGTTAGTTTTAAAAGTTTAAGTAAATAAAAAATAATAACCTTTAATAAAATAGTTTATTTAAATGTGCCATAATTCATTAGTTTAAATAAAATAAAGTTTAAAAATAATTTTCAATAAAAAGTAAAAAAAATAAAAATAGATAGATTTATTTGCGTCTTTTAGAATTAATTCGGGGTTTACAGTTCATGCACTTTAGGATTAAAATTTGTAGGATTAATTTCGATAAAAACCGAAACATATTCAAATCAATTGTCCAAATCAAAGCAAAACGTCTCAAATTCACTCGATCTTCGTGTACAACGAACTTGGTTCACCAACGTGTTTAATTAAATCCGTCTTTGGTAATTTTAGTTTATTACTTTTTCCTAAAGGTAATTTTCTAATTTACCCTATAACGTATCTTAATTATAACATATACCATCACGATCACATCAGGTGCCTTTGTGTTCTTTGAATCCAACAAAAATTTATATAAGACAAAAAGTCAAACTAGTCAAGCAATGGCAACTTTCCCCACTACTAGACACCCAAAACTAGCCACTGCTAGTGCAATTTTCAAACAGCTTATCAATAAGCTATAATAGCTTATGTAGACCTGCAACAACTTTGTTTTTGTAACCAATCTTCCTTAATTGACCCATTTGACTATTCTGGAGCATTTGAGACTTTGACTTTTAGGTTTGACTAGAAAACTAACTTAGTTGACTTTTACATAAGTGCTTATTTGCTTTTTCCAGCTTATTCAGTGTGCTTTTTAGAAATCTTTTTGATTATTAAGCTTAGTTAAGTGATTTGAAACATTTTGCAACAAGAATCAGCCCTTGAATTGGTCTAGAACTCGAAAATGACTATTTTGTCGTTTTGTGTAGAGAGCTTTTGCTTATTTCAGGCTTATTTCTTGGGCTTATTCAAAAATTATTTTTATAAAATGCTTATTTAGGTCAATAGAAGGACGTGTGTGAAATTATAGCTTATGGCATTAGCTTATAGCTTAATGGGCCAAAAAGCCCATTAAGAATAAATTGTGATAAGCTCATTTTCAGCTTTTGGGCCTTTGAAATTTTGTATTTAAAATTGAATTTTAAGCTTAAATGGAAGTATTGGGCCATTTTTGTGAACATTATTCTTATTGGGCTAATTTGAGCCCATTAAGGGGTCTGTTTTACTATTTGGCCATTTTGAGGCCCATTAGGGGTAATTTGGTTATTTCAAGTTCATTTTCTGTTTATTTAAGTTAAATTAAACTGGTTTGCAAGTTTTTAGAATTTTCTATAAACTTTGAATTTTTATCAATATTTTATTATTAAAATTAGTTTTTAATAGTTTTGCAACTTTTTCATTTTTCCTAGGTTAAAAACATTAAGTTAGGATTTTTAAAATTTTTAGATTAATTTTCTTGTCATTTAATTCATTTTTAGAATTATTTTAATATTTTTATAGTTTTTAATCTTTTTTAAATAGTTTTACTTAATTTTAAATTTTCCCAAAAATAGTTTTTAATTTAGTTAAGTTATTTTACAGGTTTACAAATTGAAAATCTCATTTTGAACTTTTTGTTAATTAAATTGATTTTTGGGCCTTAATTAGCATTAAAAAATTATTATTTAATTAAATAAAAGGTTTGAGTGATTTTTGATTTTTTGTAAACTCTAATTACTTTTTTTAGGATTTATTGTAATTTTCTAGGAATTTTTAGGGTAATTTTTAAATTTTGTCATATTTTACGGTTTTACATGTTCGACTTTCGTCTTAGTGTAATTTTAATCGCAACCATCATCCTTTTCTCTTTTCTTTTCTTATAATCATAATCACAAACATTTAATCATCTCTTTACATAACACATTATCCTCCTTGAGAACGACCCCACACCATTTTGGGTCATAAGCACTTGGTTTTCCTAAACCACTTGTTTAATACTTTCCCTAATTACGCTCTTTTTCCTAAAAGACGTAAAATACTCTAATATCCGTAGTGAAGGATCAATAGTTGTTTTTCCACTCCTACTTGTGATTGCATTAACATTAGCCCTTGGATTTGTTTGTTTGTTTGAAGGTAGAGCACCTTGTGGTCTTTGATTGAAAAGCATCATAAACCTCTTGTTTGTTTCCTCATGCATTTCCCTCATTCTTTTCTCGTTGTCTTGAAACCTCCTTTCATTCTCTTGATTCATTTTGTGAAGAAGCTCAATAGTGTTAAGTCATGTGGCACATTCCCTTGAAAGCCTTGAGGTTCGAAAGGTGGAGGTTGATTGTAAAACCCTTGGGTATTGCCATGAAAGTGATTCCCTTGATTTTGAAAGGTATTGGGTCCTCTAAATTTGTTTTGTCCTTGGTAATTTGGCCTAGGCCCTTGATTTCTTTGAAGCAATTGAGGAGGGTTTGTTTGATTTTGGGTGGATGGATGGGGTGGAAAGCCGGGTGGAGCAAGGTAGTTATTTGACTTGTAAGAGAGATTGTTAGGGTTGATATTAGGTTTGAAGTGCTCTCTTTGTTCATCTTGATAAGCATGACATTCACCTTGAGAATTTTGAACCTTGTCACATTGTAGGTAAGAATGAGTTCCTCCACATATCTCACAACTTATGGTAATAGCATTCACATCATTGGAAGAGTTGTTCAAGGAAATTTTCATAAGGGCTTAGATTATCTCTTTATTTGTTTTTTGATTCTTTTCCATTGCTTGAAGTATCTCATTTTGACTTTTGAGGAGTTGATTATCAATGGATGTGTGAGAACTATCTTGTACAACATGGACCCTCTCATCTCTTTGGTTATTTGTTTGCACCATGGATTTAGTCTCAATAATGTCCCATGCCTGTTGTGTGGATTTGGAAAGAATGTTCCCACCCGCGGAGGAGTTGACGGAATCATGATGATGTGGTCTTAATCTATTGTAGAAAGTGTTGATTTGATGAACTTGGTTAAATCCATGATTGGGGCATTTTCTCAATAACTCTTTGAAGTCCTCCTAAGCCTCACTAAAGGTTTGATCATTCCTTTGTTGAAAACCAATAATTAAGTTTCTCAAAGCCGTGGTTCTTGAGGGAGGAAAGAACTTGTTCAAAAACGTCTTGGTAAAATCCTCCCAAGTGGTAATGTTCTTATGAGGTTGTCTATCTAGGAAATACCTAGCATTACCCTCTAAGGAGAATGGGACTAAGATCAACTTGATTGCATCTGAGGGACCCCATTATACTTAAGTGTATTGCATATGAACAAAAACATCTTGATATGATCATAGGGGTCATCCATGGGTCTCTCTAAGAAGGGTGTAGAAGAAACCAAAGTGATCATATGTGTCTTAAGCTCAAAGGTGTTTGCGGGTATGTCATGTATAACAATAGCATCAGCATTTCCCTCCACATTTGATTGGAGGATCTCCATCAATGGTCTATTATCAACGGCGTCCATGGCTTCTTGTGAGTTGTTAAAAGCACGATGCTCGAGATCGGCTTGATGGACGGTGTTGTTTTTATTCTTTCTCTTGTGCTTCCTTTTGGGAGGAAGGGGTTGTACACAAAAAGGTATTTGTGCACGCGCTCGGGTGTGCATGCAACTCAAATCAAGGAGTGAGAGAGGAGCTCTCGATCGACTTTGGAAAAGAATGGATTATCTTTTCCGAGATTCAATAAGTAATATCCACAAGAAAGTATAGTATATGTAACTAATACTTGGGTGGCAAAACCCCCCCAACAAGCTTTCCTTCTTAGAATACTCACTAGTGAACGGGGGGTTAGGTGGCGCGAAGCACTTTAGTACCTATTAACCCTTAGACGACATTTTATAGCACGTCGCCTATCTATTCACTTTAGTAGTTTTTATTCTTCGAATTCTTTCCTATTGGAAGTATTTATCTATTTTTGCCTTTAATTTACTTTGATTGATACACGAACTTAGGACCGGAACGCCCCCAAGCACGGTGTATTGCCTTGGCAATACTTATGGAAGTATGTGTATTGAGTGTTCGTATCTACGTATATGTATTTTCATATAATAATATATCCAAAAAAAAATTTTATTTATTGAATTTTTAAGAAAATATAGTATGTACGTAAAAACGATGGAAACCAATATATATATATTTTTGGGTGTAATCTTTTAGGAAAAAGATTACTTTTTGGACTTATTTATTTATTTTGGTTCAATTCTTAGGAAATAACTGATTTTGTGGTTTTTTATTTTTTATATTTTTATATTTTTGATTATTTTCTTTTGGATTTATGATACGTAAAAGGAACACTCACAAGGTGAACGGATCCCAAAATCCAATCGAAACCGTCAATCAATCGTCAATCGTAATGTGATGAACCGGCAGCGGCGCCATTTAATATATTATCTTTATTCAAGTTCGTTTTTCCAAGCTCACGACAAATTGAGAGTCCAATTAAAATCAAGTTTTTAACTGTTTTTGGTGTTAATAAAGGTATCTGGTATCTATGTCTATTTCAAACAATCACGTAAAAAGTGGAAAATAGTATATCTATGTAACCGTAAAAAAAGTTGCAATTACCACAAGTAAAGCACGGAGTACAAATATTAAATGCTCAAATGTAAAAATGCTCAAAATGTAAAGATAATGAAAGTACAAGGACTAAATGTTGTAAATTTAGAAAGCTAAGGGACTAAAAGTGAAAATTATAACAAACTATCACAACAAACTAAGAAATTCCCTAAACTGCCAAATTGAAATGAAACAAACTGAAATTACAAGGACTTGAAAGTGCAAACCCTAAAAACATCAAGTTTTGAAAGCTAATTCACAAATTCAGAAAGTGCAAGGACCTATATGCAATTAAAACTAGATTTATAACAAAAATGGGCAATAAGCTTTCAATAAGCTCGGTTGAGCTTATTCCTTAACCAAATTGACTCTAACTTTTTCAAAAGACTTAAAATTGAATTTATGCTAGACAGTTAAAAGGAAATGAGCTGGATTAAGCTAAAATGTAAAGTATCTTATTGGAATAATCCAAGGTTAAGCTATAAGCTAGTTGGAAATACGTTTTTACGTATTTAGGAAGATTCGGTCACTTCGACAATATATTAAGTAGTAGCTCGTAGTCTAGATATCTTTATTAAACAAACAAGGCCAAGCCTAGCCTACAACATGTGTAGGCCGGCCCAATATTGTAAGCCCAAGCCCATCACAAAGCTTGGGTATATAAACCCTCTCCTTTGATGGAGAGGGTGGTGGTTTTCATAATTTACACATAGTAATCTTTTATTTCTCTCTCTAGAAGTGTGTGAACTCCATCATCTCTCTATATCTTTCTCTCTCTAAAACATAAGCAAGATTTATATATCCTACAAATGGTATCAAGAGCCATGGGATGATTGTATTGTTTATGTGTTTGTGTTCTTGATTCATACGCCTATTTTGATCCATTTTACACGAACCAATTTTTTTTTGTGTTTTTTATGGTTTTTTTCTTGATACAAATCTTCTACATAGTTGTGGTAGAGATTTGGTATAATTACTTTGGCTAAAAACACAAAATTTTTGGGTGTTTTGATCATTTTTTGGCTTAAAATCTCGAATTAGTTGAGTTTTGTCCGAGAAAAGTGGGATATATTCCGATCAGTGTCATCGGAAAAGGGTTTAAGGATTATTCCGATCAGTGTCATGGGAAAAGGGTTTAAGGTTTCCGATCATATTCTGATTAGGACATTCCGATAAGGGTATTCCGATTAGGGACATTCCGACAAGGGTATTCCGGTTAGGACATTCCGACAAGGGTATTCCGATTAGGGACATTCCGACAAGGGTATTCCGATTAGGACATTCCGATAAGGGTATTCCGATTAGGGACATTCCGACAAGGGTATTCCGATTAGGACATTCCGACAAGGTTATTCCGATTAGGGACATTCCGATCAAGGGTATTCCGATAGGGTTTATTCCGACGGCTTTCCGACTGATATTCTGACAGCTTTCCGATCCTTTATTCCAATCAACATTCTGACAACCCAAAAATTATTCCTTAAAGTGTGTAATTTTTACTTGGAATTTTTGGTTTATCGAGAACATATTTTAGGGGTTTTAACATTGTTTCTCTACTTCAACTTACAACAACAAACACATTTACTTTCTCTCATTGTTCGATCAATTTTTGTAAATCTTAACTTATCGAAATGGAGTACACATCTCTTACGGATAAGTCCATCCTCTCGGGTACGGATAATTGTCCACCAATGTTGTAGAAGTCTATGTACGAGGATTGGACTTCCCGAATGGAACTTTACATGTTGAACAAAGAGAATGGACATCTCATTTGGGCATCGGTGCTCAATGGACCATTAGATTATGGTACAGTGATGCAAGGTACGACTACTCGTCCTCGCACAACGGGTGAATTGACTGGAGATATGAAGATTCAAGACAAATGTGATAAGTATGCTACAAACATCATTCTCCTAGCCCTTCCTCCAGATGTCTACAAACTCGTCAGCAAACATAAAGTTGTCAAAGAGTTATGGGATAGAATTCGTGTTCTAATGCAAGGCACCTCGTTAACTTAAAAAGAACGAGATTGTAAGCTTTATGATACTTTTGATAAGTTTGCCTATGTGCCAGGGGAGACTCTCAACGACTACTATCTGAGATTTACCCTATTGTTGAATGAGCTAAATATCTATGGCATGGCAATTCCTACGTTTCAATTGAACACCAAGTATTTGAACACTCTTCCTTCAGAATGGAAAAAGTACGTGACGGATGTTAAATTGGCTAAGGACTCGCATAACATCAATGTGGATCAACTTCAAGCTTTTCTTCAACAACACGAATGCCATGTGATCGAGGCTCGGTTGTCCAAACCTCAAGTTGATCCACTTGCCATGTATGCTTCTCAACAAAACATGGCTTATACTTATCAACAACCATCATACTTGCAGCAACCACCACCACACACCTATCAGCAACCACAGCAGTACGCCCTAGTAATCCTTTTCATAGATCCCGGCATCGAATTGGTTTACAGGATGAAATAGGATGAATTGAGACGGTATTTTGTAAATACGGAATTATCTTGAATAGATTAACCATTTCTTTATTTTCCGATCGCATCTTATCAACCACCAATGATGCCACATCAAGCATTTCAACAAAGTGTTCATCAACAATCTTTTCCACATCAACCACCATATCAGACATCACCATCACAAGCCAACACTTCTCCAATGGGCTATACTCCTCAGCAAGGATATTTTCCAATTGATGCACAACCAGCACAAGCTTTCTACTCTAATGAACTTCCACCAATCCAAGCACCGGTCTTTACTCCAAATGATACGCCAGCTGATGTTCTAAACCATCTCACTGCCTACTTGTCAAAACTTGTTGCAACTAGAGGATTTCTACCAACAAACAATCAGCTCCGCACCTCTTCAAATCCTCGACAACAAGCTACAGTTCAAGATGGTCAAGTAACAGTGCAACCTATTCAGGGAAGGAAAAATTCATATGGACCTCCTACAAGGACTGTGAATGCTCAAGCTTTGAATTCTCAAGCTAATGGAAATGGAAGCCCCATTGGTCCTCAAAAGGTTGTGACTTGCTACAATTTCCGAGGACAAGGTCATATGGCTAGGCAATGCACTCAGCCGAAAAGGAGAAGGGATGAAGCGTGGTTTTGTGAGAAAATGTATTTTGTTGATGCTCAGTCTAAAGGAAAGATTTTGGATTTAGAGGAGTTAGCATTTCTTGCAGACCCAGGGGCAGCAGATACTGAAGGAATTGCAGTCGTTTCCACTTCTAATGCAGCTTATCAAGAAGATGATCTTGACGCATTTGATTCGGATTGTGATGACATTCACTCTGCCCAAGCTGCTCTCGTTGCTAATCTCTCTCACTACAGTTCTGATGTCGTTAGTGAGGTACCCACCACAACCAATCTTGGTAATTATGATAACCCACATCAAGTTGGTCATGAAAATGACAACCTCGAACAGCATTCGGGAACTAGTAACTCAAATGATGTGGTACCCAATCCTACACATTTGAGTGAACCTCAACCAAATGCTACGACGGGTATGGAATCTTATGCTCAACATGATTTGGTCATGGGGCCTAAACATATTATTGATCAAATGCATATGGCTCTCAGACAATCCGTAGATACGAATTCCACCCTAACTGCTGAGCTTGTGTTGCATAAAGAAAAGGTCAAAACTTTTGAAATGGTCCCTCAAGCAGAGAAAATAACATGTTCTGAATTTGACCAATTTCGTTTTGAAAAGATTGAACACTTAAAAGAAATAGAATCATTAAAAGCTAATCTTTCCAATGAATTAAAAGCAAAAGAGTCGGTTGTCAATGAGTTTCAGAAACTTAAAATGGATTTCGAAACTCTCGAGTCTAAAAAGTTTGAATCAGAAATTAATGCTACCAAACTTGTTAAATTCAAGGAACAACAGCTTTTAAAACAATACGCTTCCACAGAAAAGGTTCATCTTTTAAATAAATCATTTAAAGAACTCGAACTTAAGCGTCTTCAAAATTTACCACCTAATCCTGGTTATGCAAAACAAGCTCAAGAATATATTCCTGGTCTTTATGATATGACCATAATTGGAAAATCGAAAGAAGCACCTTATGTTTGTAGTTCTAAGGAGACACAGTCACTTATGGAAGAAACTCATTCTAAAATGCTTTCAAAATTCCATACGATTGATTATGACAAGCATAATAAATATCAACTTTCTAAAAAGACACGTATTCGCTTACAAAAGAAACTAGCTGAACTAACAGTTCTTGTGCCCCCAAGTTTGTCAAATCAAAACCCTCCTAGTACGTCTCCTACACTCGTCAAAACGGATTTAACGAAGTTTCTTCCACCGGTAAGTAAGGCGTCCGTTAATTTAAAAGCGGTACACCAACACTTAGCCGATTTTGACAAGGTCATTTTGGAACATACGACGGCCACGGCCATAACAGAAGGTGAATTGAACTTTGAGCACACTAGAGCTGCGTTTCGAGACGAAATTGTTCTGTTTGTAAAGAATGTTAAAGCTTGTCTTAGTAAACTTGATCAAGATTTGCGTTTGGAAATAGAAGAAGTTAAACGTGTTTTCTATGAAATGGATTATGCTTATGAAAACAGTTTACTTGAAATAAAACGGGTTTCTCGCCAAAATGATCAGCTTCTGAAGCAAGTGATGTCTCATGATATACTTTCCGTCTGTGTGAATAAAAGTGTTGATAATGATTCTATTATGCATATTGTTGAATCTGTGGATAATGTGATTGATAGTACTTGTCACGAATCTGAAGCTGAATTTTTAAAGCTTCAAGATTCATTTCTTCGCTTTCAAAACGTTTTGATGAGATTCAAACACATTGTATTTCACTTGAATGCAAGCAACAATTTATTCAAGAAATATTTGAAACGTCATTCGAAGGTGTTATTATCGATGATGCAAACTTTGAAAAGAACTTACGATTGAATTTACAATCAAAACAGCGTCAGCCAAGTGACAAAGTTGCTAAATCTTTGCCGATAGACATAGAGAAATCTAAGGAGCTTAACTGTGTGAACGTACTTGAGGCCGCTGAGAATTTTAAACATGATCTAGATAATTGAGTTTCCAAGATTTTGTCCAAAGTTGATAACTTAAAACAGAAAGATACACGACTCTTCGATTCAGTAAAGCCCGCATGTGTTAATACCACTACACAGAATCAATCATTGATTGAACAATTGAATCGAAAGTCGGTGGAAATATCTGATTTGAGGGAACAAATTTGTGATAAGAATCTGGCCTTGGCTGAGTTAAAGGAAACACTTCGTACTCTAAAAGGTAAGAATGTTGTGGATAACGCAGCCACCATCTCAGCATCGTCCTCTAGTGCAATCAAAAGGAACCTTATAGCCGTCACACCATTTAATAAGGGCCCTAGGACAAAACCATCTCAAACTCTGGTCACTAAAGATAAAGCAAAATCAAAACCAGCTTCTAATATTCCCGTGTTGCCTTCTACAGGAGTAAGCACCACTACTAAGGCTCAAAGATCTAAGCTTAAAAGAAACAAGAAGAATGATAGGATCTTGCCTCCATCTAGTAGTCCAGTGAAGAAGAAATTAGAAGCCCATCCTAGGAATGTTATTTCTGTTTTGAATAAAAAGAATCATGTAGCTAAACCTAAAGGCTCTGCGGTTGTGCAGCGTTCTAAGCCTACTGTGAATTCTAATTTGAAATGTTGGAATTGCAATGAATGTATGTTTTCTAGTCGTCATGATTCTTGCCTTATTGACCATATGAATGAGATGAATGCCCGGAAAAATGGATTAGAATGGAAACCGACTGGGAAAGTGTTAACCCAAGTTGGTTGGTTGTGGCGTCCCACTGGTAGAACTTTCACTATAGTAGGAAATATGTGCCCTTTAACTAGGATCACTCCCACTAAAGCGAAGAAAGCGTGCCCTTTAACTAGGACTACCAAGGCTACCAAAACACAAGCGTGTCATTTAACTAGGAACACTGACACTACTGTAGGAACCAAGTGCCCTTTAAATAGGTCTACTCCCACTGTAGTGCCCGCGAATAATCCAAAACCTAAGAAAGTTGGAACAGTAAAACCTGTTAGTGCTAAAACACACATTAGAAAACGCAGGAAATCTAAGGGTCTCATAAATGCTAGCAATTCTGATAATCTTATATATCTATCTGCTAACACTCAGAACCAATAGTTTCCAATGCATTGTCTACTGTTGTTATTGAAAACATGTGGTCCAAATTGTTCTCTGGTATTTGGACTCTGGTTGTTCCAAGCATATGATCGGAGATCGCTCTCCGCTCAGAAATTTTGTCAGCAAGTTTCTTGGTACGGTTAGATTTGGAAATGATCATATTGCAAATATAATGGGTTACGGGTGAATATCATATTGGGAATGTTATAATTTCAAGAGTGTATTATGTGGAAGGTCTCGGTCACAACTTATTTTCTGTGGGACAATTTTGTGATGAAATCCTAGAAGTTGCTTTTCGAGAGCATACTTGCTTCATTCGTAATTTGGAAGGGGTTGATTTATTGAAAGGTACTCGAGGGAATAATTTGTACACTTTGTCTCTACAAGACATGATGGCCGCTTCTCCTATATGTCTTCTCTCCAAAGCTTCAAAGACTAGTCATGGTTATGGCATCGACGGTTATCTCATCTTAACTTTGACGCTATTAATCATTTGGCGAAAAATGAACTTGTTCGTGGTCTTCCTAAACTTCCATTTCACAAGGATCATTTGTGTTCCGCGTGTACAATGGGGAAAAGCACTAAGAAATCATACAAACCCAAGACAGAAGACACCAACCAAGAGAAACTTTATTTGTTGTATATGGATCTTTGTGGGCCAATGCGTGTTGAAAGTCTTACTGGTAGAAAGTACATCCTCGTCATTGTCTATGATTACTCTCGGTTTACATGGGTGGAATTTCTTACAACAAAAAATGAGGCACCTAAATTCATCATCGGATTTCTCAAGATGATTCTAGTACGTCTCAACACTACTGTCCGACGCATTCGTACAGATAATGGAACCGAATTTGGGAATCAAATCTTGCGTGATTATTATGAAGAAGTTGGCATATCTCATGAAACATCCGTTGCACGCACTACACAACAAAACGGTGTCTTTGAAAGGCGAAATCGCACACTTATGGAAGCTGCTCGAACGATGTTAATTTACGCAAAGGCTACATTGTTTTTATGGGCAGAAGCAGTATCTACAGCAGTGTACACCCAAAACCGGTCTCTAATTCGTAAACGCCATGGTAAAACACCTTATGAGCTTCTCCATGGAAAAGTACCAGATTTATCATATCTTCATGTATTTTATTCTCTTTGCTATCTAAATAATGATGGTGACAATTTGGGAAAACTTCAACCAAAGGCTGATATTGGTATTCATTGGTTACGCACCCGCAAAGAAGGCATACCGAATCTACATCCGTAACTCTCGCAAGATCCTCGAAACTATGAATGTTGATTTTGATGAGCTGACAGCAATGACTTCTGAGCAAAGCAGCTCTGAACCCGCACTTCATGAAATGGGACCCAGTAACATTAGTTCTGGTCTTGTCCCAAACAACCCTACTTCATCATCATTTACACCACCTTCTAGGACTGAATGGGATACATCGTTTCAACCTTTCTTTGATGAATTCTTTACTCCTACAAGTATTGTTGCTCCAAAACCTGAGGTAATAGCTCAGGTAACCGAAGTTTTCGCTCCAGCAACCGTTGCACAATTAGATACGTCTGCACCTACAATTGGTCTAGCTATACCTTCAACGAGTAATTCTCAACCAACACATGTTTCAACTACCCATGTCATGCCTATTGATGGGAAGAGGATGATGATGATCACGATTTGGAATTCTCTCAAATGCGTGAACTTCCATTCTTTGGTGTACCTATTCCCGATCCTAATCAAGCCGGGTCGTCCACCTCAGAGGAAGCTCCTTCTACAGTCTACTCCAATCCACGGATTCGTGAACATAACAGCAAGTGGACAAAGGATCATCCTATAGATTCTATTATTGGTGACCCTAATCGACCGGTATCCACACGAATTCAGTTACAAGAAAATGCAATGTTTTGTCATTTTGATGCTTTTCTCACTGAAGTTGAACCTAAGACATGGCAAGAAGCTTTTACTCAATCATGTTGGATAGAAGCTATGCAAGAAGAACTTAATGAATTTATACGTCTTGAAGTATGGGAACTTGTCCCATGCCCGGATCAAGTGCAATTACTCACTTTGAAATGGGTTTACAAGGTGAAACTCGATGAGTTAGGCAGAATATTGAAAAACAAAGCTCTACTAGTAACTCGTGGATACAAGCAATTATTGGGCATAGACTTTATGGAATCCTTTGCACCTGTTGCCCGTTTGGAAGCTATTAGACTATTCCTTGCATATGCAACACACATGAATATGATCGTCTATCAGATGGATGTGAAGACGGCATTTCTTAATGGTGAAATCAAAGAAGAGGTCTATGTTCAACAGCCGGATGGTTTTGTGAATCGTAAATATCCTAATCATGTGTACAAGCTTAAAAAGGCTCTTTATGGGTTGAAGCAAGCTCCACGCGCATGGTATGATCTATTGTCACAATTTCTCATTACGCAAGGCTTTGCTAAAGGCAAGGTGGATCCTACGCTGTTTATTCAGAAACGAGGTAAAGATATGATTACGGTACAAATATATGTTGATGATATTATATTTGCTGCCTCGACCCAAAGCTTATCGGATGAGTTTGGGACACTCATGTCTTCAAAGTTTAAGATGTCAATGATGGGAAAGGTATCATTCTTCTTAGGTCTTCAGATATCTCAGAGTCCCAGAGGCATCTTTATCATTCAATCCAAGTATGCCCTTGAATCGCTTAAGAAATATAAGATGGAATCTTGTGATCCCGTGGATACTCCAATGGTGGAACGAACAAAGCTTGATGTAGATCCACATGGAGTTACCGTTGATCCGACACTTTATCGTGGAATGATCGGTACTCTTCTGTATATCACAGCTAGTCGACCTGATCTTCAGTTTGCGATATGTATGTGTGCTCGGTATCAAACTCGACCAACTGAGTTACACTTGGCTACTGTGAAACGGATCTTTCGATATCTTAAAGGAACCATAAATCGGGACTTTTTCGATTGCACTTATGGCATATGCAGATGTGGATCACGCGGGTTGTCAAGATACTAGGCGTAGCACGAGTGGAACTTTGCAACTACTAGGAGATCGACTAATCAGTTGGGCATCTAAAAGGCAGAAAAGCGCTGCAATTTCAAGTACGAAAGCAGAATACATAGTTATGTCCGGATACTGTGCTCAAAATCTTTGGATGAGATCGCAATTAACCGACTATGGTCTAGGTTTCAACAAAATTCCGATGTACTGCGACAACAGAAGTGCAATTGCCTTATGCTGCAACAACGTTCAATACTCCCGGTCGAAGCATATTGACATTCGCTACCACTTCATCAAGGAGCAAGTAGAAAATGGAGTAATCGAGCTTTACTTTGTCCGATCTGAGTATCAATTGGCGGATATTTTCACGAAGGCTTTAGATCGCGCTCGAATGGAATTTTTAGCCGACAAGCTAGGAATGAGAACTTTTTCGCCTGAGACTCTAAAGGAACTGGCAGATGAAGCGAAAGAATAGTGATGGTAAACTATTCTCTGTATCCTTGGTGATCATCTGTATATATTGTTTATATTTTTTATCCACAAAAGCAAAATACAAAAATATAAAACCATATAAAAACCATCAAAATTGAAAAATCTAGAAAAATCCAAAAATATTTTTACTTTATTTTTCAAAGGCATGTATTTTGGTACGATAATATTTATGTCCTTAGAAATGTCGATTAATATAGACACGGCGTCATAAATAGAGTTCGTACAAAAGTTGTAAATATTTCATAAAACATGCCCATATGGCTTGTAGTTATTTCAGACTGCAACCCGCTTTTCATAAAAGTCATGTATTTCTTATGAAAGCTTTGGCTCACAACGTGAATTAATTTTCTTGGCAAGGTTTACTTTAAAACCTTGTAAGGGATCAAGTTTACTTTATAACTTGGTCTAACACAAATCGATGTACGCCTTAGTGCATTTATTTGTTAGAACAAGAGAAGTCTTGTTTTTATGAAGCTATCATCTCTACAACCATAGCTATCTAGATTTGGTATCTACATACTCGACGATGCGACTACTCAAACGACGACTACAGCTCTTTCAATAGAATACGGGTCAACAATTGAGGGGGAGCAATTGCCAAGCATTCAGAATCTTCGATGCCGAAAGTGCCAAGTTCACAATTTGGTGTCAAGACAACAATACCAGTCGTACACGTGGTGTCAAGAGATGACTTCAGATGTGACGAGGCGACCAACATATGCTGACAAGAACCATTTGATCTTATCATATGATGTTCTCATCAATCAGGTCCAACCTTGTCAATTTTTTTTCTAATATGGTGAATATGTGATCATGTTACAAGTCGGTATCATATCTCATACATTTGGTATCATGAAGATAAAACGGACTTGCATTTTACTTCCCAAAACCTTTGTTAAAACTTCATTAAATCAATTGATATTAAAAACATCGATTGGGTTAATATTTTTAATATGGGGGAGAAAATGTGATTTAATATGGGAAATTATCAAAAATGGTTTGACTTAACGTGATGGCTCATCCCGACATGTGCAAAATGTTTTCGAATATCGTGGCATATGTTAAGGGGGAGCAAAACGGATTTGCAATTCAAAATGGATTTCATGGTGATTTATACTTACCCACAACCCATTTATTTCACGACGATGAAGATTGTGGTCACATAAGGATGGTAGGATAGGTTAAGTCCAATGATTCTTCTTAAACCGGAGGAATCTTCCCAAGGACATTCCATAGCTAGAAATAGTAGTCCTTAGGAAAGATGGAGAAAGATTGTGAACGTAGCTAAATGCCGACGAAGTACTTAAGTTAGCACTGGAACAATCACAACAATGTGCTAGTTATGACGTATTGGTAAGCATTGAAGGGGTTGAAGAATGAAAAATAATTGTAAAGATAAAGGGTGTAAAGAAAGAAGCCCTCCTTACAACCTTAGGCAAAAACCGGGTCAACACATACGCTATTGAGATCATTTTAATGATGCTCGATATTGAAGATAGAGACCCAGTGATGCAATGCACAACCCATCCCAGCTAACTCAGATATCTCTTAAAAGATATTTGTTTTAATCACACGGAGACAACACGTTATCTATCGATTTATTTAATCCGAATAAATTGGTATTGAAATGGTGGCACTCCTCTCCAGCCTCCGATCACTAAAATCCAAAATGCACGATCGAGTCTAGAGCCATTTGAGATCATCAAATATCTCATTAGGACACACTTTCATATTTCCTTGCTTCTTTACACACTGTGAAAAGTAAGAAAAATCTTAAGAGTCCTACGCAAAATCTTCATGATCTTACCTGAACATCCGATTAATACGAAAGTATTTACAATGAAGATGGAAATCCTTCTTGAGCGAATATCAAAAAACTCATGGTAGGTGACTTGTGCGATTCTTTATGAATCAAACTTCTGATAACTGGAAAGCAACAGTGGTTTAATTCTTAACTGAACTTAAACACGTTCCAGGACTCTACGCAATATCTTAGTGATCTTGCCAGAACACTCAGAGTGATACCTTAGTGTTCACAGTGATGAGTGGAAATCCTTCTAGTGTTAACCTCAAACAGCACTTGGTAGGTAACTTGCAAGATTCAATATGAATCAAGCTCGTGACAACTGGAAAGCAACGATGGTGCGATTCTTTAATGAATCAAACTTGCTACAGGAATCAGAATTGACGGCTTCAATCATGCGGATAATTTTATCCAAATGATTCACTCTTTACGTTCGCAGTCAACTTTGGACGGTCTAGTAAAGAGAACGGGTTTACCCGCGAAATCTTGTCAAGGAGATTTTTAATTAAATCTACCTGTCACAAGTACGATATTTTATATCGTCCAACGGTCTTCACCGACCAGAGGTAAAATGCTACCGAATTAGAATGAAATGTTCAAAGCCATTTCGTTCGTGTCTAGTTATGTTGCGGCATTTGAAGACGGTGGCGTTGCGGAATCCAAGAAGAATTCGTCCCCGCATGCTTATACTTTATGCACTTAATATTTCATCTAATTCTAGAAAGCCTAAAAGTCAAGTCTTCCGCTGTATCGAACTCTGAAGCTTTCAAGAATTATGAAGGTATAAGTATGTGGGACGTGATGTCACGAGGAGGCGAAGATCACAAGTGATGGATGCACAAGATCAAGGCAAGAGATTAATGCTAAAGATTGATCTCAAAGATCACATCAGCATGTTCACCAAAAAAAAAGACGAAGACCACGAGCTCAAGACAAGCATAGTATGCTAGGTTTATTTTATTATTGTAACTAGGGTAACACCCTTGTTTGGAGTGACCTCCCTTAGGGGGAGATTGTTGGAAATACGTTTTTACGTATTTAGGAAGATTCGGTCACTCTGACAATATATTAAATATTAGCTCGTAGTCTAGATATCTTTATTAAACAAACAAGGCCAAGCGTAGCCTACAACATGTGTAGGCCGGCCCAATATTGTAAGCTCAAGCCCATCACAAGGCTTGGCTATATAAACCATCTCTTTTGATGGAGAGGGTGGTGGTTTTCATAATTTACACATGGTAATCTTTTATTTCTCTCTTTAGAAGTGTGTGAACTCCATCATCTCTCTATCTCTTTCTCTCTCTAAAACATAAGCAAGATTTACATATCCTACAAAGCTAAACTAGACTTCTACACTTTGATTTTTTTACTGAAATCAGTTAAACTACTAAATATAAGACTGGAATATCAAAAAGATTTCAAAACGACTAAGGCAATAATTTGGAATTTTAAATTAAGCAAACTTAGCTTATTGTTGACCAAGTTTGACCAACTTTTCACAAAATCTGAAAACTTCCAATATGCTTTAAAACATGTTTCTATGTAAGAATCAACAAGAAAAATGAATGTTTTATGAAGTGGAATAAGCTAGAATGAAATAGGGCAAGTCTGAAAGCTTTGTGTATTACAGGGAATGAAAAATGCTTATTTATATAAGCTAAACTAAAAACTGGCCAAATCTCTTTAGCAAAATAGAAAGCTGGTAAGCTGAGGATTTTAAAAAGCCAAGATTTGAGCCTTAACTCCTAGAACTGAAGAAATGAGAGCACGTTTAAAACTCCTGTAACTTGACTTAGGTCTGATCCAATATTTTTGTGTGCAATTTGCCTGTTTAACTAACAGGTTGACTCTGAAAACTTGCACACTCACTTGAATAGGACTAGTGAAGAGGTGTAAACTTGATTTACCCAAAAACTCTTGCTCAATTTCACAATTCCCCAACACTGGTTAGACTGATGAGGAAATTTATCAAAGTCACTTGATCAAAACACTATGATTTGAACTGAGGACTGTAAGACTGAATTAGCTATACCAAATGCACCAGCAATGAACCAAAATCAAGAACAATGACACTAGTTTAAAACAGTCAAGCTACTAGGACAGATAAATGTTGTTAAAGAGCTAAATTCAGCAAATCTAAACATAACTAAGCTAAAAAACTCAATCACAATCTATCAAAACATATCAGTTACCACAATTACAACACAAATAAAAAAGATTCAAGCAATGTAACTGATTATCTAGAATTTAGCATGCAGTCTTAATTCAGGGGAACCAAAATAAGAATCTAAACACCTTTTTAGCTATGGAGCCTACTTTGGTGGAGTAGAGAGGCGTTGAGCCTTCTAGAACAACATCCTTCAAACCAAATCAACTCAAATCAACCTCCAATTCATCACCATAACTATCATCAACTCAAATCTTAATTTTTGAACATGAACTGCAGCAACTAGTGAAAGAACTAAACAAGAACTTGCTATGATCACTGGAACAACTTCCAAATACTAACACAACTTCTATTGATCAGTTATGATCAATAAAAATCATCAATAACAGTTAAAGTAGGATAGTGCAGTAAGATTGAAGAAGATTTAAGTAAAGGTATGTTTTATTAATTGAAGTTGGTTCAAAAAGTTGTTACAAGCTCTAACTAACTGTCTCAAGTGATTGTCAATCACTTGATATCAGTTCTAACTAACTTTTATCACTAGAAAGGAGAGAGAACTAATAAGTGTATGAAATCTCACACACTAGATACAAATTACAAATGAAGGAATACTAGGGGTATTTATAGAATGAGATTGAGTTGTAGTGAGGTTTGTTGACGTGTCTTAGCCAATAGCAAGCTGCCATCTGTCATCATTTTGCCAATTGAAATTTGCCATTTATGATCCAAATTAGGCTTTTGTAATTGAGTGAGTTTGAGTCTAATTAGATGATTGGGATGCACTCATCTCTCTCAGTGATCATTTTCCATGTTAAACTCTTCTCATGAAATTGCCTCTTTTGTTTTCTGTGACCTAGAGATGAGCTATCCACATGGGATGTTTTTATTTGGTAATGGGGGTTCACACGGATCATTATCCGGTTGGTGATTTATGATTGGATGTTATAACGGATAGTGGGAAGAACTGTTTAGATTTGGTAATAAATGAAAAGTGGTTGTGAGTGGCCAGCTGGCGTTGAGGTAGCAATCCTTGTCCCCTGATTTAAAGCCTCTCATTGGTTGAAAGTGTATATACACGGATCAAACCAAACTTCTCACTATTTTGGTAGTTTTAACCACTCTAGTTTAGGTAGATTCATATTTTAAGCTTGGAACCTCAACACTTTGTCATTTTAGGTCCTTTGACTTTTTGTTTGACCAAGATATGTCCCTTGACTTGTTGACTTGAGAGTTGACCATATTTCACTTTGTTCTTGACTTTCTCATAATTGCACTTTTAGTCCCTCATCGTTGAAAGTTGTCAAGAAAGGTCCTTTGACTTTGATTGGCTTGTCATTTTTCATCCTACTTTTGTCTTATCTTCATCAATAAAGAATTAACTTGTTTTCTCCATAATTGTATCTTTTTACCTACACAAGCACAAACAACAAAACATACCCATAATACTGCTTTTATAAATCAAAATTAGGTATTTTTCTTTGTGTTTTAGGGTGATTTTTGATATAATTGATATGAGATTTCACTCATATCACTTGACCATACATATACAAGATTCCAGTGATGGTACCTGTTGACTTGTTGGACTGATCACGCGAGGTCGTGTACACCCGTCCAGTAGTAGGAGGTGGCTTGAAGTCGGCATGTCCAGATGTGCCCTCTATCTCACCCTTGCGGCAGTCCTTTATGTGATGGCCTGGCTGGCCACTCTTGATGCAAGAATCACTGTCACGGAAACATGGCCCTAGGTTCCTACGGTTGCATGTAGTGCCGAGAGGGTGAGTATACCCTCTAACATGTGCCCTTGCTGGCTGGGAGCATGTTCAAAAAAGTATACGTGAGACATGGTTAATGGGTACAACAGGACAATGCGGACAAATCTTAAGACATAATACCAGTGATAGCTGCACGGTTGGGCTTTGAACCCCTGCGATCCTGCTCCCTTCCGTTGCCATGATTCTTGGTAGAAGATGCTGAAGTGTCAGAATTATGAATTATAAGCATGTAATCAAAGAGAAATGAGTATGTTTAGGACCTGCTTTTGTTGGAGATGCTAGCGTTGTTACAGTAAATATCATTACCGCCATGCCTATCCGAAGTAGAACGGTCTTGGGTCTGACCGTTACCCTTATGCTGACTAGGCTGCTGCTGAGTAGCCGGTGGAGACCGGTCCCCAGTCTTCTGTCTGAAAGATGCAATTTATAGAGAAAGATAAATATTTGGATAGTACTAAATGAATTAAAATGATCACCGCTGAGTCACGAATATACCTCTTCTCTGGTCTCTGCCTCTCCAAACTCATCCCTCTCTTGCAGCATCTTCAAATTGTATGCTGCATCAGCTACTTGTGCCACCGTGTTGAAGGTAGCACACACCAAGTTATTGGCGACCGATGTACGAAGAGCCCAGTGAAAGTGGTACGCTTGCTCCTCTACAGTCCCTGCTGCTGCACCAAGGAAACCAGCAAAACGAAGAAACCTCTACATGAACTCATTGTTGTTCTCCCCATCTCTCTGCCTAATTCCGTGGTACTCCCTCTTCAACTTATCCTGTCAGCCTTTGGGAAGAACTGTCCCATAACCAACTCCCTGCACCGAGCCCAAGTCAAGCAAGCCACCTAATTGTCACATCCCTCAGATTGTTTCACTGACTTCCACCATCCAAACACGTCTCCTTCAAACTTTTAACAGGCCAACCTTTCCTTGAAGACAGGGTCGCAGCCCATTGCATCAAAGATCTTCTCAATATGAGCTAGCCAGCTCTCAGCCTCATTGGGGCTGTCAGTCTTCTCGAAAGATCGCGGACGCTACTTGTTGAATCGCTCCAGCCACGTGATCAGCGTAGCTAGAGGAGGAGGAGGAGGATTCTGATGCTGGTGTTGGTGCTGATTGTTGGTAGCTTGCACCTCGGCCTTGATTTCATTCCTCAGTTGAGGAAGTATGGCCTGCATCGCAACTTGAACTACTGCATTGAGTTGCTCCTGTTCGCGTGTGAGAACCATCTGAAAGTATAAAACAAAATGCATGATTAAACTAATTAAAACATAATATATATACATGAAAAAAAAATATGCCAATAAATCATGAGAAAATATTTATGCATGAAAACAGTGTATGAATACATGATGATGAAATAACATGGGTTTGGGTGAACGCCTTTGGGTCGGTTCACCTAAACAAAAACACATGACGAGGATTAATAAGTGTGAAAACACTTATCCTTTTACCACTTATTTCCAATAATAACATGACCAAAACGTGTATTTTATGTCGTAAAAGTCGGAATTATGCGTGGTTTGTGTTTTTATTGTGTTTTAGGACCAAAAGATGAAAAAAGGAAGAAAACACGGGCTTTTATCGAAGAAAACAAGAAAATACGAAGTCAAGAGATCAAGAGTGCTTAAAGAACGGATGCCCAAGACCTATTCTGAAGATTTATCGAAGAAAAAGTCTAAAGACGGAAGTTTAATGAAGTCGAAGAACTCAAGTCTAAATTATAGAAGAAAAATTATTAAGACAAGTTCAAGTCCCGAGACGACGTCGAGAAAAGACAAAGAATTAAATCGAGTCGAGAAGAAAAGAAAGAAGGAAGCACACCATACATGCACTTCCCACTTAGCCTATAAATACCCTCCTAATCACATTAGGAGGGTGGTTATCTAGTTGCACTTTTAATTTTTCCTTTCTAGTTTTTAGAGAGAGAAAGTTCCAAACTTTCTCTCACTAAGTTTTTCATCTTTTCTTTCCTTTAATCTTTCAAGTTTAAACTTTGTGTATTTGGATTTTATCAATCAAGTTCAAGTTAAGGTTTAAGTTCTTTAATCTCCTTCTACATTTCTTAGTTTACCTTAATCTTTGATCCGATTGTTTTGTTTCTTACGGTTTGAGTGATTTGATGAGTTCGTGATTAAAGGTTAATCTTTCTTGTTCCTACATAAGCTCATACACGTATAAGCTGTAAGCCCTTGATGCTTATTGGCTTATTCGATTGTTTTGGCTTATTTACTTCTACGTTTTCCTAAACGATTTATCATTTTATATTCGGTTTATGAAGGTTACGCGTTTAGATTCCAAAAAGCTTTCTAATTTGTGCTAAACAAGTTTTGGGTAAGTTGATAAGTGCTTATCGTGTTAACTGTTTCTCCGTCTTATTCATTTAAGCTTATTTACTTTTTGGACGCCTTTTCCATCTTAGGAGGGTTTTACTTGGTCCCGATCTTGTTACGACTGCATTAAGTGCGATCCAGTTGTTTTACCTTGGTGCGATCCATTTGGCTTCGATCGCATAGATTGCGATCTGTTGTTCTTTCCCTGGTACGATCCATGCCCACTATCACTCATTGCGATCTGGGGTGCGATCGAGTCTCACTTCCTTGTTTCGATCGCATTGATTTCGATTCGTTTGGTTACGATCAGACCACGATCCACATTGCGATCATTGGTTGCGATGGAACAGTGCGATCAGGCTGCGATGGTGGGATGCGATGGAGTGGTTACGATGGAGTGCGATCGCATTACGATCGGACTCATGTTTTGATTTATTTTAAAATTTAACTTTTTCCCGCATTTTTACTTAGAGTTATTTTAAACAAGTCTCGCCTTAGTTTATTTCTACAAAGCTTCCTAGTTTTCTAGTGTTTCAAGTTTAAGTTTTAAAAGTTTCCATTTTACTCAACGACAATTTTAATTATTTGCATTTAGTTTAAAAATAGATAATCAAACAACACATTTAATTTTCCACCAAGAACAATTGAGTCGCACTTTCTACCAATAATCAATTCGAAGAGATCGGACGATAATATTTCATACTTAGCCCGAAGCTTTGTATTAAATGCCGCCGCTGCCGGCTCTTTTTGTTAAGATTAACGGTTTTTAGTGAGAGACGCGTTGGATTTTGGGATCCGTTCATCTTTGAACGTTAGTTTCCTTGCTTTCAAATTTTCAAAAATCCTAAAAAATATAAAATTCTCAAAAATACAAAAAAAATTAAAAAACATAAAAAAACCAAAAATATCTCTTGTCTGCTTTGTTATTTCTTTTGCAGGTGTATGCGCACTCAATCAACGTCTTATCCCGAGCCCGAGACTCTCGATAACTTAGACATGGCCGGTGTACACAACAATAATAATAATCCACCTCAAAACAACATGAATAATAACAACAATGAACCTCTACCGGACAATCGTCCTATGATCGAACTTTTGCAAGCACATGTAGAGGGAAACAACGATGCTATTGTCATACCCGCGATTACAGCCAATAACTTTGAGCTCAAATTCGGCTTTATTCAAATGGTCTCTGCTCAACCATTCTTGGGGCGTTCAATTGATGATCCTCATGACCATATTAAAAGGTTTCTTCAACTCGCTAATACGGTTAAGTATAATGGGGTTTCACAAGAGGTAATTCGCTGGCAACTTTTTCCCTTCTCCTTAGAGGGACAAGCCCGACATTGGCTTGATAAGGAACCGCCACAAAGTATTCTTACGTGGACGGATTTAGAGACCAAATTCATTAACTACTTTTTCCCACCCTCTCGTACTACCGCTTTGCGGAATGAAATCATTACTTTTGAACAAAGGTACGATGAGACTTTTAGTGAATCTTGGGACCGTTTTAAAGAACTTTTAAGAAAGTGCCCACAACATGGTTTTACCAAAGTGCACCAAATTAATACTTTTTACAATGGTTTAAGCATGAATGACCAAGATTCACTAAATAGTGCCTCGGGGGGTAATCTTTTGGTTAAGTCTTCTAATGCCGCTTGGGATATTATTGAGAACAAGTCTAGAGTGCAAACCAAGAGTGTTCGGACCAATGTGGCTAGTGTTAGCACTAATGAGAGCGACAAGAGACTTGATAAGCTTACTTCGCTTGTTGAATCACTTGCTCTCCAAGCCGCCAACAATACCAAAGCTATCACTGCCCAAGCTAGTGCTTTGACTCAATCATGTGATATATGCGTGGGATCTCACTCATACACCGATTTTCCTTCAACTCACGACAATCCGGAAAATGTGTATGCCGCCAACGGTACCTATTCTAAAGGAAGCTATCAAGCACGTCCTCAAGGTGACCGCAACTTGCTCAGCTATCGCTCAAACAACTTTATTTCACCACCCGGTTTTCCCCCACAAAACCCAAACAACCTAAATCGCAACAATCAAAACCAACCACGTGCTCCAACTCCATATCAAAACCAAAGAAACCCATATCCACCTCAAAGAAACAACCAAGTTTACCAACAACCTGCTTATCAACCACCCGCCTACCATGCTCCTCCTCCTAACCAACCCACCGCATTACACCAAGACGTTTAAACCTACATGAGGACTAATGATGTGATCGTTCAAAATCTTCAGCGGGAAATGCTCAACATGAAAGCAGATATGGTGAAGCAAGGGAATGATCTTCGAGCTGATATGCGAAACACTTTGGCAAGTCAAACGAATGACTTGAGGAACATGATGGCTAGTTTCTTCCCAAGTAATCAAGCCTCTGGATCGGGTTCTCTTCCGAGTAACACCGTTGCTAATCCAAAAGGGGAGATGAAAGCAATCACCACTCGCAGTGGAAAAGGTTTACAGGAACCCGAGCTTCCTACACCTACACCGGTGATTGTGACAAAGGAAAACGAGTCTCCTTCTTCTATTCCACCACCTTCTACTTCTACCCCTCCACCACCCAAGGATGTGCGTAAGAATTCTATCCCAAATCCTTTATCTCAACCCAATATACCTTATCCTTCGAGGTTGAGGAAAGAGAAATGGAAGAATAAGGATGATATTCAGGTTTCTAACTTTCTCAAAATGTTTAAACAACTGAATTTCAATATCTCCTTTACTGAGGCTCTCGCTCACATGCCAAAATACGCTAAAATGTTTAAAGATCTTCTCAGTGATAAGGAGAAACTTCTCGATATTGCTCAGACCCAACTTAACAAGAATTGCTCCGTAGTGCTCTTAATGAAAATTACCAACCAAACTTGGTGATCCGGGTCGTTTCTTGATTCCTTGCAACTTTCCTAGGGTAGAGTGATAAGTGTGAAAACACTCATCAATAATGATCCAAATACCACTCAAAACACAGTCAAATACATTATTTTAACTGTAAAATATCAGAATTATGCGTGTATTTGTGTTTTATGTGTTTTTCAGGGAAAAAGATACATTTTGGAACAAAGACGCGTTTTCAAGGGATTTATATCACAAAAGACGAAGAAAAAGACGAAAAGATGATTCAAGGATTTTACTTGGCATAACTTCAAAGATCGAGGGCTTAAGTTGCATTTTCTAAAAAATGGAGGATGAAAAGAGATTGATTTAAAAAAGTTTATATAACTTTTGCAAGAAAGTAAAAAGACAAAGGACTAAAAGGCAAGTTGTGAAAAGTTATTTTATTATCTTGGTCAATTGACCAACTTTCGGTCAAAACACAATAACACACACCAAAGTCGTCTTCTTCAACGTGAAGAGAGAGAGACGATATTTTTCCATTCCACCTCTATTACCTGCAATCGAAAATAACAAAAGATCCATGAAGAATTAGTCAGAGCCTTCAACAGCAAAGATGACCAGCTTCTTCTCCTCTACAAGCTGATACAACTCAATTAGATCAAGACTCAAAGATATGGAAAACCCCAATTTGGGTTTAACTTAAAGAACGAATTTAAATCCTTGTATTTTCCACGTGTCTACTCCTGATTGGAAGAAACGCGTCATCAGCACCTCGACTCTACTCTCAATCGCCTATAAATACCGGAAGACCCCCTCATTCAAGATGGTTAGCTTAGGTGTAGTTTTACACATAGTTAGATTAGAGTTAGTTAGATAGTTAAATTTTCTTTCACTTTTCTTGTTAAAATTTGTAACTGAATTTGTTACACTTTGTAACCGATTACTCATTTTTCCCCATTAATGAAAGTTTCAACCTTCTTAATATTCTTTCTTCTCAACTACTTAAATGTTTTTAGTTTGTTACTGTTATTTCTAGTTGATTCACTTTCAAGTTTCTAAACTCTTATATTTTCTTCAAATTCATTCTCGTCACTGTTCATTGATGCTAACGAGTGATTCTTGGATTTTTGGATTTGATTACATAGAGAGTTAGTAAATGATATATAGAATAATAATCGCTTACGGTTTAATCAGCTTAAAGTTTTAGAAGCTTCTCAGTTTTAGGAGCTTTTCAACGTCAATTCAGTTTTTGTCACCAGTTTAGTTTTTGTCATCAGTTTTTGTCAATTCAGCGAATACAGTAGATATAGGCATGCTTGTTTTGATTTCTGCTGATATAATAAGCAGGACACAGCTATTTGCTTTTGGATCTATCAAGTTTGTGCAGGTTTTCAGTTTAGAAGGACTTGTTGGTTTTTCTTCGCTTGTTTTCGTTTCAGTTTTGCAGGATTATTTTCAGTTCTTGCAGGTTTCTGTTTCGATGGATATTATCTTTCCAGCCATAGATAACAAGCAGAATAGTGGTGTAGTCAGACTTGGAGGTGTGTTTGGTTTATAAGCCGTTTCAGCACCGCGCTTCTCGTCATCAACGGACTGGCCTGGATGTGGCAGGTCAAGCTCGTTTATGTTTTCTGCATCTTATTTTCTTTACTGCAAATTTATAGTGTGAACTTGATCAAACTGCTTAATTGCTAAGTGTTTAATTCTGTCTTGTAGAATTAGTGTTGATTAATATCAATTGCGTTTCATATAATACTGAATTTCAGTAACTTAGAGTTTGGGATAAGCACTATAGGAGCTGGTTTGCATTAAGAATACTTGAGTTGAACTGTTGGTCTATTTTGTTAGTATAAGGAGTATAGAAGTTGCCTGCGTTTTGTCTATTAATTTTGAGATTCTTAGCGTTATAGGTTTTCTATTTTTGATGCATTATAGGTCAGTAGTTATTAGTTCAACCTTAATAGCATGAGTTTGATTAGATAAGCTAGTGTAAGTTTGATTTTCTCATTAGGTTGTTATAAACAGTGAGTAGATGTTAGTCTTAATCTGTTTCATTTGTTTCATTTCATTAGTCTTACAAGTTTAGAAGATGTACGATTTTGGCCCTTTACCTTGCTATACTTAGTTACATTGCCAGTCCTGTATCGTTAGATTGTAGGGTCAGTTAACTGCCAGTTAGTCGATAAGTAGGTCTGTATGTCCTTTAGTTAAATTTTCAGTTAAGTCACTGTTCAGTTAGTTTTTTTTTGTTAAGTTGATTACAAATTAGGTCCTTCCAGTTAGATTTGGTTTGAAATTAGTGGGTTAGTCAGTTAGTAGTAGTTGGACTAGTTACTTGGGCTAGTAGTTGAATTGGGCTTTGTTTAGTAACAAGTTATTATTTTGGATTTTGTAAATTTAGATAGTATTAAATTTCATTTGTGAAATCTGATTTTAAAAGTTGTAATTTTTGTTTACTTTTATATTTTGTATTTGGTATTTTTACTTTGTAGTATAAATTTGTATTTTCCGTTTTAATATCTTGTGCATTTAATTGATGTAATTGCAATATGTTTTTAGAATAGTATGTATTACATAGTTTATTAGCTATTTTTACATTTTTTCGTGTTTTGTGCCAATTAGACATAGAATCCAAACAAGTCTTTTTAACCAAAAACAATCAAGTCTTTGGTTAAAACATTATATCAATTCGAATCGATATCGAGAAAAACGAACTAAAAAGACTAATATTAAATGGCGCCGCTGCCGGTTCTTTTCGTGAAGATTAACGATTTTGAGTGAGACGATTGGATTTTGGGATCCGTTCATTTTGTGAACGTTATTTTTACGTATTATAAATCAAAAAGATAAAAAAAAATCAAAAATATAAAAATACAAAAAAATAAAAAATCACAAAATCAATTCTTTTCCTAAAGAATTGAACCAAAAAAATAAAAAATCCAAAAAGTAATCTTTTTCCTAGAAGATTACACCCAAAAATATATATTATATCGTTTTCATCGTTTTTACGTACATATAGTATTTTTCTTAAAAAATCAAATAAATACAAAAATATTTTTTATATATTATTATATGTAAATAAGTATACGTATAAGAACAACCAATACACATATCTTCCATAAGTATTGCCGAGGCAATACACCGTGTTGAGGGGCGTTCCGGTCCTTGACACGTGTGTCGATCCAATTTAATTAAGCAAGAATAGATAAATACTTCCAATTGGCAATAATTCGAAGAATACAAACTACAAAGTGAATAGAAAGGCGATGTGCTATAAAATGCCATCTAAGGGTCAATAGGTACTTAAGTGCTTCGCGCCACCTAACCCCCCGTTCACTAGTGCGTATTCTAAGAAGGAAGGCTTTATTGGAGGTCTTGCACCCAAGTAGTAATTATATATATACTTTCTTGTGGATATTTCATATCGAACCTAGAAGGAGATAATCTCTTCTCTCTCAAAAGTTGACCGAGGGCTACTCCCTCATTCCTCGTGTTTACTTACACGTGTACTCGCACGCGTGTAAACATACCACCTTTGGTGTATCACTTCCTTCCCCGAGGAAGCTTTTAAACGTCATTATACTTGTATATACATTCGGCCACCTTGCTAAACATGGATACTCGTTCCATGTTAGAGATTTTGCAACAACGATCCGCCAACGCTAATTATTCGCCTTGTTCAACTTGTGGTGGTCTACACGATACGTATTTATGTGATCAAAATAATGGTTATTATGGGGAGGGATATGCTTACAATGGAACCGAGAACCCTAATTTTCGACCTAACATTCAAATGGACTACACTTGTAATGACTATATGGGCTATTCCGGTTTTTCCTCACAACTTCCACCATCATTTCATGATCAAACCTTTAATGTGCCATACCAAAACCAAGGATTTTCCAATTATGAGGGTTTTCAAAATAATGATACTTTTCAAGGCTATAATCAAGAAACCTTTCATAATCAAGGATTTTCAAACAATGAAGGCTTTCAAAATGATGAAAATTTTCCATGCCATAATCAAGATACTTTTCAAAATCAAGGATTTTCACATTATGAGGGTTTTCAACATGAAGGGAATTTTCAAGGTTACGATCATGATAACTTTCATAATCAAGACTCTTTTCAAACCTATAATTCACCTAATTATGGAAATCCACCTCCACCATATTCTTCGATTTATTCATGTGAGTTTTGTAGAAACGCTCCCCATTATGGTAGTGATTGTAGACCGAAGGATCCGCCATCCTATGACCCTAATTTTGTCAAGAAGTTTTATTCTTCACTTGAGAGATTGAACAAGTTGAACGATGACTTTTATAAGATTCTTGATAGTATGCAAGACATGAGCCTTGAGGAAATGAAAAACGCATGCCCGTTGTTCGAGGAACAAATTAAGTTTTTTGAGGAAGTGGAAATTATGACTTGGCAGATTTATGACAAGGAGATCGGTGCAATATGTCATGAATCGTTGAAAAAAGGTTCTTGTCGCCTCAAGGAAAATCTAGATAACTTCCTCTTTAAGATTGCTACAAAGGAAAAAGAAGAACAATTTATTGCTAATCGTGATCGGTTGCTTAAACAATGCTTATTAGATGAAGATGATGAGGAACCTTTGATTTATATGACACTAAATGATGACACACCTTCATCACCTTTACCTCACATGGAACCCACCGACTCTTTAACCATGGGGGACGAGCCTCTTAGCACTAATACAAACACCAATTTGGATGAATTAACCGTTTCTAGTGTTGAGAACCTTATCCCAATCTAAAGAGAGCTTGAGTGGGTTTTCAATGGACCATGTGATGAGCTTTGTGTTGATACCTCTTCTCCTCATGATCACATTGAGATTTTATCACATATTGACCTTCATGCTACTACTAGTGATTTTGGTGACTTTGATCTTGATGAATTGTTTAAAGAAAGGGATAATGAGATTGAGGAAGAGTTTGTGAAAGACGTGACACAAATGGAGGATGATGATTGTGATTCTAGTGATGCGTCTTATGTTATATCATCCAATGATTTGTCTTGTCAAGATAACATTCCTAATTTGGATGAAGAGTTTGCTCCTATAGGAAAAGTGGATCCTTCTCCTCTACCACCTTATGATTCTTGTGATGAAACCTTTGATGATCCTTATGATAGTGATGAGTCTTTTACTTCTGATGATGATGACTCTATTTCTTCTACGACTCCTTCACCTATTCCTCTAAGTGATTTTGTGATACATTCAAATCCTCTTTTTGAGACATGTTTTGATAACCCACTTTTTGAGGAGTGTGAAGAACCTAATAATGAGTCTATAGAAGAAGAACCCTTAATTGATCATCCTTCACTGGTTTTTGAGGATACACCTATTGATTTTCATGATCATATCATCCCTTTGAGTGATTCTCTCATTAATACACCTCCTTTTGAGCCTTATGTTCCCACCCTCCCACCCTTGAAGTTGGTTATTGATGAAGATCCTTTCCTCTTAGAGATTGATACTTTTTCACCTAAGGCACCTTTAGAACTCAAAACCTTTGATATAGACTCTTTTATGGAGATTGATGCCACCATAGAGGATACTCTTACACAATTTGATATAGGGGTCTATGATAGTGTTTCTAATTTGGAAGAGCAGGTTCGTTTTATTACTACATTGCTTTTTGGGAACATAGAGACTACACCTCCTTCACAAGATACTATTACTATTGATCCTCCTTTCACTATGCCTTCTATGGAAGATTACCCACCTTTTGATGATGATGATGAGCCTAATATGGATATACTAGTTATAAATGTTTTGATACCTACACCTTCATTGTCTTACGATGCTTTGATCAATAAGGGGGAATCTTATATGGTTGATATGAGCTCATCTTCTTATTTTCCCATGAAGGGAAAGATTTTTGATCCTGGGATACGTATATTTAGAAAAAATTGGTTTTCATCTACTCCACTTAAGAGTGTGATTTCGATTGATATGGACTTCTTGTATGAGCTTACTTTGGTGATACTTCCTACTTTGGAGTTATTCACATGTAGAGATGGAAACTATGTGTTTGATCCTGGGGTACTTCCTATTTGAGAGATTTCGTATGTTGGACAAACTTGAGACACGTTGGACCGTTCCATTTATCGAGGCGGATATCGTAAATCTTATAGTAAATGGCAACGTGCTAAGTTTGAGTGTATCATGTGCGACGTGCTTCAAAGTGGATATTCTTTATTCTCCATGATGGTTTCCCCAAGGACAACTTAATTCGAGGCCGAGTCGAGCTAGCGACTTAGGGTTAAAAGAACTCAAGCATTGAATAACTAGGTTAGAAAACGTAGAGTAGATTTTCAATAGGTTAGGTTTAATTAAAAGGATGTTATAGTAGAGTTGAAGTGGAGGGGTGCCTTTCTTCGTCTTTTCGTGTTTGTTTCAAGGGTTGCTCTCTCACATTTCATGCTTGGAGCTTATGGAGGAGGCCCGTGTATCTGGTTCACTTCGATTAGTTTTTGCTATCGTGATATTAAACACTTGTGCTTAAAATGAATACCCTTTAGTTGTCTCTTCCTTAGCTCGAGTTAAGCAAAGTTATCAATGTCATAAGTGTAGGGGAGTTCACTCCAATACTCTTAAACATTGAGGACAATATTTATGTTAAGTGTAGGGGAGACTTCTATCGAAGTGACCTTACCTAGACCATTGCCTTAACTTCATGATAATTGGGAAAATTAATTTTTCAAACATTTTTCAAATTTTTGATCTACTTTGGCCACCAAAAATATGCATTCATAATTTTTGCATAGTACATTTGCATTGTATATATTCCTTCTTTATTTTTCATCAAAATATATAAAAAGAAAAAAAAATGTAATAAAACATGGTTTTAACAAGTTTAGACTTCTTTGACATATTAGGCCCGCCATGGATATTTTGACTCAACCCGAGTTTGCTTATCTTAGCATTCTCTAGCTAGTATCCTTAACCATGTAGTCCTTCATTGGTCTATTAGGCTAAGCATCCACCAATCTCATTATTTGAGATTTTAAATTTGTGGAGAATGGGAAATGATAGAGTTGAAGCAAGTATAAAAGGGCTAGATAGACTTCATGGCAATTACTTGTGGCTAAACCCTTCTCTTCTTTGCCTCTAATTTCTTCGCATGTATATAATTGTTAATAAATAATCAAGTAAGGTTTTAATTGGTTTGTAATCTCTTATGCATTTTTGACTAATCATTCATGGTTGATATGAGTACGTCTTAAGATTCTAAGTTAGCACGTTTTATGTGTACTAGACTTATGTCATGCTCCATACTTAGCGGGTGTTTTTCCTTTTCTTCTTTTCAAATTTCTTTGTGAGGAATAAAGAAAAATAAGAGCGGCTTATGAAAAAAAATGAGTGGCTAGAAAAAAGAAAAGAAAAAGAAAGAAAAAAGAAAAAAAAAATAATACAAGACTCCCAAGGGGGGCAGTGTGGTGTTAATTATAGTGACTATTGAGTTCCAATATTACCTTGACCGGTTGCGGGGATTCAATAGATTGCTCCAATCCAATATTACCTTGACGGGTTGTGGGGTTGAAGATCCAAAGTCTCAAAAAGATGGCGGATGTAAATTATTGCGTGAGTTTTTATTTTTCTTTCCTTAGCGAGTGTGTAGCTACTTATGAAAGCATGACATGAGGATTTTACACATAAGGCGAATGACTTATTATTCTTGAAACGTACTTGTATTAATTGTGAGCGGTTTTTCAAGTAATGGATGAGAGGATTACTTAGGATTAAAACCGTGCTTCCTTATTTTTGGATTTTACACTTCTTATATTTCACACTTGAATAAATGACAAATTTGCCCACAAGCAATTTGCTCAAATAATAACCGGTTCCACATTTAATTGTCATGAATAAGTTGATGCACTTTTTACTTGTGAATACAATGATCCCATTTTTAAGCTTGGTATGGGGAAAGTGAAACTTGAGGGTGATAAATGTCCATGGTATCAAAGCCCTAATCTAAGTCATTGATTTCTTTATGAGTTATTTCCATCAAAACCATTTTAATAAAAATCAAAAATATATAAATAGAATTGTTTTCTTTGCATTGCATTGTAAATATTCAAAACCATTCATTATATAGCATAGTATAGTTTATTAAATCATAAAATGGCCAAGGTTGGTTAAATATGAGAAAAGTGTAATTTAGAGCTTTAAAATGCTGCATTGCATGAGGACATGGCAATGGTCAAGTGGAGGGGAGTTGATAAGTGTGAAAACACTCATCAATAATGATCCAAATACCACTCAAAACACAGTCAAATACATTATTTTAACTGTAAAATATCAGAATTATGCGTGTATTTGTGTTTTATGTGTTTTTCAGGGAAAAAGATACATTTTGGAACAAAGACGCGTTTTCAAGGGATTTATATCACAAAAGACGAAGAAAAAGACGAAAAGATGATTCAAGGATTTTACTTGGCATAACTTCAAAGATCGAGGGCTTAAGTTGCATTTTCTAAAAAATGGAGGATGAAAAGAGATTGATTTAAAAAAGTTTATATAACTTTTGCAAGAAAGTAAAAAGACAAAGGACTAAAAGGCAAGTTGTGAAAAGTTATTTTATTATCTTGGTCAATTGACCAACTTTCGGTCAAAACACAATAACACACACCAAAGTCGTCTTCTTCAACGTGAAGAGAGAGAGACGATATTTTTCCATTCCACCTCTATTACCTACAATCGAAAATAACAAAAGATCCATGAAGAATTAGTCAGAGCCTTCAACAGCAAAGATGACCAGCTTCTTCTCCTCTACAAGCTGATACAACTCAATTAGATCAAGACTCAAAGATAAGGAAAACCCCAATTTGGGTTTAACTTGAAGAACGAATTTAAATCCTCGTATTTTCCACGTGTCTACTCCTGATTGGAAGAAACGCGTCATCAGCACCTCGACTCCACTCTCAATCGCCTATAAATACCGGAAGACCCCCTCATTCAAGATGGTTAGCTTAGGTGTAGTTTTACACATAGTTAGATTAGAGTTAGTTAGATAGTTAAATTTTCTTTTACTTTTCTTGTTAAAATTTGTAACTGAATTTGTTAGACTTTGTAACCGATTACTCATTTTTCCCCATTAATGAAAGTTTCAACCTTCTTAATATTCTTTCTTCTCAACTGCTTAAATGTTTTTAGTTTGTTACTGTTATTTCTAGTTGATTCACTTTCAAGTTTCTAAACTCTTATATTTTCTTCAAATTCATTCTCGTCACTGTTCATTGATGCTAACGAGTGATTCTTGGATTTTTGGATTTGATTACATAGAGAGTTAGTAAATGATATATAGAATAATAATCGCTTACGGTTTAATCAGCTTAAAGTTTTAGAAGCTTCTCAGTTTTAGGAGCTTTTCAACGTCAATTCAGTTTTTGTCACCAGTTTAGTTTTTGTCATCAGTTTTTGTCAATTCAGCGAATACAGTAGATATAGGCATGCTTGTTTTGATTTCTGCTAATATAATAAGCAGGACACAGCTATTTGCTTTTGGATCTATCAAGTTTGTGCAGGTTTTCAGTTTAGAAGGACTTGTTGGTTTTTCTTCGCTTGTTTTCGTTTCAGTTTTGCAGGATTATTTTCAGTTCTTGCAGGTTTCTGTTTCGATGGATATTATCTTTCCAGCCATAGATAACAAGCAGAATAGTGGTGTAGTCAGACTTGGAGGTGTGTTTGGTTTATAAGCCGGTTCAGCACCGCGCTTCTCGTCATCAACGGACTGGCCTGGATGTGGCAGGTCAAGCTCGTTTATGTTTTCTGCATCTTATTTTCTTTACTGCAAATTTATAGTGTGAACTTGATCAAACTGCTTAATTGCTAAGTGTTTAATTATGTCTTGTAGAATTAGTGTTGACTAATATCAATTACGTTTCATATAATACTGAATTTCAGTAACTTAGAGTTTGGGATAAGCACTGTAGGAGCTGGTTTGCATTAAGAATACTTGAGTTGAACTGTTGGTCTATTTTGTTAGTATAAGGAGTATAGAAGTTGCCTGCGTTTTGTCTATTAATTTTGAGATTCTTAGCGTTATAGGTTTTCTATTTTTGATGCATTATAGGTCAGTAGTTATTAGTTCAACCTTAATAGCATGAGTTTGATTAGATAAGCTAGTGTAAGTTTGATTTTCTCATTAGGTTGTTATAAACAGTGAGTAGATGTTAGTCTTAATCTGTTTCATTTGTTTCATTTCATTAGTCTTACAAGTTTAGAAGATGTACGATTTTGGCCCTTTACCTTGCTATACTTAGTTACATTGCCAGTCCTGTATCGTTAGATTGTAGGGTCAGTTAACTGCCAGTTAGTCGATAAGTAGGTCTGTATGTCCTTTAGTTAGATTTTCAGTTAAGTCATTGTTCAGTTAGTTTTTTTTTGTTAAGTTGATTACAAATTAGGTCCTTCCTGTTAGATTTGGTTTGAAATTAGTGGGTTAGTCAGTTAGTAGTAGTTGGACTAGTTACTTGGGCTAGTAGTTGAATTGGGCTTTGTTTAGTAACAAGTTATTATTTTGGATTTTGTAAATTTAGATAGTATTAAATTTCATTTGTGAAATCTGATTTTAAAAGTTGTAATTTTTGTTTACTTTTATATTTTGTATTTGGTATTTTTACTTTGTAGTATAAATTTGTATTTCCGTTTTAATATCTTGTGCATTTAATTGATGTAATTGCAATATGTTTTTAGAATAGTATGTATTACATAGTTTATTAGCTATTTTTACATTTTTTCGTGTTTTGTGCCAATTAGACATAGAATCCAAACAAGTCTTTTTAACCAAAAACAATCAAGTCTTTGCTTAAAACGTTATATCAATTCGAATCGATATCGAGAAAAACGAACTAAAAAGACTAATATTATAGAGAATTGTATGGACCTAGCCGATCTTAAGCGTTTGGAAACAATTGTCTCTACCCGAACGAGTCCCCACATGAATGACTTTGGAATTAGCTAATCGTACGGTTGCTTATCCGGTGGGGATAGCCGAAGATGTCTTCGTTGGTGTCGACAAATTCACCTTTCAGGCGAATTTTGTTGTCGTTGACTACGAGATGGATCCCCGTGTTCCATTAATCGTTGGACGTCCATTCTTGAGGACCGGTCGCACTCTCATTGATGTAGCCATAGGCGAATTAATCATGAGAGTTGGTGACGATAAAATCGTCTTCAACATAGGTAAACTTTCTAAGCAGCCTTCAGAACACGAGAGTGTTAATTTTATTGATGTTCTTGATGAGGCTTGTGAAGAACATTTCAAAGACGCTTGTAAAGGTGGTTCTTCTTCTCTTCCTATTGTTGAGACCGTTGCCTCTATTGCTCCATCACTAACTTCATTTGGAGAAAGTGATTTCATTTTGAAAGAATTTGAAGCAACTTTGGGAGATGTGGACTTGCAGTATGACGATTCTCCCTGAAAATGGGATGAAGACATTCGTACCATTGAGAAACTTCTCAATGAGGACCATATTTCTCCACCATCTCCTAGGGATATTTCTATCGATGAACCGAATTTGATTACACCTTCCATCGAAAATCCTTTGGATTTAGAGCTTAAGGACCTACCGTCTCATCTCGAGTACATTTTCCTTGAAGACAACAAGAAGTCACCCGTCATCATCGCTAAGGAATTGAAAGAGGAAGAAAAATCCCGACTTATCGTCGTGCTGAAGAATCACAAGAAAGCGATTGCTTGGAAGATCTCTGATATTCGTTGAATTGATCCTCACTTTTGCACACATAAAATTCTCATGGAGGACGACTTTAAACCCACTATTCAAAGCCAAAGAAGGGTGAATCCTAAGATCCATGACGTAATCAAAAAAGAGGTTATCAAACTTCTTGATGCGGGAATGATCTATCCTATCTCGGATTCACCATGGGTTAGTCCCGTCCATTAAGTGCCTAAGAAAGGCCGAATCACCGTTGTGCCCAATGAAAACAACGAGTTGATTCCTACTCGTCTCGTTACAGGGTAGAAAGTTTGTATAGACTATCGCAAACTCATTGATGCTACAAGAAAGGATCATTTTCCCCTACCTTTCATGGACCAAATGCTTGAACGTCTAGCGGGTAATGACTATTACTGCTTCTTAGACGGTTTCTCCGGGTATTTTCAAATTCCCATCGATCCAAAAGACCAAGAAAAAACCACATTCACTTGTCCTTACGGAACATTTACTTATAAAAGAATGCCTTTCGGCTTATGCAATGATCCTGGGACATTCCAAAGGTGTATGATGGCTATCTTCCATGACATGGTTGAAGAAACTATGGATGTCTTCATGGATGATTTCTCGGTCTATGGTGATTCTTTATCTTCTTGCCTTGCCAATTTGGAACGCATGCTTAAGCGGTGTGAAGACACTCGTCTTGTCCTAAATTGGGAAAAATGCCATTTCATGGTAAAAGAAGGCATCGTGCTAGGACATAAAATCTCAAAAGCCGGTCTCAAAGTGGACCGTGCTAAAGTGGATGTCATAGCCAAATTACCTCCACCTTCAACCGTGAAGGGTGTGAGAAGTTTCCTTAGTCATGCGGGCTTCTATCGTCGATTCATCCAATATTTTTCTAAAATCACTCGCCCGATGACCCACCTCTTGGAAAAGGATACTCCTTTCATCTTTTCCAAAGAGTGTCTTGAATCCTTCAATCTTCTTAAGGATAAGCTAACTAAGGCACCGGTCTTGGTTACCCCTAATTGGGAGCTACCTTTTGAGTTGATGTGTGATGCTAGCGACTTTGCTATTGGAGCGGTTTTGGGCCAAAGAGTGAACAAACACTTCCAACCAATCTACTATGCTAGCAAGACAATGGCGGGGGCTCAACTGCATTATACCACTACCGAAAAAGAGCTTTTAGCTGTAGTGTATGCTTTTGAAAAATTCCGCCCCTATCTTGTCCTTTCTACCACCATCGTGTATATCGATCATTCCGCGTTGAAGTACTTGTTGACTAAGCAAGATTCTAAGCAAGACTTCTTCGTTGGGTTTTGCTCCTTCAAGAATTTAAAATCGAAATTCGTGACAAGAAGGGTGCCGAAAACCTAGCCGCGGATCATCTAAGTAGACTTGAGGATCCTTATCAAGGGGATCATCCAAATCAAGAGATCAATGACTCTTTTCCACCTGAGGCCTTAATGTCTATCAACTCCAATCTTGATGAGAACCCGTGGTTTACGGACATTGCAAACTACTTAGCGGGTGGAATTCTCAAGGAAGGGTTAACGTCCCAACAAAAGAAAAAGTTCTTTAAAGATATTGAACATTATTTCTGGGACGACCCTTACCTTTTCAAACAATGTGCTGATCTGATTATTCGTCGATGTGTTGATGGGCCGGCAGCGGTACAAATCCTTGATGCTTGCCATAAAGGACCCACCGGTGGTCACTTTGGTCCCAATTACACCGCGAAGAAAGTATTCGACTCTGGATTTTATTGGCCCACCATTTATCGTGACGCTCACAATATGGTTAAACATTGTGATGCTTGCCAAAGACAAGGCAAGATCACAGATAAAGATGAGGTGCCTCAAAATTTCATACAAGAATGTGAAATCTTTGATGTATGGGGCATCGAGTTTATGGGGCCATTTCCATCATCTAAAGGGAACAAGTACATCCTCGTAGCCGTTGACTATGTTTATAAATGGGTTGAAGCTAAGGCTCTCCCAACGAACGACGCGAGGGTGGTTGTGAACTTTTTGAAGCAGTTGTTTGCTCAATTCGGTGTTCCTCGTGCTATAATCAGTGACCACGGGACTCATTTTTGCAATGATCAATTTGCAAGAGTCATGGCTAAGTATGGTGTCAATCACCGTCTTTCCACCGCTTATCATCCTCAAACCAACGGTCAAGCCGAGATATCCAACCGTGGATTGAAGCAAATTCTGGAACGTACTGTGGGAGAACATCATGCCTCATGGGCCGATAAACTTGATGATGCTATGTGGGCTTTCCGTACCGCCTATAAGACGCCGATTGGTTGCACACCTTATCGTCTTGTGTACGGGAATGCATGCCACCTCCCTATCGAGCTGGAACATAAGGCTTATTGGGCCTTGAAATGGGCTACCTTCGACATCAACAAAGCCGGCGATCTTCGGAAGATTCAACTCAACGAGCTTAATGAATTGAGGAATGAATCTTATGAGAACTCATAGATATACAAGGAGAAGACCAAGATCATCCACGATGCAAGAATTAAGAACCGAGAGTTCCACGTTAGTGATCAAGTTTTACTCTTTAACTCACGGTTGAAGATCTTTTCTGACAAGTTGAAGAGCCGCTGGTCTGGTCCATTCACCGTCGCTAAAGTCTTTCCATATGGCACCATTGAGCTTTCTCATCCAAATGGGCCCAATTTTAAGGTGAATGGCCAGCGTTTGAAGTTGTACTTTGGTGAGGACATCTCTCACGAGATGATTCCATCCCTCACCACGTTTCCCATGAACTAGTTTTAGGTCGAGTCAGGCTCGTGACTCGGTTATAAAAAACAAGCGCTTCTCGGGAGGCAACCCGTGATCTATCCTTTACCGTTTTCATAATAAGTGTAGGGGGAGCCCCGTATGTGTTTGTTGTCTTGTTTCTTCTTCTATGCAGGGATTAAAGCTTCAAAGATCCATTCTCGATGACTTTTGACGAACCGTGATCCCGTGTTCCCATCTTCCCGGTTCTATCTTAAAACTGTCGTGATTCAATATTTCATATCTTATATGTTCACATTGAAATCACTATAGTTTTCCTTTCCTTAGGAAGATTTAAACAACGTGTACAATGTCATAAGTGTAGAGGAATTTACTCCCACATGCTTAAACATTGAGGACAATGTTTATATCAAGTGTAGGGGGGACTTCAATCGAAGTAAGTGGTCTTTTCCATGAATTTGTCCTGATTTTAACCGGAAAATTTGATTTTTCAACATTTTTCAAAATTTTTAATCTATTTTGGCCTAGTTGTATATTCCTTTGTTATGGTTATTTTCTTTCCTTTCTAAAATAAAGTTTAATAAAGTGGTTTTAAATTTTTCAAAATCGTGCATATTCTGACTCAACCCGAGTTTACTTATCTAAGTTTACTCTAGCTAGTATCCTTAACGTGTTTAAGTCAAGTTTTGCTAGGCTTTTATATAGGGAGCTTTAAAACGCGAAAGTCTTAACTCTCACGGGTTAAGAACAAGAACTTTTCGCAAGCTCCTATAATTGATCCTAGAGAGTTGTTTATCAAGGGAACTTTAAAATGCAATTTCTAAACTTGAAAAAGTCTAAGAATTTGCAAGATCCTATAGATGACTCGAAAACCCAAAACTTTGATTTAATAGGCTAAGCATCCACGAGTCTCATTCCTTGAGATGTTAAACTGTGGAGGACGAGAGCCTAATCTCCCATCGCTTGTTAATAAATTTATCTGCAATAAATAAGGTTGTACGATTTGAAAAGTTACTTAGCTTCTAGCCCAAGATCATTTAAAAGTTGCTCGGTATTAATTAGAGTTCATAGCCAAGGCATAACTTATTGAAGCGGATGCGAAGATTGGCGATTCGGAAAAGGCCCTAACAAGGCATGAGGGCTACATTTTGTTGCTAAAGATCCAAAAGTGATGTGAAGAATCATTTATCAAAAATCAATATGAAGGATCGAGACACACGACGAAAAGCAAATACTCCCCTAAAGATCATGGAGAAGTCTATCCAAAAAGGCCCTAACAAGGTATGAGGATAAATAGATCCAATTCCTAAAAGGAGGCGGATCGTTGTATATCAAAGTCCAAAATAAAGACTGGAGAAAAATGAAGAAGTCGTGGTCCAAATATGAAGAATCTCTCAAAAAGTTCAAGTGAATAAATTCCTGTTATGAAGAGAAGACCATTATTTCATGAACGTCTCTCAAGATTCGAAGTATGAAGTCGCTGCCAAATATCGGTCCGAGAAAGGTCTAAAATCGTGAAGCGAGTTATGCCAATAACTATCGAAATAAGTCAAACAATGCATCCTCGTGATCATTCAAGACAAAATTAAAATATAAGAGATACACCTAGGAATAAGGGAGTCTAAGTAAATAATTAGCCCACGTGAATTCTTGTTAGTTTGCTAACATATAATAACAATGATCTCGTTTTTAAGCTTGGTATGGGGAACATGAAACTTGAGGATGATAAACGCTCATGGCAGCCAAAACCTAATGTAAGTCTTTGATTTCTTTACTTGTTTCTATCTTTTTATTTTCCTTAAATGTTTAGTATTTAATAAAGGCCAAGGTGGGTTATTTATGATGGAAAATGTAAACCGTGCTTTAAATTTAATGCATTGCATGAGGGCATTGCAATGGTCAAGTATAGGGGATTTAATAAGTGTGAAAACACTTATCCTTTTACCACTTATTTCCAATAATAACATGACCAAAACGTGTATTTTATGTCGTAAAAGTCGGAATTATGCGTGGTTTGTGTTTTTATTGTGTTTTAGGACCAAAAGATGAAAAAAGGAAGAAAACACGGGCTTTCACGGGCTTGTATCGAAGAAAACGAGAAAAGACGAAGTCAAGAGATCAAGAGTGCTTAAAGAACGGATGTCCAAGACCTATTCTGAAGATTTATCGAAGAAAAAGTCTAAAGACAGAAGTTTAATGAAGTCGAAGAACTCAAGTCTAAATTATAGAAGAAAAATTATTAAGACAAGTTCAAGTCCCGAGACGACGTAGAGAAAAGACAAAGAATTAAATCGAGTCGAGAAGAAAAGAAAGAAGGAAGCACACCATACATGCACTTCCCACTTAGCCTATAAATACCCTCCTAATCACATTAGGAGGGTGGTTAGCTAGTTGCACTTTTAATTTTTCCTTTCTAGTTTTTAGAGAGAGAAAGTTCCAAACTTTCTCTCACTAAGTTTTTCATCTTTTATTTCCTATAATCTTTCAAGTTTAAGCTTTGTGTATTTGGATTTCATCAATCAAGTTCAAGTTAAGTTTTAAGTTTTTTAATCTCCTTCTACATTTCTTAGTTTACCTTAATCTTTGATCCGATTTTTTGTTTCTTACGGTTTGAGTGATTTGATGAGTTCGTGATTAAAGGTTAATCTTTCTTGTTCCTACATAAGCTCATACACGTATAAGCTATAAGCCCTTAATGCTTATTGGCTTATTCGATTGTTTTGGCTTATTTACTTTTACTTTGTCCTAAACGATTTATCATTTTATATTCGTTTTATGAAGGTTACGCGTTTAGATTCCAAAAAGATTTCTAATTTGTGCTAAACAAGTTTTGGGTAAGTTGATAAGTGCTTATCGTGTTAACTGCTTCTCCGTCTTATTCGTTTAAGCTTATTTACTTTTTGGACGCCTTTTCCATCTTAGGAGGCTTTTACTTGGTCCCGATCTTGTTACGATTGCATTAAGTGTGATCCAGTTGTTTTACCTTGGTACGATCCATTTGGCTTTGATCGCATAGACAGCGATCTGTTTTTCTTTCCCTGGTACGATCCATGCCCATGATCACTCATTGCGATCTGGGGTGCGATCGAGTCTCACTTCCTTGTTTCGATTGCATTGATTGCGATTTGTTTGGTTACTATCAGACCACGATCCACATTGCGATCATTGGTTGCGATGGAACAGTGCGATCAGGTTGCGATGGAGTGGTTTCGATGGAGTGCGATCGCTTTACGATCGGACTCATGTTTTGATTTATTTTAAAATTTAACTTTTTCCCATATTTTTACTTAGAGTTATTTTAAACAAGTCTCGTCTTAGTTTATTTCTACAAAGCTTCCTAGTTTTCTAGTGTTTCAAGTTTAAGTTTTAAAAGTTTCCATTTTACTCAACGACAATTTTAATTATTTGCATTTAGTTTAAAAATAGATAATCAAACAACACATTTAATTTTCCACCAAGAACAATTGAGTCGCACTTTCTACCAATAATCAATTCGAAGAGATCGGACGATAATATTTTATACTTAGCCCGAAGCTTTGTATTAAGGATGCACACTTATGGGTAGGTTCATCAAAACAAAATGATTCGATTAAAAGCACATGCGACTAAATACAGCCAGTCTTGTACCAAACATTACTTAGTCAAAATTCCGGCAACAATGATACATGAATGAATGGATGAAAAAAACTGTCAGTTCTAGGAAGACCATAGTGATTATCCACTAATCCACATGTCATGTTTTAAGAACCTGCAGGTCGAAGCCTTGGCTCTGATACCATAATTGTAACACCCCATTTTGGTAAATGGCGTGTCACGCGTAATTATGGCGTGTCATCAAAGCATGCAAGGTAAATGTCTTAAAAACATTAAATGACCATGAACGAAAATACCAGAAACAAACATCGGTAGTCCAAGTATAAGCTCATCACACATAAACATAAGTACTGAAATGGAAAAGGACTAAACAATGTCCAAAGAAATAAGTAGAAAAATGTATGAAGAAATGCATAAAGTAGAGAAGGCTAGATAGCTTCCAATCCATATGCACGTACGCTTAAAGTCTATGAGAGCCCTTGAGTACCTGCCGTTTGGGAACATGAAAGGAAAACAACTGAGAATAACGCCCAATGAACGGATATACAAGTATAGAATGGAATAACGTAAGCTTAAAAACTAATAGCAGCGGAAATGTATAAGTCCTAGATAACCTGGAAACATGTTCATAAAACTGGTTTTATAGTTTGAAAAGACTTATGTTTTTATGTAAAAACTGTATTAATTATCCAATAGCCCATATAGGTTATGAGGTTCCACCATGCATGAATACTTGGAGGGAGACCTCGTCATGAAATTAGAGGGGTTGCCTCTAATTAAATAGTCTGGGTAGGAGGGATCAACTCCTTGTGAAGGATGCAAGGCATACATCGCATTCACCATGAAAATCCTGTAAAACATGTAACTAGGATGCACCCATACGCCCCACATGATAATAAATATTGGCCAAAACTGAAAAGGGACACCACGAGCAATCACTCCGCTGTGGGGAAGTCATAACACTAGTGCCTCCAGTGTTATGGTTATGATACCTCCATAACTAGGTGATACTAGTCATGCATGTATATGGCTTAGGCTCTTAAACTAACATAAGCAATCAAACATATAAAACAATACTCGGAAAACAGTTGGCTGCAAACGGGGAATCCTAATAAGGAAAGAATTTCCATACTAAAGGACGGGAAATCCGTACCTTGTGTCTAGTGAATGAGGAAAGACGAAAGGATGAAATTCCTACTCCGACCTCATTAATGCTACATAAATATGGGACATGTATAAGTATTCTGTTTACTGAGTATGTAAATGATTATATCATGTCTTAGCTTTTTTTATATGTTCTTGTCTTGTTTTACTGATTTTAATATTATACTGTGTTTATCATGTATTTCATGTATTCTGATTAAGTATTAACTTGTATTCTTGTATTATTATACTTTTTGTGTAATAATAAGTAACTTTCTAAAAATATCAAGTTTCCTAAAATAGGAAGTTTCCTAAATAGAAAGTTTCCAAATATAGATTAGCTTCTAAAAATAGATCAGTTTTCAAAAATAGAAAGTTTCCAAAAATAGTAAGTTTCTTGAAATAGAAAGTTTCTATATTTTGAAATAAGCTGGATTAATAAGCTAATAATATAAGCTTAAGTTTACTGGTTAAATATCATAAGTCATTTAATTATTAGTATAGTTTATTAATAATATCATGTTAATTAAATAAACTATAGGTTATATGATTTAATTAAATATAAGCACGATTTAATTAAATTAAAGCATATAAAATACTTAGGTTAAACATGTATTAATAATTTATTAATTATAACCTAAATCATGTTTATTAATTAATTATAGCCCATGTTTTAAATAATTAATTTATACTATAGTCTAAATTAAAAGATAAATGTAATTAGAAAACATGTATTATTTCTAATATAATTATAAACTAAGTCCATGTTAAATTAAATTAATTACTAGCCATGATTTAATTAATTTAATTTTTCTTGTTAAAAATAATATAACTTGTAAAAATGTAAACTTGTAAAAATTAATCATGAACTGAACCCGTGTTTTTAATTTAGACCAAACGTGAACTGTACCGGATCCCCTTGAACCAGACCGAACCAAACACACTCTAGTAGTGGCTACCCGGCCTAGTCGGTTGCCACTGCTCGTGCAAAATCACCACCAGCTATAGCCGGTGGTTTGCCCCTTCCCTTCTTTGTGTTCCCACTGAGAGACAAAAAACAGCCACCGGCCTAAGCCGGTGGTGTTGTTGCTGCTGCACCGAGGCCACAACGACCACAAGGACACCCCGACTCACGTCGGGGTCCTTGTTGCTTGCTGTCGACCAACCCCAAACCACGCCGAGACCTTGGGGTCTCGGTGGTGGTGTGATTAACCAAGCCGAGAGCTTGGTTGCTCTCGGTGGTGCTTCGGCCGAACCAAACCAAACCCAAAACCCTTCTTTCTATTATTCCAAGATTTAACTAACATGTTTTTTTGTTGGTTTTTATGATCTACATAATCATGTGTTATTGATTCAAATTAAAAGAATAAAATGAAAAGGATTAAAAGGATCCCGAATGCGTGTCTAAAAGAAATTAAAAACATGAACACTAGCACCCGAATACCACTAATAAATCAAACCAAACACCCCGTGGTGTTGTGTACAGTCGACGACAAGGATGAGAGACAAGGAAGGACTAGGTTTTTTATTTTTTTAGAAAACTCTACAAAATGAACATATGTTTTCCCTTTTGTTTATTTAGCAAAAATCAAACTGGGCCTGGGCCCTCCCTTCCTTGTGTCTGGGCAATAAGACCCCCAAAGGCCTTGATGGGCCTTTTTCATGTCTAACCAAATTACGTGTTCGTTCGTTAGTATTTTCGTGTTAGCTCGTAATTTCTTATTCGTGTTATAATAAATACTTGTAAGTAATCGATATTTATCGTCTACGTAGTTACATGTTCGTGATTTAATGTTCATGATTTCTTGTTCGTGATTATAATTATTATTATTAATAATTATCGTGTAATACCACGTACTTAATAATTATCGTGCACTAACACGTACATAGTTTCTATAATTAATATTTGTGACACGTGTTCATGATATAAAAGGAAAGTTTTAATTGGTTCGTATGTTTAATAAATGTACTTTTCATGGTAAAAGTATGCAGGTTTTACAGTGAGAGTTGGGTATTGTATTTGAGCTAGAACTAAGAAGTCCATAACATGGAAATGGACTTGGACTGTATCTAGTGTTTAATGAAGGATATTAATTAGACAAAGGTTCTATGATTTGTGGACTATCTCCTTGTTCGGAATGAGAGTTCACTTGAACAATTTCTCTTAAAACAACTGGAGAGTCTTGAGCACCAGGCTCAGCCTGTACATTATTTAACTGATCATTTTGATGATTTGTCTGAGCTTGTTGATCATTTGTTTGAGACTGATCATCTTGATCAGTTAGGTGATAATCACCAGTATGTGATACTAAAGGATTTCCTTTGGAGCACTTGTCATATCTTCAAATAGATTATTATGAGGAACTGATGGACAGTTGGTTTGATGATTCTAAGAGGGCTCATAGTGTTGAAATTCATCATATGGATAATTAAGATTTTCATAAATATGAATTTCATCCACTGATAGATTTGCAAACTTGATGGCTTCGGAACTTTCATTGAAGGTGATGTGAAAGGTTTCTTCAATACATTGTCGTCTTGTGTTGACGACTTTGTATGCTAATAACCATTTTTTAGTATATCATTTTTTACTCGAATCGACTCGAACTGATATCAAATGTACTCAAGAGATTTATCGTTTTTGGTTCAAGTACGTTTTTGGTATTCTATGTCTATTTTAGCACAAAGAACGTCAAACGTTAAAAATATTATCTACGTAATACGTACTATACTAAAAACAAAGTACAAATACCGCAAATAAAGCATGAAGTAAAAAAATAAAATGCACAAAAAAAATGCAAACAAGAATTATTAAAATGCTAAATGAAAATTAAAAGGAAAATGCAAAATATTATAAATATATTTTCTATACTATTTTTATCTTTTTTATTATGAAACTAAAAATGAAAATTTATTAAAATCTAAAACTTTTTATTAAAGATCCTAATTTTATTAAAACTGAATTTGTAAAAAGATTTAAACAAATTCAGCCCAGCCCGATGTTAAACAAACCAGGCCCAAAACCTTAGACTAGCCCACAACAAAATAAATCTTAGACTAGCCCACAACAAAATAAAGCCCAAAACTACTCTATGCCGAAAATGAACAAAGGAATAAACTACAAGGACTGAAATGCAATTTCTAGGTAATATTTCAATAATAAGGGCTTGAGCTATGAAAGCTGGTTAAGGTAAAATACTGGACCAATTAAGCTCGTTTTTGTTTCTAAATGCTTTTAATCAAAATTGACTTAGCCAAATTCAATAAGAGCTTATAAGATAAGCTATAACACTCAAAGGAAATTTCCAATAAGCTCAAAAAGATGATACAGCTTATTGACTCAACCAATTAAGCTATAACTTTGCAAGAACATTAATAAGATGAGAAAAATGACGAATGTTGAATAGAATCTCAAAAAAATCACACTTAATAAGCTAAAATCATACGTTTGACTAAACTGCTTATTTGACCAAGTATATTGACTTTTTAACTTTTTCAAATAAGCTAGATTATGACTTAATATGACTAGTAGATGAATTATAAGCAACTTTTACAAAGGACGTAAGCTTGAAAAGTAAAGAATGAGTACTTGAGAATTTATGATAAGCTGATTGATAAAAAAGTAGATGAGCTACTTTCGCTGGCTTATTGTTGCTTATTGACAGAGATCTAGAATAAACAAGAAACTAAACTTACCTAGATTGATCTATCAGTTATCCAAAAAGCTAAACCTCTAAGTCTAATTCACTGAAATGAGCAAGATATGATCAAACAAAAATGGACTGTTTAGGCTATCTTGATAAGTGAATATTTTGTGACTAATTTGAGGCAATGTTATGGTGACAAATAAGATTCAAGTGAACACTAACTCACAGCTTCAACTACTAAACCATAAACATCCAATCCAAACCACTCCTAATGACTTGGCTAGGACTCATTTTCAAAGGAATATGATGATTCTATGCAAAATTGAACTCAAACAAGATGAAACTAACTAAAACAGATCACATGAACTCAATTTCAGCAAGAGTAAAGCAATTAAATAATGCAGATCACAATATGGTAGATTTGAGCTACTTTTTATGCAAAAAACTTAACTAAGAATAATACCTGCATCCAGGCCTTGTCCGTTGAGGATGAATAATCTAACTCACTTACAAACACCTACTGAACCTTAATCAACAGCCACAACTACAACAAATCACCAGATGAACAGTTTGATCTTCAAAACAAACTGTTTCCCGCCAAAACTCAAATCAACACAAAATCTAATAAAAATTGATCAATTCGCTTCAAAAGCTCAACTAAAGCTCAATTCATCGTCACGATCATTAATCAATGTAGAACAATGATAATCTTTGTGAAACAAGGGGGTTGATGTTTTTCTAGAGAGAGAAAGTTAGAGAGAGAAGTGAAAGAAACTTATATATTGAAATGAAAGAAATAAACAACCAACACCTCTTTCCATGGTGGAAAGAGGTTTAAATACCCCAAGTCCTTAATGGACTTGGGCTTCCGGCCCATGAACATGCTCATGGGTCGGGCTATTTAATAAATGAGACTAAACATAACTACGAGCCTATAACTACATTGTTGGAGTGACCGAGACTTTATAAATGCGTAAAACGTATTTCCAACAATCTCCCCCAAAGGGAGGTCACTCCAAATTTACATAAGTCCTAATCTAGCATGTTAGATCTTGTTCTTGAGCTCGTAGTCTTCTTTTCTTTCTTTTTCTTTTCTTTTGTGAATATGTGTTGAATGATATCAGCCTTTTTGCTTGGAACATGTTCTTTTGGCCTTTCACGTGCAGCCTTTACTTTTCTTGTGAGGTTCGCCTCTTTGTGACTTCATGTCCCACATACTTATCCTTTGTTGAATTCTTGAAAGTTTCAGAGTCGATACAGCGGAAGACTTTTAGGTCATACTTTCTTGAATTTTCAGGAGTATTTGATGCTAAAGGAATAAGCATGTGAGTACGTCTTCAACAGGTACACCGCAACGCCACCGTCTTCAACTGGTACACAGCAACGCCACTGTCTTCAACAGGTACACAGCAACGCCACCGTCTTTAACAGGTACACAGCAACGACACGAATAAAATGGCTTTCACATTTTATTCTAATTCGGTAGCATTTTACCTCCGGTCGGTGAAGACCGTTGGACGATATTAGATATCGTACCTGTGACGGATAGTTTCAATTAAGTACCTTCCTGACAGGATTTCGCGGGTAAACCCGTTCTCTTTATTCGACCGTCCAAAGCTGACTACGAACATAAAGAGTGAATCATTTGGATTAAAAATCCTTATGATTGAAGCCGTCAATTCATGAAACCTGTAACAAGTGAATTTCAATTAAGATATTCACCATCGTTGCTTTCCAGTTGTCACAAACTTGATTCAAATTGAATCTTGCTTGTTACCTACCAAGTGCTGTTTGATGTTAACACTAGAAGGATTTCCACTCGTCACTGTGAACACTAAAGAGTGTCACTCTGAGTGTTCTGGCAAGATCATTCGATAATGCGTAGAGGCCTGGAACGAGTTTAAGTTCAATTAAGAATTAAACTACTGTTTCTTTCCAGTTGTCACAAGATTAGTTCGTAAAGAACCGCACGTGTCACCTACCATGAGCTTGTTTGATATTGGCTCAAGCAGGATTTCCATCTTCACTGTAATACTTGCGTATCACTCGGATGTTCTGGCAATATTGCAAGAATACTGCGTAGGACTCATAAAAGATCTCTTATTTTTCACAATGTGTGAAGAAGCAAGGAATAAATGGAAAGTGTCCTAATGAGACTTTTGATGATCTCGTGGCTCTAGACTCGATAGTGCGTTTTGATTTAGTGATCGATGGCTGGAGAGGAGTGCCACCTATTCAATATCAGTCTATTCGGAGTGAATAAACCAATAGATAACGTGTTGAACTCCGTGTGATTAAAAAAAATACCTTTTGAGAGATATTTGAGATAGCTGGAGAGGGTTGTGCATTGCATCACTGGGTCCATGATGGCTTTCTTCAATATCGAGAATCATTAACTAATGATCTCAATAGCATATGTATTGACCTGGTTTCTGCCTTAAGTTGTAAGGAGGGCTTCTTTCTTTACACCCTTTATCTTTACAATTCTTTTTCATTCTTCAACCCCTTCAATACTTACAAATACGTCATAACTAGCACCTTGTTGTGATTGTTCCAGTGCTAGCTTAAGTACTTGGTCGGCATTCAGCTACGTTCACATTCATTCTCCATCTTTCCTAGGACTTCTAGTTCTATCTAGGGAGTTGTCCTTGGGAAGATTCCATCGGTTCTGATGAATCATTGGACTAATACCTATACCTACCACCCTTTTGTCACCACATCGTCGTGAGTTAAGTGTGTTTTGGGTTGATATAGTCACCATGAAAAATCCTTGAAAAAAATCACTTAAAGCACTTGTGATATTAGAATCAAAGATTTTGTGCCTTAAGTGTTTTGATCATCAAAAATGCTCCCCCTTAACACGTGCATTACACATGTTAAGTTGGTTTATCTTTTAAGTCTTTTTCATTGTTTTAGCTAAATATCATTAAGTCTCCTTAATCCCATTTTCTCCCCTTTCCAAAATGTTAACCATCAATATTTTGGATATTAATGGATTAACCGGTCTTTGGGTAATAAAATGAAATTAGATTTTGGACAAAGAGCATATTAATGCTCCCCCTCAAATTAATGAGGGTAAGTTGTAGTTCTTGAGTATGATTTGTTTGAAAGATTTAGAATCTCGAGAGAAATTCTTGAAAAAATATCATACTTTTACACTAGAACAAGCCACAAAAGCTGATAAAGTAAAAAGATAACATATTCACAATAATAAACATATGGAGTTGACCTGTAATGAGACGAACCAAAATTAATTGGTTCGTTCCGTGAACCGATGGGGAGCTCCATATGGTCGTCCTCCGACGAATCGTTCTATACTTCGTAGCAACCGGCGCTTCCTTAGAACTTCCTCAATCTTCCTGATTGCGTACGAAGACCCATTTCTTCACTGGGTTGCCCAGGTGTATGTGACAGCCGGAAGAGGTAAGTTGGAATTGAGAACCGACAGATCATCTCGAACATTCTTTAGCGTTCCATCATTGAATTTGTGCAGTTCTGAGAATCGCATATATTGCATGACTCCAGTCTCATTCGGATAAAAAATTCCTGCTTCCGGCTTGGTAGTCCCCATGTAAACCTTCTTGTTCTTATGGAAATTGCTGAGTGGAGTCGTATGGGGACGGTCCAGGTTTAGCTTCTTTTGATAGCTTTCTACTCCAAGTTGAAAGTCTTCCACCCGGTTTTGAATGACTATTTTCCTAGCATATTGACGAAAGTTTGAACTCAAGGCTATGACAATATCAGGTGATAGATGGTCAACTTTTTCTTGAGCCAAGAGCAACAAAAGATCTTCTATGTCTTCAAGTTGAAGGTACTGGAGATCGCTTTCGTCAATGCGGTATTCTTTCTCATCGGTACGTTTGAACAGGATTACATTTAAGTAATCTTAACCGAAAACAGTCTGAGTGGTTGCTCCTAGGATGCTTTTGATTCTGTGAGATGAGACAATAGAAGCACCTCTCTTGGGACGATGGAAGTGATTGTAGGCTAACTTCGTCTTTTTGTCCCAGTGAGATATGCCAAGTGAAGCATAGGTATCATAAAACTTGAGCGGCTTCTTTCTCCATATTGACTCAGGCACTTTATCCTCTATCCATGGAACATTCTCCAAGTTAACAGCCTTGAGCATTGTTAGTGACGTGGCATATTTCTTTGCTCCATTTTCAAGGTATTGAAGATCGTGTGAGACAAGATGTTCTAATGGGATAGTAGCAGAACCGGTGATGACCGTTGGTGTAAGAGGTCGCAATACGGGAGTCTGAATTCCTGTAGTTGTCGCTCTCATTGCTTTTGTAAGCTCATTCAGATGATATTCTGCTTCATTATGGCTAATCTTTAACGTGTCAAAGAAGTCCACATTAGCAGCTGCCATCTTGATCAGATCTGGGGTCATCGTCGGTTTCCCATGAGAATACCTTAGAAAAGCCGAGAAGTCGATAGGGTTGTTGAGGAATTGAGTCATCTCCATTTCAGTTGCAGTGTCAAATGGATGATGTGGTGCTGCGTTTGTTAGCCAAAGTTGCTCTTGTGCAGTATCATCAATGATAAGGGATTCAGCAAATGTCGCTTCTGGAACATTTAAATCTTCAACTTCCATGTCATCGTCATGCTGAACTGTGGATGATGTTGAAGGTTGAGTTTGCATCACCGGTATATCATCGTGAGGTTCGTCTTCAAGCATTGTCTCTGTTTGTTCTTCTGTTTGCATATATTCTACAGAGTCGATGTGAGAATCAGTAGTGAATTCTGGTGCAGTAGATATACCTGAAGCAACCTGCTGAGTTTCTGATACTATTGACTCCAGTGGCTTTTCTGTGGTATCAGCAACCTTTTCTGCAGTGTCATCTAGACCTTTCTCGGTGGCCGTCTCATTGTCATCCTTGTTTTTCTCTTCGGCATTTGTACAGGTGTCGTCATTCTTATCACCCTTGTTGAGTTCATTACCCTTTTCATTATCATCATCGTCATCCTGATCATCATCTGTATCCTCGTCCTCGTCCTCATCTTTATCTTCATCCTTATCCTTTCCTTGTTCATCCTCTTCTTCCTCCTCATCTCCTTCCTTATCCTTATCCTCATTACCATCATCACCGTTTTCCTCGTCATCTTCCTCTTCTAACTCATTTTCGTTGTCAGACTCAGAGTCGGTAGTATCTGCAGGATTCTCTTCATCAATTGCTTTGTTGAGATATTGCAGAACTTTGTGTTTGTATTTCGATTTATGAGCTCCCAAATCTAGCAGACGTGTCTGTAGAAATGTCATCAATTAAAGAGTAGATAAACCATTACCGACAAGATGTGGTAGTTGTTGATCAACATAAGACTTGACTTCGCGTTGAATGATCGCGGTCATCTGCTCGTCAATTGACCCGAGAAAAGCAGCATTTTCTTTATCCCGAGTTTTCTTCTCTTTACGAAATGATTTATGTTGTTCTTTGAGCTTTGACACTTTGTCTGTTAGTTTTTGAAGAGTAGGCTCATCAGGATGCGGTTCCTTGGGAGGAGTAGCAAACCTTTCAGTCAACGTAGCTATTTGTGTAGCTTGAGCCTCTAGTTGTTGTTGAAGAGACAGGATCAACGGATCATTGACTGTGAGAAAAGGATTTGATGTGGATGATACTTGTGGTTCTGTTGGTGGAGGTATAACCGAAACCGTTAAGGTGGTCGTGGATGATACTGGTTGTACTGGGATAGGTGTTGATGTAGATACAGTGGATAGGGCGGTGGTTGATACAGGTTGTTCAGCTGTGGATGACGGTGTAGATTCAGTGGTAATGGTGGTGGTTGATACTGGTTGCTCAACAATTGCGGGTGTGATGGTGGTGGTTGTGACTTCACTGATGACTGGGGTTGATAGTAATGAAGTGTTGGTCGATGTAATCGTGGTTATAGGGACATCCACCATTTGTTCATTTGTTGACGGATCAGTGTTGGTAACCTCAACACCCTCTCCTTCTAAATTGAGATATTTCAAAACATCATCAGAATTTGAAGTAGACTTACTTTGAAGTTGCGTGTCTGGTATGAAAGTTGCATGAGCATCTTCATTTAGTACCATGTGAGTCGGTTCAGGCAAAGATGTGGTGATATTTGCATCTCGATACATCATACTTGTATCAGTGTCAGCACTGCTCTCACGTTCTTCACTTTGTTCCCGACTTTCAAGGTGAAAGGTAGTAGCATCTTCATACTCATCTTCATAAGTATCTTCTTCGTGGAAAAATTCCGTATCACCATCAGGATTACCAAAATCTGCTAAGTCTTCAAATAACCTTGAGCCTGATCCGCCAAAGGCTTCCTGTCGGCTTTGTTGAAGAATAATACGAAGTCTTTTTGCTTCAGAAATTTGTTGTTGAGAAGGTTCATTTGGAGCAACACTTGCCTCTTTGCCTTTAGCTTTCCTTGCTTTCTTAGGCCTGCGGAGTGGTACTTCTTCCTGTCCTTCTTCAGTTTGGATCAGCTCATCTTCATCATCTTCATCAACAATTTGCATTTTTCCTGAGCTTTTATCTTTAGAAGCAGTTGATTGACGCTGTGAAACTCGTTTCTTGCGTTTACCTTTTTGCTTCTCTGAGGGTGGTAAATTTGCCCACTTAAATTGTGCGTCAATATCATTAAGCATCTCTTGGTATTTATCACTCTCTTTGATACCATCATTAATCATTGTGTCGGGTACTAGTGCAGGAAGTAATGCATACTTTGTGGAATTAGTGTCTGCATTCATTGAGAGAATCACATAATCATCATCTTTGGTGTGATAGAAGAAATTCCCGCGAGTGTCAATGGTTGGGTCATTCTTCATAAAATGGTGGATAATGAGCTTGGTGAATCTCGGGAATGGAAGATGCACGGATTTCTTCTTCGTTCCAGTAAACTGATAACAAAATTCTTGCCAGAGAAGAAATGCATAGTCGACTTTTGATGCAGTATACAATCCCCAAAATAAGTGAGCATGTGGTGGTCTCATTGCATCGGTGCCCCTAGTTTTACCAGTGAGACACTTGACGATGATGGTGATAATTGCTTTCCAGGGTTGCCCTATGTGTGAGGTGTTAAATTGTGATGGGTTGTTAATTTCACCCTCATAATTCATGGCACGAATGACTCGAAGCACTTCATCATTCTTTGGGTTAGCCACAAATTGTTCTCCTTGTGCCAACCTAGGAAGCTTAAACAATTTCCGAAAAATGCTCAAGTTGAGTACCCTTGGTGTTTTGTTCAGTTCGAAAGAGATAGTCTTTTTAGAGAAAGTTGCAGTGTTCCAGAATTCATGCATGTAGACTTCGGGAACAGATGCAGTACGTCTGAGTGTGTCTCTTATGGGTGATATGTCTAGGATATCCGTGGCTATTTTGAAAGCTGGTAAAGCCGGGTCATAATCATCTTGTAATCTAGAGTTGTTCTCAGCATATGGAAGCCTATTACTGAGCGAGACAAGTTCAAGATCACGAAGTCCTTGTTCTTCCTCGGTGATTGACATTTTCCTGCTTTGATGACATATTCACAAATGATATACACAACATATGTAGATGTATTAAGTCTATGCCAAGTTTAAACACAGGAAAAATATCATTACACTTATTACCACAACATTCACACATACATCAGATGAACAAGGTCCTTACATTTAGCAATACACTTAGGATAATGACATGACTTCCAGTGATAATTTTATTCTAAAGAGATACCGTCCTAGCATTAGTTCTTAAAATATTTGGATTTTTTGGAGGTCATGACCAAAAACTCAGTAGGTTTAGGTTTGATTTCTACTAACACCTCAGTAGGTCTTGGTTTGATTTCAACCAAAACTTTAGTGGGTTTTGATTTAGTTTCAACCACTACGTCAGGAATTGTAGGATTATCCTCAACCCAAAAGATAGTGGGCTTGAACAAAGATGAAGCTTTGTCTGCCATGGCCTGGAAACAAAAACACAAGAAATTGACTAAGTAATTTGTATCTCTTTTGTTTACATAGGAATCAACTTATTTAAATAAGATGAACTTCTGTAATAAGAAACCATTCAAGTATTCTTATTAGATAAAAATTAACTTGTTTCAATAACACTTGGTTTCGTGTAAATGGCCCTAAAGTACTTAAACCTAAGGAGGAAGTAGTGCAAGCTAGGCCGAACTCATTAGATATTCTAAGGCAATTGCATAATCATAAGAGACCTAATTCCATCAAAATGTAGCAAACCATCGGAATCCTAACCAAACCATCGCAATGAATCAAGCATCGGAATCCTAAAGAAATAACATCCTATCGCAATAGCTAAGGTCATCGTAATCAGTACATTTCCATCGGAATAAATGAGAAGTCATCACAATATTACCCATCGCAATACCTAGTGCGAAGCCATCGCAATGACACATCGGAATGTGCCATCGCAACACGCCATCGCAATGAGCCATCGTAACGGCCATCGCAATGAGCCATCGCAACGAGCCATCGGAATGACCCATCGCAACGACCCATCGTAATGAACCATCGCAATGACACATCGCAATGAGCCATCACAATGAGCCATCGAAATGACTCATCGTAATAGCCCATCGCAATGAGTCATCGGAATGACTCATCGCCATGACAGGCATCGCAATGAAGTATCGTAATGTGCATCAAAATCCGTGACAGGGATTCGATCTCAAACTTTGACTTCTCGATCTGAAACTTAGGCAATGTTTTAGGAGATTCTGGGCAAAACCAATGTGTAATTATGCGTCCTTAACAAATCCCACCACTTAAAAACCACATTCATAGCAAAAATTACGAAACCCTAAATCATGGATAAGATCTAAAGTTCCTGTTTTGATGTTTTGAAATGAAATGGATTAAAGAGATTATCTTAACTAAGATAGAATACCTAGATGTTTATGCAGCAGGTGAGAAGTCAAGAATCACAAATCAACTTAGATGCTCAAGGTTCGTTAATGGCAGAGAGGATATGTGTTTGTGTGTTTTTTCAATAAAGATGGGAAGGAGGGGGGGGGGGGGGGGTTGGAGTTTTGACTTGGTGAAGATTGAACAAACACCCACCACTTTTGCAAAAAATGCAAAACTGGTCCCCCTATTTTAAAATGTTAGTTAAAGTTAAAGTTAAAGTTAAAGTTAACTTAACATACAATAAACCCGCTTCCAAACACGAACACAAATACTTAATGCCAAAAATTTTAATAACCTATGCAAGAGATACTTATATCACACAAGGCACTCATAGTATAACTGAAGATGAAGGGTAGCTAATATTTTTTGACAATCCTTTTTAACGACCAAATATGTTACCACGAAGAATTAATATTTGCTCCCCCTTAATCCCTGACCCGTTTTCTATTTAAAGAGCAGTAGTCAAAGATATTAAGGACACAACTATTAATGAGGACATTTGCCGGTTAAGTGATTTTATGGAACGATTCTGGTGGAAATAAGATTTCTCTTATTTATACAAGATAAGTGCACTGATACGTACACAAATTTGTGTTAGACCAAGTTATAAAGTAAACTTGATCCCTTACAAGGTTTAAAAGTAAACCTTGCCCGAGAAAATTAATTCCCGTTGTGAGCTAACGCTTTCAAAAGAAATACGTGACTTTAATACGAAAAACGGGTTGCAGTCTGAAATAACTACAAGCCATAATGGGCATGTTTTAAAACTTGTACAACTTTTATACGGACTCTATTTATGGCGACGTGTCAATATTAATCGACATTTCTAAAGCCGTAAATATTACCGTACTAAAAGACATGCCCGATTTGAAATTAAAATAACAATACTTTTGGATTTTCTTGATTTTAAATTTTTTATAGATTTTCTATGTTTTATATTTTTTATGGATTTTCTATGTTTTCTATTTTTGTATTTTGCTTTTGATGGTTTAAGTATGTACGATAATATACAAGATCACGATCAAAGGATACTCGAGAATAGTTTACCAGTACTATTCTGCAGATTCTTCTGCCAACTCCTTAAGTGTCGCTGGTGAAAATGATTTCATGCCTAGCTTTTCGATCAAAAACTCGATGCGTCCTCGATCTAAGGACTTTGTGAATATATCTGCCAGCTGATACTCAGTGTTGACGAAGTATAGTTCGATCACTCCATTTTCCACTTGCTCCTTGATGAAGTGGTAGCGGATGTCAATGTGCTTTGCTCGAGAGTGTTGAACGTAGTTGCAGCATAGAGCGATTGCACTTTTGTTATCACAGTACATCGGGATTTTGTTGAATCCAAGACCGTAGTCAGTCAATTGTGACCTCATCCAAAGAACTTGAGCACAACAACCGGACATAGCAATGTATTCAGCCTCAGTACTTGATATCGCAGTGCTTTTCTGCCTTTTTGATGCCCAACTAACAAGTCTATCTCTAAGAAGTTGCACACTGCCAGAAGTGCTACGTCTGGTATCTTGACACCCGGCATAGTCTGCATCTTCATATGAAATTAGTGCAATAGAGGAATCCTTCGGATACCACAGACCACGATTAAGTGTTCCTTTTAGATACCGAAAGATCCTTTTCACAACATGTAAGTGCTTTTCGGTAGGCCGAGCCTGATACCGGGCACACATGCCTATAGCAAATTGCAAATCAGGCCTGCTAGCAGTCAGATAGAGAAGGGTGCCGATCATTCCACGGTAATGTTTAGGATCGACAGCTATCCCTTCCTTATCTTCATCTAACTTGGATCTCTCCAGCATTAGAGTATCCACGGGGTCACAGTTTTCAAAGTGATATTTCTTTAAGGATTCAAGAGCAATTTTGGATTGATTAATAAAGATGCCTCTGGGATTCTGAGAAATTTGCAACCCTAAGAAAAATGAAATTTTTCCCATCATCGACATCTTAAAGCGTGTGGACATAATTTTCTCAAAACGGTCAGACAAACGTTGATTAGTAGCAGCAAATATTATATCATCAACATAAATTTGTACCAGTATCATGTCGTTGTCCTCCTTGAGAATGAATAATGTGGGGTCCACTTTGCCTTTGGAGATGAGATACGTCGATAAGAGATCATACCACGCGCGTGGAGCTTGTTTCAACCCGTAAAGAGCCTTCTTGAGCTTATACACATGATTAGGATACTCTGAATTGACGAATCCATTCGTCTGGCTTACATAGACATCTTCCCTTAATTCACCATTGAGAAATGCCTTCTTAACATCCATTTGGTAGACGATCATATTCATGTGAGCAGCATAAGCAAGGAATAGTCTAATTGCCTCCAATCGTGCAACAGGAGCAAAGGATTCTTCAAAATCGATACCCAAAGCTTGTTTGTAACCTCTAGCGACCAATCTAGCTTTGTTTTTCAGCACATTACCTAACTCATCGAGCTTAACCTTGTATACCCACAACAGTGTCAAGATTTCAACGTTGCTGGGTAACGGAACTAATTCCCACACTTCAAGACGTTGGAATTCATTAAGTTCCTCTTGCATGGCTTAAATCCATGATGATTTGGTCATGGCTTGTTGCCAGTTTTTAGGTTCCGTGTCTGAAAGAAATGCATCAAAATAGCAATATAATGCATGTTCTTAGAGTTGATGGCGTGTTAAGACTGGTCGATCGATGTCACCAATAATATTGCGGATTGGGTGATCCTTTGTCCATTTAGTGTTGTGAGTTTCAATCCGTGGTGGTCGGGAGTGAACGATTGCAGGAGCTTCCTCTAAGGTAGACGCACCGGTAGGGTCATCAGGTATATGTGAACCAAAGAAGGGAAGCTCTTGTAAGTGAGCATATTCCAGATCGTGATCATATAGTTCCTCTTCAACATCATTAGGAACGAGTGGGGGTGATGATTCAGGTGTGGTTTGAGAATTGGTGGGGGATGGGACATCATGTTCAAGAGTAACAGTAGATGCCTCGGATAGATTTCCATTATCTTGAGCAACAACTACGGGAATCGGAGCTACTGCTGCAGTTGCTGGAGAATCATTACTCTGTGGATCGAAGAATTCATCAAACATAGGTTGAAATAATTTATCCCACTCGGACCTTGTTGGTGGTAAAAATGATGGAGAAGTAGGATTGTTGGGAGTTAATCCGGAACTGATTGTACCGGTTCCCATCTCGTGTAATGCGGGTTCAGAGCTGTGTTGCTTAGAAGCCATCGCTGTCAGCTCATCAAAATCGACATCCAAAGTTTCTACAATCTTGCCGAGACGACGGTTATAAATCCGGTAAGCTTTCTTTGCAGGCGAGTATCCAATGAAAATTCCAATATCAGCCTTCGGTTGAAGTTTTCCCAGATTCTCACTATTTGTATTTGGATAGCAAAGTGCACCAAACACATGAAGATATGAAATATCGGGTTTGTGTCCATGAAGTAGCTCATATGGAGTTTTACCATGACGTTTGCGAATGATTGAGCGGTTTTGGGTATAACATGCGGTTGCCACTGCTTCAGCCCATAAGAATAAAGGAGCATTTGCATAAATCAACATAGTTCGAGCAGCTTCCATAAGTGTACGGTTACGTCTTTCAACGACACCATTTTGTTGTGGAGTGCGAGCCACAGATGTTTCATGAGAGATACCAACCTTTTCATAATAATTTCGAAGAGTCTGATTAACGAACTCAGTGCCGTTATCAGTCCGAATGCGGCGAACTGTAGCATTACGACGTACTTGGATCATCTTTAAGAAAGTAATGATATACTCTGGTGCTTGATCCTTGGATGCTAAAAGCTTTACCCATGTAAACCGTGAGAAATCATCCACGATAACGAGGATGTATTTTCTACCACTCACACTAGCTGTACGCATTGGCCCACAAAGATCCATGTGCAAAAGATATAGTGGTTCTTGGTTGGTGTCTTCTGCTTTAGGTTTGTAAGATTTCTTGGTGCTTTTCCCCAATGAACACGCGGAACATAAATGATCCTTGTCGAACTTAAGTTTTGGAAGACCACGAACAAGTTCGTTTCTAGCCAAATGGTTAATAGCATCAAAGTTAAGATGAGATAACCGTCGATGCCACAACCATGACTTGGTCTTAGATGCTTTGGAGAGTAGGCAAACAGGAGAGGCGGTCATCATGTTTTGAATAGACAAAGTGTAGAGATTATCCCCTCGAGAACCCTTTAACAAATCATTTCCTGCAAGATCGCGAATGAAGCAAGTATGTTGTCGAAAGGCCACTTCAAGGTTAGAATCGCAGAATTGTCCTACTGAAAATAGATTGTGACCAAGTCCCTCCACATAATAAACCCTTGAAATCGTGACATTCCCAATTTGGTATTCACCATAACCCATAATCTTTTCAATATGGTCGTTGCCGAATTTTATCGTTCCTAGAAACTTGCTGACGAAATTTTTGAGCATCGAGCGGTCTCCAGTCATATGTTTGGAGCACCCCGAGTCCAAATAACAAAGAATAATTTGGACGACCTGAAAATTTTACCAAACACAGACGATGTATCAGATTCTAATTGTTCTTCTGAGTTAGCAGGTACAGATACAGTTATCTTAGATTTGCTATCAGACGAAACTTTAGGTTTCCATATTTTCTTACTAGTGGTTGGCTTAGATTCTAGTTGTCTAGTATTCTGAGGTACTTTTTGACTGGGGACATTACCACTGGTAGGCACAGTAGTGGGAGCAGACCTAGTTAAAGGGTGCTTTTTCCATTTCTTAGTGCTAGTGTTCCTATTTAAAGGACGCTTAGACCTAACTTCCGTGGATGTGATCCTAGTTAAAGGGCACTTAGTTCCATTTGCAGTAAAGGTCCTACCAGTGGGTTTCCATTGCCACCCAACTTGGGTAAATTTCTTCCCTATTGGAGTCCATTCAAGATTGTTCTTAATAGCATGCATTTCATTCACGTGATCAACAAGGCATAAATCATGACGCTGAGAAAACATGCATTCATTACAATTCCAACATTTCGCATTAGAATTCACATTTTGCTTAGGTTTCCACTCATAAAGAGGACCTTTTGTCTTAGCTACATGATTCTTTTTATTTAAAACTAAAATAACGTTCCTAGGGTGCACTTCTATTTTCTTCTTCTCAGTCCTATTAGTGGAAGGCTTGATCCTATCTTTCTTTCCTCGAGATCCTTTAGCCTTAGTGGACACAGTTACTCCTGTAGAAGCCAAGGGAACATTAGTTACAGATTTTAAAGGTGCCTTACTTGATGGTGTCAGTGACGGTTTTGCTCCTGGGGTCTTATTGAATGGTGTTACAACAATGGGTCGATTAGTGAGTAGTGCAGGACCCAGTTTTCCTGTGTATTGCAAGTATGCTAAGCAATATTGAACACGCTTAATATATTCATGAGCTGAATAGTAGTAACTGCTTGAGGGATCTAACGCATACAAATCATCTAAAATATCCCTAACAAGATCTACATGCTTAGTTGCATTCCTCATATAATCATCGTAGGTAACCGGGTTTTTCTTATGGAGCGGGTTCTTATAAAGCACTACTGACTTGGTTGTTGGAGCACTAGAGGACGGTGCAGAGTTGGTAGCTAAGTTATTAACAACTTCTTGTCGGGTGAGAAGAAGTGTCTCCTTTAACTCGGCCAAAACCATGTTTTTGTCTATGACCTGAATTTTTAGGTCAGAGGTTTCCTCACATTTCTTGTTCAGTTTGTCAATTAAAGACTTTCGCTCTGTCGCATTAAACGCGAGGTGTTCTTCTATTGAACCAGAAATTTGTGAGTCTCCCTGCCTTACTTGTTCACGCTCTCCTAGTATAGAATTAATTCTATTTTCTAGGACATGATTCTTAGCCTCTGCAGCCTCTAGTTCCGTTTTTGTTTCTAGTAATTCTCTCTTAAGTCTCATCATCTCTTCTTCTAAATTCTGAACCATCTGAATCATCTTGTCACTTGTCTCAACGGAGTTTCCACCATCATTTAGTTTTGAAAGAGTTTCATTTTTAGATTGATTCTCAATTTCAAGAGATATAGAATGTTGTTGAAGCTCGTTAAAACTTTTTGAGAGTGTATTATACGAATCTTGAAGCTTTAAAAATTCAGTGTTGGATTCATGACAAGAATGATTTTCTACAGTATTCACATGTTCAACAGTATTCACAGATTCATGCACATCATCACAAATATTCACAGTAGATGAAATTTCATGAGTATATTCAATAGTAACAACTTGCATCACTTCGAGAGACACCATATGTTCTAAAAAGCGGTCATTTTCTGATAAAATCTTTTCCTTTTCAATTAAGTGTTGTTCATAAGCATCATCCATTTGATTAAAAACTTTTTGAACTTCACCAATTTCAAAGCTTAAATTACACGCTAGATCATAGACTCCTTGTTTAATATGGTCCACAAACGGAACGATCGCTTCTTCAAACACCATTTTCATGTGTTCGAACGCCCATTCTCCAGAGGTTTAAGCCGTTGAAGTCGTACATTCCAAGATGACCTTGTCAAAATCGGTAAGGTATTGCCCAATCTCTTCCAAGGTGAGCTTTACCGTACTAACCGGGGGAAGATTCTTAGGAATTTCCTTTGGTTTGTCCGAGTTGACAAGTGTAGGAATTATACTAAGGCATTCTCTAGTTGGCATGAAAGTGGATGTTTGGAGAGTTCTCTTTTTCATATTAAAACGAATTCTAAGATCTATTGTGGCATTTTTTGCATTCATTGAAGCATAATCATATTCAGGATATGTAGAAAGTAATTTTAACTTCTATTCATCATATGGTGTCATAGAATCACTTGAGAACACTATCGGATCTAATACCAATCCTAACTTTGTTGCATCATAAAGTCGTGGGTTGTGGTTAAGCGCTTGCTTTGCATACCCCGGGTTAGGTGGTAAGTCTATAAGACGCGATAGATTGAACTCTTTCAATGATGCATGAAACAAGTGTACTAGATGTGAAGCGGCATATTGTTTTAAAAGCTTAATTTCCGTTTCTTTTATTCTTTCAGACGTCTTAATTTCCATTTCAAGCTGTTTGGACTCAAGAATTTCAAAATCCGTTTGAAGTTGTTGAAAATTAGTAACGACTGACTCTTTTTCTTTAAGCTCATTCGAAAGATTTGCTCTTAAACTTTCAATTTCTAGCAGATTGTCCATTTGAACTTTCCTAAACCTATCAAATTCAGGATTGGTTAAGGTAGTGGACATAGGAGTCATTTCCAAGGTTTTAACCTTGTCCTTATGCAAAGCAAGCTCGGCAGATAAAGTCTGATTAGCATTCAGGGTTTCAAGGATCGTACTATTCATTCTGCTAAGCAAAGATGCCGGGACACTAACCAAATCAGGTTGAGCAGACGAATTAATAGTCGTAAGAGCTCCCGGTTGTGGTTCACTCAAAGTCTGAGGACTTGCAATGTTATTGCTATCATTGTTTGTCTCGTCGATTGAGTTACTAACCACTGGAGGCTGTTCCGAATACTCAGACATTTGCTCAACTTGATAAGGTACAATGCTAGTATCTGTAGCAGTAGTTGGTACCTCAGAAATGGTATCAACTCCATAGAGTGAAAGGTTTGCCATAAGAGCTGCTTTGGCGGTGTTAAGATCATCACAATCCGAGTCATATGCATCCAAATCACCACTTTGATATGCAGCATTGTTGGTGATGACTGTTGTGAGACCATCAGTTTTTGCTACTCCCGGATCTGCAAGGAATGCCAATTCTTTGTCATCAAGCTCACGACCTTGGTCTTGAGCATTCACCAGGTAAATCTTCTCCTTAAACCATGTGTCGTCCCTTCTCCTCTTAGGCTGCTTGCATTCTCGGGCCATGTGCCCTTCCCCTTTGTAGTTGTAGCAAATAACCACCTTCATTTTACCAGTGCTGTTAGCCCTTGTAGCAGTAGTATTGGATGAACGTGCACCAGCAGTAGACGAATTTGATCTCCCTTAAAGTGGTTGCACCATAACCCTTCCGTCCTGAATTGTTGCCTGTTGTCGAGAGTTAGACGAGTTCCTTAACTGATTGTTAGTTGTTGCTGAACCTCGGTAACCTCGTTTGTTCAAAGTTTGACTTAAATATGCAGACATTAGAGCAAGGATTTCATTAGGGTTATCTCCTTGTCTAAATTCAGGGACAGGGATGTCATCTTCACAGTACAATGCTGATGCTGGTAGAGCAACAAACTGATTGGTTGGAGCACTTACTTGATGTGAGAAATGAGGTTGAGGAGCCTCGAGTTGTGGATAGGTACTAGCAAGGTTTGTGGGAGGTTGATACGGTGAATACTGGTGTGAAGCATAAGGTAATGGGTGTGAATCTCCTTGTGGTGATGATGTTGCTGGTTGGTGATAAGATGTTGGTGGCGGTGGCAGAATCGAGTACTGTGGAAAGCTTGGTGTTTGATACACAGGTTGATATGAAGATTTATGTCCTAAATCAAGCTGAGAGTTGTGGTATGACTGTGTGGGATGGTGTGCCAATAATGCCATGGGTTCATGATAAGGTCCTTGAGAAGTTCGGTTTTGGATCACATGCTTCTCATGTTGTTGTAAGAAAGCATAGAGTTGATCTAAATTGGACTTGTGTAGATCACGAATCATTTTGACATCAGTCACATATTGACTCCATTCAGGGGGTAGTGTGTTCAAAAACTTGGTGTTTAACTGAAACTGTTCAATCCTTAGATTATAGACATTCATGTCATTCATCAAAGTGGTAAAACGCCAATAAAAGTCATGAAGTGTCTCCCCTGGAAGGTATGTGAATCTATCAAACAAATCATATAGTTGACACTCTCGTTCTTGCTTTGTGAGAGATGTCCCTTGTAGCAAAACCACAAGTCGATCCCAAAGATTCTTTGCTACTGTATGTTCACTCACCATTCTAAATATATCGGGCGGAAGGGCTTGAAGAATTGTCTGAACAACCCTTTCATCGGCATCTGTAATGATTTTATTGGCATCAGTTAACTCAAGATACTCCCTTGGTCTTGTCACATTGTTGACGGTAACCTCTCCCCAATCTAATGGTCCTTTATCAATTGATTGAAGCATAAGTCGACCATTTATTTGCCCATGATATATGTTCTCATACGGCCTTGCCATGCTTCAAATAGATCTTTGATGAGCAAAGGCGGGCGAGTATCGGTACCCGAAATGATCGATATATCGGTGAGTGAAGTCATAGTTGACATAAATGAATGTGAATTCATTTTGTGATCCCTTGAAAAAAGATTATCAAAGATGATCGAACAATGAAATAAGGTTATGAGTTTTTTGTGTTGTTAACTAAAAGATATTGTTATCTTGTTGTAGTGTTTGCTTTTGAACTTTTCCAAATTACCAAATTAAATGCCAAATAGAAGAAAATCCACTAAGTATCTAAAACAAGTTCTGTCGCAATGTTCCTGCTGTCGGAATACCTAGATCGGAAAGTCTTACTATCGGAATGCTTAGATCGTAATGCAAAGCTATCGAAATGATTCAGATCGCAAAGCTCAGATCGCAATGTAACCTTGTCGGAATGATGATGGTATCGGAATGCCTAGATCGCATGCAAAGTTGTCGAAATGCTCAGATCGCAAAGTCTATCGGAATGCTCAGATCGCAAAAGCTATCGGAATGATTCAGATCGCAAAGTAGCTGACAAAATTTAAGCAGAGTAACGACTTAAAAACCTTCCTTATACCCGTCGGAATCTCAGATTGCAAAGTACGATCGGAATGCCAGATCGGAATAAGTAATAAAACCCAACTATCGCAATGTAGAACCAAACCCTTTCCGATGGTAATGGTTATTGCGATGGAAGCCCACGTTTAACTTGTACTTTCCGATGGAAGTTTCTGCTTGAATTTCGGAATGAAGAACACAAACCTTTTTTGCACTTTTGATCCAAGAAAGATGATGTTTTAATGAAAACCAAGATACCAAGAACACTCTTAAGCACGAATCCCTATGTTACACTACTTTAAACTACGATCAAACACAAAAAAATTTTGAAGATTTCGGCAAAAACACACTTATACTATACGAATTGTTTAGAAAACAATACGCAACACAAAAACAAACCTATATCTCATCCCATGCTCTGATACCAATTGTAGAACAATGATAATCTTTGTGAAACAAGAGAGAAAGTTTTAGATGAAAAATTATAATTAAACTGAGAATTGAAAGAAACTTATATATTGAAATGAAAGAAATAAACAACCAACACCTCTTTCCATGATGGAAAGAGGTTTAAATACCCCAAGTCCTTAATGGACTTGGGCTTCCGGCCCATGAACATGCTCATGGGTCGGGCTATTTAATAAATGAGACTAAACATAACTACGAGCCTATAACTACATTGTTGGAGTGACCGAGACTTTCTAAATGCGTAAAACGTATTTCTAACAATCAATAGCAAGGTTCGTAACAGTATCTAACAAAGAAGATGAACATTATCAATGGTGAGTTTTATTAATATGAGTGAATTGGATTACAAATGGTGAAGAAAAGTACAAAAGCTGTAACTAGCTTCAAACTAAAGCTATTTACTAAAATTTAGAGGAAATTTCTAAGAATTTTAGGAAAAATGAAGTGTGTATGTGTGAAGAGGAGCATGGGTGAGTATTTATAGGCAGTTAGGGGAGATGAGAGTCTATTTGGGGAACGAATGACAACTTTTGACAAGATGGATACAAGTAATTCGTCCAATTATGATAAGTGGATTCGCGTTTGTATTTTAAGAATGAATTTGGGCGTTTTCGTTCTAGGCCACGACAATATAATTGGTTGGTACCATTAGCTTCGTCTCAAAGAGTAGATCAACTTTCATGTAGAACACTTCTCCTAAATTGGCTTGGATTATCTAGAATTTGTTGTTGAATAAATCTGCCACGTGGATCATTGTTATTGGTTCTAGTGGCCATGTTGGGATTGATAATAAAATTGGTAAAATGGATATAGTATTAATGGTGGTGGTAGTAAATGATTGAGGGTAATTGCTAGTGGGTATTTATTAGGTAATAACTGGGACAGGGTAATTAATAGGGTAGAGTAATAAATGGTTTGGGGTTTAATCCGTGTGAAGGGAATGGTGAGCTGCCATTGGTCCTTAAGTTATAGGTGTTTGTATTTTTTGCTAGTTTACACTATTAGTCCCTCTATTCTTCAAATATTAATCTTAAACCTTTTCCTTTTAGAATCTTCACCTTTTGCTCTCAAACTTTGATTCTTTTGGCACTTTTGGTCCTTTTGACTTGTCGTTGACTTTTTCTTCATAAAATGTCCGTGAAATACCATGTTTTCTTCGTTTTTGTCTTTTTGTACCAATTTCACAACAAAACACAAAACCATGCGTAATTCTGACTTTTACGTTTATTTATTTACATTTTGGTTTGGTTTTTGCTTGTTTTAAGTGGTAAAAGGGTAAGTGTTTACACACTTATCAAATGCCCCTACACTTGACCATTGCAATGCCCTTATGCAATGTACGATTTAAAAGCACGGATTTATATTTTTCTCATAATTAACCCATCTTGGCCTTTATTAGGATATATACATACTACGACCCTATACTACACTTATGAAAACTTATTTGAGCAAAAAGATAAAAGATTTTTAAAGGAATAAAAAGATATACAATTTCACTTTATTTATTTACTTAAAATTGTTACATGGAAGAAACTCGTAAAGAAATCAATAAATTTAATAGGGCTTTTGGTATCATGAATATTTATCACCCTCAAGTTTCACGTTCCCCATACCGAGAGTAAAAATGAGATCATTGTCATTCATAAGTAAAAGTGCATCGACTTATTCATAAAAATTAATTGTGGTAACTATGTACTCCCACTTATTAATCCTCTAAACCGGTTTTATTTGAGCAAATTTCTTGAGAGTAATTTTGTCATTATATGGCGTGAAATATAAAAAATGTAAAATCTAAAAATAAGGAAGCATATCAATAGTTAACCATCTCACCAGTTACATGAAAAACCGGCCACGATTAATATAAGTCTGTATCAAAGTCTTAAGTCGACCATCTTATGCGTGCTAAAGTTATGTCATGCTTAGATAAGTGGCCACTTACTCGCTAATAAAAGAAAAATAAGACTCACGCAATAAATTATATCCTCCGCCTTTTTATGACCTTGAATTCTCGATCCCACAACCCGTCAAGGTAATATTGCACTGGAAAGTAACTACCAAATTCCCACAACCCTTGTGAGAGCACTATTGGAATTCATAGCCACCTTACACATCACTGCCCCCCTTTTTGGGAGTCTTTATTATAATAACAATAATAATTTTTTTACTAACCAGTATATTCTTTTTTCACCGCTCATATTTTTCTTTATTCCTCACAAATAAATTAACACCAGCCAAATAGTAAGCATGATAAAAGTCTAGGACACATAAAACGATCTAAACTTAGAACTCCAAGACGTACTCATTTTCACCACGAATGATTAGCCAAAAATGCATAAGAGACTAAAAATAAGAAAAACCGTTATTAACATATATACTTGCGTTGACAAGAAAGTAAAGGTTACCGATGGGAGTATAATAGCCACACATAATTTCTATGAGGTGTATCTAGCCCTTTATACTTTATTCAAACTCTATCATTTCTCATTCTCCACAATATAAAATCTCAAGTAATGAGACTCGTGGATGCTTAGCCTAATAAACCAAATTAACGATTTACATGGTTAAGGATACTAGCTAGAGTAAACTTGAATAAGTAATCTCGGGTTGAGTCAAAATATTCACGACGGGCCTAATATGTCAAAGACGTCTAAACTCGTTAAAACCATATCCTTTATTCACTTTTTCCTTTTGACTTTATGTTTTTTGAAAGACTATAATAGGAATATATACATACGATGAAAGAAATACGGAAATAAAGGAAAATACTACTAGGCCAAAATAGATCAAAAATCTGAAAAATATCGAAAAATATAATTTGCCAATTTTAATTAGGACATATTAATGGAAACGCACTTTACTTCGATAGAAGTCTCCCCTACACTTAAGATAAACATTGCCCTTAATGTTTAAGAATGTGGAAGAAAACTCCCCTACACTTGGTACATTGATTTCGTTGGTTAAATCAAGCTAAGGAAGAGACGACTAAAGTGACTTCAATTTAGTCGTTATCAATAGAAGATTAAAAATCACAATAGATTTGGATAGAATCGGTATCTCGGGTACACGGGATCACAGGTCGCCTTAATAATCACCAAAAGTGAAATGTTATCGATGAAATCCCTACACAATCACCACAAAACAACACGATATTTGGCTCCCCCTGTACACTACTCCTCAACTACACTTATTGGCGGAAAAACTAAGGAAATCTAACCTAGTTATATGATGCTTGATTTTATTCCAGGAGTCTCTAGCTCGACTCGATTCACCGAATTAATTATCCTTGGGCAATGTTTTGTGAACCGGGACCATCTCATGGGAGATGTCCTCTCCAAAGTACCACTTAACACGTTCGTCATTAACCTTAAAACTGGGCCCATTTGGTTGAGTTAGCTCAATGGTGCCAAATGGAAAAATTTGGTCCAGAGTGAAGGGACCGGACCAACGGCTCGTAAGTTTGCCCGACAATATTTTCATCCGAGAGTTAAAGAGTAAAATTTGATCACCGACGTTGAACTCTCGGTTCCATCGGCTCGTAAGTTTGCCCGACAATATAATCGTCATTCCTAAGTTCATTAAGCTCATTGAGTTGGATTTTTCTATTGCCATCGGCTTTTTTTAAGTCGAAATTAGCCCATTTTAAGGCCCAATATGCCTTACGCTCCCACTCAATGGGGAGGTGGCATGCTTTACCGTGAACAAGACGATAAGGAGTACATCCGATTGGAGTCTTGTAAGCGGTACGGAGAGCCCACAATGGATCGTCTAATTTATCGGACCAAGAAGCACCATGCTCTCCTACGATACGCTCTAAGATTCGCTTAAGTCCATGGTTGAACACCTCGGCTTGAGCATTAGTTTGAGGATGATACGCGGTGGAAAGTCGGTGTGTAACACCATACTTAGCCATGACTCGTGTCAATTGATCATTACAAAATGAGTCCCACGATCACTAATAATAGCATGAGGTACACCAAATCTAGCAAATAATTGCTTTAAGAAGTTTACTACAACTCTAGCGCCGTTAGTAGGCAAAGCCTTAGCTTTAACCCACTTAGAAATATAGTCGACGGCTACAAGGATGTACTTATTTCCTTTAGACGAAGGAAATGGCCCCATAAAATCGATGCCCCAAATGTCGAAGATATCACATTCTTGAATGAAATTTGGAGGCATCTCTTCTTTGTGAGTGAAATTTCCATGACGTTGGCAAGCATCACGATGCTTCACCATCTCATGTACGTCATGATAGATGGAGGGCCAATAGAATCTGGAGTCGAAAACTTTTTTAGCAGTGTAGTTTGGGCCAAAGTGACCATCGGTAGGTCCTTTGTGACAAGCCTTAAGGATGTGTAAGGCCGCTGGCCCATCGACACAACGTCGGATAATTTGATCCGCACACTACTTAAAAATATAGGGGTCGTCCCAATAATAGTGCTTAATATCATTGAAAAAATTTTACGTTGTTGGGACGATAACCCTTCGATAAGAACTCCACCCGCCAAATAGGTTGCAATGTCCGCAAACAATGGGGAGTCATCCTCTTTAAAGTGAATAGACATTAAAGCCTCGAGAGGGAAAGATTCAATAATTTCCTTATTTGGTAATTTCCCTTGGTAAGGATCCTCGAGTCTACTAAGGTGATCTGTGGCTATGTTTTCGGCTCCCTTTTTTCGTGAATTTCGATTTTAAATCCTTGTAAGAGCAAAACCCAATGAAGAAGTCTCGGTTTAGCATCTTGCTTGGTCCACAATTATTTTTAAGCGGAGTGATCGGTGTAGATGATAGTAGTGGAAAGCACAAGATAGGGGCGGATTTTCTCAAAAGCATACACTACAACTAAAAGATCTTTTTCGGTAGTGGTATAATGCAATTGAGTCGCCGTCAATGTCTTACTTGCATAATGAATGTGTTTGAAATGCTTATTAACTCGTTTTCCCAAGATCGCTCCTACCGCGAAATCACTAGCATCACACATAAGCTCGAAAGGTAACTCCCAATTTGGAGAAACTAAGACGGGTGCCTTAGTTAATTTTCCTTTAAGTATTTCAAAAGATTCTAAACATTCGGGAGAAAAGATGAAAGGAGCATCCTTTTCTAAGATATGAGTCATAGGTCGGGCTATTTTAGAGAAATCTTGAATAAATCTTGGATAAAAACCCGCGTGACCTAAGAAACTCCTAACTACTTTAATGGTTGTATATGGAGGCAATTTAGCAATAACGTCGACTTTAGCACGGTCGACTTCACTAACGTCTTTAGAAATTTATGACCTAAAACGATGCCTTCTTTTACCATGAAATGACATTTTTCCCAATTTAGAATGAGACGAGTATCTTCACATCGTTTAAGCATACGTTCTAAATTGGTAGGGCAGGAGGATAAAGAATCTCCAAAGACAAAGAAATCATCCATAAAGACTTCCATAGTTTGTTCAACCATGTCATGGAATATTGCCATCATACACCTTTGGAATGTCACGGGAGCATTGCATAAGCCAAATGGAATTCTTTTGTAAGCAAATGTTTCATAAGGAAAAGTGAATGTGTTTTTCTCTTGGTCTTTAGGATTGATTGGAATTTGGAAATATCCAGAAAAAACGTCTAAGAAGCAATAGTATTCATTACCCGCTAAGAGCTCGAGCATTTGATCCACAAAAGGAAGTGGGAAATGATCCTTACGAGTGGCATCATTGAGTTTACGATAGTCGATGCAAACTCGTCAACCCGTGACAAGTCTAGTAGGAATTAACTCATTGTTTTCGTTGGGAACAACGGTTATCCTACCCTTTTTAGGCACACAATGGACCAGACTAACCCATAGTGAATCCGAGATAGGTTAAATCATGCCGCCATCGAGAAGTTTGATAACTTCTTTCTTAATGACTTCATGAATTTTAGGATTTACCCTTCTTTGAATTTGAACCGCGGGTTTAAAGTCATCTTCCATGAGAATTTTATGTGTGCAAAAATTCGGATCAATTCCGCGGATGTCGAAAATTTTCCAAGCAATTTCTTTTTTATGTTTTTTAAGAACTTCAATAAGCCTAGATTTTTCATCCTCTTTTAAGTCCTTAGCAATATTTAAAGGTAACTTCTCAACTCCTTCTAGGAAAGTGTAATCTAGATGAGAAGGTAAATCTTTAAGCTCTAAATCTAGAGGATTTTTGGTGGAAGGCTTAGTCAAATTTGGATCATCGTTTGTAACTTCCTTAGGAGAAGGTGGAAAAATATGATCTTCATTGAGAAGTCACTCAATGGTACGAATGTATTTTTCCCAATCGATAGGAGAATCATCATATTTTAAGTCCACATCTCCTAAACTTGCTTCAAATTCTTCTAAGAGAAAGTCACTTGCTCCAAATGGAGTCAAGGAAGGAGCAATGGAAGCTACGGTCTCAACACTAGTGTAAAACGCCCATGCTTTTACCGTGAATAGTACCCATATAATCGTACGTACATGATTAAAACTTTCCTTTTATAACATGTTTACGTTTCACGAATATCAATTACAAGTATTGCGTATGTGTTATTACACGATAAGTATTTAAGCATACTAAGCCACGATAATTATTATCAACAATAATTATAATCACAAACATGAAATCATGAACATAAATAATCACGAACGTATTATTATGTAGTTACGTAATTATTATTACGATTACGTATAAATATATATTATAACACGAACAATTAATAAATAAGCCACGTAAACACGACCACGGGAACACGTAATATTTTAGAACACGGAAAACGTTGGGTTTCCCCTTGTGGGCCCCACATACCCCCGACAAGACAAAGAAAAGGGGCCAAGCCCACTTTTACTTTTACTAAAAAGGGAAAAAGGAAAAACATATTTTCATATTACAAAAGATTTAGAAAATTACAAAACCCTAGCCTCCCTTTTTTCCTTCCCTTTGGCCGTCGGTTTTAACACCACAAGGAGAGGATGTTTGTTGATCTTGGTTGATTAAATTCAAGTGTGGTTTTCGTGTTATTTTCATCCAATTGTTTCACGCATTGGTAATCCTATAATCTTTTCTTTTTAATTATTTTCATCCAATTGTTTTCATGGGTTTATTAAAAACTAGTAATTTAAACATGTAAATCTAATCACGAGGTAATAAACATGGTTTCTTTTGGGTTGTTTGGTTCGGCCGACGCAAGGAACCAAGAGTTGAAGCTCTCGGTGGTCTACGAATCACCACCAGCCGAGACCCCACGGTCTCGGTGTGGTTTTGTGTGTCTCGGCCGCAAGGAACAAGGGACCCCGACGCATGTCGGGGTACCGTTTGGTTTGATTAGGTCTCGGCTGAAAACCAACAAGCACCACCGGCCCAAGTCGGTGGCTAATATGATCAAGCAGGGGGAACTCAAGCCGCGGCAGCGGCTAGCCGAGAACCAAGGGAACCACCGGCTTAAGACGGTGGCATTTTTTTTTACAAAACAGTGGCAACCGGCCAAGCCGATTCGCCACTGTTAAGGGGATGTTTGTTTGGTCCAGTTCAAGGGTAAACATGTTCCGGTTCACGACATGTTTTATTAAAATAATACATGGATTCGTTTTATCATTTTATTTTACAAGCTTAATCATTTTTACAAGTTTATTTATTTACAAGATTAATTAAATTAATTTAACATATTATATAATTAATTTAATTAAAACATGACTTAGGTTTATTATTATTATTAATAATATATGATTTTAACCTAAGTATTTAATCATGAAATTTAAACTAAAGTAATTAATTAATTATTAAAACATGACATATAATTAATTACTTTGCATGACTTAGGTTATATTAATATAAATATTAGTACATGTTTTAACCTAAGTATTATACACTTTAATTTAATTAAATCATGCTATATTTAATTAAATATTATAACATACAGTCTATTTAATTTACATGTATTAATTAATAAACTATACTATTAATCACATGACTTAGAATATTAATCAGTAAAAACTTAAGCTTATCTTATTAGCTTAATAATCCAGCTTATTTCTAAATATGGAAACTTTCTATGTTTAGAAACTTATCTATTTTAGGCAGTAATCTATTTATGGAAACTTTCTATTTTTAGAAACTTATTTTTTTAAATAGCTATTCTATTTTTGGAAACTTTCTATTTTTTGAAACTTTCTATTTTTGGAAACTTTCTATTTTTGGAAATTTTCTATTTTAAGAAACCTGCTATTTTTAGAAAGTTACTTATTATTACACAACAACTATGATAATACAAGGAATACAAGTAATACTTAATCAGAATATACATAATACATGATAAATACACCATAACGTTAAAATTAGTAAAACAAGACATGAACATATAAAACAAGTTAGGACATGACAAAAAACCAGTTACGTACACAGTAATCAGAACACTTATACACGTATATTATTTATGTAGCATTAGTGAGATAGAAGTAGGACTCTCTTCCGTTCGTCTTCTTCGGTCACTACACATAAGGTACGGATTCTCCGTCCTTTCGGTATGGACATTGTTTCCTTATTAGGATTCCCCGTATGCAGCCAACTGTTTTCCCAGTATATGTTTTATATGTTTTGATTTGCTTATGTTTAATTAAATGCCTAAGCCATATACATGCATGTCCAGTTTCACCTAGTTATGGAGGTACCATAACCATATGTTAGCCCCAAAATATTGAGTCAAACAAGAATGTTCGGTCATAGTTTTCTATTGTAATATTTATTAGAACGTTGTAATAGATAGTTAAATAGTCGTGGTTCATGGGCTTGGATTTAAGCTACTTAAATCCCAAAAGACAAGCCCGGTCCAAACAATATAGCCCATTATGGTTACATGTAAGCCCGGCTATATAAGGCCCTTCCTAGCATGTTAGGAAGGGTGGATGATCATTAGTACTCTCATTATTCTAATCTAATATTCACCAAGTTAATCATATCTCTCTCTCTCTATTTTCTCTCACTACTTTCTCTCTCTAAAATTCATATCTTTTCCATCTCATTTCTTTAATCAATCATAATAATATGGGACAACATTTGGTATCAGAGCACTTATGGTTCTGATCTAACCAGAACCGGAAGGATCTTTCCAGGGAAAATCCAATAGATTATTAGAATTCCTTAAGAAACCGGGTCAACACATCATGAAGACAACTCATCATGGACCCAATGATGTGAAGCACAACCCTTTCCTAGCTACTCAGGCTTCTCTCAAAAGAAGTTTGTTTTATTGTCACGGAGATCAACACGACTTCTATTGACTTTCTCACTCCGATATAGTTGATATTGAATAGGTGGCATCTGCTCCAGCCTTCGACTACCAAAAGTGCACAAATCGAGTCTAGAGCCAAGAGATCAATCAAATCTCGTTAGGACACACGGATGAAGATAAAGAGAGTCCTACGCTATATCCTTGCGGTATTGCTAGAACACTCAGAGTAATACTACTTTGTATTCACAATGATGAGTGGAAATCCTTCAGTGTTAACATCAAACAGCACTGCGGTAGGTCATATGTAAGATTATTTATGAATTGAACATATGTAAAACTGAAAAGCAAGAGTGGTTTGATTCTGAATTGATTCTAACTCGTTTCAGGTTTCTACGCAATATCTTTATGGTCTTCCCAGAACACTCAGAGTGATATTCAAAGTGACGAATGGAAATCCTTCTAGCGTCAACATCAAACATCGCTACGGTAGGTGACTTGTGAGATTCTTATGAATCAAACTTGTGTCAACTGGAAAGCAACAATGGTAAGATTCTTAATAAATCAAACTTGTTCCAGGAATTTGAATTGACGACTTTAATCAAGCGGATATTTATCCAATTGATTCACTCTTTATGTTCGTAGTCTTGCTTTGAGACGGTCGAGTAAAGAGAACGGCTAGTACAGCCGCGAAACCCTGTCAAGGAGATTCTTAATTTAATCTACCTAATCACAGGTACGGTATTTAATATCATATAACGGTCTTCACCGAGTGGAGGTAAAACGCTACCGATTTAGGACGAATGTCAAAGCCATTTAGTCTGTGTCTATGTTTTGTCTCGAGAAGGTGGCGTCACGGTGTACTCAGCAAAGTCAAAGATTCATAACCACATATTCATGCCCAAAGACTTATTCAACAATTAATAGTGTGAGCATATGGATAAAGACACAAGATCGCAAGATGGCAAAGACAAGTCAAGAATGATTTGAAGATTTCAAGATATAAGACTAAGTCGAAAGACAATGACAAAGGCTCAAAGATCACAGCATGAAGAAACAAAACTACTGTTACGCGTTCAAGACTCATTTATGACGAAATTCATAAATGTCATTTGGAATCCAAATATCGAAGAGGAATGACCTCACATTGGGGGAGATTGTTAGCCTCAAAATATTGAGTCAGACAAGAATGTTCGGTCATAGGTTTCTATTGTAATATTTATTAGAATTTGTAATAGATAGTTAAGTAGTCGTGGTTCACGGTCTTGGATTTAAGCTTCTTAAAGCCCAAAAGAAAAGCCCGGTCCAAACAATATAGCCCATTATGGTTACATGTAAGCTCGGCTATATAAGGCCCTTCCTAGCATGTTAGGAAGGGTGGATGATCATTTGTAACTCAAATTTTCTCTTTCTAAAATTCATATCTTTTCCATCTCATTTCTTTAATCAATCATAATAATATGGGACAACATTTGATATCAATCGCCACGAGGTAGATTGTGTTTGGTTGTTTGGTTTTAGTTTGATTCGGTTGATTTTTCCATCTAAATCATCCTGAATTATTTTTTTTTTAGTTTTTTCGGGCTATAAAACTTGATATAATTCATTTATATCGATTTGGTAGGTATTTGGTTATGTTTTTGTGCTAAAAATCACAAGTTTTTGAGGTATTTTGATTGATTTTTGAGTTACGGTTCGTTAACTGCTTCAAGATCATTCCAAAAAAATAATATTGAATAAGGGTTTGTTATTCCAAAAAGTATATTTTCGGATAAGGGTTTGTTATTCCGAAGATTGACTTTTCTCTGAATTTAGTTTATTCCGAAAAAAATAGTATTCTGAAAAAGTCTTATTCTCCGAAAAAGCATCTATTCCGAAGAAGTTACGTATTTCCGAAATTTTCAGTTTATATGAAAAAGTGCATTATTCCGAAGATCTTTCTCTGAAAATATCACATATTCCGATGATAGTACTTATTCCGAAGATTCTCATTTCTCTTAAAATTTCACATATTCCGAAGATATCATTTTTTTCTGAAAATCCTCGTTTCTCTGAAAACATAAGTTATTCCGAAGAAGGTCCGTTTCTCTGAAAACATCCATTATTCCGAAGAAGGTTCAATTCTCTGAAAACATCCATTATCCCGAAGAAGGTTCAATTCTATGAAAACATCCATTATTCCGAAGAAGGTTCAATTTTCTGAAAACATCAATTATTCCGAAAATATTCAACTTCTCTGAAAATGTCAGTTATTCCGAAAAACCCAACTTCTCTGAAAATGTCAGTTTTTCCGAAAAAACCAAATTCTCTGAAAACGTCAGTTATTCCGAAATTATCCAATATTCCGAAAATTGAAGATTTTTGGTTTTTTGTGAAGACAATTTTTAGGGGATTTTAACATTGTTCACCGACAACAACAATCAAAACACATCTACTTAAGATCCATTTTCACTTCATCGATTTTAATTCTTTAGATATGGATTCTACTCAAGAGTATCGTGTCACAAACAACAATATCATGGTGGCGGGTAATAAAGAGAGACCACCAATGTTTGTGTCTGGTCGGTATGCTCAATGGAAATCACGTTTCATACGATACCTTGATACAAGACCCAATGGTGATGCCTTGAGGAAATGTATTACTCATGGACCATATATATTCAAGAAGATCACAATTCCTCCAAGACCAGCCACATATACTACTGATCCAATACCTGCAAGTGAACGTGATGAAACAAGAGCCGATCCCACACCTGAAAATTATGCTTGGCATGATGCGGAGAAGGAAGCCATCTATATGGTTCTAAGTGGAATTGGAGATGATATTTATTCCACGGTTGATGCATGTCCTACAGCACATGAAATGTGGACTCCTATTGAACGCTTGCAACAAGGATAATCACTCAACAAACAAGATGTCAAAACAAACTTGTTTTAGAATTTTGGCAAGTTTACCTCAAGGGATGGAGAATCAGTTGACTCTTACTACTACAGGTTTTATAAAATGATGAATGACATGACAAGAAATAATCTGCATGTATCCATAATAAGTGTGAAAACATTTATCCTTTTACCACTTATTTCCAATAATAACAAGACCAAAACGTGTAGTTTATGTCGTAAAAGTCGGAATTATGCGTGGTTTGTGTTTTTATTGTGTTTTAGGACCAAATGATGAAAAAGGAAGAAAACATGGGCTTTCACGGGCTTTTATCGAAGAAACGAGAAAAGACGAAGTCAAAAGATCAAGAGTGCTTAAAGAACGGATGTCCAAGACCTATTCTGAAAATTTATCGAAGAAAAAGTCTAAAGACGGAAGTTTAATGAAGTCGAAGAACTTAAGTCTAAATTAAAGAAGAAAATTATTAAGACAAGTTCAAATCCCGAGACGACGTCGAGAAAAGACAAAGAATTAAATCGAGTCGTGAAGAAAAGAAAGAAGGAAGCACCACACATGCACTTCCCATTTTCCCTATAAATACCCTCCTAATCACATTAGGAGGGTGGTTAGCTATTTTTAGTTTTTCATTTTTCTTTCTAGTTTTTAGAGGGAGAAAGTTCCCAACTTTCTCTCACTAAGTTTCATCTTTTTCTTTCAAGTTTAAGGTTTGAATCATTCTTGTATTTGGATTTCATTAATCTAATTCAAGTTAAGCTTTTTGTTCTTTAATCTCTTTCCACCTTTCTTTATTTTACTTTGTTCTTAATCCGAAAGTCCATGTTTGATCCGAATGGTTCTCAATTCGTATTGATTTTGGTGCTTCGTGATTTAAAGGTTAAGCTTTCTTGTTCTACATAAGCTCTTGAACGTATAAGCTATAAGCTCTTCATGCTTATTGGCTTATTCGATTGTTTTGGCTTATTTACTTTGAAGTTTTCCTAAAAGATTTATTGTTATTAAATCCGTTTTATTGAAGTCGAACGTTTTAGATTTCAAAGGTTTTGGAATTTGTGCTTATTTACTCTTTTAAAAAGTTTTAAAATGCTTATTGGTTTCTGCTTATTTGCCTAAGCTTATTTCCCTTTTGGACGCCTTTGCCATCTTAGGAGGGTTTTACTTGGTCCCGATCTGGCTACGATTGCATAGACTCCGATTTGGTTCCTTCCCTGGTACGATCCACGCCCACGATCACCCATTGCGATCTGGGGTGCGGTCGGGTCTCTCTTCCCTGCTTAGATTGCATTGATTGCGATCGGTTTGTTACGATCCGGAACCACGATCAAAGACCACAATCACTTATTACGATCGTGGGTTGCGATCTGGTAGTACGATCGCCCCTCCCATCGTACTAGTGAAGTACGATCGAATCTCTTTTGTTGTAATCGCATAGAGTGCGATTGGTGGGTACGATCCACATTGTGATCAGACCACGATGGAACGTTGCGATGGTAAGTTGCGATGGAATGTTGCGATGGAGTGCGATCGCAGCGCACATGTATTTTAGTCTTTGTTCTATTTTCCTAAGTTTTCAAATTTACTCTTTCCCGCCTTTTGTCTTAGTATATTTTGAACATCTTTTCTAGTTTTAAATCATTTACATTTTTAGCTTCCAAGGTTGCAAGCTTTTATTTGTAGTTTAATTTTAAGATTTCCATTTTACTCAACGACAACTTTAATTACTTGCATTTAGTTTAAAAGTTAGATAACCAAACCAAACCATTCTCTTGTTCACCAAAAGGCAATTGAGTCGCACTCTAGAATGGAAATCAATTCGAAAAGATTTGGAACAACGAAATTATTTTAAACTAGGGTAAAACCGTGTATTAAATGACGCCGCTGCCGGCTCTTTTCGTTAAGATTAACGGTTTCTAGTGAGAGACGCATTGAATTTTGGGATCCGTTCCTTGAACGTTATTTTCCTTGCTTTAAAAATTTTTCAAAAACCCATAAAAATTAAAAACTTTTCATAAATACAAAAACATTGAAAAATCATAAAAAGCAATTCTTTTCCAAAGGTTTGCACCAAAAAGATTATATAGATATTCTCTCTGTATATTTTTCTTCTACAGGTGTATGCGTACTAGATCTTCGAACTATTCTGTGCCCGAGACTCGAGAAGATTTAGATATGGCTGGTGTTCATAACAACAATAATAACCCACCTCTACCCAATTTGAATAACAATAACAACAATAACAATGTCCCCCTACCTGATTTACGAACAATGGAGGAATTATGTTAACCCACCATGAACGGACGTGGAGGCCCGATTGCGCCGATGCATATCACGGCTCAGGAGTTTTTGTTGAAGCATCACATGATCCAACAAGTGCAAACTAATCTATTTCGCGGAATTCCGGATGATGATGCCAACAAACACCTCGACAAATTCATTACCATCACACAAAGCATGAAATCACCCGGTGTTTCTATGGATGAACTTAGCCTTCAACTATTTCCCCGCTCGCTTTCTCACCATGCCGAAAAATGGTTTGACCGTCTCCCAAAGAATTCTATTCATACTTGGAATGACATGACTCAACGCTTTTTGTCGCGCTACTTCCCACCATCCATGGTCACAAGCCTTCGTAACCAAATTAGTGGATTCATGCAACACAATGATGAATCGCTCTTTGATGCTTGGGAACGATACAACGATTTGATCGACCGTTGTCCGAACCACAACATGCTCCCCGTCACTCTCATTGATACTTTCTACAATGGTCTCACTTTTTGTTATCGTGACATGATCAACGCCGCCGCCGGTGGTACGTTTATGAAAAGGAGACCGGAGGAGTGTAGAGAGTTGATTGAAAACATGACTACTCACCACAAGAATTGGGATTCATCCGCATCCTCAAGATCCAACCCGAGAGTCAATGTTTCTTCTACTACTTCCAATCCCGAGATGACCGAAATTACCCAACTCGCAGAGATGAACAAGAATTTCATGACCATGGCCAAAAACCACTTTCAACAAGCTAAAGCCGTTGCTATTTCTTGTGACACATGTGGTGGTCCTCATTCTTACAATGATTGTCCTTCTACTCAAGGCAATTTTTCTGAAAACATTAACGCGGAATACGGTACTTATCCCACGGGAGGCTATCAAGCTCGTCCTCAAGGAGACCGTAACTTGCTAAGTTATCGTTCTAACAACTATCTTGCTCCACCCGGTTTTCCTCCTCCAAACCAAAACCAACAACAAAGCTATAACCAAAACAACCAATCCCGACCTCATGCTAACAATCAATATCAATCCCAAAGAAACCCATACACACCTCAAGGAAATTCTCAAGCTTACCAAGCTCCACCTCTCAATCAACCGATGGCATTGAATCACGACGTCGAGACGTTCATGAAGACTAAAAGAGAGATGGTGACGAATCTTCAGAGTCAATTCGTCAACTTGAAGAATGACATGGTGAAACAAGGGAGCGATATTCGAGCCGAGCTAAGGAATGACATGGTGAAACAAAGCAATGATATTCGTGCCGACATGAGAGACTCTTTCAGCACCCAAGCGGATAATTTACGTGATATGTTAGGTTCGCTCTTCCAAGGTAATCAACCCTCTTCTTCGGGTACTCTTCCGAGTAACACCGTTGCGAATCCAAGAGGGGAGATGAAAGCAATCACCACTCGTAGTGGAAAAGGTTATACGGAACCCGAGCTTCCTACACCTCCACCCGTGATTGTGAACAATGAAAAAGAGCAACTTGCCTCACCTCTTTTTCCTTCTACCCCCATTCCCCCACCACCCGCGGTTGTGAGTGATCCTACTCCCCTAAAGCCTTCCTCTTCATCCGATATACCTTATCCTTCAAGGTTGAGGAAAGAGAAGCAAAAGAGCAAGGATGATATTCAGGTTTCAAACTTTCTCAAAATGTTTAAACAATTGAATTTTAACATCTACTTTGCCGAGGCTCTCGCTCACATGCCTAAATACGCGAAGATGTTTAAAGATCTTCTTAGTGACAAGGAGAAGCTTCTTGACATTGCTCAGACCCAACTTAATGAGAATTGCTTCGCCGTTCTCTTAAGGAAATTGCCCACCAAACTTGGTGATCCGGGTCGCTTCTTGATTCCTTGCAACTTCCCGGGAGTAGAGAATTGCATGGCCCTAGCCGATCTAGGTGTCAGTATAAACTTAATGCCTTTAAGTGTTTGGAAGCAATTATCTCTCCCCGAGCTTGTCCCCACCAAAATGACTTTGGAATTAGCTAACCGTACGGTTGCTTATCCTGTGGGGATAGCCGAAGATGTCTTCGTCGGCGTCGACAAATTCACCTTCCCGGCGGATTTTGTTGTCGTTGACTACGAGATGGATCCCCGTGTTCCATTAATCGTTGGACGTCCATTCTTGAGGACCGGTCGCACTCTCATTGATGTAGCCGCGGGCGAAATAATCATGAGAGTTGGTGACGATAAAATTGTCTTCAACATGGGTAAGATTTCTAAGCAACCTTATTCATATGAGAGTGTTAATGCTATTGATGTTCTCGATGAGGCTTGTAAAGAACACTTTCATGATGCTTGCAAAAGTACACTCTCTTCTCTACCCAATGTTGAGACCGTTGCCTCAATTGCTCCGTCATTAACTCCATTTGGAGAAAGTGACTTGGATGATTTTGAAGCTAGCTTGGGTGCTCTCGATCTTAAGTATGATGCTTCTCCCACCAATTGGGATGAAGACATTCGTACAATTGAGAAACTTCTCAATGAAGACCCGTTTTCTCCACAGCCTCCTAAGGCTATCTCTACCGATGATCCGAAGTTAACTACGCCATCCATCAAAAATCCTCCGGATTTAGAGCTTAAGGATCTTCCGTCTCATCTCGAGTACGTTTTCCTTAAAGACAACAAGAAGTTACCGGTCATCATCGCAAAGGACCTGAAAGAAGAAGAAAAATCCCGACTTATCGCCATGTTGAAGAATCATAAGAAAGCGATTGCGTGGAAGATCTCCGATATTCGTGGAATTGATCCTCACTTTTGCACACATAAAATTCTCATGGAGGACGACTTTAAACCCACTATTCAAAGCCAACGAAGGGTGAATCCTCAGATCCATGACGTTATCAAAAAAGAGGTTATCAAACTTCTTGATGCGGGCTTGATCTATCCTATCTCGGATTCACCGTGGGTTAGTCCAGTCCATTGTGTGCCTAAGAAAGGCGGAATCACCGTTGTTCCCAACGAAAACAACGAGTTGATTCCTACTCGTCTCGTTACAGGGTGGAGAGTTTGTATAGACTATCGCAAACTCAATGATGCTACGAGAAAGGATCACTTTCCCCTTCCTTTCATGGACCAAATGCTTGAACGTCTAGCGGGTAATGATTATTACTGCTTCTTAGACGGTTTCTCCGGGTATTTTCAAATACCCATCGATCCCCACGACCAAGAGAAGACCACATTCACTTGTCCTTATGGAACATTTGCTTACAAAAGAATGCCTTTCGGCTTGTGCAATGCTCATGGGACATTCCAAAGGTGTATGATGGCTATCTTCCATGACATGGTTGAAGAAACCATGGAAGTCTTCATGGATGATTTCACGGTCTTTGGTGATTCATCTCTTCTTGCCTTGCCAATTTAGAACGAATGCTTAAGCGGTACGAAGACACTCGCCTTGTTCTAAATTGGGAAAAATGCCATTTTATGGTAAAAGAAGGCATTTTGCTAGGACACAAAATCTCTAAAGCCGGTCTTGAAGTGGACCGTGCTAAAGTGGATGTCATAGCCAAATTACCTCCACCTTCAACCGTGAAGGGTGTGATAAGTTTTCTGGGTCACGCGGGCTTCTATCGTCGTTTCATTAAGAATTTTTCTAAAATCGCTCGCCCGATGACCCACCTCTTGGAAAAAGATACTCCTTTTATCTTTTCCAAAGAGTGTACTGAAGCCTTCAATCTTTAGAAGGATAAGCTAACTAAGGCACCGGTCTTGGTTACCCCTAATTGGGAGCTACCTTTCGAATTGATGTGCGATGCTAGCGACTTTGCTATTGGAGCGGTCTTGGGCCAAAGAGTGAATAAACACTTCCAACCAATCCATTACGCTAGCAAGACAATGACGGGGGCTCAACTGCATTATACGACAACCGAAAAAGAGCTTTTAGCTGGTGTCTATGCTTTTGAAAAATTTCGCCCCTATCTTGTCCTTTCCACCACCATCGTGTATACCGACCATTCCGCGTTGAAGTACTTGTTAACTAAGCAAGATTCTAAGCCAAGACTTCTTCGTTGGGTTTTGCTCCTTCAAGAATTCAACATTGAAATTCGTGACAAAAAGGGAGCCGAAAACCTAGCAGCGGATCATCTGAGTAGACTTGAGGATCCATATCAAGGGGATCATCCGAACCAAGAGATCAATGACTCTTTTCCCCTTGAGACCTTAATGTCTATTCACTCCAATCTTGATGACACCCCGTGGTTTGCGGACATTACAAACTACTTAGCGGGTGGTATTCTCATCAAAGGGTTAACATCCCAAGAAAAGAAAAAGTTCCTTAAAGATGTTAAAACTTACTTCTGGGATGACCCTTATATATTCAAACAATGTGCTGATCTGATCATTCGTCGATGTGTTGATGGACCGGCAGCTTTGCAAATCCTTGACGCTTGCCATAAAGGACCCAATGGTGGTCACTTTGGTCCCAACTACACCGCTAAGAAAGTGTTTGGCTCTGATTCTATTGGCCCACCATTTATCGTGACGCTCACGAAATGGTTAAGCATTGTGATGCTTGCCAACGCCAAGGCAAGATCACACATAAAGATGATATGCCTCAAAATTTCATACAAGAATATGAAATATTTGACGTATGGGGCATCGAATTTATGGGGCCATTTCCATCATCCAAACGGAACAATTACATCCTCGTAGCCGTACTACGTTTCTAAATGGGTTGAAGCTAAGGCTCTCCCAACGAACGATGCGAGGGTGGTTGTGAACTTTTTGAAGCAGCTGTTTGCTCGATTCGGTATTCCTCGTGCTATAATCAGTGACCGCGGGACTCATTTTTGCAATGATCAATATGCAAGAGTCATGGCTAAGTATGGTGCTAATCATCGTCTTTCCACCGCCTATCATCCCCAAACCAATGGGCAAGCCGAGATATCCAACCGTGTCTTGAAGCGAATTCTGGAACGAACTGTCGGAGAGCATCGTGCCGCGTGGGCCGATAAGTTAGATGATGCTCTGTGGGCTTTCCGTACAGCTTATAAGACTCCGATCGGTTGTACTCCTTATCGTCTTGTGTACGGAAAAGCATGTCACCTCCCCATCGAGCTGGAACATAAGGCGTACTGGGCCTTAAAGTGGGCTAACTTCGACATCAACAAAGCCGGTGATCTTCGCAAGATTCAACTCAACGAGCTTAATGAGCTGAGGAATGAAGCTTACGAGAACTCAATGATCTACAAGGAGAAGACCAAGATCATTCATGACGCAAGGACTAAGAACCGAGAGTTCCACGTTGGTGATCAAGTTTTACTCTTTAACTCTCGGTTAAAGATCTTCTATGGCAAGTTGAAGAGCCGCTGGTCTGGTCCATTCACCGTCGCCAAAGTCTTTCCATATGGCACCATTGAGCTTTCTCAGCCAAATGGGCCCAATTTCAAGGTGAATGGCCAGCGCTTGAAGCTGTACTTTGGTGAGGACATCTCTCATGAGATGATCCCATCCCTCACCACGTTTCACATGAACTAAATTTGGGTCGAGTTAGGCTCGTGACTCGGTGAACAAAAACAAGCGCTTCTCGGGAGGCAACCTGTGATCTATCTATCTTTATCTGTTTTTATAATAAGTGTAGGGGGAGACCCTTGTATGTGTTTGTTGTCTTCTTTCTTATGATTTGCAAGGATTAGAGCTTCAAAGACACACTCTTGATGACTTTTAACGACCCGTGATTCCGTGTACCCGTCTTCCCGGTTTTATCCTAAACTCTTTTGATTCTCTATTTTATATTCTTCAATATTAAAATAGGAATCACTTTAGTTGTCTCTTTCTTAGCGAGATTTAAACAACGTGCACAATGACCTAAGTGTAGGGGAGGTTACTTCCACATGCTTAAACATTGAGGACAATGTTTATATCAAGTGTAGGGGGGACTTCTATCGAAGTTAAGTGGGCTTTTCCATGTATTTGTCCTCATTTTAACCGGAAAAATTTATTTTTCGACATTTTTCAAAATTTTTAATCTATTTTAGCCTAGTTGTATAGTTGTATTTTCCTTTGCTAGCGTTATTTACTTTCTTTGCTAGAATAAATTTTAATAAAGTGGTTTTAATTTTTCAAACGTCGTGAATATTTTGACTCAACCCGAGTTTACTTATCTAAGTTTACTCTAGCTAGTATCCTTAACGTATTTAAGTCAAGTTTTGCTAGGCTTTTATATAGGGAACTTTAAAACGCAAGTTCCTATAATTGATCCTAGAGAGTCATTTATCAAGGGAACTTTAAAATGCGAATTCTAAAACTTGAAAAAGTCTAAGAGTTTGCAAGATCCTATAGACGACTCGAAAACCCAAAACTTTGATTTAATAGGCTAAGCATCCACGAGTCTCATTCCTTGAGATTTTAAACTGTGGAGAACGAGAGATGATAGAGTCAATTATAAGTTTGGTATCCTTTCGTGAATTTATGTGATTTAATTATAAGCCTATTCTCCCATCGCTTGTTAATAAATTTATCTGTAATAAATAAGGTTGTACGATTTGAAAAGTTACTTAGCTTCTAGCCCAAGATCGTTTAAAAGTTGCTCGGTATTAATTAGAGTTCATAGCCAATGCATAACTTATTGAAGCGGGATGCGAAGATTGGCGAGTCCGAAAAGGCCCTAACAAGGCATGAGGGCTACAGTTTGTTGCTAAAGATCCAAAAGTGATGTGAAGAATCATTTGTCGAAAATCAATATGAAGGATCGAGACACACGACGAAAAGTAAATACTCCCCTAAAGATCATGGAGAAGTCTATCCGAAAAGACCCTAGCAAGGTATGAGGATAAATAGACCCAAGTCCTAAAAGGAGGCGGATCGTTGTATATCAAAGTCCAAAATAAAGATTGGAGAAAAATGAAAGAAGTCGTGGTCCAAATATGAAGAATCTCTCAAAACTTCAAGTGAAGAAATTCCTATTATGAAGAGAAGACCATAATTTCAAGAACGTCTCTCAAAGATTCGAAGTATGAAGTCGCTGCCAAATATCGGTCCGAGAAAGGTCTCAAATCGCGAAGCGACTTATGCCAAGATATGAACTTTATGAGGTCCCGAGAAGCAGTTTTAAAAGATTTTGTCCTTTAGCTAACTATTGATTAAATCGTCCACTTTATTTTCGGCCTAAATAACTATCGAAATAAGTCAAACAATGCATCCTCGTGATCATTTAAGACAAAAATAAAATATAAGAGATACACCTAGGAATAAGGGAGTCTAAGTGAATAATTGGCCCACATGAATTCGTGTTAGTTTGCTAACTTATAACAGCAATAATCTCCTTTTTAAGCTTGGTAAGGGGAACGTGAAACTTGAGGATGAAAAACGTTCATGGCAGCCAAAACCCAATGTAAGTCTTTAATTTCTTAACTTGTTTTTATCTTTTTATTTAGTATTGAATAAAGGCCAAGGTAGGTTATTTATGATGGAAAATGTAAACCGTGCTTTAAAATTAATGCATTGCATGAGGACATTGCAATGGTCAAGTGTAGGGGATTTAATAAGTGTGAAAACACTTATCCTTTTACCACTTATTTCCAATAATAACAAGACCAAAACGTGTAGTTTATGTCGTCAAAGTCGGAATTATGCGTGGTTTGTGTTTTTATTGTGTTTTAGGACCAAATGATGAAAAAGGAAGAAAACACGGGCTTTCATGGGCTTTTATCGAAGAAACGAGAAAAGACGAAGTCAAAAGATCAAGAGTGCTTAAAGAACGGATTTCCAAGACCTATTCTGAAAATTTATCGAAGAAAAAGTCTAAAGACGGAAGTTTAATGAAGTCGAAGAACTTAAGTCTAAATTAAAGAAGAAAATTATTAAGACAAGTTCAAATCCCGAGATGACGTCGAGAAAAGACAAAGAATTAAATCGAGTCGTGAAGAAAAGAAAGAAGGAAGCACCACACATGCACTTCCCATTTTCCCTATAAATACCCTCCTAATCACATTAGGAGGGTGGTTAGCTAGTTTTAGTTTTTCATTTTTCTTTCTAGTTTTTAAAGAGAGAAAGTTCCCAACTTTCTCTCACTAAGTTTCATCTTTTTCTTTCAAGTTTAAGGTTTGAATCATTCTTGTATTTGGATTTCATTAATCTAATTCAAGTTAAGCTTTTTGTTCTTTAATCTCTTTCCACCTTTCTTTATTTTACTTTGTTCTTAATCCGAAAGTCCATGTTTGATCCGAATTGTTCTCAGTTCGTATTGATTTTGGTGCTTCGTGATTTAAAGGTTAAGCTTTCTTGTTCAACATAAGCTCTTGAACGTATAAGCTATAAGCTCTTCATGCTTATTGGCTTATTCGATTGTTTTGGCTTATTTACTTTGAAGTTTTCCTAAAAGATTTATTGTTATTAAATCCGTTTTATTGAAGTCGAACGTTTTAGATTTCAAAGGTTTTGGAATTTGTGCTTATTTACTCTTTTAAAAAGTTTGAAAATTCTTATTGGTTTCTGCTTATTTGCCTAAGCTTATTTCCCTTTTGGACGCCTTTGTCATCTTAGGAGGGTTTTACTTGGTCCCGATCTGGCTACGATTGCATAGACTGCGATCTGGTTCCTTCCCTGGTACGATCCACGCCCACGATCACCCATTGCGATCTGGGGTGCGATCGGGTCTCTCTTCCCTACTTAGATCGCATTGATTGCGATCGGTTTGTTACGATCTGGAACCACGATGAAAGACGACGATCACTTATTGCGATCGTGGGTTGCGATCTGGTAGTACGATCGCCCCTCCCATCGTACTAGTGAAGTACAATCGAATCTCTTTTGTTGTAATCGCATTGAGTGCGATTGGTGGGTACGATCCACATTGTGATCAGACCACGATGGAACGTTGCGATGGTAAGTTGCGATGGAATGTTGCGATGGAGTGCGATTGCAGCGCACATGTATTTTAGTCTTTGTTCTATTTTCCTAAGTTTTCAAATTTACTCTTTCCTGCCTTTTGTCTTAGTATATTTTGAACATATTTTCTAGTTTTAAATCATTTACATTTTTAGTTTCCAAGGTTGCAAGCTTTTATTTGTAGTTTAATTTTAAGATTTCCATTTTACTCAACGACAACTTTAATTACTTGCATTTAGTTTAAAAGTTAGATAACCAAACCAAACCATTCTCTTGTTCACCAAAAGGCAATTGAGTCGCACTCTAGACTGGAAATCAATTCGAAAAGATTTGGAACATGAAATTATTTTATACTAGGGTAAAACCGTGTATTAATCCACCATGCAAGTCAATGTTCAATTTCTTCAACAACTTCAACCCGAGTAGACACGGTTCGTCACTTTAGTGAAACTACAAGAAAAGTTAGACGAGGTCTCATATCATCGACTTTTTGACATCTTGAAGCAATTTCAGAATGAAGCAAATGAGATTCAAGCTGAACGTGTTGCAAAGACGGCTAATCCACTTGCTTTAGTGACTACCACTCAACATGTTCAAGATCATCACTCTCGTGCTCCTAAGCCATGCTCCACTACATCATCTTCACCACGATATTCCACATCATCTAAGTCTTCATCATCCACAACATCTCGAGGTAAAGTGCCAAGAGCACCATCACCACCATCTCAAACATCATTTGAAGAAGATAGTGATGAAGACCAAGCTCAAAAGAATCGAGAGATGAAACAACAAATTGCTTTCATAATGAAGACTTACAAGAAAATCTACAAACCCACCAACAACAATCTTCGCACATCATCTAACACAAAGAACCGATATGTTGAGAGTCCTCCAAGGTATGACATACGTCGACGTGGTGAAAGTCCTTCTAGGTATGATCGACATAATCCAACGCATGTTGAGGGTTCTACAAGGTATGATCGACAAACTGCCAAGTATGATACTCAGAGGATTGCTGCTGCTACTGGGAATAGGGAAACTGTTGGAAGTCAAGTAGTTCAGCAGAGTGCGATTCAATATTTTAATTGCCAAGGTTATGGACATATGGCAAAGGAATACAGGAAGCCGAAAAGGGTTAGAGACTCCAGCTATCACAAGGAAAAGATGTTGCTATGCAAGAAGATGGAAGCAGGGGTTAAATTGTCAGTTGAGGAAGGAGCAATGCTTGATGACACTGATGATGAAGATTCTGATCAAGAACTGGATGCATATTACTCGTACATGGCAAAGGTTGAAGAAGTTCTCAAAGTCACTAAAGATGACAATGGCCCTATCTTTGACACTGAGCCAATCGATAAGGTACACACTACTGATGAATATAATGTGTTTGGTGATATTCATGAGCATAGTGATCTACCCAATGCCATTAATGACACGTGTATGATGGAAACGGTTGATAGCAATACTACACCCGATTCATCAGACATTTGCAATAATGAGTCTGAGGATGATCAACATGCAAATGAGTATGATGAAGAGGAACGTATTGCGCTTGCTAATTTAATTGCCACTTTACCTAAAGATGTCACTGAAAATAAAAAGAGTCAAAAGCATTTAAAGAAGGCAAACGCTACGCTCACTCAAAATTTTGAAGAATGCAAAGCTGCTCTTATCAAATCTACTGAGATGACTGAAAGCTATAGAGGTGAGCTCCTTCAGAAAACCAAAGAGCTTGAGGGGTACAAGGGAAGTGCGTTAAAAATTCAAAAGGACGATTTTGAAAACAAATATAATACAACTCTTGAGTTATTAGCCAAGAGAAGCGTCAATATAATGTTTTCTTAATGGATGAACGTCAAAACATGTACCTTGCCAATACCAAAGTTAATGAACTTGAACAAAAGCTCTCTATGACCACTACCGATTCTGCTAAAATTCTTAAGGTTCAGAAACAAGAGGTAGATGCGTTAAAACAAGACTTCAAAAGTAGATATGATAAAGAAACCAAAAAAGTAACAAAACTAGAAGAACAAGTCGAATTTTTGAAGAAAGTTGTTAATAAAACGCATGATTCTGTTCAAACCGTAAGAATGCTAGAACCTACGTCGATGTTTAATGGTCAAGCTAGCTTTGCAAGTCCTGTGTACCTTGCCAAAGCTCAAGCTGCGAACCCGTGTCTTTATCTTGATGAGACTGAAAGGACCGATCTTGATTGCATGCTTGTTAGTGCCGATAGTCAAGAGACTGCCCTTTGGGATGATGATAGTCGACCACTTTTCAATAAGGAGTTTGTGAAACCATATAGTTATGCTTACATGAATAGTCTTTATGGTCTTTTCAACAAACAAAATCAGAAAACCCGTGAGGAAGTGTTTTTAGAATGCAAACAAAAGAGAATTCAATGGAAGAAAGCATTTTCCCCTAAGAAATCTAATGTTTACAAATACATAAACTACCTCCCTCTAGATGAATCTAAAAGCAAGAGTAGGAAAAAATTAGGTATTCTTAAACACCACATAGATAATGTTAAATCTATTATTGAAAGAGATTGGGCAAAGCGTGAAAATGCTGAGTGGCAATGCCCGATTCCTCAAGATATTACCTTCCTTGTGAAAGAACTCTTAATTCCAAATACGACGTTCATTAAAGAAACTGTTCTTCAGTTTGAGGACTTCATTCGGACTGAAATGTATGATGATTTAAAATATGTTGAATCTCTTGAGAAACACATTGATGATCTTCAAATGGAGATGTCTGATTTTTCAGATGAATATGATTTACTCATGCAAGAATACGTTAAGATGTTATGTGTGCTTATTTTACATCTTGTGCTGATATTGATGAATATTCTGATGTTGCATGCAAATATCTTGATAAGATCAAAGAATAAGAGTGTCTTGAAATTGAGCTTTTGAAACGTAAAGAAAATGTTGATAAAAAGGCTTTTGAGTTACTTCCGCACAAAACTGATTTCCTTCAAAAACATTGTCATTCTCTTGAACTTGCTTTGCAAAAAGATGTTGGTTAGTTTTCCACATGATAATAACTTGCGAGAAAAACTTTCCAAAACGTTTTGAGAAATGAATGAACAGAATTTGGAAATTAAAGGGTTGAAAGCTCAGTTACAAGACAGGGACAGAGCGATAGCAGAGTTGCAGAAACTCGTTGCTAAAATGGGTGGGAAAGTTGTGGAATCTAGCATTAAGAAACATGTTGTTAGAAAACCCAATGCCTCTAAAGAGAATAGATCCTCTATCTTGGAAAAACCATCTGCTTTATCAAATTCCTCGTTTGCAAAACCTGTTTTTGCCCCCAAGATGGATGGAAAGGAAAGGTTACTACATAATCAACCCATAAGGAATGTCATAGCACCAAGCGTTAAGCATAATAATATTATTAAACCAGGGATGTATAGAATGACCACTAAGCCCACAAAAAAAGTTACTCAATCGCCTCAGACTTCTAGAAACACTAATATTCGTGTGTCTTCTACTACAGGAATAGTCTCCACTACTAGTGTTAGCCGACCTCAGCTTAAGATCACTCAAGTGAATGATAAGGTCTGGAAACACAAGAATCAAGGGAAGATGAAGGAACTAGAAGAACACCCTAGGAATTTGAATGTTTTTAAGAATAAAAAGTCTATAATCGCATGTAATGATGATTTGAATGATGTGAATGATTTGAATGCTATGAATGTGAAATTTGTTTGTGTCAAATGAAGAAAGTGTGCTAATGTTAATCATTCTATGTGTGCTATGAATAAAGTCAAAGGCGTAGATACTAGAACTAAGAAGCAAGTTGCAATGCCTATTAGAGCTAGTAAACCCAAACGCAAAGTGAACCATTCTGATGCTACCCCCACTAAGAAAAGTAATGCATCAGACTCCACCACTAAGAACCCTAGAAGCAGAATTAAGGAATTATATGAGTCTGCTAGTAAGTCTTGGAAATGGTGGTTTGCTAATCAATGTGCTCCAGGATATAAATGGATGCCTAAAGCTAGGACTAAAAATGTGAAAACGAGTGTTAGTATGCCTTTAAATATTGCAAAGGACACTAATGATTCTATAATCACAACTACTGTGGTATCCAATTTAGCAAATGCTCCATAATGTTCTAACTCTTCTACAGGTGATACAAATAATTCTCTTCATACTGGACTCCAGATGCACGAAGCACATGACAGGGAATCTCAAGCTTCTAATTAACTTCGTGGAGAAGTTCCTGGGTACGGTCCGATTCGGAAATGGTCAATTTTCAACGATCCCAGGATATGGAGATTTGGTTCAGGGGAATATCACGATTAAAATGTTATACTACGTCGAAGGGCTCAATCACAATCTTTTCTCAGTTGGTCAATTCTGTGATGCGGATTTGGAGGTTGCTTTCCGAAAGAAGACATGTTTTTTTCGTGATTATGATGGGAATGACTTACTTACCGGTACACGAGGTACTGATATTTACACAATTTCACTACAAGACACAACTTCATCAACTCCAATTTGCTTCATGGCTAAATCTTCCTCGACTCAGGCATGGTTATGGCATCAACGTCTTTCTCATCTCAACTTTGATACCATCAACCTGCTTTCCAAGAAAGATATTGTGAGAGGCCTTCCAAGTTTGAAATTCATCAAAGATCATCTTTGTTCTTCTTGTGAACTTTGTAAAGCTAAAATAAGTAGCTTCAAAACAAAGACTACACCAAGCTCAAAAGGACGGTTAGATCTTCTTAATATGGATCTGTGTGGTCCCATGCGTGTTCATAGTATGAATGGAAAGAAATATATTCTGGTAATTGTCGATGATTACTCAAGGTACACATGGACTCACTTCTTGAGATCCAAGGATGAAACACCAGAAGTTATCATCAGCTTTCTTAAACTGATACAACGTGGTCTTCAAGCTCAAGTTAAAGTGGTTCGTACTGACAGAGGTACATAATTTTTGAATTCAAATCTGAGAAACTATTCTGAAGCCGAAAGAATTGAACATGAAACATCTATTGCTCGAACACCCGAACAAAACGGCGTTGTTGAAAGACGCAACCGTACTTTAGTTGAGGCTGCTCGAACATTATTATCCGCTTCAAAACTTCCACTCTACTTTTGGGCCGAAGCCGTGTCAACCGCATGCTACACACAAAACCGATCCTAAATTATCCCAAGACACGAAAAGACACCATATCACATAATTCATGATCGAAAACCTTCACTCAAACACCTTCATGTTTTTGGATGTACTTGTTACATTAGTCGAGATGGTGAAAATTTGGATAAAACGAAAGAGAAAGGTGATGCATGTATTCTTGTGGGATATGCAACTCAGTCTAAGGGATATAGAGTATACAACAAGAGAACAAAATTGATAGTCGAGACCATTCACATTCGATTTGATGAATTACAAGAAATGGAACTTGAACAAAATAGTTTAAGTCCCGATCCACAACGACAAACGACTTCCGTTCAGAACCGCAGGGAACTCGGAACTCAAGACCACAGCAATGAACCGTCAAGTTCAACGCTGGTTCCAGAAAATGTTCCTAGAGCCGATATGACAGTCGACACGATAATTGAAGAGTTGGAAATGTTATATGGACCAATGTATGATAAATATTTCACGGGGGAGAAACAATTTGTATCGAAGTCTTCCGCTGTCACTCATGATAAGAATGATGATATCGATCATCGTCAACAAAAGGATACAACTTCATCTACTTCAACACCGGTTGCTGCAGAGTTACTTCCTCAGAGTATCACTTTCACAATCGATCCTACAACATCCACAACTACTGTCATTGCTCCAGAGAACACAAATCAAGCAGACGATGCATTATCTGACGAAGACGAATTTATCAACCCATTCAGTACACCGGTACACGAAACTAGAGAGTCTTCCACTCGCCATGTTGATCCGTCAAATATGCACACGTTCTACCAACGACATCCTTCAACACATCATTGGACCCGAGATCATCCTTTGGGTCATGTAATTGGAAACCCGTCACATCCCGTTCGTACAAGACGACAGCTTAAGACCGATGGCGATGTGTGTATGTTCGCACTCGCCGTGAGTTCAGCTGAACCGAAAAACATCAAAGAAGCCATGGCTGATCATGCTTGTATTGAATCGATGACGGATGAACTTCAACAATTTTATAGACTTAAAGTCTGGGAACTTGTTGACAAACCATATGATGTAATACCATTAAATCTTCGATGGATCTGAAAAACAAGATGGATGAAGAGAACACGATCATCAAGAACAAATCTAGGCTAGTGGCTAAAGGGTATGGACAAAAAGAGGTTATTGATTTTGAAGAATCATTTGAACCAGTAGCTCGAATGGAAGCGGTCAGGATTTTTCTTGCTTATGCTGCACATAAGGGAATCATTGTCTACCAAATGGACGTAAAGACGGCGTTTCTTAATGGTCCTTTGAAGGAAGAAGTCTATGTCACGCAGCCAGAAGGATTCGTCAATCCTCATTATCCTGACAAGGTGTATCGTCTCCACAAAGCACTATATGGACTCAAGCAAGCTCCAAGGGCATGGTACGACGAGATCTCGAAATTTCTGGTCTCCAAAGGTTTCTCAAAAGGTTCCATTGATCTAACTTTGTTCACTTACAAATATTGGGATGACATTTTGCTTGTGCAGATTTATGTTGATGATATTATTTTCGGGTCTACAAACCCAAAAATTTCAAAATGGTTTGAAAAAGTAATCCACAGCAGATTTGAAATGTCTATGATGGGTGAACTAATATTCTTTCTAGGAATTCAAGTTCATCAATTCCCAAGTGGTATCTTCATTAACCAAGCTAAGTATTGTCAAGAGATAATCAAAAAGCATGGTATGACATCTTGTGACCCCGTTGGGACACCATTGTCAACCACATCCCTTGATGCTGATTTGGAGGGATTACCCATAGATCAAACGAGATATCGTTCCATGATCGGGTCCCTCATGTACTTGACGTCCAGCAGACTTGATATTCATCATGCTACATGCTATTGTGTACGATATCAAGCACGACCTACTGAAAAGCACCTCAAGGAGGTTAAACGGATCTTTCGGTACCTTAAGAATACGATTCACATGGGACTCTGGTATCCGAGGGAAACCGGTTTCTTTCTAACGGCCTATTCAGATTCTGATCATGCAGGGTGTCTTGATACACATAAAAGTACTTCTGGTGGTGCACAATTTCTAGGTCAAGATAAGCTTGTGGGATGGTCTTCCAAGAAGCAGGATTGCACATCATTGTCATCAGCCGAAGCGGCGTATGTGTCTATATCTTCATGTTGTGCTCAAGTTCTTTGGATGAGAACACAACTCATGGATTATGGCTTTCACTTTGATAAAGTACCTATGTGTAGAAATGCTAAATCGGATCCGGTGTAGTCACGCACACAACCTAAACTTTACAACGAGCCTAGTCTAGTCTAAATGTGCGTGACTATGATAACTAACGAGAATTCTGTCGTCACATAAAGTGAGTTTCCAACACTATGTACTGTGACTCAAAGTCCGCCATATCCATCTCCTGCAATCCGGTACAACATTCCCGCACGAAGCACATTGATGTCAGATATCACTTCATTAAGGAACAGGTTGAAAAGGGTATTGTTGAATTATACTTTGTTGGAACTGATTACCAATTAGCTGACTTGTTTACACAAGCTCTTTCGAAAGAGAGGTTTGCGTATCTAGTTAGGAAAATTGGTATGAGATGTTTGACTCCAGCAGAACTGGAGGTTCTGGCAAAGAAGCCTGCTTGATTCATCTATCAAACATCTATCTGTAAATATAAATGAAAAAGAAAAATACAAAATTAAAAAATCTTTGATAATCCAAAAATATTCTTCTCGACATGTCTTTCAGTATCGATAATATGGACACACCTAGAAATGTCGCTCAATAACGACACGGGTGTGTATAAAGCTCGAATGAAAGTTGTAAATATTTTTCAAAACATGTCATTTCTATATTTTCTAAAGGAACTTGTCTATTTTTGGACAATATTTCCAACAATGGCTTGTAATCACTTTCAGATTGCAACCCGAAACTATATACACGTGGGAGTGTACGATTTAGTGCGCTTACCCTCAGCAAAAGAAGAGAAATCTTCTTACACTTGAGTGGATTCGTCAAGACATTCAAAGTCTATGAACTCAATCTTATGCTTTAGAAAAACCTGTCGAAAAAAAAGAAATAGGATTTTTCAAAAAGCGTTGAACACAATTTTTTTTAAGAATTTTCAATGATATTCAAAATCTTTCAAAAATTGTGTGTTCAACAACTCCCATCCTCAAAAAGAGAAATGTGGATCACATCCTAACAATTGTAATTCAATTGGATCAATTTTTGAGGGGGAGCATTTTAACTTCATGCAAAAGATTAACACATATTTCTCCTGGAGATTTTCAAGACTATTTTTCAAAATATATTTAATCAAATTTGGTATCTATAATATCAAATGATTTTATATATTAGAGATAGGGGAGAAAATGTTACTAAAATGTGATCTTATATAAGACTCAAGCACTTTATCTCTTACCTACATGTGCGAAACACTTTCGATTATCGATGCACATGTGAAGGGGGAGCATTTCTGAAACGACAAAACTATCAAGGTGTTAAATGTTTCTCAAACATCTTGTTAGACATTTGAAGTGGTTTTCATGGTTACGATCAAATACCCACAACATCTTTAATTCATGACTTTATTGGTGTCAAAAGGGTGGTTAGGTTTAAGTCCTTTGATCCAACCAGAACCGGAGGGATCTTCCCAGGGACAATCTAATAGATTATTAGAAGTCCTTTGGAAAGATGGAGTAGAATGTGAACGTAGTTGAATGCCGACTAAGTACTGATGCTAGCACTGGAACAATCACAACAAGGTGCTAGTAATGATGTCTTGGTAAGCATTGAAGGGGTTGAAGAATGAAAAAGAAATGTAAGGATAAAGGGTGTAAAGAAAGAAACCCTCCATTCAACTTAGGCAGAAACCGGGTCAACTCATCATGAAGACAAACTCATCATAGACCCAGTGATGTGAAGCACAACCCTTTCCTAGCTACTCAGGCTTCTCTCAAAAGAAGTTTGTTTTATTGTCACAGAGATCAACACGACTTCTATTGACTTTCTCACTCCGAGATAGTTGATATTGAATAGGTGGCATCTGCTCCAGCCTCCGACCACTAAAAGTGAACAAATCGAGTCTAGAGCCAATAGATCAATCAAATCTCGTTAGGACACACGGATGAAGATTAAGAGAGTCCTACGCTATATCCTTGTGATATGGATAGATCACTCAGAGTGATACTACTTAGTATTCACAATGATGAGTGGAAATCCTTCCAGTGTTAACATCAAACAACACTGCGGTAGGTCATATGTAAGATTCTTTATGAATTGAACATATGTAAAACTGAAAAGCAACAGTGGTTTGATTCTGAATTGATTCAAAATCGTTTCAGGTTTCTACGCAATATCTTTATGGTCTTGCCAGAACATTCAGAGTGATATTTATTAATATTCACAGTGACGAATGGAAATCCTTCTAGCGTCAACATCAAACAGCGCTACGGTAGGTAACTTGCGAGATTTTTATTAATCAAGCTTGTGTCAACTGGAAAGCAACAATGGTAGATTCTTAATGAATCAAACTTGTTCCAGGAATTTGAATTGACGCTTTTAATCAAGCGGATATTTATCCAATTGATTCACTCTTTATGTTCGCAGTCTTGCTTTGAGATGTTCGAGTAAAGAGAACGGCTAGTACAGTCGCGAAACCCTGTCAAGGAGATTCTTAATTGAATCTACCTAATCACAGGTACGGTATTTAATATCGTATAACGGTCTTCACCGACCGGAGGTAAAACGCTACCGACTTAGGACGAATGTCAAAGCCATTCAGTCCGTATCTATGTTTTGTCTCGAGAAGGTGGCGTCACGGTGTACTCAGCAAAGTCAAAGATTCAAAACCACATATTCATGACCAAAGACTTATTCAACAATTAATAGTGTGAGCATGTGGATAAAGATACAAGATCGCAAGATAGCAAAGACAAGTCAAGAATGATTTGAAGATCTCAAGATAAAAGACTAAGTCGAAAGACAATGACAAAGGCTTAAAGATCACAACATGAAGGAACAAGACTACTGTTACACATTCAAGACTCATTTATGACTAAATTCATAAATCTCCATTGGAATCCAAATATCGAAGAGGAATGACCTCACATTGGGGGAGATTGTTTGCCCCAAAATATTGAGTCAAACAAGGATGTTCGGTCATAGGTTTCTATTGTAATATTTATTAGAACGTTGTAATAGATAGTTAAATAGTCGTGGTTCAAGGGCTTGGATTTAAGCTACTTAAAGCCCAAAAGACAAGCCCGGTCCAAACAATATAGCCCATTATGGTTACATGTAAGCCGGCTATATAAGGCCCTTCCTAGCATGTTAGGAAGGGTGGATGATCATTAGTACTCTCATTATTCTTATCTAATATTCACCAAGTTAATCATCTCTCTCTCTCTCTATTTTCTCTCACTACTTCCTCTCTCTAAAATTCATATATTTTCCATCTCATTTCTTTAATCAAGCATAATAATATGGGACAACACCATAACACTGGAGGCACCAGTGTTATGACTTCACCACAGCGGAGTGATAGCTCGTGGAGTCCCTTTCAGCTTTTGGCCATATTATTATATTATCATGTTGGGTGTATGGGTGCATCCTAGATTACATGTTTTTACAGATTATTCTGGTGAATGTGGTGTGTACCTTGCATCCTTTACAACGAGCTTATCCCTCCTGCCCAAAGTTATATTAATTAGAGGCAGCCCCTCTAATTGCATGATGAGGTCACCCCTCCAAGTATTCATGCACGTTGATATTTCATGACTTATATTGGCTAATGGTAAACATGTAAACAGTTTTCATAAGATAAACATAAGGCTTTTCAAACTATAAAACCAGTTTTACTAAGTTATACCAGGTTTTCCAGGACTTAATCAATTCCACTGCCATATGTTGTATATGCTTATGTTATTCATTCTATGTTTTTATATCCATGCACTGAGCGTTATGCTCAGCCGTTTTTCTTTCATGTTCCCCAAAACAGCAGGGTACTCAGGGACGCTCGTAGACTCTATGCGTTTCTACATACTTTTCCTACTCATTTCCATGGACATTCTTTAGTCCTTTTCATTTACAGTACTTATGTTTGTGTGTGATGAGCTTTTACTTTGGGGTACCGATGTTTGTTTCTGGTATTTCCTTTATGGTCATGTAATGTTTAAGACCTTTATCCTTGTATGTTATGATGACACGCCATAATCACGCGTGACATTCCATTTACCAAAATGGGGTGTTACAATTAGGGTATCAGAGCCAAGGCTTCGACCTGTAGGCTCTCAAAACACGACCTGTGATTAGTGGGTAGTCACTATGGTCTTCCTAGAACTGATAGTCGGTTTTCATGCATTCATATATATGTCATTGTCGCAGGTTTATGACTAAGTAATGGTTGGTACAGGACTGGCCCTATTTCATCACAACCCATTGGCGTCCCCTCGCCATGTCTTTTGTTTTGAGTGAACTGACCATAGGCGTTCACTCTCGCGCATATAAAAGTTTTCATAAAACTTCATCATGCATTCATATACTAGTTTTCCTACATAAATTTTTTCTCATGATTTATTGGTATAATTTTTTTTCATGTATATATTTTATGTTTTAGATGGTTCTCACACGCGAGCAGGAACAACTTAATGCAGCAGTTCAAGCTGCGATGCAAGCTATGCTTCCTCAACTGAGGAACGAAATCAGGGCCGAGGTGCAGGCTGCCAACAATCAGCAACAGCACCCAGTACCTCCTCCTCCTCCAGCAACATTGGTCACATGGCTGGAGAGACTCAGTAAGCTACGCCCTCGGTCCTTCGAGAAAACGGATAGTCCCAGCGAAGCTGAAAGATGGTTGGCTCACATTGAGAAGATCTTCGATGCAATGGGCTGTGAACCCGTCTTCAAGTCGAGGTTGTCCTGTTACAAGTTCGAAGGTGATGTGCTATCATGGTGGAAGGCACTAAAGCAGTCTGAGGGAGGTGATAATTGGGTGGCTGGTTTGACGTGGGCTTTGTTTAGGGAGTTAGTGATGGGACAGTTCTTTCCCAAGGGTGAGCAAGACAAGCTGAAGAGGGAATACCATGGAATCAGACAGAGACCTGGGGAGAACATCAACGAGTTCATGCAGCACTTTCTTCGTTTGGCTAGTTTTCTTGGCGCAGCAGCAGGTACTCCCGAAGAGCAAGCATACCACTTCTGGTGGGCTCTTCGTACATCGGTCGCAAACAACTTAGTGTGTTCTATGTTCAACACGGTGGCATAAGTGGCCGATGCAGCATGTAAGCTTGAGATGCTGCAAGAAAGAGAAGAGTTCGGGGAAGCAGAGAGACCCGAGAAGAGGTAAATATTTGATATTCAGCGGTGACCATTCCGAATTCTTTCAGTAATTATCCAATATTTATATCTCTTAAACTGCATCTTCCAGGCAGAAGACTGGGGACCGGTCTCAGCCGGCTACTCAGCAACAGCCTACTCAGCCCAAGGGAAAAGATCAGACTCATGATCGTTCTGCTACGGATAGGCGTGGCAGTAATGATAATTACCGTAACAACGCTAGAAACTCCAACAGCAGCAGGTCCTTACACTTACTCATTTTCTTATGTTACATGCAATAGTTCATAATTCTGACACATTAGCAATCTTCTACCAGGAATCATGGTAACGGGAGGGACCAGAACCAAAGAGGTTCACAGCCTAACCGTCCAGCTATCACTGGTATCACATCTTACGAATTTTTCCGCATTGTCCTTTGTACCTATTACCATGTCTCATGTATATTGTTCTTATCAGGCTCTCAGCCAGCAAGGGCACCTGTTGGAGGGTATACTCATCCTCTTTGCACTACCTACAACTGTAGGCACCCAGGGCCATGTCGCCGCGACAGCGACGCATGCTATAAGTGTGGCCTTACTGGTCATCGCATGAAGGACTGCCACAAGGGAGAGATGGAGGGCACATCTGGACATGCTGATACTAAGTCGCCTCCTACTAGTGGACGCGTTTACACGACTTCTCGCGATCAGGCCAACAAGTCTACAGGTATCATCACTGGAATCTTGTATATGTATGGTCAAGCTGCATGTGTTCTATTTGACACGGGTGCTACTCATTCGGTCGTTTCTACTGCTTATGCTAAAAATGTTAGGATACCCCCTATGCCATTAGAGAATGTACTGAACATTTCCACGCCTTTAAGAGACTCTCTACGCCATGTGTACAAGAGCCTTCCCCTAGAGTTTGACGACAAGGTTTGTAAAACCCGCATGTTTTTACCATGAATATTACCCTTAAGATCGTACGTACTAGATTTAAACTTTCCTTTTATAGTATGATTACGTGCACGTGTTAGAATTTTAGGTATTACGTACGTGTTAGAACACGATAAATATTTATTACGTACGAACACACAATAATTATTTAAATAATAATTAATCACGAACATGCGCTCATGAAATCATGAATGTAATTAAATCACGAGCTAATATTAATTACGTATATATATTTATTACGAACACGAATAAATATATTAAGTCACGGTTAATATTTAACGAGAACACATAAAACACGAACACGACTAAACACGAACGAACACTAAAATAAATAGACTCGGAAAGTGGTACGGGTACCCCATGTGGGGCCCCCTACCCGCGGCTACATCAAGAAGGATGGGGTTAAGGTAAATTCTTGTGTCACTTTTCACTTTACAGTAAAAACATCAAAAACCTTAAAAAGAGTTTTTCTCCTTCCTTCTTGCTCCCTTTTGGCCGCCACCTATAAGCATCAACAAGGGGTGATTCGGTTTGATTTTAACCTTGTTCTTTTTACAATGATCGTTGTGTGTTCGTCCTTGATTGATCCACGCATTTGGTATAACCTTTTTAACCTTTTTCTTTTATGTTTTGATTTAATAAATTGCATAAGATCATGATGTTTTTAAAAACCAATTAAAACATTTATTAAACATGTTTATGATTATGGGGTAGATCAAAACAAGGGTTTTTAGGGGTGTTTGTCTAGCCGACGCCTAAACCGAACCCCTAAGGGGTCTCGGCTTGGCTTGTAAACCACCACCGAGACCTCATGGTCTCGGTTTGGTGGTGTGGGTCCCACAGCAGCAGCAAACAAGGGAGAACCCCGAAGTGGTTCGGGGTATGGAGTTGATTACGGGTCTGGTTCATGGTTTCTATTCACGATCCGGTTCATGGTTTATGTTAAGGTTATGTTTTTAATAATCATATGTTAAAATTAAATTAATAATATATGACATGATTAATTTAATAAAACATGACTTAGGTAATAATTTAATTATTAGAACATGGATTTTTAACCTAAGTACTTATATTTTCTAGACTTTATAATTAATTATTAAAAACCATGGTTATAATTAATTAATTAACATGACTTAGGTTATATTATTAATAGTTAATAATACATGTTTTAACCTAAGTATTTAACTTTATTTAATTAAAAACATGATATATTTAATTAAATACTTTTAACCTATAGTTTATTTAAATTACATGTAATAACTAATAAACTATACCTTATATCAATATGACTTAGAAAAATAATCAGAAAACACTTAAGCTTATATACTTAGCTTATTAACCAGCTTATATCTAATTATGAAACATCTATTTTTAGAAACTTATTTAATTAAGGCAGCTAATCTATTTATGGAAACTTTCTATTTTTAGAAACTTATCTATTTTAAGCAGTAATTCTACTTTTGGAAACTTTCTATTTTTGGAAACTTTCTATTTTTGGAAACTTTCTATTTTTGGAAACTTTCTACTTTTGGAAACTTTCTATTTTTGGAAACTTTCTATTTTTGGTAACTTTCTATTTTTGGAAACTTTCTCTTTTAGCCCGCTATTTTTAGAAAGTTACTTATTATTACACAGTAAGTATAATAATACATGAAATACAAGTAATACTTAATCAGAATAGACAGAATATAAGAAAAACGCAGTTTAAAGCTTAAAACAGTAAAACATGACATGAATGTATAAAATAAGCTAAGACATGACATAAAACCAGTTACGTATTTAGTAATGAGATACTTATACACGTATGTATTTATGTAGCATTAGTGATACCGTAGCAGGACTCTCCTCAGTTCATCTTCTTCGTTCACTGGACATAAGGTACGGATTCCCGTCCTTTCAGTATGGACATTCTTTCCTTATTAGGATTCCCCGTATGCAGCCAACTGTTTTCCCGTAGTATAAGTTTGTATGTTTGATTTGCTTATGTTTAATTTAGAATACCTATAGCCATATACATGCATGACCAGTTTCACCTAGTAATGGAGGTACCATAACCATAACACTAGAGGCACTAGTGTTATGACTTCCCTACGGTGGAGTGATTGCTCGTGGCGTCCCTTCAGCTTTTGGCCATATTATTATATTTATCATGTGGGGCGTATGGGTGCATCTTAGTTACATGATTTTCAGTAGATTACTCAGTGTGAATGAGGTGTGTGCCTTGCATCCTTCATAAGGAGCTGATCCCTCCTACCCAAAACCAGTATATTAAATTCGAGGTAGCCCCTCTAATTTGCATGATGAGGTCACCCCTCCAAGTATTCATGCACGGTGGATTTTCATGACCTATATTGGCTAATGGTAAAATATGTTAGACAGTTTTCATAAGACAAACATAAGGCTTTTCAAACTATAAAACCAGTTTTATGAACACGTTCCAGGTTTTCCAGGACTTATACCTTTCCTTTGCTAATAACTCTTTATTATGTTGTAGTCATTTATACTATGTCTATATCCGTGCACTGAGCGTTTTGCTCAGCCGTTACTTTCATTTCCATGTCCCAAAACGGCAGGTACCCTAGGAAAGACTCGAGCATTTGGAGGACGTGCATAGGATGGAAGCTGCTAGAGAATTCTTTTCCTTTTTACCTTCATATACTTATGCTTGTTTAGTCTTTCATTCATTTCTTTTGCTTTATTATGTTTTGGGCTTATGTTTGGGAACCGATGTTGATTCCGGTTATCCTTATGGTCATGTAATGTTTTAGACATTTATCCTTTTATGCTTTGATGACACGCCATAATTACGCGTGACATTCCATTATCAAAATGGGGTGTTACAATTATGGTATCAGAGCCAAGGCTTCGACCTGTAGGCTCTAAAACTCGACCTGTGACTAGTGGGTAGTCACCAGGAGCTTCCTAAGCCAACGTTCGTTATTCCACATATTGATGTTTTCAGCGCATTGTTGCTTTAACCATGATGTTTTCAGCACCTTGAGGTTTTAACCTTGATGTTTTCATCGATGTTGTTTTACTAATATGGATGGACAACCGTCATTAATATTTAGTGATGTGTCATTGTTTCATGCATAATGTTCCTCGTGAACTGTGGCTATGTGGATTGAACCCTAGTAGTTCATAATTAGTCACATAAAAAAAATTTCTGATAAGTTTTGACATATGAGTTTCATTTATTCATGTTTCATGTATCATTGTTGCAGGGATCATGACTAAGTAATGGTTGGTACAGGAATGGCCCTATTTAGTCGCATGTGCTTTTATCGAAACTTTTAATTTTGGGACCGACCCATAGGCGTCCCCTCGCCATGTCTTTTGTTTTGGGACCGACCCATAGGCGTCCCCTCGCACATATAATGGTTTTTATAAACTACATTACGCATTCATGCACTGTTTTTCATACATAAAATTTTTCTCATGATTTATTGGCATAATTTTTTTTCATGTCCCCTCATAAGTTACTATGTTTTTATGTCAGGTATGTTTTCATACTGTCATGGTTAACTTCAGTTTCATGCTGATTACGTTATACACTCTTCATGATAGATGGTTTCATGTTTCTTTATGATAATTCCGTCTTCATGTTGATTTTGTCTTACGCCTCTTTTATTATTTATGCTTTCATGCAAGACATTGTTGGATTTCATTGAATTCTGCTTTCATGATAGTCATGTTTGGTTTTCATTGATCATACTGTCAGGCAAAACATCGTTGAATTTTGTGTAACCACACTTTAACGTTTCTCGATATAACCAAAATGATGTCTATGCTTAGACTGCCAGGTTATGATGATGGTTTTTGTAACACCCCACTTGGATAAGTGGACCGTTACGTGTATTTATGGCGTATCATCAAAGCATAAGGTAAATGTCCTAAAACATTAACTCACCATGACGGAAATACCGGAATCAAACATCGGTAATCCAACCTAAGCTCAAAACATGAAAAATACAATACTGAAGGAAAGGACTAAACAATGTCCAAATAAGCAAAATAATGTAAGAAGTGCATAAAGTAAGAAGTCCGGATAGCTTCCATTCAATGCACATGCTCTCAGAATCCTAAGAGCGTTCTGGTGTACCTGCCGTTAGAACATGAAAGAACTACGGCTGAGCATAACGCTCAGTGAACGGATATAAAGCATGATAAGGAATTACTGAAATGAAACAGATGATAATATACTGGAGCTGTAAGACTAATAAGTACAGTTGCAGCGGAAATCTGTGTATAAATTATAAATTTTGATTTATAAATAATAAAGCTGAACAATTATCTGTTAAAATCTGAAAACATGCATTTACTGTATTTTAATTGCCAGAGCTTATATAGGTCATGTGCTGTAACAACGGTGCATGAATAACTGGAGGGGTGACCTCGTCATGCTGTAGAGGGGTGACCTCTAAATAGGGGTGACCTTTAAATACTGTGCTGGGTGGAGGGATCAGCTCCAATGTGAAGGATGTAGAGCACACACCATATTCACCCTGATAACTTGTAAACTAATAAGCCTAGGATGCATCCATACGCCCCACATGACAGGATAATAATGGCCAAAACGTGAAGGGACGATGCAGGATATCACTCTCCTGCATGTGAGTCACGACACCGGTGCCTCTAGTGCCATGGTTACGGTACCTCCGTAACTAGTACATAAATTGGTCATGCTTGTATATAATGCTCAGGCAATTTATTTAGTTATTAACATGATTGTTGATAAGCTTAAACATATACTGGGGAAAACGTTTGGCTGTAGACGGGAAATCCTTATCATGCATAGAAGAAAGTCCTTACTAAAGGACGGGAAATTCGTACCTTAGCCAATCTCGATGCTTAAACAAAGTCCGAACTTATTTTCCGTTCCGTTAGTCTGTATCAAGATGATAAAAGAAACGTCACCTTTCTATCTTTCCAATGTACTTGACTAGCTTTGGCTTTTAGAGAAATCATCTTTTTATTATTACGTGTATTATATAAAAACAACAATAGTTCAACTAGAACTTTAGAACTAAGAAAAGTTATCAATACTAAGTATAGCTATAACATTTTTATGCATTTGTTTTTGAAACACATTGGTAACTTGCATTGTTATAACATGACTCAGTATAAATTAATCATGTCAAGATCAGGCTATGCTACTGCCTTTACAAAGGAATTCTCATGTATGGAAATGACCCAATTATGCATACTATAAATACAACTTGTTTTATTAATACTTAATTTGATTAACTTGAAGAAGTAAGTGTGACGTTAAAAGGAGATTAAAATGAGGAGACCACATAACTTGTTTTATTAACACTTAATTTGTTCCTTTCCCTGTTTTCCGTAAACTGATAATAGTCATATACACTTCTAATGACTAGATATATAGGATGAAAAACATACAGTTGTGTATTCAAAAGCTAGTTAAGGATTACCTCTAAGATAGAAAATTATGTTAGACACTGATAACACGAATATACACAAGATCAACGAGATACAGCCGACACTTGAAGCCATGACGTAACCGAACCACTAAAGGTAACCCGAATCTCTACCCAACTCGAACAGTAAGCGCAAGCAAACAAGACTTGTACTCAGGCCAGAACATACACGTGACTCGATCGACCACCACTCTAACGGACATGATTCGAGATTACGGTTGTGTTTTACTTGCGGTGCAACTTTATATTGCCATCACGTCATGAGAAAAAGAAACATAATGGGCGAGGGTTTGTAAGTTGATCGTGACCCGATAGAACTCAAAGATTTTGGAATATATCATGTGAAAATGTATATTGTGAATGTCGTAAACATAAGAGCTAGTGTTTAAATGAAACACATAAATAAGATGAAAGTTATGTAAAGCAATTGTGATTATAAACAGAATGTTGTATCGAAATTTTCGTAAGAAACGCGTGAAGTGCAATTATATCGTTTAATGTTTTTAAATAACGTAGTCAACATTTCCTATCTGTTTGAATGAGATTTTCATAGTCTAAATAATCATTTAAGAAGACACTAATGGATAAATGATTGTATTGCCATATATTTGCTTCTTGCTTAATATTAGACGAGGGTTTCTTTTTAGAAGTCCAAATCCGAATTCGGTTTCTTTATTCCATGTAATAACTTGTGTTCTCGTATGTTCGTATATTCGTGACTAAATGTTTCGTGTTAAAACTCTGAATGTATTATATATTTTCTGAATAATACTTATTTCGTAATACTTGAAAAGTATTGATATTTATTCTTCTGAAATAACTGAAATAATTAACTACGTAATATTCTTAATTAAAGATGAGACTGTGTGAAATTAATATTTGTGGATCTTAAACATTTCGTACGTGTTCGTATATTAATCCTCGTGATATATTCTGACATGGATTATTTATTTCTTGAATGAATAATAATTGCTTAATACTTGAAATAATACTGTTATTTATTGTCTGAATAAATAGTCACGCAACGTTTAAATTAATGCTGTGATTGTACGTAATTAATATTCGTGGACCTTTAAAGTGGGTTTTACAACTCTTCCCCTCTAAAAAAAATTCGTCCTCGAATTAGAGACACGATAATGCTGCAGTTTTACAATTCTTCCCCTCTAAAAAAAGGAAAATTCGTCCTCGAATTAAAGGTAATAAGTTGATGAAGTTATAAGAATTGAAATAACACATAGGCTGAAAAGACATGTAAGCTGAAAGGATATTTCTTCCTCAACTTAGAACATAAAGCTGTTGAGAGGGTAAGTGAACATGGAACATGACATGGCTGAATAGGACCTGGAACGTAACATGACTGAAAGAACTTAACTGAATTATTGAAGGAAAAGGATGAGAGGTCCGGATGGACTCCTCCGTTCCGAGTGGCTTCCCTCTCGAAACGACTCCTTCAAAGTCTAGACACAATGAAAATCTTGGTCCTGATGACCCTGTCCTGATGATGCTGAATAGTTTCTGGTTCCATACTTAAGATAGATTTTCTGAATCTTGTAGAATGAATAAGCTATAGCATGTAGGATACATGAAACGGTACGTACAAATACCCTGAAACGATAACATTTATATCCCTGAGCAAGCTGCTGAAACATATAGGGACGAACTACGTGATCAACTGCGAACGTGCTACGTGAGGAATTGTGAACGTGGTTCACGATTATATGAGGAACGTTGGGCATGGAATATATCATGAATGTGATACGTGCAACATATTGTGAACGTGATACTAGAACATATCGTGAACGTATGCTGACTGAGGAAGGAATGCCAAACAATACGGCCTGAGATGTGAAACGTCTGCCTGGGTATGGAAAAGTTGTGCTAAATTTGAGTCTGGTTTCTTAAGCTTCATGTAACCTACTCCGGTACATGACCTAGAACGTATATGCTGATTTGGAACACGGACATGAACGTGATCGATGTCATGAATGCGAACGCGAACTTAATTCACAAGATAGCACAAATATGGACTGAAACACATCATAATGTGAATATCAGACGTAAACGTGAAGATGGACGTAAACGTACCTGTAACCGTAAACATGAACGTGAGCGTGATTCACGAACGTAAATTTGTATACGTCATGATTGTTGACGGAATACTTTGAAACAGTACAATCTATTGCTGAATTTCTTGTAGATCTGCTACTGCATAATCGTTGCGGATGAAAGAAAATGTGTAGGTTAGGTGAACTAGTCGACAATGACTTAGATAGTATCATACTTCTTCTAAGTCTGTGGAAGTCTGATAACAACCATATGAAAAACTCATCTCATTTCTGTCCAGAAATTTCTAATGGTTGTAATAACTCACTAGTATTTCGGTGTTCTATCTTGAACCTGTGGTGTGTCAGGCATCTCGATATGAACATAGCTGCATCAACTATGTTATACTGCTTCTATCAAAGTTCTGTCTGGGATTGTGGGAGATTCTGGCGGAATCTGGGTGAGTATTCATGAAAAAATTTTGAGTCTCGGTGAATTATATCTCTCCTAGCGTAGGATCTGATGGAATACAAAATTTTGGTTTAGATCGTCTCCTCCTTTATGCGTAAGCTTAGCCATGGAAGGCTAATCGTGGGAACTATCCACAATTTCAGCGGTATCAGTCAACTGAGTTGTAGAAAATTTTGTACTTTAGTCACCGGCGTTGATCTTGACCATCTGGTGATGGCCTTCATCTTCGCAGGACTGCCTGAAATTTATTTTTGCTGAAATAGGGTGGTTTAGAAATGCCACCTTGTTCATCTGGAACTCACATCTGGAAAGTTGCGTATATAATTTTCTCCTATCAGAGGATCTGTAGGGTCGTAAAAAGATGATTCTCATGTTCTTCTCAAGAATTTAGGAGATCAGGATGTTATCAAAGAACATACTGATGATTTTGTCTGAGAAGTCATAATAAATTTTATTCATAAATTTCATATTGTAGCTGGAGCATTAGGGAGCTCAAAAGTATAAATCAAAATTTTAGAGAGACTATAACGTGTGCAACAGTAGTCTGGAAAAACATCATGTTCTTTCTCTCACCACTACTGGTAACATGATCAGAAATTGTTCTGAAAATGTTTAAGACATCGCAGCAGATCAGATAAGATTTCTATATGTGGAATGCAACATCGATTAAGAATGGCGATCTGGTAAATTTTTCGGTGGTCGATACATGATCTCATGTTACCGGCCTTCTTTCTGATAGACAGGAACGGTGCACTTCCTGGTGGTGCGCCAGGGCGAATAAAGCCTCATTCCGATAATTCTTACAACAAATACTGCAACTCTTTTAAACTCAGTTGAAGTCCTGTAATAAAGAGTTTGAAAACAGGTTATGTTCTTGAAACAAGCTTGATGCTAATTTATGTCTCGTGGTTAGGAAGGAATTTCTGGAAAACCTTCAGAAATTTTTATCTGAAAACTCTAGAATAATCTGTTGATCATGAATTTAAGGAATTACAGAATTCGCATCAGGAATGCTGACTAGAAGTCTTTGCAGCTATAAGATAATAATTCACGTGCTTATAAAGCTGAACAATTTGTACTGATTTTTCTGGCAGAAGTAATATGAATGTGTTTCAGGAGTTAGTAAGACATATCTCGTCGTTAATTGAAAATAAAACTTTATCAAATATGGGTGATACTGTGGAGTCTTTTCTGGCTGGGAGGTAGGTAATACCTGATTTAGATAAAGCTAATATATGAATAGGCGAAGCAAACGTGACAATTTTCACTGAATACGTTCGTCTGTAACCTCACAGAAGGAATACTGCGTGTTTAACTTGAGTAATACTCTAGTGGTTGTGACTGAATTTTAAATGATCTTATTCATGCGTGACATAATAGAATGGGTATACCCCTTTCTGAAGGGTACCCTGAATTACTAAGGGCCTGGTTTAGAAACATACTAGAGTTATGAGTTCTGACTCGTATTTTGAGAAACGATTCGTATGACGTGTACCAGGACTGGTTTCCTGATATGTGTCTTCCGAAATGATACCTGAGACCCACGTCTTGACTGTTGTCTGGACATGTATTTTAATAGCTGAGTCTGAATAAGGTTAAGAATTTCTGGTAACTGCTAGGATTGGCGGACCGGTTAAACTACTGACCTCTTGTATTTCTGGTCACGTCTGTGCTGGAGTTTCGATGGTTACTGACTGATTAAATATAAGTACGGTGGTTGTCACTACTGCTTTGTCTGTCATTTTATAACGGTTATTATCATGACCGTGATTCATGTAACTATTCTGTAGAGTGGCCGGCTGGGTTCCGGTTCCCACTCTTCTAAATGAGCGGTTAGCTGAGTGAAGTGTGACATCTAGCTGAGAAGGTAAAAGTATGAAATGGAATGGTAGTGTCTGATGGTTGAGAAAAAAAATATAGTCTTGTCAGAAATTTCAAATTTATAGTTTCGTCCTCTCTCTGACGAGTTGTCATAATATAAACAGCATCCGCATCTTGTGGAAATCTCCAAAGTATCAGCAGCATCAGCATTCGTGAGGTCTTCAAAGTGTTAGCAACATCAGTATCTCGTAAAATCTTCAACTCACGAGCAGCATCATCATCTGGTAGAATATCGACAAGTGGAAACGCCTGAGACGATTGAGGATCGATTAGCAATATCCATAGAGTAGGGTACCTGGAGTACACCTGGACTACTGTACATGAAGTAAAAAGTGAATACTGCACATGGAGCATATCTGAGACACTGTACGTGTAGTACACATGAAATAATGTACATGAAGTATAACTGAGATACTGTACATAGGGTGCATACGGAATATTGTACATGACACTGGTGGAAATTTTATGGGGGAATCGATACTGGTGTCAATTTTCTGACCTGATTAAGGAAATAAATCGATTTAAACGGTAGTAAACTGATCTGAAATGAGTAACATGATAGCCTAGTAATTCCTGTGTAGACTTAATGCTGGTTCTATCGAGGCTGAAAAGTATGATATAATCGAAGTCCCAACAATGGTCAGCATGAAGCATGATTAATGAAGGCCAACCATGATTTATCATGAAAACGGGTTTTACTAAAATTCTTGTGTATCTTAACATGAAAACATCATTACTTTGCTGAACACATAATCCTCGTAAGAAGGCATGAAACTGAATCATCATGAAGACGACATCAACGCGAGGGTATGAAAAATTGATTGTTACAAGGAACATAAAAAGTCTAATCAACTGAGGTGTAATATCAATTGATGTGGACGGCTACGGTTTAATCCACAAAATTCAAAGAAGAAAACTTGTGAATAAGTATGGGCTATTCTGGTTCGATCCATACTTATCAAAATTTATAGAATGTCATGATATGAGCAAAGGTGAACGTCTATGGTTCAGTTCACAAAAAAATATTCAACTGGAAGCATGAAAATTGACCTGAATAATGGTGAACGTCTATGGCTGGTTCAACAAGTAATATTTGACCGAAAACATAAATCTGACATGAGTAAGGGTAAATGCATATGGGTCGGTTTACCAATACAAAATCTGAACGGCAAGGGTGAACGCCTATGGGTCGGTCACAAAAACAAAATTCGTAGAAAAGCACATGCGACTAAATATGGCCAGTCCTGTACCAACCTTTTACTTAGTCAAAAAAAACTTTAAGAAAACTGACTGATAATTGAAGAAAACTGACTAATAAATGCTTGAGGAATATGAAAGATAACAACGCCAAAATCGGGGAAGGTCCTGGTGACTACCCACTAGTCACAGGTCAAGTTTTAGAGCCTACAGGTCGAACCTTGCGCTCTGATACCATAATTGTGACATCCCACTTGGATAAGTGGACCGTTACGTGTATTTATGGCGTGTCATCAAAGCATAAGGTAAATGTCCTAAAACATTAACTGACCATAACGGAAATACTAGAATCAAACATCGGTAATCCAACCTAAGCTCAAAATACAAAAAATACAATACTGAAGGAAAGGACTAAACAATGTCCAAATAAGCAGAATAATGTAAGAAGTGCATAAAGTAGAAGTCTGGATAGCTTCCATTCAATGAACATGCTCTCGGAATCCTAAGAGCGTCCTGGTGTGCCTGCCGTTAGAACATGAAAGAACTACGGCTGAGCATAACGCTCAATGAACGGATATAAAGCATGATAAGGAATTACTGAAATGAAACATATGATAATATATTGGAGCTGTAAGACTGATAAGTAAAATTGCAGCGGAAATCTGTGTATAAGCTGTAAAGTTTGATTTATAAATAATAAAGCTGAACTATTATTTGTTAAAATCAGAAAACATGCATTTACTGTATTTTAATTGCCAGAGCTTATATAGGTCATGTGCTGTAACAACGGTGCATGAATAACTAGAGGGGTGACCTCGTCATGCTGTAGAGGGGTGACCTCTAAATAACTGTAGAGGGGTGACCTCTAAATACTGTGCTGGGTGGAGGGATCAGCTCCAATGTGAAGGATGTAGAGCACACACCACATTCACCCTGATAACTTGTAAACTAATAAGCCTAGGATGCATCCATACGCCCCACATGACATGATAATAATAATGGCCAAAACGTGAAGGGACGATGCAGGATATCACTCTCCTGCATGTGAGTCACGACACCGGTGCCTCTAGTGCCATGGTTACGGTACCTCCGTAACTAGTACATAAACTGGTCATGCTTGTATATAATGCTCAGGCAATTTAATTAGTTATTAACATGATTACTGATAAGCTTAAACATATAATGGGGAAAACATTTAGCTGTAGATGGGAAATCCTAATCATGCATAGAAGAAAGTCCTTACTGAAGGACGGGAAATCCGTACCTTAGCCAATCTCGATGCTTAAACAAAGTCTGAACTTATTTTCCGTTCTATTAGTCTATATCAAGATGATAAAAGAAACGTCACCTTTCAATCTTTCCAATGTACTTGACTAGCTTTGGCTTTTAGAGAAATCATCTTTTTATTATAACGTGTATTATATAAAAACAACAATAGTTCAACTAGAACTTTATAACTAAGAAAAGTTATCAATACTAAGTATAGCTATAACATTTTTATGCATTTGTTTTTGAAACACATTGGTAACTTGCATTGTTATAACATGACTCAGTATAAATTAATCATGTCAAGATCAGGTTATGCTACTGCCTTTACAAAAGAATTCTCATGTATGGAAATGACCCAATTATGCATACTATAAATACAACTTGTTTTATTAATACTTAATTTGATTAACTTGAAAAAGTAAGTGTGACGTTAAAAGGAGATTAAAATGAGGAGACCACAAAACTTGTTTTATTAACACTTAATTTGTTCCTTTCCCCGTTTTCCCTAAACTGATAATAGTCATATACACTTGTAATGACTAGATATATAGGATGAAAATCATACAGTTGTGTATTCAAGAGTTAGTTAAGGATTACCTCTAAGATAGAAAATTATGTTAGACACTGGTAACACGAATATACACAAGATCAACGAGATACGGCCGACACTTGAAGCCATGACGTAACCGAACCGCTAAAGGTAACCTGAATCTCTACCCAACTCGAACAATAAGCGCAAGCAAACAAGACTTGTACTCAGGCCAGAACATACACGTGACTCGATCGACCACCACTCCAACGGACATGATTCGAGATTACGGTTGTGTTTTACTTGCGGTGCAACTTTATATTGCCATCACGTCATGAGAAAAAGAAACATAATGGGCGAGGGTTTGTAAGTTGATCGTGACCCGATAGAACTCAAAGATTTTGGACTATATCATGTGAAAATGTATATTGTGAATGTCGTAAACATATGAGCTAGTGTTTAAATGAAACACATATATGAGATGAAAGTTATGTAAATCAATTGTGATTATACACAGAATGTTGTATCGAAATTTTCGCAAGAAACGCGTGAAGTGCAATTATATCGTTTAATGTTTTTAAATAACGTAGTCAACATTTCCTATCTGTTTGAATGAGATTTTCATAGTCTAAATAATCATTTAAGAAGACACTAATGGAGAAATAATTGTATTGCCATATATTTGCTTCTTGCTTAATATTAGACGAGGATTTCTTTTTAAAAGTCCAAATCCGAATTCGGTTTCTTTATTCCATGTAATAACTTGTATTCTCGTGTGTTCGTATATACGTGACTAAATGTTTCGTGTTAAAACTCTGAATGTATTATATATTTTCTGAATAATACTTATTTCGTAATACTTGAAAAGTATTGCTATTTATTCTTCTGAAATAACTGAAACAATTAACTTCGTAATATTCTTAATTAAAGTTGAGACTGTGTGAAATTAATATTTGTGGATCTTAAACATTTCGTACGTGTTCATATATTAATCCTCGTGATATATTCTGACATGGATTATTTATTTCTTGAATGAATAATAATTGCTTAATAATTGAAATAATACTGTTATTTATTGTCTGAATAAATAGTCACGCAACGTTTAAATTAAAGCTGTGACTATACGTAATTAATATTCGTGGACCTTTAAAGCGGGTTTTATAGTTTTCCTAACCGTTTAACCGATATACTTTCCTTAAATCATGATAAATGATCGACCCCATACCGATCATTTCATGTGCATTCCACGTGTACTCCACGTACCGTATTTCATGTGTATTACAGGGTACCTTAATCCATGTGTATTACACTTGCAATACTTCACGAGTATTCGCTAGTCGATTCTGAATCATCTCAGGCGTATTTTCAATTGATGATATTCTACAAGATTGCTGATGCCGCTCGTAACTTGGAGATTTTACTAAAGGTTGATGCTGCTGACGTTCGGAGACGCTACGAGATGCGGATGCTGTTCACAACCTGGAGATCCTACAAGACGAAGACAAAGGCGTAAGAGCAAAGCAATTGGACGAGAAGATGCTTCACCATCAGACGATTTCCATCAATCATTGTCCCTAATTCTTAGTCACATGTCACATGTCATTCTACTGTCATTTCAGCTATATGAGTGCAAACCGGTACCAGCCGGCCACTCAGCTGAATAGTTACATGAATCACGGTCATGAGAATGACCGTCATGGAACTGACAGACAGGACGATAGTAACCACTACTATGACAGAACTATCCTAGAAATCACAACCGAGGCTCCGGCCGCGGACGTGATCAGACATACAATGGATCAGTAGTCCAACCGATCCGCCAAGTCTGGCATAATAACCTAATATTGTAGTTCTATTGTTTTACGTCTCGAGACACATGTCAAGACATCAGTCAAGACACATGTCTCACGTATACTTTCTGAAGACACATGTCAAGACATCAGTCAAGACACATGTCTCACGTATACTTTCTGAAGACACATGTCAAGACACCAGTCAAGACATATGTCATGCTTATAGTTCCATGAAACGAGTCAAGACACATGACTCACGTCCAACTATGGAACATTTCTAAGAAATTCAGGGTACCCTCCAAGGGTATATCCATTTTGTTGTGCCATGTATTAATCAGGCCACAAGAATTTCAATACCATTATCGGTGCATCAGTGAGAACTGTCACGTTACCGATGTCACTTTCATTTCTTTCACCATAGTTCATATATTCATGACCATGAAGGACGCCTTTCGTACACCCACGTATACGAAGGTTTTCCTTCAGCTTAATGATGAGATCCAAGCTGCTAACGCATTTCCTCGGACAGACACGAGATGAATTTAACCTAATTATGGACTATGAACAGCACACCATGCTACGATTCATAATTATGTACAGTAATGTTCAGGCTCCTGAATACATTCAGCTTGATTTTCCATCAGGGAAATCTGTACAAATTATCTATGCTTATAAGCGTGTGTGTTGTTAGCCATGGTCGCTAAAGTTTTCTAGCTGTCAGTAAGACACGACTACTGAAGTCCTTTTACGCAGAGCCAGTTGGTTATTCCAAAATCTTCCCATACATTCCAGAAGAACCTTCAAGGAGAAGGACGGTACCATGAGATTATGTGTCGACTACCGTCGATTTAAACAAATCACCATTCATAACCGTTATTCTCCTCCACGTATTGACAACATGTCCAATCGACCTTATAGTGTTAATCACTTTTCCAAGATCGAACTCATGATCATGCTGCCAACAGTGACGAGTGAAAGAGCAGGACATGTCCATGACTGCTATTCGTACACGACTCGGTCTGCTAGATTTACGATTTTGAATTAGTCTCATCAATGCTCCAATGGCATTATAAGAATGAGTTTCCATGAACTCATAGCAAATTCATCAGTGTTTTCATTGAGGATAACCTGATTTCCTTTAAGCCTAGATAAGAACAGGAAGACCATATCTGCACTATGTTGCAAATTCTTTGACAAGAGAAATTTTACCCTAGAAATTTTTTCCAATATCAATTATGTTTGATTACAGTGACACGCTGAATCACATGGGTTTCTACAGTTAATCTTACCATGACTCAGCTTATGCGTAAAGGAGAGAACCCTACACTACATTAGGTGTTTTAGAAAATCCTACGCTAGGAGAAGTCTAGATTCAGAGACTCAGAGTTTCGCAAACTCCTATGTATCAAGTTCTACGAAGCAAGATACAGTTACGTTCATATCTAAGTACCAGACATACCAACAGGTTAAGATAGGACACCAACAGACTAGGATGTTTTCATCATCTGAAATTGTGAATTGAAATGGGACAAGATCTCCACGGATTTTGGCTACCAGTTTAACGCAAACTCAGAAGAAGCATGATGCTATCTGGTTTATTGCAAACAGTTTGATCAAGTCTGCAGAATCCTTACATCTGCAAGGATTTCAGAACCAAGAGATTGATCGGACATGTTCCAGCCAAGGCTCATTCGATCACTTGGCAATCCCTCAGTTATCGGGTCAGACAAATATTCATAATTGTGCTCCTTATTTACTTCACGTCCTTATTCAAATATCACGACTTGCTTTCGCGCTCGCGTTCATGACACTATTCACGTTCATGATATCATCTCGGCTTATGATTTTACGTTCATTTTTCTCATTCTGGGAAGTTTTGCAAGAACTTGAGAGACCGGACCCAAGTTTAGTATAACTCCCTATCCTCAGATAGACGTTTCTCGTCATATTCTATGTCTCACCTTGTAGCGTTGGGCGTTACCGCCATTATATTCTATGTTCACAATATGTTTCACATGTCATGTTCATTCCACGTTCCTCATATCATGATCAAGATATGTTACACGTATCATGGATCACGATATGTTTACTCATACTACACTCACCATATCTCCAACGTATCACATTCAATTTTCCACGTATCACGTTCAAAAATTTTCCACGTATCACGTTCAAAATTTTTCACGTAATACGTTTCCTTATGTCTCGCGCATTGTTGCTAATTATCAGTTACGTTAGAAGTGTTTTGCACGATAACATTTTAATTGCCCTTACACGTTAATTCTTATTCCCTCGATCAAATTTAGGGGATCTACCTTAAGTTGATAACCAAGAACTTCTTCGTATTTCAAGTCAAGGTCAGGAGGACCAAGATTTATCATTTGTGTCAAGATCTGTGAAGGAACCGTTCCAAGAGGGAGGCCACTTGGAAACGGACAAGTTCATCCGGACTTCTTATCCGTTTTTCTCTTATCAGTTAGATATGTCCTTTCAGTCACGTCACGTTCCATGTCCTTTGAAGACATGTCACGTTCTGCGTTCTTTCTGTCAGGTCACCTGCACGTTCATTTTCCTACATACCCTCTCAGTTTGATTCGGGTATGTTTCTCTTTTAGTTACGTTATCTATAAGACGAATTATTCTTTTTAGGGGGGAAGAGTTGTAAAACCCGCATGCTTTTACCATGAATAGTACCCTTAAGATCGTATGTACTAGATTTAAACTTTCCTTTTATAGTATGATTACGTGCACGTGTTAGAATTTTATGTATTACGTACGTGTTAGAACACGATAAATATTTATTACGTACGAACACACAATAATTATTTAAACAATAATTAATCACGAACATGTGATCATGAAATCATGAACGTAATAATCACGAGCTAATATTAATTACGTATATATATTTATTACGAACACGAATAAATATATTAAGTCACGGTTAATATTTAACGAGAACACATAAAACACGAACACGACTAAACACGAACGAACACTAAAATAAATAGACTCGGAAAATGGTACGGGTACCCCATGTGGGGCCCCCTGCCCGCGGCTACATCAAGAAGGATGGGCCAAGCCCATCAAAATTTACTAAGAAGGGGTTAAGGTAAATTCTTGCGTCACTTTTCACTTTACAGTAAAAACATCAAAAACCCTAAAAAGAGTTTTTCTCCTTCCTTCTTGCTCCCTTTTGGCCGCCACCTATAAGCATCAACAAGGGATGATTCGGTTTGATTTTAACCTTGGAATTTTTACAATGATCGTTGTGTGTTCGTCCTTGATTGATCCACGCATTCAGTATAACCTTTTTAACCTTTTTCTTTTTTGTTTTGATTTAATAAATTGCATAAGATCATGATGTTTTTAAAAACCAATTAAAAACATTTATTAAACATGTCTATGATTCTGGGGTAGATCAAAACAAGGGTTTTTAGGGGTGTTTGTCTAGCCGACGCCTAAACCGAACCCCTAAATGGTCTCGGCTTGGCTTGTGAACCACCACCGAGACCTCATGGTCTCGGTTTGGTGGTGTAGGTCGCACGGCAGCAGCAAACAAGGGAGAACCCCGAAGTGGTTCGGGGTATGGCGTTGATTACAGGTCCGGTTCATGGTTTCTAGTCACGATCCGGTTCATGGTTTATGTTAAGGTTATGTTTTTAATAATCATATGTTAAAATTAAATTAATAATATATGACATGATTAATTTAATAAAACATGACTTAGGTTATAATTTAATTATTAGAACATGGATTTTTAACCTAAGTATTTATATTTTCTAGACTTTATAATTAATTAATTATTAAAAACCACGGTTATAATTAATTAATTAACATGACTTAAGTTATATTATTAATAGTTAATAATACATGTTTTAACCTAAGTATTTAAATTTATTTAATTAAAAACATGATATATTTAATTAAATACTTTTAACCTATAGTTTATTTAAATTACATTTAATAACTAATAAACTATACCTTATATCAATATGACTTAGAAAAATAATCAGAAAACACTTAAGCTTATATACTTAGCTTATTTAACCAGCTTATATCTAATTATGGAAACTTTCTGTTTTTAGAAACTTATTTAATTAAGGTAGCTAATCTATTTATGGAAACTTTCTATTTTTAGAAACTTATCTATTTTAAGCAGTAATTCTATTTTTAGAAACTTTCTATTTTTGGAAACTTTCTATTTTTTGAAACATTCTATTTTTGGAAACTTTCTATTTTTGGAAACTTTCTATTTTTGGAAACTTTCTATTTTTGGTAACTTTCTATTTTTGGAAACTTTCTATTTTAGGAAACCTGCTATTTTTAGAAAGTTACTTATTATTACACAGTAAGTATAATAATACATGAAATACAAGTAATACTTAATCAAAATAGACAGAATATAAGATAAACACAGTTTAAAGCTTAAAACAGTAAAACATGACATGAATGTATAAAATAAGCTAAGACATGACATAAAACCAGTTACGTATTTAGTAATAAGATACTTATACACGTATGTATTTATGTAGCATTAGTGATATCATAGTAGGACTCTCCTCAGTTCGTCTTCTTCGTTCACTGGACATAAGGTACGGATTCTCGTCCTTTCAGTATGGACATTCTTTCCTTATTAGGATTCCCCGTATGCAGCCAACTGTTTTCCCATAGTATAAGTTTATATGTTTGATTTGATTATGTTTAATTTAGAATACCTATATCCATATACATGCATGACCAGTTTCACCTAGTTATGGAGGTACCATAACCATAACACTAGAGGCACTGGTGTTATGACTTCCCCACGGCGGAGTGATTGCTCGTGGCGTCCCTTCAGCTTTTGGCCATATTATTATATTTATCATGTGGGGCGTATGGGTGCATCCTAGTTACATGTTTTCAGCAGATTGCTCAGTGTGAATGAGGTGTGTGCCTTGCATCCTTCACAAGGAGCTGATCTGATACGAGATGCTCTAGTCGAACATGGGTTGCCTTAATACAAAAACATATTAGTAGTTAAATGTGTAGTTCTCAAGTGCCATGTTATTAGCCTTAAAGGGTGCATGTACCCACGTACTAAGCATGCATGTTTCATAATCCTTAGAGTAGTGGTTCAAGTAGTTACTTAACTGTTCTAAGTTTCCTATTTATATGTGCTTTTGCTTTGTTGAATGATAAGAAGAAGAAAATTTTTCCAATTCTAGTTTCTCTCTTGTTTTCAATGGAGTCTTGCCCACTCTAAGGGCCTTATCCTTCTCGTTTCTTAATCAAATTCTGGAGATTGACTGCCTCAAGTAGTCTCTATCACATCAATGGTGCTTTCATCGACTTACTCGATACCTCCAGCATCTAAACCACCCACAACCATCCAAGATCAATTATCCGCCCTAAATGCAAAAGTTGATGCCCTCGTCAATATTCTCCAAGTCCGATTCGAAATCATTCCACTCCAAACTACTGTTACATCCCATCATGTCACAAACGTCACCAACGTCGACACCACCTCGACACAACTTTCCGCCCAAAATGAACAACAATCATCCCTTGTTACTTGCATACTAAAACTTAAACCAAATAACATGGATCAAGTTACTCCTTTACCCGTACTTTCTGCCCGTGATGTTTCCACGTCTTTTACGAAAGTCACGTTTCATGAACAACCCATCTCAAAAGGCAAACCATTATCAACTAATCTAAATACATGTGGTCATACGAATCAGTCCTGGTTGCTAGAATCTTTTGGTCAACCTCAAACACTACTATTAATAAGTTGTTTAGGTGTAACTATGCAAAACAGATGGACAAAAGGACATGCACCTGGTCCCGCGAAGAAAGACCCTCCATGGGGATATTTATCTTCGATTATCGCAACCTCGGCCTTGAGGACAAGGCTGTTTTTCAGGATGGGAGTATTGATACGAGATGCTCTAGTCGAACATGGGTTGCCTTAATACAAAGACATATTAGTAGTTAAATGTGTAGTTCTGAAGTGCCATGTTATTAGCCTAAAAGGGTGCATGTACCCACGTACTAAGCATGCATGTTTCATAATCCTTATAGTAGTGGTTCAAGTAGTTACTTAACTGTTCTAAGTTTCTTATTTACATGTGCTTTTGCTTTGTTGAATGATAAGAAGAATAAAATTGTTCCAATTCTAGTTTCTCTCTTGTTTTCAATGGAGTCTTGCCCGCTCTAAGGGCCTTATCCTTCTCGTTTCTTAATCTAATTCTTGGAGATTGACTGCCTCAAGTAGTCTCTATCACATCATGATCCCTCCTACCCAAAACAAGTATATTAAATTAGAGGCAGCCCCTCTAATTTGCATGATGAGGTAACCCCTCCAAGTATTCATGCACGGTGGATTTTCATGACCTATATTGGCTAATGGTAAAATATGTTAGACAGTTTTCATTAGATACACATAAGGCTTTTCAAACTATAAAACCAGTTTTATGAACATGTTCCAGGTTTTCCAAGACTTATACCTTTCCGCTGCTACTAAGTCTTTATTATGGTGTAGTCATTTATACTATGCCTATATACGTGCACTAAGCGTTTTGCTCAGCCGTTACTTTCCTTTCCATGTCCCAAAACGGCAGGTACCCTAGGAGACTCGAGCATTTGGAGGACGTGCATAGGATGGAAGCTGCTAGAGACTTCTTTTCCTTTTTGCCTTCATATACTTATGCTTGTTTAGTCTTTCATTCATTTCTTTTGCTTTATTATGTTTTGGGCTTATGTTTGGGAACCGATGTTGATTCTGGTTATCCCTATGGTCATGTAATGTTTTAGACATTTATCCTTGTATGCTTTGATGACATGCCATAATTACGCGTGACATTCCATTATCAAAATGGGGTGTTACAAGGTTCGTCCTGTTAACTTACTTCCGCTGGACATGAATGATTTTGACATGATATTGGGCATGGACTGGCTATCCATACATCATGCTACCATAGACTACCATTCATATCGAGTCATCTTCGGTGATGTTAATGCACCAGAGACATTCACAACGGGTTGTACCCGGAAGGTCTGTACAAATCATATCAACCCTGCAAGCACGTGCATTACTTTCACATGGTTGCGAGGGCTATCTAGCTAATATTCATGACATGGATGCTGAATCTCCATCAATTCAGAATCAGCCGATAGCGTCAATATTTCCAGATGTAAATTTAGAAGAACTTCCGGGCATACCACCTGCATGTGAAGTAGAATTTAACATCGAGATCATCCCAGGAGCTGAGCCGATTTCCAAGGCTCCTTATCGCATGGCTCCCATAGAGTTGAAAGAGCTGAAGGATCAATTGCAAGAACTTCTGAAACGAGGCTTCATTCGACCGAGTGCATCTCTATGGGGCGCACCGGCCTTATTCGTGAAAAAGAAGGACGACAGTATGCGTCTTTGCATAGATTATCGCGAGCTCAACAAGATCACCATCAGGAATAGGTATCCTCTACCACGCATTGACGATTTGTTTGACCGACTCCAAGGGGCCAAACATTTCTCCAAAATTGATTTGAGGTCGGGCTATCATCAGCTACAGGTTAAAGAGCAGGACATCGCCAAGACTGCTTTCCGTACACGATATGGCCACTACAAATTTGTAGTCATGCCATTTGGACTTACCAATACTCTAGCTGTTTTCATGGATCTGATGAACATAATCTTCCATGAATTTCTGGACAAGTTCGTCATTGTCTTCATTTACGACATTCTGATATTCTCTAAGTCCAAGGAGGAACACGAAGACCATCTTCGTATAGTGTTACAGATTCTTTGCCAGAAGCAGTTGTATACTAAATTCTCTAAGTGTGAGTTCTGGTTAGACAAGGTGGCGTTCTTAGGTCACATTGTATCACCAGAAGGAATCACCATCGATCCAACAAAGGTTGAGGCTATTACCAAATGGCCAAGACCGACATCAGCAACTGAGGTTCGCAGTTCCCTAGGCTTAGCTTGTTACTACCGTAGATTTGTGGATAACTTTTCCTGTTTAGCAATACCATTGACCAAACTGATGTGGAAAGGGAAGAAATTCGTCTTGACTAAAAAAGAGAGAAGAGCTTTGAAGACCTAAAGTAGAAGTTAGTATCTGCACCGATTCTTACTCTCCCATCTAGTACAGGTGGATTTCAAATCTATAGTGATGCATCAGGGAAGGGACTTGGCTTTGTTCTCATGCAACATGAGGAAAGTAATCGCGTACGCTTCACGACTGCTTAAGCCTTATGAGGAAAATTACCCTACACATGACTTGGAACTTGCAGCAGTCGTGGTTGCATTGAAAATATGGAGGCACTACTTATATGGAGAATCATGTGACATTTTCACGGACCACAAGAGCTTGAAGTATATCTTCACTGAACGTGAATTGAACATGAGACAGAGGAGATGGTTAGAGCTGTTGAAGGATTATGACATTAATCTGCAGTATCATTCCAGCAAGGCAAATGTAGTGGCAGATGCACTTAGTAGGAAGTCCGGAATGATAAACGGCATTAAAATTGAGGAGGAAATTATAAGAGACTTGGAGCGACTAGACATTGAGATCATGGTACGTGGACAGCACGGTTACTGGGAAAATCTTAGAGTGGAACCTGAGTTACTCTCTAGGATCAAGTAAGCTCAGAAGGATGATGGTGAAATCTGGGCGATAATTCAGAACTTAGAGAAACAGACAGAATTTCGTGTAGACGAAGACGGTAACTTATGGTAGGGCACGAGACTTTGTGTTCCTGATGATCAAGAACTCCGAGGAAGCATTGTTAGCTAAGGCTCATAGCTCCCCATTCTCTATTCATCCTGGTTCGACCAAGATGTACCATGACATCAAGCAATACTTTTGGTGGAGTGGTATGAAACAGGATGTTGCGACTTACGTCTCCAAATGTCTTACCTGTCAGCAGGTTAAGATCGAGCATCAGCGATCTGGCGGTCTTCTATAACCGTTAGATATTCCAGAGTGGACGTGGGACAAGATCACCATGGATTTTGTTACTGGTCTTCCGTAGTCAAAGAGGAGGCACGATGCAATTTGGGTTATCGTTGATCGACTTACTAAGTCAGCTCATTTCTCACCGATCCGCAAGGAAGATTCGGTTAATAAACTCGCCGATACTTACAAGAAGGAGATCATGAGACTTCATGGTGCTCCATCCAGCATCGTCTCGGACAGAGATTTTCCTTTCACTTCGCGATTTTAGAGTAGTTTGTAGAAAGCTTGGGGTACAAAACTTAACTTAGTACGGCTTTCCATCCTCAAACAGACGGGCAATCATAGCGAACGATTCAGGCATTAGAAGACATGTTGAGGTCATGTGCGTTGGAATGGACGGGAGATTGGGACGATTACATCTGTCTGGTAGAGTTTGCATACAACAACAGTTGGCATGCAAGTATTAAATGTGCTCCATTCGAGATGTTGTATGGCAGAAAGTGTCGCGCCCCAATCTGCTGGGATCAGGTTGGTGAGCGAACACATGAAGGACCAGAAATGATAGAGTTGACCAACGAGAAGGTCGCAGTAGCTAAGTAGATATTGTAAGAAGCACGGTCATGTCAGAAGAGTTATGCCGACAAGCATCGTAGGGACTTACATTTTAATGTAGGAGATCACGTCTTCCTTAAGGTATCACTGACACGTGGTGTTAGATGTTTTGGAATCAAAGGGAAGCTCAGTCCTCGATTTATCGGACCGTTTGATGTCATTGAACGGGTCGGTGAAGTATCTTATCGTTTAAAGTTACCTCCGCAGCTTTCTCATGTTCACGATGTTTTCCATGTATCCTTACTTAGAGGATACAAGTATCATCCCTTCACATGGTTCAGTATCCACTGGAACAGATTCATTAAGATCTTACCTTGAGGAACCTGAACGAGTTCTTGACAGGCAAGAACGAGTCATGAGGAGGAAGACGATTCCATTCGTCAAAATCCTTTGGAGGGATCATACCGAGTGGGAAGCCACTTGGAAAACAGAGTCTATCCAGGCTTCTTACCCTCATTTCATATTTTGAATTCGGCTATGTTCCTTCTTTCCAGGTACGTTACCTATAATTCGTGGACAAATTATTCTTTTTAGGGGGGAGAGTTGTAAAACCCGCATGCTTTTACCATGAATAGTACCCTTATAATCGTACGTACATGATTAAAACTCTCCCTTTATAACATGTTTACGTTTCACAAATATTAATTACAAGTATTACGTACGTGTTATTACACGATAAGTATGTAAGCATATTAAGACACGATAATTGTTATCAACAATAATTATAATCACGAACATGAAATCATGAATGTAAATAATCATGAACGTATTATTATGTAGTTACGTAGTTATTATTACGATTACATATAAATATATATTATAACACGAACAATTAATAAACAAGTCACGTAAACACGACCACGAGAACACGTAATATTTTAGAACACGGAAAATGTTGGGTTTCCCCTTGTGGGCCCCACATACCCGCGGCAAGACAAAGAAAAGGGGCCAAACCCACTTTTATTTTTACTAAAAAGGGAAAAGGGAAAAACATATTTTCATATTACAGAGGATTTAGAAAATTACAAAACCCTAGCCTCCTTTTTTTCCTTTCCTTTGGCCGCCGGTTTTAACACCACAAGGAGAGGGTGTTTGTTGATCTTGGTTGATTAAATTCAAGTGTGGTGTTCGTGTTATTGTCATCCAATTGTTTTACGCATTGGTAATCCTATAACATTTTGTTTTTATTTATTTTTTTAGATCAAGAACACATGAAATCATGGGTTTATTAAAAACTAGTAATTTAAACATGTAAATCTAATCACGGGGTAATAAACATGGTTTGTTTTGGGTGGTTTGGTTTGGCCGACGCCAGGAACCAAGAGCCGAAGCTCTCGGTGGTCTGTGAATCACCACCAGCCGAGACCCCATGGTCTCGGTGTGGTTTTGTGTGTCTCGGCCACAAGGAGCAAGGGACCCCGACGCATGTCGGGGTACCGTTTGGTTTGGTGGGGTCTCGGCTGAAAACCAACAAGCACCACCGGCCTAAGCTGGTGGCTAATATGATCAAGCAGGGGGAACTCAAGCCGCGTCAGCGGCTAGCCGAGAACCAAGGGAACCACCGGCTTAAGCCGGTGGCATTTGTTTTTACACAAACAGTGGCAACCGGCCAAGCCGGTTCACCAATGTTAAGGGGATGTTTGTTTGGTCCGGTTCAAGGGTAACACGGTCCGGTTCACGACATGTTTTATTAAAATAATACATGGATTCGTTTTATCATTTTATTTTACAAGCTTAATAATTTTTACAAGTTTATTTATTTACAAGATTAATTAAATTATTTTAACATGTTATATAATTAATTATTTTAAAACATGACTTAGGTTTATTATTATTATTAATAATACATGATTTTAACCTAAGTATTTAATCATGAAATTTAGACTAAAGTAATTAATTAATTATTAAAACATGACATATAATTAATTAATTTCCATGACTTAGGTTATATTAATATAAATATTAATACATGTTTTAACCTAAGTATTATACACTTTAATTTAATTAAATCATGTTATATTTAATTAAATCTTATAACATATAGTTTATTTAATTTACATGTATTAATTAATAAACAATACTATTAATCACATGACTTAAAATATTAATCAGTAAAAACTTATGCTTATCTTATTAGCTTAATAATCCAGCTTATTTCTAAATATGGAAACTTTCTAATTTTAGAAACTTATCTATTTTAGGCAGTAATCTATTTATGGAAACTTTCTATTTTTAGAAACTTATTTATTTTAAGCAGCTATTGTATTTTGGAAACTTTCTATTTTTGGAAACTTTCTATTTTTGGAAACTTTCTATTTTTGGAAACCTATTATTTTTAGAAAGTTACTTATTATTACACAACAAGTATAATAATACAAGGAATACAAGTAATACTTAATCAGAATATACAAAATACATGATAAATACAGCCTAACGTTAAAATCAGTAAAACAAGACATGAACATATAAAACAAGCTAGGACATGATATAAAACCAGTTACGTACACAGTAATCAGAACACTTATACACGTATATTATTTATGTAGCATTAGTGCGATCAAAGTAGGACTCTCTTTCGTTCGTCTTCTTCGTTCGCTAGACATAAGGTACAGATTCTCTGTCCTTTCAGTATGGACATTCTTTCCTTATTAGGATTCCCCGTATGCAGCCAACTGTTTTCCCAGTATATGTTTTATATGTTTTGATTTGCTTATGTTTAATTAAATGTCTAAGCCATATACATGCATGACCAGTTTCACCTAGTTATGGAGGTACCATAACCATAACACTAGAGGCACTAGTGTTATGACTTCACCACGGCGGAGTGATAGCTCGTGGCGTCCCTTTTATCTTTTGACCATATTATTATATTATCATGTGGGGCGTATGGGTGCATCCTAGATTACATGCTTTTAAAGATTATTCAGATGAATGTGGTGTGTGCCTTGCATCCTTCACAAGGAGCTGATCCCTCCTACCCAAACTTATATTAATTAGAGGCAGCCCCTCTAATTGCATGATGAGGTCACCCCTCCAAGTATTCATGCACATTGATATTTCATGACCTATATTGGCTAGTGATCAACATGTTAAATAGTTTTCATAAGATAAACATAAGGCTTTTCAAACTATAAAACCAGTTTTACTAAGTTCTACCAGGTTTTCCAGGACTTAATCCATTCTGCTGCTATATGTTGTATATGCTTATGTTATTCAATCTATGCTTGTATATCCGTGCACTGAGCGTTATGCTCAGCCATTTTCCTTTGATGTTCCCTTAAATGGCAGGTACTCAGGGACGCTCGTAGACTCTAACCGTACGTGTATATGGATTGGAAGCTTTCTATCCTTCATTACTTTATGCATTTCTACATACTTTTGCTACTCATTTCCATGGAAATTGTTTAGTCCTTTTCATTTACAGTACTTATGTTTGTGTGTGATGAGCTTTTACTTTGGAGTGTCGATGTTTGTTTCCGGTATTTCCTTTATGGCATGTAATGTTTAAGACATTTATCCTTGTATGCTTTGATGACACGCCATAATCATGCGTGACATTCCATTTACCAAAATGGGGTGTTACAACTAGGCAAAGGAGAATTCCCACTCTTACAAGCCTCGTGAAAGTGTTCTTCATATGCTTTGTTAAGCACGTCAATTAAATTCACGGATTCGGGCTCATTGGGATGTTTAGAAATTGTACCCATGTTAAATACAATTTTATCGTCCCTACCCTCATGATAAGCTCACCTGCGGCTACATCAATCAATGTACGCCCGGTCCTCAAAAAGGGTCGTACCATAATTAAAGGAACACGAGGATCCATCTCATAGTCAACGACAATGAAATCGATGGGGAAAGTGAAATTATCGACTACCACAAAGACATCCTCGGCTATCCCCACCAGATAAGCAACCGTACGGTTAGCTAATTACAAATTCATACAAGTGGGGACTACCTCAGTTAGAGATAATTGTTTCCATACGGATAAAGGCATACGATTAATACTAGCTCCTAGATCCGCCAAAGCCATACAATTCTCTACCCCGGGAAAATGAAAGGGATAAGGAATATACCGGGGTCACCTAGCTTAACCAATAATTTTCTCAATAAAACCGCGGAACAATTCTCATTAAGTTGAGTATTGGCAATATCAAGCAATTTTTCCTTATCGATCAAGAGGTCCTTAAACATCTTAGCATACTTAGGCATGTGAGCGAGCATCTCAGTAAAGGTGATATTGAAATTCAGTTTCTTAAACATTTGCAAGAAGTTAGAAACATGTATATCATCCTTATTCTTCAACTTCTCCTTCCTCAACCTTGAAGGGTAAGGTATATTGGGTTGTGGATAAGGGTGAGGAGGAACCGGCTCACTCACAACCTCGGGAATATGCTTAGGAACCAAAGGGTCACTTAATGGAGGAATGTCACAAGTAGTGGGTGAGGGAGAAGTCACCGAAGGGTGAGTAGAACTCATTATGATCTCTAGGCCATGTTTCTCCTTTATTAGAGAAGAAATGGAAGGTTCCTCAGTAGTTTTCCCACTCATTGTAGTGATAGCCTTCACATTGGCCCTAGGGTTGGGTTCGGTGTTAGAAGGGAGAGCACATTGGGGTCGAAGGGTTTTCAACATTTGCATGAATTTCGTCTCCATGGACTCTTGCATTTCCTTAAGTTTTTTATCTTCTTTATTAAACTTTTGAAGAACCAAGTCCATTTTAGGATACCCTTTATTTGAAAAACCTTGGTTTTGAAATTGATAATAATTTTGAAATCCTTGATTATTAAAACCTTGATTTCGAACTTGAAAATTCCATTTGGTTTGAATTATAACCCATTACATTTGAATTCCCTTGAAAATTACCTCTTTGTGGACCTTAGTTTCTATTTGGGTATTGTGTACTTTCGTATTGGGTATTTGGGTGGGTGGGTGGCGGGGGGGGGGGGGGGGGGGGGGTCTTTGGTGAGGAACAAACCCAGGGGGATCCAAATAGTTAGTAAACTTATATGACAAATGGTTAACATCAACATTCGGTTTAAATAGAACCCTCGCATTTTCATCATTATTATAAGCATAGACCTCACCGTGAGGTTGATTATAAATCTTATCACAATTAAAGTACGAATTTGGTCCACCACAAATCTCACAAGTGTCACTAAGGGCATGAATGTGTCTAGTAGGAAGGTTTTTAACTTTTAAAGCAAGATTTTTCACAATAGAAGTAAGTTCTTTAATTTGATTAGAAACCTCGTGATTAATAGAATCTCCTCCACTAGCACTAGCCATTTGAGCCCGAGTCCGACTAGGAGCTTTAGCTTTATTTTCGAAAATGTCCCAAGCTACTTGCATTTTTTTCATAAGAATATTACCCCCGCGCGCGCGGCCAAATTTAGTGAATCTTGGTCATTTAACTCAAACCGTTGTAAAAGGTATTAATTTGGTGACATTTGGTAAAACCCTGTTGTGGACATTTTCTCAAAAGTTCCTTAAATCGATCCCAAGATTAACTAAATTTTTACCATACTTTTGCTCAAAGTTAATGATATTGTTCCTTAAGGTGGTAGTACGTGCGGGTGGAAAGAAATAATTAATAAACTTAGTCTCCAAATCCGCCCATGTAGTAATACTTTGGGGTGGCTCCTTGTCAAGCCAAATCTGGGCTTGCCCCTCAAGGGAGAAAGGAAAGAGTAACAATCTAATTGCCTCTTGAGGAACCCGATTGTACTTAACGGTATTGGCCAAGTGTAAAAATCACTTAATATGAGCGTGTGGGTCATCATGAATACGACCCAAAAATGGTGTAGCAAAAACCATTTGAATAAAACCTGTTTAAAGTTCAAAATTATTCGCTCCAATATCCGGTACCGCAATCGCGTCATCGTTTCCCTCAACGTGAGATTGCAAGATCTTGATCATTGGTCGATTATCCATGACTAAATCCGTATCAAAATCTCGATACTCGGGATCGGCTTGATTTGTGACGGTATTTTTGTTCGCCTTCTTTTTAGAAGGACGAGGTACACCACGCGGTATGTTAGCACGCGCGCATGTGCGCATGCAACTAAAAAACGAGGAATAAGGAGATTGCCCTTGATGATTTTGAAAGGGGAGGAATTACCCCAATCGAGGTTCGATGTTAAAAAGCTACAAAAAGTATATACGTAATACTAATTGGGTGGCACAACACTAGCTATTATCACCTTCAAAAGAATCACAATGGAGCAGAGGAACGAGGCGGCGCGAAGCACTTAAGAGCCTTATCCTTTTGAATATGAAATACACTCTCCTTGTACCCCCACACCGTCAGTCCTCTCTCTAGATCAAATAGTTCATAATATTTATCTATCGTGCTTGAATACTCTTTGATCGATACACGTGTAAAGCACCAAAACGCCACTAATCACGGTGTATTGCATAACAATACTTATGGATATATGTGTATTGATTGTTCGTATACCTATACGTAATATATTTACTTATAGTAATATAGTAAAAGAAAATATTTTTTATTTTTTTATTTTTTAAGAAGATATATTCAAAAAAAAAGATGACAGAAAACGAAACAAGAAAAATAATATGTATAGTAATACGTAATATTTTTGGTGTAACACTTCATGAAAAGTGTTACTTTTTTTATTTTTTGATTTTTTGGTGCAATTTTTATGAAAGAATATGCTTTTGTGATTTTTTTTTATTGTATTTTTATATTTTTTGTTTTTTTGTTTTTTGTTATATTAATATTTTTATTGGAAGAAAATAACGTTCAAAGGTGAAAGGATCACAAAATCCAAATCGTCTCACGAAAAATCATCAATTGTAATGAGATCAAAACGGCAGCGACGCGAATTTATTAACCTTTTTAGTATATCATTTTTCCTCGAATCGACTCGAATTGATATCAACTTTATTCAACAGATTTATCGTTTTTGTCGTTTTTGGTATTCTTTGTCTATTTAAGCACAAAGCACGTAAAAAGGTAAAAATATTATCTACGTAATACGTATTATACTAAAAACAAATTGCAAATATCGCAAATAAAGCACGAAGTAAAAATATAAAATGCACAAACAAAAATGCAAACAAGAATTATTAAAATGCTAAATGAAAATTAAAAGGAAAATGTAAAATATTAAAACTATATTTTTCTATACTATTTTGTTTTTTATTATAAAACTAAAAATGAAAATTTATGAAAATCTAAAACTTTTTACTAAAAATCCTAATTTAATTAAAACTAAATTTGTAAAAAGATTTAAACAAATTCAGCCCAGCCCGATTCTACAAACTAGAGCCAAAACCTTAGACTAGCCCACAACAAAATAAAGCCCATAACTACCTAAACCGAAAATGAACAAAGGAATAAACCACAGGGACTGAAATGCAATTTCTAGGTAATATTTAAGCAAAACAGGCTTAAGCTATAAAATAAGTTGGTTAAGCCAAAATTGTTGGGAATCTAAACTTATTAGATTCCCTGATCATTGATTTAAACATAATTAGGCTGATAGATAGTCCCTTGCCTGTGCCTAGGAGGCAGGCAAGTTTCGCAAGACTCACAGAGATCCAAGTCTCTGTGAGCAACCTCAGAGGAGTCCATGTCAGAGACATTGTCAGGGAAGTCGAAGATTACCTAAAGACATACTCCTTGGCTGTGATGGATAACAGCCAAGATGTATCAGGGACTCTGAGGGGTTGAGAGTTATCAGGGGTGGCAATACCCTGATAACTCTCAGCACACTTTGGACATGCCATTTGTGTGTTCGAGACTATGAAGAATAAGGAAACTGTTGGGACAACTGTTCCTTAAACCATAATGGAAGACTACCAAGAATAGAAGGACATCATGTGACTGATGTGGGAACTTGTAAAAGCTTGTGTAGTCGACATCAAGTACTGTTTAAGTCAAACTCGTAACACTATAAATAGGATGTGTATCCATGCATTAATGTTTAACACTTTGAGATATTAAGAACATTAGTGCTTATAACTTAGTGAATCAAACAGCTACGACTGTATTCATAAGTTAGGATTTGTTTTTGTTCAAAGTGTGCACAACACATTGTCATCAAACGGTGTTATCCATAACACTTGTAATTCTTTATTATACAATAATAAGATTACGTTTGAAAAGTAATACCTTGTGTTAATTAAGTTAAGATTAGGGTTTCTTGCATTGATTAGGGACTTTCAAAAATACTGGACCAATTAAGCTCGTTTTTGTTTCTAAATGCTTATAATCAAAATTGACTTAGCCAAATTCAATAAGCGCTTATAAGATAAGTTATAACTCTCAAATGAAATTTCTAATAAGCTCAAAAAGATGAAACAACTTATTGACTCAACCAGTTAAGATATAACTTTGCAAGAACATTAATAAACTAAGGAAAATGACGGAATGTTGAATAGAATCTCAAAAATCACACTTAATAAGATAAAATCATACGTTTGACTAAACTGCTTTTTTGACCAAGTATGTTGACTTTTTAACTTTTTCAATAAGCTAGATTACTAATACAAGGGTTTTCCTCGTATGAAAGTTCGTTAAACCAGTCTCTTCGAATTGATTACTAGTTAAAAGTGCGACTCAGTCGTTCTTGGTGGAAAATAAAATGGGTTGATTATCTATTTTAAACTATAAGCAAATATGAAAATGTCGTTGAGTAAAAATAAAAGCTTTGAAAATTAAACTAAAATTTACAAGTTAAAAACAGATGATTAAAAACTTTAAAACTTAAAAGTGAATTCAAAACTTAAAACTTTGTAAAAATAAAAACTTTGTAAAAACAAAAACTTAAACCCGTCGAAATGTCCATCGGAATACCTTTCATTGGAATTAAATCGGAATGTGTATCCGTCGGAATAGTCCGTCGGAATGCAAGACAGCAATATCGGAATACTGAAAACCCACTTCTGTCAGAATCCTAATCAGAATAACTGAGAAAGAAATGATCGGAATGCTGGTGACTCAAAGCTATCGGAATATCAAATAAATACCCTCGTCGGAATCCAGATCGGAATACCGGTCGGAATTTCAAAACCCTTTTCCGATACCCAGTATCGGAATAACAATGACAACCGTCGGAATAAAGTGGCCTTATCGGAATGAACAGTCGGAAAAGGGTTTACCCTTTTCCGATGACTTGCAATTCATGAAAAGCAAAACCAAATAAACAATGTTTTAATAAGAACTATCCAAAACTTTAATAATTATAAGATAAAAGGGGTAATAAGCACGAATAAGAACTTTTTAAACTTTAAATAAGCAAAACTTTTTCAAACAATCATAAAAAGACGAAACCTTTAAGAAAACTTAAAAGTAAATAAGCTAAACACCAAATAAACCAATAAGCATGATAAGCTCAAAGCTTAATCCGTATAAAACTTAGATATGAATAAAAAAAGATAAACTTTTTAATCACATAAACATCAAGTTATCACGAATCAAAGACAAATAAAAATCAAGAAAGGTAGAAGAAGATTAAAGATGAAAAGATTAGACTTGAACTTGTAGATAAAAGATTCAAAAATACAAGATTGAATTAGAGCTTAAACATGAAAGAAAGAAAGGATGAAGTTTTAGTGAGAGAAAGTTAAACACTTTCTCTCTCTAAAGATAAAACTAAAGAAAGAAAAATAAACTAGCTAAATTAACTAACTAACGCCCTCCTAATGTGTCATTAAGAGGGTATATATAGGAGGTGGGGAGTGCATCTGTTGCTTCCTTCTTTCTTTCTTCTCGTCTTGACATGATTTAAATTCTTTGTCTTTCTCGACGTTGTCTCGGGATTTGTCGATATAAATTGAACTTGTCTTATAATTTCCTTCTTCTATTAGACTTGAGTTCTTCGACTTCAATAAACTTCCGTCTTTAGACTTTTTCTTCGATAAATCTTCAGAATAGGCCTTGGACTTCCGTTCTTTTTACACTCTTGATCTTTTGACTTCGTCTTTTCTCGTTTTCTTCGATAAAAGCCCGTGATAGCCCATGTTTTCTACCTTTTTCATATTTTTATCCTGAAACACAATAAAAACACAAACCACGCATAATTCCGACTTTTACGACAAAAAATACACGTTTTGGTCTTGTTATTATTGGAAATAAGTGGTAAAAGGATAAGTGTTTTCACACTTATTAAATCCCATACACTTGACCATTGTAATGCCCTCATGCAATGCATTAATGTTAAAGCACAAGTTACATTTCTCATCATAAATAACCCACCTTGGCCTTTATTAAATACTAAACTTTAAGGAAACTAAAAAGATAGAAATATGTACAAAACAAGTAAAAAATCAAATACTTACATTGGGGTTTTAGCTGTCATGAATGTTCATTATCCACAAGTTTCAGGTTCCCCATACCAAGCTTAAAACGAGATCATTGTTATTATAAGTTAGCAAACTATCACGAACTCATGTGACCCAATTATTTACTTAGACTCCCTTATTCCTAGGTGTATCTCTTATATTTTAATTTTGGCTTGAATGATCACGAGGATACATTGTTTGACTTATTTAGATAGTTATTTAGGCTGAAAATAAAGTGGGACGATTTAATCAATAGTTAGCTAAAGGACAAAATCTTTTAAAACTGCTTTTCGAGGCCTCTTAAAGTTCATATCTTGGCATAACTCGCTTCACGATTTGAGACCTTTCTCGGACCGATATTTGGCAGCGACTTCGTACTTCGAATCTTGAGAGACGTTCTTGAAATTATGGTCTTCTCTTCATATTAGGAATTTCTTCACTTGAACTTTTTGAGAGATTCTTCATATATGGACCACGACTTCTTCATTTTTCTCCAATCTTTATTTGGGATTTTGATATACAACGATCCGCCTCCTTTTAGGACTTGGATCTATTTATCCTCATACCTTGTTAGGGCCTTTTTGGATAGACTTCTCCATGATCTTTAGGGGAGTATTTGCTTTTCGTCGTGTGTGTCGATCCTTCATATTGATTTTTGATAAATGATTCTTCACATCACTTGGGATCTTTAGAAACAAAATGTAGCCCTCATGCCTTGTTAGGGCCTTTTCGGACTCGCCAATCTTCGCATCTCGCTTCAATAAGTTATGCCTTGGCTATGATCTCTAATTAATACCGAGCAACTTTTAAACGATCTTGTGCTAGAAGCTAAGTAACTTTTCAAATCGTACAACCTTATTTATTGCAAATATATTTATTAACAAGCGATGGGAGAAAAAGCTTATAATAAACTCACATAAATTCATGAAAGAATACCAAACTTATAATTGACTCTATCAACTCTCGTTCTCCACAATTTAAAATCTCAAGGAATGAGACTCATGGATGCTTAGCCAATTAAATCAAAGTTTTGGGTTTTCAAGTCATCTAAAGGATCTTGCAAATTCTTAGACTCTTTCGAGTTTAGAACTCGCATTTTAAAGTTCCCTTGATAAACGACTTTCTAGGATCAATTATAGGAACTTGCGAAAAGTTCTTGTTCTTAACCTATGAGAGTTAAGACTTTCGCGTTTTAAAGTTCCTTATATAAAAGCCTAGCAAAACTTGACTTAAACACGTTAAGGATACTAGCTAGAGTAAACTTGGATAAGTAAACTCGGTTTGAGTCAAAACATTCATGACTTTGAAAAATTAAAAACCACTTTATCCAAAATTTTATTTTGGCAAAGAAAGTAAACAACGATAACAAAGGTAAAACTACTATACTACTAGGCCAAAATAGATTAAAATTTTTGAAAAATGTCGAAAATCAAATTTTCCGGTTAAAATGAGGACAAATTAATGGAAAAGCCCACTTACTGCGATAGAAGTCCCCTCTACACTTGATATAAACATTGTCCTCAATGTTTAAGCATGTGGAAGTAAACTCCCCTACACTTAGGACATTGTGCACTTTGTCTAAATCTTGTTAAGGAAAGGACAACTATAGTTATTTCAATGTGAACATATAAGATATGAAATATTGAATCACGAGAGTTTAGGATTGAACCAGGAAGACGGGTACACGGGATCACGGTCGTCAAATTTCATCAAAAGTGCTCTTTGAAGATTTAATCCCTGCACATCAGAAGAAACAATACAACAAACACATACGGGGCTCCCCCCTACACTTATTATGAAAATGGTAAAGGATAGATCAACGGGTTGCCTCCCGAGAAGCGCTTGTTTTTATTAACCGAGTCACGAGCCTGACTTGACCCATAACTAATTCAAGGAAAACGTGGTGAGGGATGGAATCATCTCATGAGAGATGTCCTCACCAAAGTAAAGCTTCACGCGCTGGCCATTCACTTTAAAATTAGGCCCATTTGGCTGAGAAAGCTCAATGGTGTCGTAATGGAAGACTTTGGCGATGGTGAATGGACCAGACCAACGGCTCTTCAGCTTGCCTGAGAAAATCTTCAACCGAGAGTAAAAGAGTAAAACTTGATCACCAACGTGAAACTCTCGGTTCTTGATCCTTGCATCATGGATGATCTTGGTTTTCTCCTTGTAGATCAATGAATTCTCATAAGCATCATTCCTCAGTTCATTTTGCTCGTTGAGTTGAATCTTCCGAAGATCACCGGCTTTGTTGATGTCAAAATTGGCCCATTTCAAGGCCCAGTATGCCTTATGTTCCAGCTCAATAGGGACGTGGCATGCCTTCCCGTACACAAGACGATATTGAGTGCAACCAATCGGAGTCTTATATGCGGTACGGAAAGCCCACAAAGCATCATCTAAGTTATCGGCCCACGAGGCACGATGCTCTCCCACAGTTTGCTCTAATATTCTCTTCAATCCACGATTAGATATCTCGGCTTGACCATTTGTTTGGTGATGATAATAGGTGGAAAAACGGTGATTGACACCGTACATATCCATGACTCGAGCAAATTGATCATTACAAAAATGAGTCCCGCGGTCACTGATGATAGCACAAGGAACACCGAATCGAGAAAAAAGTTGCTTCAGAAATTTCACAACCACCCTCGCATCGTTCATAGGGAGAGCCTTAGCTGCAACCTATTTTGATACGTAGTCAACGGCTACGAGGATGTACTTGTTCCCTTTAGATGATGGAAATGGCCCCATAAAGTCGATGCCCCATACATCAAAGATTTCATATTCTTGTATGAAATTTTGAGGCATCTCATCTTTATGTGTGATCTTGCCTTGTCTTTGGCAAGCATCACAATGTTTAACCATTTCATGAGCGTCATGATAAATGGTGGGCCAATAAAATCCAGAGTCGAAAACTTTCTTCGCGGTGTAATTGGTACCAAAGTGACCACCGGTGGGTCCTTTATGGCAAGCTTCAAAGATTAATAAAGCTACCGGCCCATCAACACACCTACGAATGACAAGATTCGCACATTGTTTGAAAAGGTAAGGGTCGTCCCAGAAATAGTGTTCAATATCTTTAAAGAACTTTTTCTTTTGTTGGGACGTTAACCCTTCCTTGAGAATTCTACCCGCTAATTAGTTTGCTATGTCCGCAAACCACGAGGTGTCATCAATATTGGAATTGATAGACATTAAGGCCTCAAAGGGAAAAGAGTCGTTGATCTCTTGATTCGGATGATCCCCTTGATAAGGATCCTCAAGTCTACTTAGATGATCCGCGACTAGGTTTTCGGCTCCCTTCTTGTCACGAATTTCAATTTTAAATTCTTGAAGGAGCAAAACCCAACGAAGAAGTCTTGGCTTAGAATCTTGCTTAGTTAACAAGTACTTCAACGCGGAATGGTCGGTATAGACAATGGTGGTGGAAAGGACAAGATAGGGGCGAAATTTTTCAAAGGCATACACTACAGCTAAAAGCTCTTTTTCGGTAGTGGTATAATGCAATTGAGCCCCCGTTATTTTCTTGCTAGCATAATGGATTGGTTGGAAGTGTTTGTTCACTTGTTGTCCCAAAACCGCTCCAATGGTAAAGTCGCTAGCATCGCACATCAATTCAAAAGGTAGCTCCCAATTAGGGGTAACCAAGACTGGTGCCTTAGTTAGCTTGTCCTTAAGAAGATTGAAGGATTCAAGACACTCTTTAGAAAAGATAAAGGGAGTGTCGTTTTCCATGAGGTGGGTCTTCGAGCGAGCGATCTTAGAAAAATCTTGAATAAATCGACGATAGAAGCCCGCATGACCAAGGAAACTTCTCACACCCTTCACGGTTGAAGGTGGAGGTAATTTTGCTATGACATCAACTTTAGCACGGTCCACTTCAAGACCGGCTTTTGAGATTTTATGTCCAAGCACAATGCCTTCTTTTACCATGAAATGGCATTTTTCCCAATTTAGAACAAGGCGAGTGTCTTCACACCACTTTAGCATGCGTTCGAAATTGGCAAGGCAAGAAGAGAAGGAGTCACCATAGACCGAGAAATCATCCATGAAGACTTCCATAGTTTCTTCAACCATGTCATGGAAGATAGCCATCATACACCTTTGGAAAGTCCCAGGATCATTGCATAAGCCGAAAGGCATTGGTTTGTAAGCAAATGTTCCATAAGGACAAGTGAATGTGGTTTTCTCTTGGTCTTTAGGATCGATGTGAATTTGAAAATACCCGAAGAAACCGTCTAAGAAGCAATAATAGTCATTACCAGCTAGACGCTCGAGCATTTGATCCATGAAAGGAAGAGGAAAATGATCCTTGCGGGTGGCATCATTGAGCTTGCGATAGTCTATGCAAACTCGCCAACCCGTGACAAGTCGAGTAGAAATCAACTCGTTGTTTTCATTGGGAACAAGGGTTATTCCTCCTTTCTTTGGCACACAATGGACGGGACTAACCGATGACGAATCCGAAATAGGGTAAATCATTCCGGCATCTAGAAGTTTGATAACTTCTTTCTTGATGACGTCATGAATTCGAGGATTAACCCTTCTTTGGCTTTGGATTGCGGATTTAAAGTCATCTTCCATGAGAATTTTATGAGTACAAAAGTTCGGATCAATTCCGTAGATATCGGAAATTTTCAAAGCAATTGCTTTCTTATGATTCATCAGCACGTCGATAAGTCGAGATTTTTCTTCTTCTTTCAAGTCCTTAGCGATGATGACGGGTAACTTCTTATTGTATTCAAGGAAAACGTACTCGAGATGAGACGGTAGGTCCTTAAGCTCTAAATCTGGAGGATTTTCGATGGAAGGCGTAGTCAAATTCGGATCATCGATAGAAATTTCCTTAGGAGATGGTGGAGAAATATGGTCCTCATTGAGAAGTTTCTCAATGGTACGAATGTATTCATCCCAATTGGAGGGAGAATCGTCATATTTTAAGTCCACATCTCTCAAAGTTGCTTCAAATTCTTTCAAAAGAAAATCACTTTCTCCAAATGGAGTCAATGATGGAGCAATAGAGGCAACGGTCTCAACAATGGGTAGAGAAGAAGAACCAATTTTACAAGCGTCTTTGAGATGCTCTTCACAAGCCTCATCAAGAACGTCAATGAATTAACGCTCTCATTTTCAGAAGGTTGCTTAGAAATTTTACCTATGTTGAAGACGATTTTATCATCACAAACTCTCATGATTAATTCGCCCGCGTCTACATCAATGAGAGTGCGACCGGTCCTCAAGAATGGACGTCCAACGACTAATGGAACACGGGGTCCATCTCGTAGTCAACCACAACAAAATCCGCCAGAAAAGTGAATTTGTCGACACCGACGAAGACGTCTTCGGCTATCCCCACCGGATAAGCAACCGTACGGTTAGCTAATTCCAAGGTCATTCGTGTGGGGACTAGCTCGGGTAGAGATAATTGTTTCCAAACACTTAATGGCATTAAGTTTATACTAGCACCTAGATCGGCTAGGGCCATACAATTCTCTACCCCGGGGAAGTTGCAAGGAATGAGAAAACGACCCGGATCACCAAGTTTGGTGCGTAATTTACTTAAGAGCACTACTGAGCAATTCTCATTAAGTTGGGTCTGAGCGATATCAAGAAGCTTTTCTTTGTCACTAAGAACATCTTTAAACATTTTAGCATATTTCGGCATGTGAGCGAGAGCGTCAGCAAAGGAGATGTTGAAATTCAATTGTTTAAACATTTTAAAAAAGTTAGAAACCTGAATATCATCCTTGTTCTTCAACTTCTCTTTCCTCAACCTTGAGGGATAAGGTATATTGGGTTGAGATGAAGGCTTTAGAATGGAATTCTCACTCACATCCTTGGGTGGTGGATGGGTGGAAGTAGAAGGTGGAGGAATTGGTGAAATAGAAGGTGGAGGAATTGGAGAAGGGGACTCGTTTTCCTTTATCACAATCACTGGTGTAGGTGTAGGAAGCTCGGGTTCCTTTAAACCTTTTCCACTTCGAGTGGTGATTGCTTTAATCTCTCCTCTTGGATTAGCAACGGTGTTACTCTGAAGAGAACCCGAACCAGAGGCTTGATTACTTTGGAAGAAACTAGCCATCATATACCTTAAGTCATTTGTTTGACTGCTCAATGAGTTTCGCATATCGGCTCGAAGATCATTCCCTTGTTTCGCCATATGTCCTTTCAAGTTGATGATTTGCCGCTGAAGATTCTGCACTATCGTATCATTAGTCCTCATGTAAGTGTCAACCTCTTGATTAAATGCGGTGGGTTGGGTGGGAGGAAGAGCATGGTAGGCAGGTGGTTGATAAGTGGGTGGTTGGTGAACTTGATTTTTTCCTTGAGGTGGATATGGGTTTCTTTGGGTTTGATATTCATTTGGAGCTCGAGGTTGGTTTTGATTGTTGCGATTGAGGTTGTTTGGGTTTTGAGGGGGAAAACCGGGTGGTGAAAGGAAATTGTTTGAACGATAACTAAGCAAATTGCGGTCACCTTGAGGACGTGCTTGATAGCCTCCCGTAGAAAAGTTACCGTTGGCGGCATACACATTTTCCGGATTGTCATGAGTCGAAGGACAATCGGTGTATGAATGAGAACCCCCACATATTTCACATGACTGATTCAAAGTGTTAACTTGCGCATTGATGCTTTTGGTATTGTTAGCGGTTTGTAGAGCAAGTGTTTCAACAATCAAAGTAAGCTTATCAATTCTCTTGTCGGCGTCACTAGTACTAGCACTAGCCACATTAGTTTGAACACTACTAGTTTGCACTCTAGACTAATTCTCAATAATATCCCATGCGGCATTAGAAGACTTAACCAAAATGTTACCCCCCCGAGGCACTATTTAGTGAATCTTGGTCATTCATGCTTAAACCATTGTAAAAAGTATTAATTAGATGTACTTTTGTGAAACCATGTTGTGGACACTTTCTTAAAAGTTACTTAAAACGGTCCCAAGATTCACTAAATGTCTCACCGTACTTTTGTTCAAAGTTAATGATTTCATTCCGCAAAGCGATAGTACGTGAGGGTGGGAAAAAGTAGTTGATGAATTTGGTCTCTAAATCCGACCACGTAAGAATACTTTGTGGCGGTTCCTATCAAGCCAATGACGGGCTTGTCCCTCTAAGGAGAAAGGAAAAAGTTGCAAGCGAATCACTTCCTGTGAAACCCCATTATACTTAACCGTATTAGTGAGTTGAAGAAACCTTTTTATATGGTCATGAGGATCATCAAGTGTACGCCCCAAGAATGGTTGAGCAGAGACCATTTGAATGAAGCCGGATTTGAGCTCAAAGTTGTTGGCTCCAATCTCGGGTATGACAATAGCATCGGTGTTGCCCTCTACTTGCGATTGCAAAAGCTCAATCATCGGTCGATTGTCCATGGTGACAATAGTTGGAGTTATGACTTCGGCTTAAATTGTTTGCTTCTTACGAGCATGGGTACGCATACACACCTACAAAAAGAAAAGAAAGATAGACAAGAAATATTTTTGGTTTTTTATGTTTTTCTATTTTTTTGAATTTTTGAAAATTTTTAATTTTTATGGATTTTTGAAAAATTTTTAAGCAAGAAAAATAATGTTCAAAATTGAACGGATCCCAAAATCCAACGCGTCTCTTCACAAAAAACTGTTAATCTTAACGAAAAGAGTCGGCATCAGCGCCATTTAATACAAGGGTTTTCCTCGTATGAAAGTTCGTTAAACCAGTCTCATCGAATTGATTACTAGTTAAAAGTGCGACTCTGTCGTTCTTGGTGGAAAATAAAATGGGTTGATTATCTATTTTAAACTATAAGCAAATATGAAAATACCGTTGAGTAAAAATAAAAGCTTTCAAAACTAAAATTTACGAGTTAAAAACAAATGATTAAAAATTTTAAAACTTAAAAGTGAATTCAAAACTTAAAACTTTGTAAAAATAAAAACTTTGTAAAAACAAAAACTTAAACCCGTCGAAATGTCCATCGGAATCCCATTGGAATACCTTTCATCGGAATCAAATCGGAATGTGTATCCGTCGGAATAGTCCGTCGGAATGCAAGACAGCAATATAGGAATACTGAAAACCCACTTCTGTCGGAATCCTAATCGGAATAGCTAAGAAAGAAATGATCGGAATGCTGGTGACTCAAAGCTATCGGAATATCAAATAAATACCCTCGTCGGAATCTAGATCGGAATACCCGTCGGAATTGCAAAACCCTTTTCCGATACCTAGTATCGGAATAACAATGACAATCGTCGGAATAAAAAGGCCTTATCGGAATGAACTGTCGGAAAAGGGTTTACCCTTTTCCGATGACTTGCAATTCGTGAAAAGAAAAACCAAATAATCAATGTTTTAATAAGCACTATCCAAAACTTTACTAATTATAAGAAAAAAGGGGTAATAAGTACGAATAAGAACTTTTTAAACTTTAAATAAGCAAAACTTTTTCAAACAATCATAAAAAGACGAAACCTTTAAGTAAACTTAAAAGTAAATAAGCTAAACACCAAATAAGCCAATAAGCATGATAAGCTCAAAGCTTAATCCGTATAAAACTTATATATGAATAAAAAGATAAACTTTTTAATCACATAAACCTCAAGTTATCACGAATCAAAGACAAATAAAAATCAAGAAAGGTAGAAGAAGATTAAAGATGAAAAGATTAGACTTGAACTTTTAGATTAAAGATTCAAAAATACAAGATTGAATTAAAGCTTAAACATGAAAGAAAGAAAAGATGAAGTTTTAGTGGGAGAAAGTTAAACACTTTCTCTCTCTAAAGATAAAACTAAAGAAAGAAAAATAAACTAGCTAAATTAACTAACTAACACCCTCCTAATGTGTCATTAGGAGGGTATATATAAGGGGTGGGGAGTGCATGTGTTGCTTCCTTCTTTCTTTCTTCTCGTCTCGACTTGATTTAAATTCTTTGTCTTTCTCGACGCCGTCTCGGGATTTGTCGATATAAATTGAACTTGTCTTATAATTTCCTTCTTCTATTAGACTTTAGTTCTTCGACTTCATTAAACTTCCGTCTTTAGACTTTTTCTTTGATAAATCTTCAAAATAGGCCTTGGACTTTCGTTCTTTTTACACTCTTGATCTTTTGACTTCGTCTTTTCTTGTTTTCTTCGATAAAAGCCCGTGATCGCCCATGTTTTCTTCCTTTTTCATATTTTTATCCTAAAACACAACAAAAACACAAACCACGCATAATTCTGAATTTTACGACATAAAATACACGTTTTGGTCTTGTTATTATTGGAAATAAGTGGTAAAAGTATAAGTGTTTTCACACTTATTAATTACGATTTAATACGACTAGTAGATGAATTATAAGCAACTTTTACAAAGGACGTTAGCTTGAAGAGCAAAGAATGAGTACTTGAGAATTTATGATAAGCTGATTGTTAAAAAAGCTAATGAGCTACTTTCTTTGGCTTATTGTTTCTTATTGACTGAGATCTAGACTAACATGAAAATAAACTTACTTAGATTGATCTATCAGCTATCCAAAAAGCTAAACCTCTAAGTCTAATTCACTAAAATGAGAAAGATATGATCAAACAAAATGGACTATTTAGGCTATTTTTAGATCAGATGAGCCACAAGTATTTAACTAGTAATGATCAACTTTGACTTTGATAACTGACTATTTTGTGACTAATTTGAGGCTATGTTATGGTGATAAATAAGATTCAAGTGATCACTAACTCAAAACTATAAGTACTAAACCACAAACATCCAATTCCAACACACCCAATGACTAGGCTAGGACTGATTTTCAAAGGAATAAGATGATTCTATGCAAAATTGAACTCAAACAAGATGAATCTAACTAAAACAGATCACATGAACTCAATTTCAGCAATAGTAAAGCACTTAAATAAAGCAGATCATAATATTATAGATTTGAGCTACTTTTTATGTAGAAAACTTAACTAAGAATAATACCTGCATCCATGCTTTATCCGTGGATAAATGCTCTAACTCACTTACAAACACCTATTGAACCTTAGTCAAAAACTACAACTACAACAAATCACCAGATGAATAGTTTGATCTTCAAATCAAACTATTTCCCGCCAAAACTCGAATTAACAAAAAATCTAATCAAAAATTGACCAGTTAGCTTCAAAAGCTCAACTAAAGCTCAATTCATCATCACGATCCTTAATCAACAGAAGGAACTATAACAATATCTAACGAAGAAGGTGAACAGTATCAATGATGAATTTTATTAATATGAGTGAATTGGATTACAAATGGTAAAGGAAAGTACAAAAGTTGTAACAAGCTTCAAAATAAAGCTAGTTACTAAAATTGAGAGGAAATTTCTAGAAATTTTAGGAAAAATAAAGTATGTGTGTGAAAAGGAGCATGGGTGAGTATTAATAGGTAGTTAGGGGAGAGGAGCATGTGTTTGGGGAAGGAATGACAGCTGTTGACAGGCTGGATACAGGTAATTCGTCCAATAGAATTATGACAAATGGATTAGGGTTTGTATTTTAAGAACGAATTTAGGCATTTTCTTTCTAGGCCGCGGTAGTGTAATTGGTTGGTACCATTAGCTTCGTCTTAAAGAGTAGAGCAACTTTCATGTAGAACACTTCTCCTGAATTGGGTTGGATCGTCAAGAATTTGTTGTTAAATAAATCTGCCACGTAGCTCATTGTTATTGGTTCTAGTAGCTATGTTAGGATTGACAAAAAAAAAACTAGTAAAATGGATATAGTATTAATGGTGGTGGCAGTAAATGATTGGGGTTAATTGAAAGTGGGTATTTATTAGGTAATAATTGGGACAAGGTCATTAATGCGGTAGAGTAATAAATGGTGTGGGGTTTATGTAACACCCCAAATTTTACAAGACAACGGAATATTAACATTGGGTGTTACTTCATAGCACATCACACATAGTCATAGAAAACGACCTCAAAAGAGACGTTTTATAAAGTAAACCATTCGACAAAATCATAGTTCAATAAAAAGAGGTCCCAACAATTTATACAAACCTTAATAAAAATAAGGATTTGTTAAATGTATCGAATGGAAATTGTTTATTTTGCCTATACTTTATCCCGCGCGGCTCCATGCTCCAACTGCTGTTAAACCTATACACCTGAGAATACATGCTAAAAATGTCAACACAACGGTTGAGTGAATTCATAGGTTTTTAAATAAGCAATAATTTGTTTTAAATAAACCATAAAGATTTTGAACACAAGAATCTCATCCACTGTCGATAGTGCAACACATGCAATACCTAAAGTCCACGCTATTCTGCTAAGCCATGACACCGAAGCCTTAATTATAAATAATGCTCTTGTAAGGTATCTTGTCGAATACCCTCTTACTTCTAATACAACACACCTGTCTGAGCCTCCATCCCACAGGTGCGACCTGCCCAGGTGGGGGCCATCCCCGATGGATCCATCCGTCTATACCAGCGCCTACCCATTATAGGTAGTTAACGGTTCATGGGTTTATAGGGACTTTCCAAATTTTGGCAACACAGCACTTAGCAAATAGCAGTTCACAATGAATACAATCAACGCTTGTGTTCATCTTTCAAAGCATTCAATCAAACATCTTACATTCATTTACAAAAACTTGTATTCGTTCAAAGCATATAGTTAAACAACGAATGTTTATTCCTAAACATGTACCCTTTCAAAAGGTTATATATAAACACATATGCTTATTTACTGAGAGCATGTATTCCCCCTCGCGGATATATAAACACATATAAAGCGGTAAAAGAGAGGCTATGAACTCACCTGATATAGCTATTACACGTAAATCAAGGAACAAACGTCCAATAGTCTATACACGACTTCACGAGATATCAATTGCTCATTGATCGAGAACGAGATGCCCAACGGTCGACATACGACCGAATGAGTCTTATAATGACGAGACGCGTTTTAGGCTCAAGACTATACGCAAGTCAAACACAAATGTAAATAGTTCACTTTAGTAAGTTTGGACATTGCATAAGTTTTATAAAACTTCTCATACGAATTTTGAAACAATTTCATGTATTATCCCATTACGACTATTAAGCCAATTAAAGCCCATTTGTGGCCGATTACAATTTCATGTGACTTTAGTCCATCTCAACCTCAATATTAACCTCCAAACGTGTTAGTAATCTCAGGCCCAATAATGGTCTAATAACCATTATAAGTGTATGTTGGGCTTTTGCAACCCAAGTCCACTTTATATGTATTACGATTTCTAAAACGCCTCAAACGACATCAACTTAATATCTTGCGTTGGTCGGGTCTCGGGTTCTCAAATTATCAGCTAATAAATGAGTTTATAATTCTAGAAAAGTGGGTTCTACCATTTCGGTTTTTATACAAATTAACACGTTTTATGTTAATTTAATATATTCCAATTTTTATAATTTTCCCGACACGCCTCGTTAATTAGACAATATCTCCTAAACCGTAAGTCTTCTAGGTGAGTTATTTATATCAAAATTAATCTCAACTCATGTACTTTACTGATTTCAAGCATATATGACCTTAAGTTATGTTTAACATAGCTTAGATGTTCATTTTATCGTTAGAAGTATGGGCTGTGATTCGCAGCCAACTTCAGTTCCACCGTTTTGGCCGCCATGTTTTAACGTATGTCCGTAGAAAACCATCCGACTCGTAGAGATTCTAAATATATTTATCTATCATTCATAGTTTTACCTTTTGCATTGGTTGTGAGTCATTATAGGAGTTTTCTGTCATTTTTTACATCATGTTCAGATTTGTCACTTTTTAGCGTTTCGGCCATATCTAATTCATCGGGTATCGTCACGGGACGAGTCACCTGGAAAAATCACCGCAAAAAATATATCTACCCATCCAAAAACCTAAACAAACCCAACAAGCTACTTATCTAATATCATATCAACCAAATATTCACTAGGGCTTGTTTAACTTGTATTTTTGTATTACAATTTTATATACAATGTCCAATCATCCTATATAAGCTATTAGATCAAAGTTTACAAAGTGAAAATAATACTTTAATATACATACTTTTACAAAATAAATGAAAAAATAAAAGAATCTTAGGTAAGCTATGATGAATGACCATCAACGGTGTACAATCAACTAAGAATGACGAAAATTCGTTTGATGTTTTATAAATGAGATGATCCAAGACTTGAGCCAGAGTTTTTAACCCAACGATAATTGGCTAAGACTTTCAACATGTTTTTTGTGTTGTTGACGATGGCCTCGTGCAGTAAAATGGAACCGCAAAAGAAATGAGAGAAAGATAAGGATTAGATTGAAATCTATTTGTTGCAACTTGAAATACTTTTAGGTAGTAGGAAAAGATACACGTGTTGTATTGATATTTATCATCAAACACTTCACAAATAAGGTGTCGTTTTACTAAATTTATTTGACATAATTTTACTATTAAGCTTTAATCTGGTTAAAGCGGGTATTATCGATCCTTAATATTTTAAATATTACGCGATTTAAAAGATACACGTATTCCACGAAAATTAAACGTCCAATATAAAATAAAAACGTTGACATTCGGAGATTTAACATTAACGCTTCGCCTAGACGAATAACACCTAAAGATTTAACGTAAATTATCAAGAATTCTCATAAAATGAGAAATTAAAACGACGACAATAGAAAATATTTTTATGTCATAACGAAGATATTTACGGTCGATGACGGACATAGACTTTGCCAATAAAGAATAAATGACACATATTCGATACGTTAAAAACCTAATCTTGCCGTCTAGTCGAGAAATCAATATTATTCGTGGAACGAACATGACAAATAAAAGTCGATTAATAAATATTGGTCCGAATAATTGAATTAGTATTAGAACTCGGTCTAAATGTTGATTTTAAAGTTCGGGTTACTACAGTTTAATCCGTGTGTAGGGAATGGTGAGCTGCCATTGGTCCATGTGTTATAGTTGTTTCTAGTTTTGGGCAGTTTACCCAATTAGTGCCTCAATTCTTTAAATCTTGATCTTAAACCTTTTCCTTTGTAGAATCTTCACCTTTGACCCTCGAACTTTGATTCTTTTGTCACTTTTGATCCTTTTGACTTGTCCTTGAATTTTTCTTCATAAAATATCCGTCAAATCCCGTGTTTTCTTCGTTTTTTGTCTTTTTGTACCTATTTCATAATAAAACACAAAACCACACGTAATTCTGATTTTATGTTTATTTATTTATGTTTTGGTTTGGTTTTTAGTTGTTATAAGTGGTAAAAGGGTAAGTGTTTAGACATATATCAAATGCCTTTGATACAAGTGAGTATCTAAGGAAGTAACAATCATCAGATTTTTCATCAAATTTACCAAGGTGATCCTTGTAACTGTGAATGAACTGGACACCCAAACAAATGTATGAATGTGATGTTTGGAATTCTCCCCCTGAAGACTTCATAGTTAGTCTTTATGTGTCTCTTCACAACTATGGACCTATTTTGAGTGTAGCAAGCAGTGGCTATAACATTAGTCCAAAAGTGTTTAGAGAGCTGATCCTTCAAGCATTGTTCTTGCTGCTTCAATCAGATTTTTGTTCCTTCTTTCAGCCACACCATTTGGTTCAGGTGTGTAAGGAGATGAGAAATTTTGAGAAATTCCTTTATCATCACAAAACTTGATTAGTGAGTGATTTCTAAATTCAGTACCATTGTTAGTCCCGAGTGGTTTGACATGAGTGTCATTTTGATTTTCAACTGTTTTGATGAAGGACATCATGGTTACTGGTGCATGACTTATCTTTGTCAGAAAGTATCCCCAGGTATATCTGGAGAACTCATCAACAATGACAAGTGTATATTTTTTATGACAAATGGCCCTTGGTGAAAATGGTACAAATAAGTCCATGTGAAGAAGATGAAGACATTCTTTTATTGAGTATGTCTGTTTTGTTTTGAAGCTGGCCCTATGGTGCTTCCCTTTTTCACATGCTGAACATGGTTTGTCCTTTAAATAGACAAGAGGAAGGAGACCAATAACAAGATTTTGTTTTCCTAATTTATCTCCTAAAACCGTAAGTCTTCTAGGTGAGTTATTTATATGAAAATTAATCTCAACTCATGTACTTTACTGATCTCAAGCATATATGACCTTAAGTTATGTTTAACATAGCTTAGATGTTCATTTTATCGTTAGAAGTATGGGATGTGATTCGCAGCCAACTTCAGTTCCACCGTTTTGGCCGCCATTTTTTAACCGTATGTCCGTAGAAAACCATCCTATTCGTAGAGATTCTAAATATATTTATCTATCATTCATAGTTTTACCTTTTGCATTGGTTGTGAGTCATTATAGGAGTTTTCTGTCATTTTGTACATCATGTTCAGATTTGTCACTTTTTAGCGTTTCGGCCATATCTAATTCATCGGGTATCGTCATGGGACGAGTCACCTGGAAAAATCACCACAAAAATATATCTACCCATCCAAAAACCTAAACAAACCCAACAAGCTACTTATCTAATATCATATCAACCAAATATTCACTAGGGCTTGTTTAACTTGCATTTTTGTATTACAATTTTATATACAATGTCCAATCATCCCATATAAACTATTAGATCAAAGTTTACAGAAGTGAAAATAATACTTTAATATACATACTTTTACAAAATGAATGAAAAAAGAAAAGAATCTTAGGTAAGCTATGATGAATGACCATCAACGGTGTACAATCAACTAAGAATGACGAAAATTCATTTGATGTTTTATAAATGAGATGATCCAAGACTTGAGCCAGAGTTTTTAACCCAACGATAATTGGCTAAGACTTTCAACAGGTTTTTTGTGTTGTTGACGTTGGTCTCGTGCAGTAAAATGGAACCGCAAAAGAAATGAGAGAAAGATAAGGATTAGATTGAAATCTATTTGTTACAACTTGCAATACTTTTAGGTAGTAGGAAAAGATACACGTGTTGTATTGATATTTATCATCAAACACTTCACAAATAAGGTTTCGTTTTACTAAATTTATTTGACATAATTTTACTATTAAGCTTTAATCTGGTTAAAGCGGGTATTATCGATCCTTAATATTTTAAATGTTACGCGATTTAAAAGATACACGTATTCCACGAAAATTAAACGTCCAATATAAAATAAAAATGTTGACATTCGGAGATTTAACGTTAACGCTTCGCCTAAACGAGTGACACCTAAAGATTTAACGTAAATTATCAAGAATTCTCATAAAACGAGAAATTAAAATGACGACAATAGAAAATATTTTTATGTCATAACGAAGATATTTACGGTCGATGACGGACATAGACTTTGCCAATAAAGAATAAATGACACATATTCGATACGTTAAAAACCTAATCTTGCCGTCTAGTCGAGAAATCAATATTATTCGTGGAACGAACATGACAAATAAAAGTCGATTAATAAATATTGGTCCGAATAATAGAATTAGTATTAGAACTCGGTCTAAATGTTGATTTTAAAGTTCGGGTTACTACAGTTTAATCCGTGTGTAGGGAATGGTGAGCTGCCATTGGTCCATGTGTTATAGTTGTTTCTAGTTTTGGGCAGTTTACCCAATTAGTGCCTCAATTCTTTAAATCTTGATCTTAAACCTTTTCCTTTGTTATCTTCACTTTGACCCTCGAACTTTGATTCTTTTGTCACTTTTGATCCTTTTGACTTGTCCTTGAATTTTTCTTCATAAAATATCTGTCAAATCCTGTGTTTTCTTCATTTTTGTCTTTTTGTACCTATTTCATAATAAAACACAAAACCACACGTAATTCTGACTTTTACGTTTATTTATTTACGTTTTGGTTTGGCATTTGGTTGTTATAAGTGGTAAAAGGGTAAGTGTTTAGACACATATCAAATGCCTTTGATACAAGTGAGTATCTAAAGAAGTAACAATCATCAGATTTTTCATCAAATTTACCAAGGTGATCCTTGTAACTGTGAATGAACTGGACACCCAAACAAATGTATGAATGTGATGTTTGGAATTCTCCCCCTGAAGACTTCATAGTTAGTCTTTACGTGTCTCTTCACAACTATGGACCTATTTTGAGTGTAGCAAGTAGTTGCTATAACATCTGTCCAAAAGTGTTTAGAGAGCTGATCCTTCAAGCATTGTTCTTGCTGCTTCAATCATAGTTTTGTTCCTTCTTTCAGCCACACCATTTGGTTCAGGTGTGTAAGGAGATGAGAAATTTTGAGAAATTCCTTTATCATCACAAAACTTGACTAGTGAGTGATTTCTAAATTCAGTACCATTGTTAGTCCCGAGTTGTTTGACATGAGTGTCATTTTGATTTTCAACTGTTTTGATGAAGGACATCATGGTTACTGGTGCATGACTTATCTTTGTCAGAAAAGTATCCCCAGGTATATCTGGAGAACTCATCAACAATGACAAGTGTATATTTTTATGACAAATGGCCCTTGGTGAAAATGGTACAAATAAGTCCATGTGAAGAAGATGAAGACATTCTTTTGTTGAGAATGTATGTTTTGTTTTGAAGCTGGCCCTATGGTGCTTCCCTTTCTCACATGCTGAAAATGGTTTGTCCTTTAAATAGACAAGAAGAAGGAGACCAATAACAAGATTTTGTTTTCCTAATTTATCTCCTAAACCGTAAGTCTTCTAGGTGAGTTATTTATATCAAAATTAATCTCAACTCATGTACTTTACTGATCTCAAGAATATATGACCTTAAGTTATGTTTAACATAGCTTAGATGTTCATTTTATCGTTAGAAGTATGGGCTGTGATTCGCAGCCAACTTCAGTTCCACCGTTTTGGCCGCCATGTTTTAACCGTATGTCCGTAGAAAACCATCCGACTCGTAGAGATTCTAAATATATTTATCTATCATTCATAGTTTTACCTTTTGCATTGGTTGTGAGTCATTATAGGAGTTTTCTGTCATTTTGTACATCATGTTCAGATTTGTCACTTTTTAGCGTTTCGGCCATATCTGATTCATCGGGCATCGTCACGGGACGAGTCACCTGGAAAAATCACCGCAAAAAATATATCTACCCATCCAAAAACCTAAACAAACCCAACAAGCTACTTATCTAATATCATATCAACCAAATATTCACTCGGGCTTGTTTAACTTGCATTTTTGTATTACAATTTTATATACAATGTCCAATCATCCCATATAAACTATTAGATCAAAGTTTACAGAAGTGAAAATAATACTTTAATATACATACTTTTACAAAATGAATGAAAAAAGAAAAGAATCTTAGGTAAGCTATGATGAATGACCATCAACGGTGTACAATCAACTAAGAATGACGAAAATTCATTTGATGTTTTATAAATGAGATGATCCAAGACTTGAGCCAGAGTTTTTAACCCAACGATAATTGGCTAAGACTTTCAACAGGTTTTTTTTGTTGTTGACGTTGGTCTCGTGCAGTAAAATGGAACCGCAAAAGAAATGAGAGAAAGATAAGGATTAGATTGAAATCTATTTGTTACAACTTGCAATACTTTTAGGTAGTAGGAAAAGATACACGTGTTGTATTGATATTTATCATCAAACACTTCACAAATAAGGTGTCGTTTTACTAAATTTATTTGACATAATTTTACTATTAAGCTTTAATCTGGTTAAAGCGGGTATTATCGATCCTTAATATTTTAAATGTTACGCGATTTAAAAGATACACGTTAAAATAAAAACGTTGACATTCGGAGATTTAACGTTAACGCTTCGCCTAAACGAATGACACCTAAAGATTTAACGTAAATTATCAAGAATTCTCATAAAACGAGAAATTAAAACGACGACAATAGAAAATATTTTTATGTCATAACGAAGATATTTACGGTCGATGACGGACAGAGACTTTGCCAATAAAGAATAAATGACACATATTCGATACGTTAAAAACCTAATCTTGCCGTCTAGTCGAGAAATCAATATTATTCGTGGAACGAACATGACAAATAAAAGTCGATTAATAAATATTGGTCCGAATAATAGAATTAGTATTAGAACTCGGTCTAAATGTTTATTTTAAAGTTCGGGTTACTACAGTTTAATCCGTGTGTAGGGAATGGTGAGCTGCCATTGGTCCGTGTGTTATAGTTGTTTCTAGTTTTGGGCAGTTTACCCAATTAGTGCCTCAATTCTTTAACTCTTGATCTAAAACCTTTCCTTTGTAGAATCTTCACCTTTGACCCTCGAACTTTGATTCTTTTGTCACTTTTGATCCTTTTGACTTGTCCTTCAATTTTTCTTCATAAAATATCCGTCAAATCCCGTGTTTTCTTCGTTTTTGTCTTTTTGTACCTATTTCATAATAAAACACAAAACCACACGTAATTCTGACTTTTACGTTTATTTATTTACGTTTTGGTTTGGTTTTTGGTTGTTATAAGTGGTTAAAGGGTAAGTGTTTAGACACAAATCAAATGCCTTTGATACAAGTAAGTATCTAAGGAAGTAACAATCATCAGATTTTTCATCAAATTTACCAAGGTGATCCTTGTAACTGTGAATGAACTGGACACCCAAACAAATGTATGAATGTGATGTTTGGAATTCTCCCCCTGAAGACTTCATAGTTAGTCTTTATGTGTCTCTTCACAACTATGGACCTATTTTGAGTGTAGCAAGCAGTAGCTATAACATCAGTCCAAAAGTGTTTAGAGAGCTGATCCTTCACGCATTGTTCTTGCTGCTTCAATCAGAGTTTTGTTCCTTCTTTCAGCCACACCATTTGGTTCAGGTGTGTAAGGAGATGAGAAATTTTGAGAAATTCCTTTATCATCACAAAACTTGATTAGTGAGTGATTTCTAAATTCAGTACCATTGTTAGTCCCGAGTTGTTTGACATGAGTGTCATTTTGATTTTCAATTGTTTTGATGAAGGACATCATGGTTACTGGTGCATGACTTATCTTTGTCAGAAAGTATCCCTAGGTATATCTGGAGAACTCATCAACAATGACAAGTGTATATTTTTTATGACAAATGGCCCTTGGTGAAAATGGTACAAATAAGTCCATGTGAAGAAGATGAAGACATTCTTTTATTGAGAATGTTTGTTTTGTTTTGAAGCTGGCCCTATGGTGCTTCCCTTTCTCACATGTTGAACATGGTTTGTCCTTTAAATAGACAAGAGGAAGGAGATCAATAACAAGATTTTGTTTTCCTAATTTATTGATTGTTTTGAAGTTGAGATAAGAAAGTCTCTTGTGCCAGGGCCAGTTAGTGATATTTGAAGCTCTAGTAAAGAAGCACGTTTCCTAAGTGGGACTCATGTCTATGACATATACGCCTGTGACTCTAAGAACAATCATCATAATTTCATGATTTGAATTGAAGATAGTACCTTTTTGTCATCAAACATAACTAGGTATTTGGCATCACAAAGTTGACTAATGTTGATGAGGTTATGCTTCAATCCATTAACATAAGCTACCTTATAAAAACTATACCATTGCATTTCACTAAACCAAATCCCTCAGTGGTATCTGATGAGTTATAACCAAAAACGACTTTAGGACCTAGTCCCTCCTTATACTTGTACAAATAACTTTTAGTGTCAGTCATATGCCTTGAGCATCCACTGTCCAGGTACCAAATAGGTTTCCTGAGGTCACTCTGAACAAGTTTAAAGGAAATGGTCAGTTATGTTTTGAAACCTACCATTGTTGGGTGGGAGTCTTAGATTTGGCAGGTGTCCTGGATATGATGAGATGTCTTGATGAAGAAGAATGGAAAGGTTCAGAGTTAGAGGCATGTTCAACATTTACCTTTTATTCCTGAAGCGCTTCACCTCTTCTTAACCACTCTATAACATTGTGATCAGATGTAGTGTGAACATTGCTTCCACATGTTTCACAACACTTTTGAATAGAATTTGGATTTCTTGGTTTAAATCCTCTTCTGAGAGATATGACTCGATTATGTCCATGAGTGTCATGATCATAACTTCAAAATATGTTACAAGTGGGGTAAAAGTGACCATTATCTGAAAGATGATTTTTCATACCACAATGAACACATGGTGGGAAAGGCATGTTTCCTTGGAGTGAATGTTCCACCTTTGAGTCTGTCAGCACTTGTTTGTCGGCCATATATTCATTATGCTCATAAGTGCGATGATCAGTTTTCTCACATTTGATATAGAATATGAATTTTAGACAAGTCTTAGTGAGATGGTTCTTTAGACCACATAAATAACAACACTTTTTGAATTGTGTTTTGTATTTGTAATGAGGAGATTTTAGTGGTTCATCCCTGAATCGAACTGGTGCTTGTTGCTGTCTGAGTTGCATTTTAAGATCTTCGATCTCTTGCATGACTAGAGACATTTGTATGTCTCCTTCATATGCAACTTCCTTTAGTTTACTTTGTGAAACTGAAGAAGTAGTTACCTTTTGTGATCTCTGAGCAGGAGCTGAAGAGTTATTTGATATGTTTATTTTGACTTGTTTGGGAGCACTACTTTTGTGAGTTGTGTGTGACTTGATGATAGACTGGATAGTGATGGGTCCAGTAAAGGGTTCATCACCAGATAATTTCTTCAAAGGAGGAAGTGGGGTGCATTTTGAAGACTCTAAATCATCATTTGAGTCATCTTCGGTAACTAAAGACACGAGAGGTGTTGATGAATCAACACTTGCTTAAAACTAAGGAAGAAGGATAGGTTCAATGTAATGATTAGGTAGATTCTCTTCACCTGACCTTTCAGTGTCATGGATTGAGCTACCCATCTCATTGGAGGCTTTGACAAAGACAATATCACGAGATTTGGTGCTGGAGGATCCTTCAGCACCAAGCATTTTCTTCTTTTGAGCAGGAATTTGTTCATTAAAACACTGATTAACCTTATTAGAGTTTCTAAGCCATGTTGTAAAAATATCTTTAGCTTCTTTTAGTTAAACTCTTAAAGATTTTTTTTCTTCAATAATTTTAGTGTTTAATTGTTGGAAAGTAAGTAGATCTAGTTTAGCTTCTTTTAACTCTATTAATTTAGTTTCATGACTTTCCAATTCTAGAACAACTTTCCTATATTTCTCAAGAAGATTATTTCTTTGTTCTTAATCAAAATTTAGATCAATTCACATGTAATCAAAGACAAATTTAACATCATCTTTATCTTCTAAGTCAAGAAGAGTTTGTACCTTTTTATTGTGATATTGACCCATTCACCATTACGGGTACTCTCCTTAGCCACAATATTAGAATTGAGATCTTCGTTATCAGCGAGAGCCATCAGAACTTTAACATTAACAAAGTCATCATCATCTGAAGAGACTTCTTCCTTATCCCATTCATATGCTTCAGCAATACGACCCTTGTTCTTTCCACTTTTGGTGGACTTGGAAGATGAAACTTGTAAAACCCCATTTTGGTAAATGGAATGTCACACGTGATTATGGCGTGTCATCAAAGCATACAAGGAAAATGTCTTAAAATATTACATGACCATAAAAGGAAATACCGGAAGCGAACATCGGTACCCCAAAGTATAAGGTCGTCAAACACAAACATAAGTACTGAAAAGGAAAAGGACTAAACAATGTCCATAGAAATAAGTAGCAAAATGTATGATGAAATGCATAAACTAGAGAAGACTAGAAAGCTTCCAATCCATATGCACGTACGCTTAAAGTATATGAGCGCCCTTGAGTACCTACCGTTTGGGAACATGAAAGGAAAACGGCTGAGCATAACACTCAGTGCACGGATATACAAGTATTACATGGAATAACATATGCATAGAAAACTAATAGCATCGGAATATCATAAGTTCTAAGTAATCTGGATTCATGTTCATAAAACTAGTTTTATAGTTTGAAAAGACTTATGTTTCTATGATAAATATGTTTAATTAGCCAAATAACCCATATATGTCATGAGGTTCCACCGTGCATGAATACTTGGAGGGGAGACCTTGTCATGCAATTAGAGGGGTTGCCTCTAATTAAATAGTCTGGGTAGGAAGGATCAACTCCTAGTGAAGGATGCAAGGCACACATAATTCACTCTGATAATACTGCTAACATGTAACTAGGCACCCATACGCCCCACATGATAATTTAATATAATGGCCAAAGCTGAAAAGGGACACCACGAGCAATCACTTTGCTATGGGGAAGTCATAACACTGTTGCCTCTAGTGTTATGGTTATGGTACCTCCATAACTAGGTGACACTGGTCATGCATAATATGGCTTAGGCTCTTATTCTAACATAAGTATCAAACATATAAAACAAATAATGGGAAAACAGTTGGCTGCAGACGGGAAATCCTAAAAAGTAAAGAATGTCCATACTGAAAGGACGGAAAATGCGTACCTTATGTCTAGTGAACGAAGAAGACGGACGGAAGAGAGTCATACATCAATCTCACTAATGCTACATAAATAGTATACGTGTATAAGTATTCTGGTTACTGAGTACGTAACTAATTTTATCATGTCTTATCTTGTTTTATGTTTTCATGTCTTGTTTTCCTGATTTTAACGTTATGCTGTGTTTATCATGTATTCTGTCTATTCTGATTAAGTATTACTTGTATTTCTTGTATTATTATACTTGTTGTGTAATAATAAGTAAGTTTCTAAAAATAGTTTAACTTCTTAAAATATATCAGTTTCTAAAAATTGAATGTTTCCAAAAATAGTAAGTTTCCTGAATTAGAAAGTTTCCATATTTAGAATTAAGCTGAATTAATATCATAAGTCATGTAGTTATAGTATAGTTTATTAATAATATCATGTTAATTAAATAAACTATAGGTAATACGATTTAATTAAATATAAGCATGATTTAATTAAATTAAAATGTTAAAACATGTATAACTACTATATTTATAAGAACCTAAGTCATGATCATTAATTAATTATATTTCATGTTTTAATAATTAATTAATACTATAGTCTAAACTAAATAATTAAATACTTAGGTTATAACATGTATTATTAAATAATTAATATTTAACCTAAGTTCATGTTGTAATTAAAATAATCATATGCCATGTTACATTAATTTAATTAACTAGTAAAATTTTATACCTTGTAAAATAAATACTTGTTCTAATTTAGTCATGAATCAGACCCATGTAAATAATTAAACATGCCGTGAACCGGACCCAGGAAAACTCGTGAACCGGTCCGAACGAAACACCCCTAAAACAGTGGCAAAGCTGCTTGAACCGGTTGCCACTGCCTTTTTTAGGCTGCCACCGGCTTAAGCCGGTGGTCTTGACCCTCTCGGCTAGCCACTACCAACAGCAGTGGGTTCCCACCGGCTGTGTGCCGATGGTCCCGCTGCTGTCTGCTGCGTTCCCCCTGCCTGACCAAGTCTGCCACAGGCTGTGTGCCGGTGGTGGGGCTCTGTGCTGCCAAGACCCAACCAAACACAAGGATACCCCCGACTCGAGTCGGGGTGCCTTGTCCTGCTGTCGACCGAACCCCAACACCATCGAGATCTAGATCTCGGTTGGTGGTGCGGACCAAACGACGCCGAGAGCCATGGGGCTCTTGGTTTGTGTGGCAGCCGAAAAAACCAACCCGAAACAACCCTTAATTATTACCCCTTGATCCAATGACATGTTTTTATCCATGTTTTTATTTAATTACATGTTCATGTGATGATTAATTAAATAAAAGAAAAAAAACAAAAGGTTTTACGGATTTACCAGTGCGTGCAAAAATTAAGGAAGAATAACACGAACACGATCTATGATTTGCTTAACTAAAAATCTATCCAATCACCCCTTGGTGGTGATGATGACGCCGGCCACAAGAGAGCAAGAGAAAGGTAGGGTTTTTAATTTTTCTGTAAAACTTCTGTGGATGAAAAAGGTTTATTCCTTTTTGTTTATTTCTTAAAAATCAAATGGGCTAGGCCCTTTTCTCTCTTTCGTGTCACGGCTATAAGATCCCACAAGGGAAAACCCGGAGTTTTCCCGTGTTCAAATTTTACATGTTCGTATTCTCGTGTTTTCGTGTTATTATTATATGTTCGTGTTTTAAATACTTGTACATAAAGATATAAATCGTATAATATCAATTAAGTACGTAGTTATGTGTTCTTGATTTTTACGTTCATGATTTCATGTTTGTGATTATAATTATTATTGGTAATAATTATCGTGTACTAACACGTACTTAATACTTATCGTGATAATAATACATACATAACTTCTGAAATTACTAATCGTGACACGTGTTCATGCTATAAAAGGAAAGTTTTAATATGTACGAACGTTTACTAAGGGCACTATTCATGGTAAAAGCATGCGGGTTTTACAACTCTTCCCCCCTAAAAAGAATAATTCGTCCCCGAATTATAGATAAAATAAAATGAAAGAGGAACATACCCGAATTCAAAATATGAAATGAGGTTAAGAAACCCGGATAGACTCCTTTGTTTCCCAAGTGGCTTCCCGCTCGGTATGGTCCCTCCAAAGGATTTTGACGAATGGAATCGTCTTCTTCCTCATGTCTCGTTCTTGCCTGCCAAGAACTCGTTCGGGTTCCTCTATGAAGGTAAGATCTTCACGAATCTGTTCCAGTGGATACTGAACCATGTGAAGGGGATGATACATGTACCCTCTGAGTAAGGATACATGGAAAACGTCATGAACGTGAGAAAGCTGCAGAGGTAACACTAAACGATAAGATACTTCACCGACTCGCTCGATGACATCAAACGGTCCGATGAATCGAGGACTAAGCTTCCCTTTGATTCTGAAACGTCTAACACCACGTGCCGGCGATACCTTAAGAAAGACGTGATCTCCTACATTAAAATGTAAGTCCCTACGATGCTTGTCGGCATAACTCTTTTTGACGTGAACGTGGTTCTTGCAATGTATGCTTAGCTACAGCGACCTTCTCGTTGATCAACTCTATCATTTTTTTGTCCTTCAAGTATTCGCTCACCAACCTGATCCCAGCAGATTGGGGCGCGACACTTTCTGCCACATCTCGAATGGAGCACACTTAATGCTGACGTGCCAGCTGTTGTTGTATGCAAACTCTATCAAAAATATGTAATCGTCCCAATCTCATGTCCATTCCAACGCACATGACCTCAACATGTCTTCTAATGTCTGAATCGTTCGCTCCGATTGCCCGTCTGTTTGAGGATGAAAAGTCGTGCTAAGCTTAAGTTTTGTACCCCAAGATTTCTGCGGACTCCTCCAAAATCATGAAGTGAGGCGAGGATCTCTGTCCGAGACGATGCTTGATTGAGCACCATGAAGTCTCATGATCTCCTTCTTGTAATTGTCGGCGAGTTTGTTGACCGGATCATCCTTGTGGATCGGTGAGAAATGAGCTGACTTAGTAAGTCGGTCAACGATAACCCAAATCACATCGTGCCTCCTCTTTGTATGCCGAAGACCGGTAGCAAAATCCATGGTGATCTTGTCCTATTTCTACTCTGGAATGTCTAACGGTTGTAGTAACCCATTAGACCGTTGATGCTCGATCTTAACCTGCTGGCAGGTAAGACATTTGGAGACGTAAGTAGCAACATCCTGTTTCATACCACTCCACCAAAAAGATTGCTTGATGTCGTGGTACATCTTGGTCGAACCAGGATGAATGGAGAATGGGGAACTATGAGCTTCAGCTAATAACGTTTCCCTAAGAGTAGGATCATCAGGAACACAAAGTCTTGTGCCTTTCCATAAGATGCCATCGTCATCCACCCGAAACTCCGTCTGCTATTCTAAGTACTGAATCATCGCCCAAATTTCACCATTATCCTTCTTAGCTTCCTTGATCCTAGAGAGTAACTCGGGTTCCACTCTAAGATTAGCCCAGTAACCGTGTTGTCCACGTACCATGATCTCGATGTCTAGTCGCTCTAAGTCTCTTATACTTTCCTCCTCAATTTTAATGCCGTTTATCATACCGGACTTTCTACTAAGTGCATTTGCCATTACATTCGCTTTACCGGGATGATATTGCAGATTAATGTCATAATCCTTCAACAGCTCTAACCATCTCCTCTATCTCATATTCAGTTTACTTTGAGTGAAGATGTACTTCAGGCTCTTGTGGTCTGTGAAGATTTCACATGATTCTCCATACAAGTAGTGTCTCCATATCTTCAATGCAAACACGACTGCTGCAAGTTCCAAGTCATGCGTAGGGTAGTTCTCCTCATAAGGCTTAAGCTGTCGTGAAGCGTACGCAATCACTTTCTCATGTTGCATGATAACACAGCCAAGTACCTTCCCTGAAGCATCACTGTAGATTTGAAATCCACTTGTACCATATGGGAGAGTAAGAATTGGTGCAGATACTAACTTCTTCTTTAGGTCTTCAAAGCTCTTCTCTCTTTCTTCAGTCCAGACGAATTTCTCGCCTTTCCGCATCAGTTTGGTCAATGGCAGTGCTAAACGGGATAAGTTCTCTACGAACCTACGTTAGTAACTAGCTAAGCCTAGGAAACTACGAACTTAAGTCACTGATGTCAGCGGCCTTGGCCACTTGGTAATAGCCTCAACCTTTTCTGGATCCATGATGATTCCTTCTATTGATACAGTGTGGCCTAGGAATGCCACCTTGTCTAACCAGAACTCACACTAGGAGAATTTAGCATACAGCTGCTTCAGGCGAAGTATCTGTAGTACTGTATGAAGATGGTCTTTGTGTTCATCCTTGGACTTAGAGAAAATCAGAATGTCGTCAATGAAGACAATGACGAACTTGTCCAAGAACTCATGGAAGATACGGTTCATCAGATCCATGAAGACTACTGGAGAATTGGTAAGGCCAAAGGGCATGACTACGAATTCGTAGTGCCCATAGCGTGCACGGAAAACAGTCTTGGCGATGTCCTGCTCCTTAACCCGTAACTGATGATAGCTCGACCTCAGATCAATCTTGGAGAAATGTTTGGCCCCTTGGAGTTGATCAAACAAGTCATCAATGCGTGGCAGCAGATACCTATTCCTGATGGTGATCTTGTTAAGCTCACGATAATCTATGCATAGACACATGTTGTCGTCCTTCTTCTTTACGGACAGAACAGGTACGCCCCATGGAGAAGCACTAGGTCGAATGAAACTGCGCTCTAACAGTTCATGCAGTTGTTCCTTTAACTCCTTCAGCTTTATGGGATCCATGAGATAAGGAGCCTTGGATATTGGCTCAGCTCCTGGGACGAGCAGGTGGTATGCCCAGAAGTTCTTCTGGAAACACATCTGGGAATTCTGACATGATCGGCTGATTCTGGATAGATGGAGATTCAGCCTCCAAATCATGAACAGTCGCAAGATATCCCTCACAACCATGTAACAGTAGTGCACGTGCTTACAAGGTCGATATTATTTGTATAGACCTTCCGGGTAAGAACCCGTTGTGAATGTAATATGGTTCATTTACATCACTAAAAATGACCCAATATGTATGACATTCTATGGTGGCGTGATGTTTAGATAGCCAATCCATGCCTAATATAATGTCAAAATCGCACATATGCAATGGAAGTGCGTCAACCGGACGAATCTTGTCGTCAAACTCTAGGGGAAGGCTCTTGTACCCATGGGTTATGCGTACAGAGTCTCTTAAAGGAGTGGAAATGTTTAATACATTCTCTAAAGTCATAGGGGATATCCTAACATTCTTGGCATAAGCAGTATAAATGACCGAGTGAGTAGCACCTGTGTCAAATAAAACACATGCAACTTGACCATACATATTCAAGATTCCAGTGATGGTACCTGTAGACTTGTTGGTCTGATCGTGAGAAGTCGTGTACACCCTTCCACTAGTAGGAGGTGGCTTGGAATCAGCATGTCCAGATGTGCCCTCCATCTCGCCCTTGCGGTAGTCCTTCATACGATGACCAGTAAGGCCACCCTTGAAGTAAGCATCGTTGTAGCGACGACATGGCCTTGGGTGCAAGCTATTGCAGCTCCTGCAGAGAGGGTGAGTATACCCTCCAGCAGGTGCCCTTGCTGGCTGGGAGCCTGTTTGGAAAAGTACACATGAGACATGATTTATAGGTACAAAGGACAATGCATAAAAATCGTAAGATGTAATACCAGTGATAGCTAGACGGTTAGGTTGTGAACATCTTTGGTTCTGCTCCCTCCCGTTACCATGATTCCTGGTAAAAGATTGCTAATGTGTCAGAATTATGAATTATCACGTGTAACATAAGGAAATGAGTAAGTGTAAGGACCTGCTGCTGTTGGAGTTTCCAGCGTTGTTACGGTAATTATTATTACCGCCATGCCTATTCGTAGCAGAACGGTCTTGAGTCTGATCGTTAACCTTGGGCTGAGTAGGCTGTTGCTGAGTAGCCGGCTGAGACCGGTCCCCAGTATTCTGCCTGAAAGATGCAGTTTAAAGAGAGATATAAATAATGGATAGTATTGAATGAATTCGAAATGGTCACCGCTAAATAACGAATAATTACCTTTTCTCAGGTCTCTCGGCTTCCCCGAACTCCTCTCTTTCCAGCAGCATCTCCAGCTTACGTGCTGCATCGGCAACTTGTGCCACCGTGTTGAAGGTAGGACACACCAAGTTGTTGGCGACTGGTGTACGAAGATCCCACTGGAAGTGGTATACTTGCTCTTCGGCAGTACCTGCTGCTGCGCCAAGAAAACCACCCAAACAAAAAAAGCGTTGCATGAACTCGTTGTTGTTCTCCTCAGCTTTCTGCCTGATTCCGTGGTACTCCCTCTTCAGCTTGTCTTGCTCAGACTTGGGGAAGAACTGTCCCATCACTAACTCCCTGAACTGAGCCCAAGTCAAAAAAGCCACCCAATTATCACCTCCCTTAGACTGCTTGACTGCCTTCCACCATCCTACCACGTCGCCTTCGAACTTGTAACAGGCTAACCTCGACTTGAAGACGGGGTCACAGCGCATTGCATCGAATATCTTCTCGATATGATCCTACCAGCTTTCAGCTTCACTGGGGCTATCAGTTCTCTCGAAGGATCGAGGACGTTGCTTGTTGAATCTCTCCAGCCATGTGACCAATGTTGTTGGAGGAGGAGGAGGAACTGGGTGCTGTTACTGATTGTTGGCAGCCTGCACCTCAGCTCTGATTTCGTTCCTCGGCTGAGGAAGCAAAGCTTGCATCGTAGCTTGGACTGCTGCATTGAGTTGTTCCTTCTCGCGTGTGAGAACCATCTAACAATATTAAACAAAATACACGATTAAACTGATCAAAACAATAAATATATACATGAAAAAATTTATGTCAATAAATCATGAGAAAAAAATTTATGCAGGAAAAACAGTGCATGAATGCATGATGCAGTTTATGAAAAATTTTATATTCTCGAGAGTGAACGCCTATGGTCAGTTCACCTAAAAAAGACATGGCGAGGGGACGCCTACGGGTCGGTCCCAAAGTTAAAAGTTTCGATAAAAGCACATGCAACTAAATAGGGCCAGTCCTGTACCAACCATTACTTAGTCATAAACCTGCGACAATGACATATATCATGAATGCATGAAAACAATGAATGCATGAAAACCGATTGTCAGTTCTAGGAAGACTATAGTGACTACCCACTAATCACAGGTCGTGTTTTGAGAGCCTATAGGTTGAATCCTTGGCTCTGATACCATAATTGTAACACACCATTTTGGTAAATAGAATGTCACGCGTGATTATGGCGTGTCATCAAAGCATACAAGGAAAATGTCTTAAAACATTACATGACCATAAAAGGAAATACCGGAAAAGAACATTGGTACCCCAAAATATAAGCTCGTCACACACAAACATAAGTACTGAAAAGGAAAAGGTCTAAACAATGTCCATAGAAATAAGTAGCAAAATTTATGATGAAATGCATAAAGTAGAGAAGGCTAGAAAGCTTCCAATCAATGCACGTACGCTTAAAGTCTACGAACACCCTTGAGTACCTGCCGTTTGGGAACATGAAACAAAAACGGCTGAGCATAACGCTCAGTGCACGGATACACAAGTATGACATGGAATAACACATGCATAGAAAACTAATAGCAGCGGAATATCATAAGTTCTAAGTAATCTGGATTCATGTTCATAAATCTGGTTTTATAGTTTGAAAAGACTTATATTTCTGTGAAAATATGTTTAATTAGCCAAATAGCCCATATAGGTCATGAGGTTCCACCGTGCATGAATACTTGGAGGGGAGACCTCGTCATGCAATTAGAGGGGTTTCCTCTAATTCAATAGTCTGGGTAGGAGGGATCAACTCCTAGTGAAGGATGTAAGGCACACATCGCATTCACTCTGATAATACTGCTAACATGTAACTAGGATGCACCCATATACCCCACACGATAATATAATATAATGGCCAAAGCTGAATAGGGATGTCACGAGCAATCACTTCACCGTGGGGAAGTCATAACACGGGTGCCTCCAGTGTTATGGTTATTGTACCTCCATAACTAGGGGACACTGGTCATGCATGTATATAGCTTAGGCTCTTATTCTAACATAAGTATCAAACATATAAAACAAATACTGGCAAAACAGTTGGCTGTAGACGGGGAATCCTAATAAGGAAAGAATGTCCATACTGAAAGGACGGGAAATCCGTACCTTATGTCCAGTGAATGAAGAAGGCGATCGGAAGAGAGTCCTACTTCGATCTCACTACTACTACATAAATAGTATTCGTGTATAAGTATTCTGATTATTGAGTACGTAATTGATTTTATCATGTCTTAGCTTGTTTTATGTGTCCATGTCTTGTTTTACTGATTTTAACGTTATGTTGTGTTTATCATGTATTATGTATATTCTGATTAAGTATTACTTTTATTTCTTGTATTATTGTACTTTTTGTGTAATAATAAGTAATTTTCTAAAAATAGATTAACTTCTTAAAATAGATCAGTTTCTAAAAATAGAATGTTTCCAAAAATAGTAAGTTTCCTGAATTATAAAGTTTCCATATTTAGAATTAAGCTGAATTAATATCATAACTCATGTAGTTATAGTATAGTTTATAAATAATATCTTGTTAATTAAATAAACTATAGGTTATACGATTTAATTAAATAAAAACATGATTTAATTAAGTTAAAATGTTAAAACATGTATTAATACTATACTAATAATAACCTAAGTCATGATCATTAAGTAATTATATTTCATGTTTTAATAATTAATTAATACTATAGTCTAAATTAAATAATTAAATACTTAGGTTATAACATGTATTATTAAATAAATAATATTTAACCTAAGTTCATGTTTTAATTAAATTAATCAAATGTCACGTTACATTAATTTAATTAACTTGTAAAATTTAATACCTTGTAAAATAAATACTTGTTCTAATTTAGTCATGAACCGGACCCATGTAATTAATTAAACATGTCGTGAAACAGACCCGTGAAAACTTGTGAACCAGTCCGAACCAAACACCCCTAAAACAGTGGTAAACCGGCTTGAACCGGTTGCCACTGCCTTTTGTTACGCTGCCACAGGCTTAAACCGGTGGTCTTGACCCTCTCGGCTAGCTACTGCCAACAGTAATGGGTTCCCACCGGCTGTGTGCCGGTGGTCCCGCTGCTGTCTGTTGTGTTCCCCCTGCCTGACCGAGTCTACCACCGGTTGTGTGCCGGTGGTGGGGTTGTGTGCTGCCGAGACCCAACCAAACACATGGACACCCCCGACTCGAGTCGGGGTGCCTTGTCCTGCTGTGTACCGAACCCCAACACTACCAAACCCCATGGGGCTCTCGGTTTGTGTGGCGGCCAAAACAACCAACCCGAAACAACCCTTAATTTTTACCCCTTGATCCCATGACATTTTTTTATCCATGTTTTTATTTAATTACATGTTCATGTTATGATTAATTAAATAAAAGAAAAAAAAAACAAAAGGGTTTACGGATTTACCAATACGTGAAAAGATTAAGGAAGAATAACACGAACACTATCTATGATTTGCTTAACTAAAAATCAATCCAATCACCCCTTGGTGGTGATGATGCCGCTGGCCACAAGAGAGCAAGAGAAAGGTAGGGTTTTTAATTTTTCTTTAAAACTTCTGTGAATGAAAAAGGTTTATTCCTTTTTGTTTATTTCTTAAAAATAAAATGGGCTAGGCCCGTTTCTCTCTTTGGTGTCGCGGCTATAAGGTCCCACAAGAGAAAACCCGGAGTTTTCCCGTGTTCAAATTTTACATGTTCGTATTCTCGTGTTTTTATTAAATGTTCGTGTTTTAAATACTTGTACATAACGGTATAAATCGTATAATATCAATTAAGTACGTAGTTACGTGTTCATGATTTTTACGTTCATGATTTCATGTTCGTGATTATAATTATCATTGGTAATAATTTTTGTTTACTAACACGTACTTAATACTTATCGTGATAATAATACGTACATAACTTCTGAAATTACTAATCGTGACACATGTTCATGCTATAAAAGGAAATTTTTAATATGTACGAACGTTTACAAAGGGCACTATTCATGGTAAAAGCATGCGGGTTTTACAAAACTTTAGTGCTTAGGAGGGCCAGTCTGGCCTTGATTTCTCTATACTTGGCTTTAAAGTCTTTGTTAGGCCTCATTTCAGCCTTGTTTTTGTTAAAAGGAGGATGATGCAAGTTGTTTTTTCTGATATGGTGATTGAACTGATGGTTGGGATTATACTAATGAAGAGTAAGAAGGAAATGATGTTTTTGAGTAACAATCCTTGGCAAAGTGACCAGGCTTACCACACTTGAAGCACACTGTGTCAACTATTACTTTTGAGTTCCTTTAGAATTTTCCTCCCCTCTTAAAGAACATTCTAGATTTGGCTAGAAGAGCTCTCTCATGAAATTCCTCTTCGAGGTATTTCAAGTATTCCTCACGGGTTCTGGTGTCTTCTTTATCATCAGGACTAATACTTGGTTTTACCCTTGTATAAAATAATTTCGTTGTTCCAAGTCTTTTCGAATTGAAAACCGGTCTTAAGTGCGACTCAATTGTCTTTTGGTGGATCAAGAGAATGGTTTGGTTGGTTTGTTTTTAAACTACTAGCAAGTAATTAAAGTGTCGTTGAGTAAAATGGAAGAATAAAGATTAATACTAAAATGTCGAGTAAAAATAAAAGCTTGTAAACTTAAAGGTAAAATTAGCAGACTTAATAAAAACTAAAACTTGGAAAACTTTGTGAAAAATAAGAACTAGTAGAAAAGCACTAAAAGAAAGTAAGAACAGAGTTTAACAAAACAAAACAATCGGAATAAACCCCAAAAAGGTATCCCGATCGGAATGTATTCCGATCGATTGATCGGAAAGTTGGAAAGATTGGTGGCAATCGGAATGTGGGACGAAATACTCGATCGGAATAAACTGAAAAGCCCCAATCGGAATATTGGGCAAAGGGTCAGATCGGAATGTAGGCTAACAGTCCCAATCGGAATACTAAGTAGAACCTCAATCGGAATATGCAAATAGGCCTGATCGGAAAGTTAAAGACCTAATCCGATCGTATCAATCGGAATAACAAGGGTACAATCGGAAAAATTCAAATCCCTCTTCCGATTGGATAATCGGAAAGAGGGATGGTGCGTTTGGTTGGAATGAGCAACAATCGGAAAAGGATTTTAGTCCCTTTCCGAAATTCGTGGGATTCGGTTGGAAAGCAAGTAAATAAGCTATAATAGAGAGCTTATTCCCAAAACTAGACGAATCAACATACACAAAATCAAATAAGCACTTTAATCAACTTATCAAACCTCAAATTAAGCAACTTTTTAGATCAAACAATAAAAACATAAACTTTTTAAGGAAGATTTTTATAAAGTAAATAAGCTAATCATAAAAATAAGCCAATAAGCACAAAAGTCTTAAAGCTTAATCAAATGAAAACTTATAAAATGATCAAAAGATTAACTTTTTAAGCACGAAATCATTAAGAACAACACGGATCTATTGATAATCGCACCAAAATCAATCTTAAATCAAAGAAAAGTAGAATGAGATTAAGGATAAAAAGCTTAAAATGAACTTGATTAATAAAAATAAGCAATACAAAGTGTTTAATCTTGAAAGATTAAGAAAGAAGATGAAATTTAGTGAGAGAAAGTTTAAGACTTTCTCTCTCTAAAACTAGAGAAAACTAAGAAAAAGTGAAAACTAGCTAATTAACTAACTAACCACCCTCCTAATGACTATTAGGAGGGTATTTATAGGGAAGGTGGGAGGAGTGCATGTGTTGCATCTTCTTTCTTGCTTTCTTCACGTTTTCTCGACTCGACTTTAATTCTTTGTCTTTGTCGTCTCGGGATTTGAACTTGTCTTTTAATTTTCTTCTTCTATTAGACTTAAGTTCTTCGACTTCGTTAAACTTCCGTCTTTAGACTTTTTCTTCGATAAATCTTCAGAATAGGCCTTGGACTTCCGTTCTTTTTGTACTCTTGATCTTTTGACTTCGTCTTTTCCCGTTTTCTTCGATAAAAGCCCGTGAAAACCCGTGTTTTCTTCCTTTTTCATATTTTGGCCCTAAAACACAATAAAAACACAAACCACGCATAATTCCGACTTTTACGACATAAATCACACGTCTTGGTCTTGTTATTATTGGAAATAAGTGGAAAAGGATAAGTGTTTTCACACTTATTAAATCCCCTACACTTGACCATTGCAATGCCCTCATGCAATGCATTAATTTTAAAGCACGGTTTACATTTTCCATCATTAATAACCCACCTTGGCCTTTATTAAATACTAAACATAAAAGATAAGAGTAAGTAAAGAAATTAAAAACTTACATTGGGTTTTGGCGGCCATGAACGTTTATCATCCTCAAGTTTCACGTTCCCCATACCAAGCTTAAAAACGAGATCATTGTTATTATAAGTTAGCAAACTTTCACGAACTCATGTGGGCCAATTACTCACTTAGACTCCCTTATTCCTAGGTGTATCTCTTATATTTTATTTTTGTCTTGAATGATCACGAGGATGCATTGTTTGACTTATTTCGATAGTTATTTAGTCCGAAAATAAGGTGAACGATTTAATCAATAGTTAGCTAAAGGACCAAATATTTTAAAACTGCTTCTCGGGACCTCATAAATTTCATATCTTGGCATAACTCGCTTCATGATTTGAGACCTTTCTCGGACCGATATTTGGCAGCGACTTCATACTTCGAATCTTAAGAGACGTTCATGAAATAATGGCCTTCTCTTCATAATAGGAATTTCTTCACTTGAAGTTTTGAGAGATTCTTCATCTTTGGACCACGACTTCTTCATTTTTCTCCAATCTTTATTTTGGACTTTGATATACAACGATCCGCCTCCTTTTAGGACTTGGATCTATTTATCCTCATACCTTGTTAGGGTCTTTTCGGATAGACTTCTCCATGACTTTTGGGGAGTTCTTGCTTTTCGTCGTGTGTCTCGATCCTTCATATTGATTTTTGATAAATGATTCTTCACATCACTTTTGGATCTTTAACAAAATGTAGCCCTCATGCCTTGTTAGGGCCTTTTCGGACTCGCCAATCTTCGCATCCCGCTTCAATAAGTTATGCCTTGGCTATGAACTCTAATCCGTATCGAGCAACTTTTAAACGATCTGAGGCTAGAAGCTAAGTAACCTTTTAAATCGTACAACCTTATTTATTGCAGCTAAATTTATTAACAAGCGGAGGGAGAATAGGCTTATAATTAACTCACTTAAATTCACGAAAGAATACCGAACTTATAATTGACTCTATCATCTCTCGTTCTCCACAGTTTAAAATCTCAAAGAATGAGACTCGTGGATGCTTAGCCTATTAAATCAAAGTTTTAGGTTTTTGAGTCATCTATAGGATCTTGCAAATTCTTAGACTTTTTTTAAGTTTTAGAAATCGTATTTTAAAGTTCCCTTGATAAACAACTCTCTAGGATCAATTATAGGAACTTGCGAAAAGTCATTGTTCTTAACCGTGAGAGTTAAGACTTTCGCGTTTTATAGCTCCCTATATAAAAGCCTAGCAAAACTTGACTTAAACACGTTAAGGATACTAGCTAGAGTAAACTTAGGTAAGTAAACTCGGGTTGAGTCAAAATGTTCACGACTAAGAAAAATTCTAAACCACTTTATTGAAAATCTATTCTAGCAAGGGAAAGAAACTAAACATAATAAAGGAAAATGAAACTATACAACTAGGCCAAAATAGATTACAAATTTTGAAAAATGTCGAAAAATCAAGTTTTCCGGTTAAAAATGAGGGCAAATTCATGGAAAAGACCACTTACTTCGATAGAAGTCCCCCCTACACTTGAGATAAACATTGTCCTCAATGTTTGAGCATGTGGGAGTAAACTCCCCTATACGTATGACATTGTGCACTTTGTTTAAATCTTGCTAAGGAAAGGACAACTTCATGCTTTGGGTCATGGTAATGAATTTGTCGAGGTGTTTGTTGGCATCATCATCCGGAATTCCATGAAACGGGTTAGTTTGCACTTGCTGGATCATGTTATGCTTCAACGAAAACTCCTGGGCCGTGACGTGCATTGGCGCAATTGGGCCTCCGCGTCCGTTCATGGTGGGTTGGCACAATTCCTCCATAGTTCGTAAATCAGGTAGGTGGACATTGTTGTTGTTGTTGTTATTCAAATTGGGTTGAGGTGGGTGATTATTGTTGTTATTAACACCAGCCATATCTAAATCTTCACGAGTCTCGGGCTCAGAATAGTTTGAAGATCTAGTACGCATACACCTGCAGAAGAAAAATATACACAAAGAGAATATCTATATAATCTTTTTGGTGCAAAACCTTTTGAAAAGAATTGCTTTTTAATGATTTTTCAATGTTTTTGTATTTTTGAAGAGTTTTATATTTTTTAGGATTTTTGAAAATTTTTAAAGCGAGGAAAAGAACGGATCCCAAAATTCAATGCGTCTCTCACTAGAAACCGTTAATCGTAACGAAAGAGCCGGCAGCGGCGCCATTTAATACTTGGTTTTACCCTTGTAAAAAATAATTTCGTTGTTCCAATTCTTTTCGAATTAAAAACCGGTCTTAAGTGCGACTCAATTGTCTTTTGGTGGATCAAGAGAATGGTTTGGTTGGTTTGTTTTTAAACTACTAGCAAGTAATTAAAGTGTCGTTGAGTAAAATAGAAGAATAAAGATTAATACTAAAATATCAAGTAAAAATAAAAGCTTGTAAACTTAAAGGTAAAATGAGCACACTTAATAAAAACTAAAACTTGGAAAACTTTGTGAAAAATAAGAACTAGTAGAAAAGCACTAAAAGAAAGTAAGAACAGAGTTTAACAAAACAAAACAATCGGAATAAACCCCAAAAAGGTATCCCGATCGGAATGTATTCCGATCGGTTGATCGGAAAGTTGGAAAGATTGGTGGCAATCGGAATGTGGGACGAAATACTCGATCGGAATAAACTGAAAAGCCCCAATCGGAATATTGGGCAAAGGGTCAGATCGGAATGTAGGCTAACAGTCCCAATCGGAATACTAAGTAGAACCTCAATCGGAATATGCAAATAGGCCTGATCGGAAAGTTAAAGACCTAATCCGATCGTATCAATCGGAATAACAAGGGTACAATCGGAAAAATTCAAATCCATCTTCCGATTGGACAATCGGAAAGAGGGATGGTGCGTTTGGTTGGAATGAGCGGAAATCGGAAAAGGGTTTTAGTCCCTTTCCGAAATTCGTGGGATTCGGTTGGAAAGCAAGTAAATAAGCTATAATAGAGAGCTTATTCCCAAAACTAGACGAATCAACATACACGAAATCAAATAAGCACTTTAATCAACTTATCAAACCTCAAATTAAGCAACTTTTTAGATCAAACAATAAAAACATAAACTTTTTAAGGAAGATTTTTATAAAGTAAATAAGCTAATCATAAAAATAAGCCAATAAGCACAAAAGTCTTAAAGCTTAATCAAATGAAAACTTATAAAATGATCAAAAGATTAACTTTTTAAGCACGAAATCATTAAGAACAACACGGATCTATTGATAATCGCACCAAAATCAATCTTAAATCAAAGAAAAGTAGAATGAGATTAAGGATAAAAAGCTTAAAATGAACTTGATTAATAAAAATAAGCAATACAAAGTGTTTAATCTTGAAAGATTAAGAAAGAAGATGAAATTTAGTGAGAGAAAGTTTAAGACTTACTCTCTCTAAAACTAGAGAAAACTAAGAAAAAGTGAAAACTAGATAATTAACTAACTAACCACCCTCCTAATGACTATTAGGAGGGTATTTATAGGGAAGGTGGGAGGAGTGCATGTGTTGCATCTTCTTTCTTGCTTTCTTCACGTTTTCTCGACTCGACTTTAATTCTTTGTCTTTGTCGTCTTGGGATTTGAACTTGTCTTTTAATTTTCTTCTTCTATTAGACTTAAGTTCTTCGACTTCGTTAAACTTCCGTCTTTAGATTTTTCTTCGATAAATCTTCAGAATAGGCCTTGGACTTCCGTTCTTTTTGTACTCTTGATCTTTTGACTTCCTCTTTTCCCGTTTTCTTCGATAAAAGCCCGTGAAAACCCGTGTTTTCTTCCTTTTTCATATTTTGGCCCTAAAACACAATAAAAACACTAACCACGCATAATTCCGACTTTTACGACATAAATCACACGTCTTGGTCTTGTTATTATTGGAAATAAGTGGAAAAAGGATAGGTGTTTTCACACTTATTAAGGACTATCTTGATAGTTCTGAATGATAGCTTCACTAAAGAATGCTATGGACAAGGGTGTAGCAATGGTCAGTGCTTTGCTCTTGTTGGAGCCTTTATTGATCCTGTTAATGCAACCAATGCCTAAAAAAATTATTAATGTTAACTAATCTTTCTTAGTTTAGATCACGACAAAGTGTAATTACATTTATCGTCAAATATAACCGAAAGACGAATTATTTAACAAACACTATCATCAAGGTAATAATCATTTAAGTGTAACACAAACATATCTTAATCATGTTTAGTGATCATAGAAAGTGATTAACCTCAAAACTCACATTTATACAAATGTGAAAAAAGATTTTAATAAACTTTATTTTTAAGAAATGTTATATTAAAATAGAAAATGAAAACTTGAAATGGCATATTCCAAATGCCATAGGAATATCTTTTGAGGGTTTAAACAACCCTAGCCCACTAAAAGATAAAAAGGAGCGAATTCTAGGATTCGCGGTTCCTTAAATAGGCATACGGTTCTTTAGTGATAATGTACCGCAGTACCATTTAACGAACCGCGCACAGAGAGCCGTTGGTTTTTGTCTCCTATAAATAGTGGATCATATTTTCATTTTCCAATAACCCTTTTTGGACAAATCATTCTGATTATTATATTCTTTCTATTTTTCCAGTATTTAGTAAATGATTACTTAATTTGTTAAGTATGTTTACTTATGTTTATCCTGTTGGTCCTCTTCTTTACTTGTCCAAATGGAAGATCACTCACACATTTGTAATGTGATTAAAGATGAAGCCTTGATGAATATCATCCTTTCGTAGTTCTAGTCATGTTCATCATTTTGTATACTTGAGTCTTGTGTAGATCCAATATATTTGTGAATACTTGGATTAGTCTTGTGTTGATCCAAGGTATTTGTGAATACTTGGATTAGTCTTATGTAAATCCATTGTATATGTGTATACTTGGATTTTTCTTGTGTAGATCCAAGTTACATGTGTATACTTGGATATGTGTTTTTGAGTTATAATAAGTCTTGAGTGTTAGTTCTCACTAAAATACAAAGTGATGTGTGTATGTGTCTTGTGAGTTCTCACTAAACTTGAAAGTTTAGAGTTGTGATGATTGCTTCTAGATTTCGATTAGGATCGACATCTAACCTTGTGTTGGAAAAGAAGATGGGCGACGAAGATTGGTTCTAGCTTTCATTAGAACTCGACATCTAGCCTTGTGTCAGAAAATGGTTAGGTAGGCGACGAGTGAAGATTGGTTCTAGATTTCGATTAGAACTCGACATCTAGCCTTGCGTCGGAAAATGGTAAATTAGTTAACATGCGTAGATTGGTCGTATCTAAGATTAGGTCTCGACATTTAGCTTAGTGTCGAAAAATAATGTAAGCGATGTTGTAAGGTTTTCTTCCCCAAGAAGGGAGCTTGTAGTTTTAGTGGAAATCTCGAGTAAGGTGTACTCGAGGAGTAGAGTAGGAACGAAGAGAGAGATTCATTTCCGAACCACTATAAATCTTGGTGTCTTACTTTAGGTTGCTTCTTTCCTTACTCTTTACTTATGCTTTCATTCTTACAATGTCACTAGATATTGTTAACGCATTAGATTTGAACCTAATAACTATGAAACTAGTTTTCAAGTAAAAGGTAATTTTGGGACAAACCTAATTGAAAGGATTTTAATTAGGACTTTAAAAAAGAGAAACTATTCAACCCCCCTTCTAGTTTCTAGAGATCCTATCAACAAGGTTCTCTTTATATTTGAGTTTTCCAAAGAGAGAAGCTAAGTCACAATCTTTAATGTGATTAGCATTTCTCAAACTTTGGCAGATCATGAGCCACTTTTTAGGCAAAGAACTTACAAAAATCGTATTGATTTCTAACTTTGAAAGTTCAGCACCATCATTTACTAACTCATTATCAGAGCCTTATATCTAGTGAAAGTTTGAGTGAGAGTCTTCACTTATTTATGTTTGAAGGTGTTATAGGATAACTTTAAATCCATTATTCCCGTTTCTTTCACATTAGACGGACCTTCATGATATAGTATCAAGTCATCCCAGGTAGATTTAGCCGTCTTACAATTCACAATAGAATTCATTTGGTCATCTAAAAGCACAGATATGATAAGACTTTTGAGTCGCTGATCAAGGTTAGCAACGTTTTTGTCATCAGCGGTACAATGAGCTTCAGGTTTTACATTAACCCCAATCATGGGAACAAATGGACCATTTTCAATGATTCTAAGGAATTGAGGTTCAACTCCAACCATGTGGACAATGAACTTTTTCTTACAGTTTGTAAAATTTTCCATTTCTAGTATAGGAGCAGCATTTCATGCGCCACCTCTATATTAAAGGGTTTGTGGTATTACCTGAAGTAGTTACTTGCTTATTGGATTCAAGTGAGTTGTTTTAACAAATAAATAACAAACTTAAACGATTAAAACAACAATACCAAATACTTTTCAACGTATAAACATTTAATTAAAACTCAATAAAGAATCTATAACACACTTTGCTTGTGGAATAACAAAGTGGTTGAATGACATTGTTGGGTGATCTCCTCTACTTAAACTACAAACCAAGGTTATGAGTTTAAGTTTCAACCAATATGTTCATAATATTTTCTCCTTATGGTTTGGTTAATGTTAGGAGAGAATTGCTCTTGGAATATTTATATCTTTCGAATACAAGAGGTAGCAGATTCTCTCCTAGATGAATCCCTTTTATAGGCAATGCATATTAGGGTTTACAAATCACATGTTATGATGCAAATGTTTATCCAGTGGGTGGTTGAATGCCTAATACATGGTTTTTTCCAAGTATAAAAATTTGTTCGTCTCGATTCAATTCGAATTGATTACTAGTCAAAAATGCGACTCAGTCGTTCTTGGTGGAAAATAAAATGGTTTGGTATCTATTCTACTTAAAAGGTAAATGTGCAAAATAATAACAATAAGCTAAAAGTAATTAACTAATAATAACAAAACAATATAAATAATAAAACGTAAAACTAAAGAAAAACAATTAATAAAAATAAAACTAAAAGACGAAATTAACTATCGACTCGAAAATAAAGTTTGCTTAATGAAAAAGGAGAGAATAAAACTAAAATGGTACTTTAAAGTTAAAAGAGGGAAAACCTAAAGCGAGTACTAAATAAAAGATAAAACTTAAACTTTACGAAAAAATATTAATTTTAAAAATAGACGAAAAATTCAACTAAAAATACGTAACTTCCAAAATTAAAAAACGGAACAACTTTCAGATAAAACTAAACAATTGCGGAACAATACTAATAAATAAACAAGCTAGCAGGCTAGCTGCTGGAAGCAGCCAACCAGGTCAAAATGGCGCCAAATACCATAAGCAGGCAACTTGGTAGCTCTATATCTTCGGAATATTAAACAGTATATTTCGGAGATTGTGATTCTTCGGAAAAAAATTCGCAAAACTGATTTCTTCGGAAAAAATTCAATTCACAACTTTTTTTTTCGGAATTATTTTTTTCTCAGAACTTTCTTCGGAATAATACTTTTTCGGAATAATTGTTTTTTCGGAATAATGACTTTTTCATAGAAATCTTCGGAAAAATTGATAAATTTAGAAAAATGAATAATTTCGGAAAAAAAGGTTTCTTCGGAATAATGTACCTTTTCAGAAAAATTGAGATTTTCGGAATAATAGCTTTTTCAGAAAAATGATAAATTCAGAAAAAATGGCAATTTTGGAAAAATTAACCCTTTTCCGAAAAAATTAATGAAACAGAAACAGATAAACAGTAAATTCAAAACTAAAGAAATAAGCTACGAATAAGCTAGAATCAATTAAGCAATCCACCAAAACTTAATCTAAAACACTTTTAAGAAAAACTAATTTAACCACAAATTAAAAACTTGAAAAACACTAATAAAATTAAAAATTAAAAATCAACTTTTAATAAAATAAACTAATAAAAACTCTTAACTAAAATCAAAACAAACACACAATAAGCTATAAAATCAATAAGCTAACACAATCAAAAACATAAAAAAATAACAATTAATCAAATGAGCATGACAATAAGATAATAAGCATAAAGATTAACCAAAATAAAAAAGGTAGAAGGAGAGGTTAATATAATAACTTGTTTAAAATTAAAGATTCAACAATAAAAGTAAAGATTAGATTAAAAACAAGAAAGGAAGATTAAAGATAAAGATCCTAGTAAGAGAAACTGTCACTTTCTCTTTCTAAAATTACCTACAAAAAAATGAAAACTAAATTAAATTTCTAACTAGCTAACCAACCCTCCTAAATGTGTTTAGGAGGGTATCTATAGGAAATGGGGAGGTGCATGTGTTGCCTCCTCTTTCTTTCTTCACGTCTTTCCGTCTTTTATGTTCTTCGACTTTATCGACTTTATCGACTTTGTCTCGGGATTAATTAAACTCGTCTTATAATTTCTTCATTTATTAGACTTGAGTTCTTCGGCTTTATTAAACTTTCGTCTTTGAGCTTGTTCTTCGATAAATCTTCAGAAAAGGTCTTGGACTTCCGTTCTTTTTGCATTCTTGATCTCTTGACTTCGTCTTTTGTCTTTTTCTTTGATAAAAGCCTGTGAAAGCTCGTGTTTTCTTCCCTTTTCATATTTTGGTCCTAAATCACAAAAAAAACACAAACCACGCATAATTCTGACATTTACGACATAAAATACATGTTTTGGCTTGGTTATTATTATAATTAAGTGGTAAAAGGATAAGTGTTTTCACACTTATTAAATCCCCTACACTTGACCATTGCAATGTCCTCATGCAATGCATTAGTTACAAAGCATGTTTTACATATTTCATCATAATCGATCCACCTTGGCCTTTATTAAAAAGATAGAAAATTATAAAACATTCAAAGGAAGAAAATAAGTAAAGAAATCAAAGATATACCTTAGGGTCTTGAAGATGTCATGTGTAACACCCCATTTTGGAAATGGAAATATCACAGTAATTATGGCGTGTCATCAAAGCATACAAGGTAAAATGTCTAAACATTACTTGACCATATAAAGGAAAATACCGGAATCAAACATCGGTAGTCCAAAAGTAAAGCTCATCACACACAAACATAGTATAGTAAAGGAAAAGGACGAAACAATGTCCAAAGCATAAATATCATAAAGAAAGGAAATGCAAAATGTAAAGAAGGCTAGACAGCTTCCAGTCCATATGCACGTACTCTTAGTGTCTACGAGCGTCCATGAGTACCTGCCGTTTTGGGAACATAGAAAAGGAAAACGGCTGAGCAATACGCTCAGTGCACGGATGTACAATAAAGCATGAATAGGATAAGCATAGAACATAATAACAGCGGAAGAAACTAAGTCCCGAGTAACCTGGTTAAGTCTTAATAAAACTGGTTTTATAGTTTGAAAGTTTTATGTTTATCTTATAAAAACTGTTTGTCATATTTTACCATTTAGCCAATATAGGTCATGAAAATCCACCGTGCATGAATAATTGGAGGGGTGACCTCATCATGCAAATTAGAGGGGCTGCCTCTAATTTAATATACTGGTTTTATGGGTAGGAGGGATCAGCTCCTTGTGAAGGATGCAAGGCACACACCACATTCACCATGTAATCCTGAATAAAACGTGTAACTAGGATGCACCCATACGCCCCACATGATAAATATAAATAAATGGCCAAGCTGAAGGGACGCCACGAGCAATCACTCCGCCGTGGTGAAGTCATAACATCAGTGCCTCTAATGTTATGGTTATGGTACCTCCATAACTAGGTGAAACTGGTCATGCATGTATATGCCTATAGGTAATCATATTTAAACATAAGCAATCAAACTCATACTTATACTACGGGAAAACAGTTGGCTGCATACGGGGAAATCCTAATAAGGAAAGAATGTCCATACTGAAAGGACGGGAATCCGTACCTTATGTCCAGTGAACGAGAACGATGAACTGCGAGAATCCTACTTTCGAAACACTAGTGCTACATAAATACGTACATGAAATAAGTATCTGCTTAATACATACATAGCTGGTTTTATATCTCGTCTTAGCTTATTTTAAGTGTTCTTACTATTTTACACTGTTTAAAGCCTTAAACTGTGTTAAATCTTATATTTTGTTCAATCTGATTAAGTATTTCTGATATTTCATGTGTTATTATACTTACTGTGTAATAATAAGTAACTTTCCAAAAATAGCTGGTTTCCTAAAATAGAAAGTTTCCAAAAATAGAAAGTTACCAAAAATAGAAAGTTTCCAAAAATAGAAAGTTTCCAAATATAGAAAGTTTCCAAAAATAGAAAGTTTCCAAAAATAGAAAGTTCCCAAAAATAGATTTACTGCTTAAAATAGATAAGTTTCTAAAAATAGAAAGTTTCCATAAATAGATTAGTTGTCTTAATTAAATAAGTTTCCATAAATAGATTAGCTCCCTTAAATAAATAAGTTTCTAAAAATAGCTGGTTTCCATAAATAAAATAGCTGCCTTATTTAATTAAGTTTCTAAAAATAGAAAGTTTCCATAATTAGAAATAAGCTGGTTAAATAAGCTAAGTAAATAAGCCTAAATGTTTTCATGATTATTTCCTAAGTCATATGATATATTATATAGTTTAATAATTATTTCATGTAATTTAATTAAACTATAGGTTATAATATTTAATCAAAGTATGTCATGTTTTAATTAAATATAATAGATACTTAGGTTAAAATATGTATTATTAAATACTAATAATATAACCTAAGTCATGTTTAATTAATTAATTATATCCATGGTTTTTAAAATAATTAATTAATTATAAGTCTTAATAATATAAATACTTAGATTAATTAATGATCAAAACATGTTAGATCTATGTTTAATTAATGTGTTTTTATAAAAACATCACGTGTTCATAATTAAATAAAAGATTAATTAAAAAGAAAAGGTAAAAAAAGGTTTTACCGTATTCGTGGATCAAGAGGGTGAAGAACAAACACGAACAACCAATAAATCAACAAGATCCAAGATCAAAACCACCTTCTATGGTGGAATGTAGGTGGCGGCACAAAGAAGGAGAAAAGGGAGGGTTTTAGGTTTTTCCTGAAATCTTATGTAAAGTAATTTTTGAGTCGTAAAAATTACTTAACCCCCTTTTAGTAAAATTGGTAATGGGCTTGGCCCATTACCCTTGTTTGGCCGCGGGTAGGGACTCCCCCGTGGGGTTCCCGTACCTCGTTTCGTGTCTCGTTATTTAGTACTCGTTTATGTTTAATTATGTTCGTGTTTTAAATGTTCTCGTTACGTAATACCATACTCTTATATATTTAACTACGCTCGTATTAAATATATATATACGTAATTAATAATAGCTCGTGTTTTATCTACGCTCGTGATTTCGTAATCGTATGTTCGTGATTAATTATTGCTAAATAATTATTACGTGATCGTGCAAATAAAAATACTTATCGTGTTCTAACACGTACGTAATACATAAACTCCTAACACGTAATCGTAATCATGCTATATTAGGAAAGTTTTTAACTAGTACGTACGAAATTAAGATACTATGCATGGTAAAAGCATGCGGGTTTTGCAACTCTTCCCCCCTAAAAAGAATAATTCGTCCCCGAATTATAGATAAAGTAAACTGGAAAAGAAGAACATACCCGAATTCAAAATACGAAATGAGGGTAAGAAGCCCGGATAGACTCCTCTGTTTCCCAAGTGGATTCCTGCTCGGTATGATCCCTCCATAGAATTTTGACGAATGGAATCGTCTTCTTTCTCATGACTCGTTCTTGCCTGTCAAGAACTCGTTCGGGTTCTTCTATAAAAGTAAGATCTTCACGTATCTGTTCCAGTGGATACTGAACCATGTGAAGGGGATGATATTGGTACCCTCTGAGTAAGGAGACATGAAACACATTGTGCACATGCGAAAGCTGCGGAGGTAACGCCAATCGGTAAGATACTTCACCGACTCGTTCAATGATATCAAACGGTCCGATGAAACGAGGACTGAGCTTCCCTTTAACCCCGAAGCGTCTAACACCACGTGCCGGCGAAACCTTAAGGAAGACGTGATCTCCTACATTAAAGTGTAAATCCCTACGATGCTTTTCGGCGTAACTCTTTTGACGTGACCGTGCCTCCTGAATTTTCTGCCTAGCTACTGCGATCTTCTCATTTGTCATCTCTATGATCTCTGGTCCTTCGAGTGTTCGCTCGCCAACCTGATCCCAGCAGATTGGGGCGCGACACTTCCTGCCATACAACATCTCAAATGGAGCACACTTGATGCTCGCGTGCCAGCTGTTGTTGTACGCAAACTCCACCAAACAGATGTATTCGTCCCAATCACCCGTCCATTCCAACGCACATGAACTCAACATATCTTCCAATGTCTGAATGGTTCGCTCCGACTGTCCGTCCGTTTGAGGATGAAAGGCCGTGCTAAGCTTAAGTTGTGTACCCCAAGATTTCTGCAGACTTTTCCAAAAGCGCGAAGTGAATCGAGGATCTCTGTCTGAGACGATGCTGGATGGTGCACCGTGGAGTCTCCTGATCTCTCGTCTATACGTATCTGCGAGTTTACTTACCGGATCTTCATGGCGGATCGGTAAGAAATGAGCTGATTTGGTAAGTCGAATCAACGATAACCCAAATTGCATCGTGCTTCCTTTTGGTAGGCGGAAGACCGGTAACAAAATCCATGGTGATTTTATCCCACTTCCACTCTGGAATGTCTAACGGTTGAAGGAGACCACCAGATCGATGATGCTCGATCTTAACCTGCTGGCAGGTAAGACATTTGGAGACGTAAGTGGCCACATCCTGCTTCATACCACACCACCAAAAGTACTGCTTGATGTCATGGTACATTTTAGTTGAACCAGGATGTATCGAGAATGGGGAGCTATAAGCTTCTGCTAGCAAAGCTTCCTGGAGTTCTTGGTCATCAGGAACACAAAGTCTAGTGCCCTGCCATACGATACCATCTACATCTACTCTGAATTCTGTCTGCTTCTCCAAATTCTGTATTATCGCCCATATTTCTCCGTCATCCTTCTGAGCTTCCTTGATCTTAGATAGTAACTCGGGTTCTACTCTAAGATTAGCCCAGTAACCGTGCTTTCCACGTACCATGATCTCGATGTCTAGTCCCTCCAAGTCTCTTATGATTTCCTCTTCGATTCTAATGTTTTTGATCATTCCGGACTTCCTGCTAAGGGCGTCTGCTACTACATTTGCCTTTCCGGGATGATACTGTAGATTAATGTCATAATCCTTCAACAGCTCTAACCATCTTCTCTGCCTCATGTTAAATTCACGCTGAGTGAAGATATACTTCAAGCTCTTGTGGTCCGTGAAAATGTCACATGATTCTCCATATAAGTAGTGTCTCCATATCTTCAATGCAAACACGACTGCAGCAAGTTCCAGATCGTGCGTGGGGTAATTCTCTTCATAAGGCTTAAGCTTCCGTGAAGCGTACGTGATCACTTTCCCATGTTGCATGAGAACACAGCCAATTCCCTTCCCTGATGCATCGCTGTAGATTTGAAATCCACCCATACCAGATGGTAGAGTAAGAATAGGTGCAGATACTAGCTTCTGCTTCAGGTCTTCAAAGCTCTTCTCTCGATCTTCAGTCCAGACGAATGTCTCCCCTTTCCGCATCAGTTTGGTCAATGGTAGTGCTAGGCGGGAAAAGTTCTCCACGAACCTACGGTAGTAGCCAGCTAAGCCTAAGAAACTGCGGACTTCTTTCGCTGATGTCGTCCTCGGCCACTTAGTGATGGCCTCAACCTTCGCTGGATCCATAGTGATTCCTTCTGCTGATACAATGTGACCTAAGAATGCCACCTTGTCTAACCAGAACTCACACTTGGAGAATTTAGCATACAGCTGCTTCTGGCGATGAATCTGTAGTATTGTACGAAGATGGTCTTCGTGTTCCTCCTTGGATTTTGAGAAAATCAGGATGTCATCGATGAAGACAATGACGAACTTGTCCAGAAATTCATGGAAGATTCTGTTCATCAGATCCATGAACACTGCTGGAGAATTCGTCAGCCCAAATGGCATAACTACAAACTCGTAGTGGCCATAACGGGTACGAAAGGCAGTCTTAGCAATATCCTGCTCCTTGACCCGTAGTTGATGGTAGTCTGACCTTAGATCTTGGAGAAGTGTTTGGCCCCTTGGAGTTGGTCAAACAGGTCGTCAATGCGTGGCAGTGGATACCTATTCCGAATGGTAATCTTATTGAGCTCGCGATAGTCTATGCAAAGACGCATACTGTCGTCCTTCTTCTTAACAAACAAAACCGATGCGCCCCATGGAGATGCGCTCGGTCGAATGAAACCTCGTTCAAGAAGTTCTTGTAGTTGATCCTTCAGCTCCTTCAGCTCTATGGGAGCCATGCGATAAGGAGCCTTGGAGATTGGTTCAGCTCCTGGAACCAGCTCGATACTGAATTCCACTTCTCGTGCAGGTGGTATGCCCGGAAGTTCTGCTGGAAACACGTCTTGGAATTCCGACACTATTGGTTGATCCTGAATCGATGGAGATTCAGCATCCATGTCGTGAACCGTAGCTAGATAACCCTCGCAGCCATGTGACAGTAGTGCACGCGCTTGCAGGGTGGATATGATATGTACAGACCGTCCGGGTATGAACCCATTATGAATGTACTCTGGTGCATTGACATCACCAAAGATAACTCGATATGAATGGCAGTCTATAGTAGCATGATATTTGGATAACCAATCCATGCCCAAAATCATGTCGAAGTCATTCGTGTCCAGCGGAAGTGCGTCGACAGGTCGAACCTTATCATCAAATTCTAGGGGAAGACTCTTGTATACATGGGTGATTAATACAGAGTCCCTCAAAGGCGTGTAAATAGTAAGCCTATTTTCTAGTGGCAAGGGAGGCATCCTAATGTTCTTAGCATAAGCAGTAGAAATAACCGAGTGAGTAGCACCCGTATCGAAAAGAACACATGCAGCGCGACCATACATATACAAGATTCTAGTGATGGTACCTGTAGACTTGTTGGCATGGTCTCGAGATGTCGTGTAGACACGCCCGGCAGTAGGAGGTGTCTTGGTATCAGCATGTCCTGATGTACCCTCCATCTCGCCCTTACGGCAATCCTTCATAATATGGCCAGGAAGACCACACTTGAAGCACGCATCAGTATTACGGCGACATGGTCCTGGGTGCCTACGGTGGCAAGTAGAGCAAAGAGGATGAGTGTATCCTCCAGCAGGTGCTCTGGTTGGCTAAGGACCTGATAAAACATTTTACATAAGACATGATAGTTGGGTACAAAGGACAAAGCGGATAATCGTAAGATTGAATACCAGTGATAGCTGGACGGCTAGGCTGTGAACCTCTCTGGTTCTGGTCCCTACCGTTTCCATGGTTCCTGGTAGAAGTTTGCTAAATTGTCAGAATATGAGTTATAACGTAAAACATAAGAAATTTCATAAGTATTAGGACCTGCTGTTGTTGGATTGCCCGGCGTTGTTACGGTAATTGCCATTACCGCCACGCCTATCCGTAGCAGATCGGTCATTAGTCTGACCATTTCCCTTGGGCTGATGAGGCTGCTGCTGAGTAGCCGGCTGAGACCGGTCCCTAGTTTTCTGCCTGGAAGATACAGTTTAAGAGATGAATAATTGACATATGGAAAGTATACGGATTGAGCACCGCTTGAATACGAAGGTTTACCTCTTGTCGGGTCTTTCAGCTTCCCCAAACTCATCCCTCTCCTGCAGCATCTCCAGTTTTCGTGTTGCATCTGCTACTTGTGCTACCGTATCCAACGGAGCACCTGACAAGTTATTTGAAATCCTTGGATTTAGAGCCCAACGAAAATGTATTGCTTGTTCTTCAGTGGTGCCCGCAGCTGCTCTCAGGACACCAGTGTAGCGAAGGAAACGCTGCATGAAGTCATTGCTGTCTTCGTCAGGTCGCTGTCTGAGGCTATAGTATTCCCTCATGAGCCGATTCCTTCCTTCCATGGGAAAGATGTTAGGTGGAGGAGGATAACCGTCGTTATGAAGAAGAGCGTCTTGAATCTCTGCATCGGCAGCTGCAAATATTGCCCAGATATCGTTTGCGTTTGCCATCTGACAGTATGACAATAAAACATATGATTAAACCGTTCAAAACATAAAATATAAAATATATACATGAAAAAAATTTATACTAAAAATTTCACGAGAAAAATTTTATGCAAGAAAATTTTTGTATTAATGCATGATGCAGTTTTATGAAAACTTTGGATGCTCGAGAGTGAACGCCTCCGGTCAGTTCACTCAAAACAAAAGACATATCGAGGGGCCGCTATGGGTCGGTCCCAAATCTAAAAGTTTCGATAAAACACATGCGACTAAATAGGGCCAGTCCTGTACCAACCATTACTTAGTCAAAAACCCTGTAACAATGACATATATATGTATGCTTAAAAATGATGAATGCATGAAAACAACTGTCAGTTCTAGGAAGACCGTAGTGACTACCCACTAATCACAGGTCATATTTGAGAGCCTACAGGTCGAAGCCTTGGCTCTAATACCATAATTGTAACACCCCATTTTGGAAATGGAAATATCACAGTAATTATGGCGTGTCATCAAAGCATACAAGGTAAAATGTCTAAACATTACTTGACCATATAAAGGAAATTACCGGAATCAAACTTCGGTAGTCCAAAAGTAAAGCTCATCACACACAAACATAGTATAGTAAAGGAAAAGGACGAAACAATGTCCAAAGCATAAGTATCATAAAGAAAGGAAATGCATAATGTAAAGAAGGCTAGACAGCTTCCAGTCCATATGCACGTACTCTTAGTGTCTACGAGCGTCCCTGAGTACCTGCCGTTTTGGGAACATATAAAAGGAAAACGGCTGAGCAATACGCTCAGTGCACGGATGTACAATAAAGCATGAATAGGATAAGCATAGAACATAATAACAGCGGAAGAAACTAAGTCCCGAGTAACCTGGTTAAGTCTTAATAAAACTGGTTTTATAGTTTGAAAGTCTAATGTTTATCTTATAAAAACTGTTTGTCATATTTTACCATTTAGCCAATATAGGTCATGAAAATCCACCGTGCATGAATAATTGGAGGGGTGACCTCATCATGCAAATTAGAGGGGCTGCCTCTAATTTAATATACTGGTTTTATGGGTAGGAGGGATCAGCTCCTTGTGAAGGATGCAAGGCACACACCACATTCACCATGTAATCCTGAATAAAACGTGTAACTAGGATGCACCCATACGCCCCACATGATAAATATAAATAAATGGCCAAGCTGAAGGGACGCCACGAGCAATCACTCCGCCGTGGTGAAGTCATAACATCAGTGCCTCTAATGTTATGGTTATGGTACCTCCATAACTAGGTGAAACTGGTCATGCATGTATATGGCTATAGGTAATCATATTTAAACATAAGCAATCAAACTCATACTTATACTACGGGAAAACAGTTGGCTGCATACGGGGAAATCCTAATAAGGAAAGAATGTCCATACTGAAAGGACGGGAATCCGTACCTTATGTCCAGTGAACGAGAACGATGAACTGCGAGAATCCTACTTCCGAAACACTAGTGCTACATAAATACATACATGAAATAAGTATCTGCTTAATACATACATAGCTGGTTTTATATCTCGTTTTAGCTTATTTTAAGTGTTCTTACTATTTTACACTGTTTAAAGCCTTAAACTGTGTTAAATCTTATATTTTGTTCAATCTGATTAAGTATTTCTGATATTTCATGTGTTATTATACTTACTGTGTAATAATAAGTAACTTTCCAAAAATAGCAGGTTTCCTAAAATAGAAAGTTTCCAAAATAAGAAAGTTACCAAAAATAGAAAGTTTCCAAAAATAGAAAGTTTCCAAAAATAGAAAGTTTCCAAAAATAGAAAGTTTCCAAAATTAGAAAGTTTCCAAAAATAGATTTACTGCTTAAAATAGATAAGTTTCTAAAAATAGAAAGTTTCTAAAAATAGAAAGTTTCCATAAATAGATTAGCTGTCTTAATTAAATAAGTTTCCATAAATAGATTAGCTGCCTTAAATAAATAAGTTTCTAAAAATAGCTGGTTTCCATAAATAAAATAGCTGCCTTATTTAATTAAGTTTCTAAAAATAGAAAGTTTCCATAATTAGAAATAAGCTGGTTAAATAAGCTAAGTAAATAAGCCTAAATGTTTTCATGATTATTTCCTAAGTCATATGATATATTATATAGTTTAAAAATTATTTCATGTAATTTAATTAAACTATAGGTTATAATATTTAATCAAAGTATGTCATGTTTTAATTCAATATAATAGATACTTAGGTTAAAATATGTATTATTAAATACTAATAATATAACCTAAGTCATGTTTAATTAATTAATTATATCCATGGTTTTTAAAATAATTAATTAATTATAAGTCTTAATAATATAAATACTTAGGTTAAAAATAAGTCATGATTATTAATAATTAATTAACCTAAGTCATGTTATTAAATTAATCTCATCTTTTTATTAATTTAATTTTTAACATAAGTTTATAACATAAACAACTAACATAATCATGATCCGGATCTAAGCCTAAAAACATGCACCGGATATGAAACAACACCGTACCCCGAACCAAATCGGGGTACCCCTTTGCTGCCGTGGGACCCACACGCACCAACCAAGACCAAAAAGGTCTTGGTGGTGGTCCGCTAAAACAAACCGAACCCCCTTGGGGTCGGTTGTACCTTGCGGCCCAAAACAAACACCCCTTTGATCGACCCCTTTGATTAATTATTGATTAAAACATGTTAGATCTATGTTTAAGTAAAAAAAATTTATAAAAACATCACGTGTTCATAATTAAATAAAAGATTAATTAAAAAAAAGGTAAAAAAAAGGTTTTACTGTATTCATGGATCAAGAGGGTGAAGAACAAACACGAACAACCAATAAATCAACAAGATCCAAGTTCAAAATCACCTTCTATGGTGGTTTGTAGGTGGCGGCACAAAGAAGGAGAAAAGGGAGGGTTTTAGGTTTTTCCTGAAATCTTCTGTAAAGTAATTTTTGAGTAGTAAAAATTACTTAACCCCCTTTTAGTAAAATTGGTAATGGGCTTGGCCCATTACCCTTGTTTGGCCGCGGGTAGGGACTCCCCCGTGGGGTTCCCTTACCTCGTTTCGTGTCTCGTTATTTAGTACTCGTTTATGTTTAATTATGTTCGTTTTTTAAATGTTCTCGTTACGTAAATACCATACTCTTATATATTTAACTACGCTCGTATTAAATATATATACGTAATTAATAATAGCTCGTGTTTTAATTACGCTCGTGATTTCGTAATCGTATGTTCGTGATTAATTATTGCTAAATAATTATTACGTGATCGTGCAAATAAAAATACTTATCGTGTTCTAACACGTACGTAATACATAAACTCCTAACACGTAATCGTAATCATGCTATATTAGGAAAGTTTTTAACTAGTACGTACGAACTTAAGATACTATGCATGGTAAAAGCATGCGGGTTTTACATCATGAATGATTATCATCCTCAAGTTTTCATGTTCCCCAAACCAAGCTTAAAAACGAGATCATTGTTATTATAAGTTAGCAAACTAACACAAACTCATGTGGGCCAATTATTCACTTAGACTCCCTTATTCCTAGGTGTATCTCTTATATTTTATTTTTGTCTTGAAAATCACGAGGATGCATTGTTGACTTATTACGATAGTTATTAGGCTGAAAATAAAGTAGGATGATTTAATCAATAGTTAGCTAAAGGACAAAATCTTTTAAAACTGCTTCTCGGGACCTCATAAAGTTCATATCTTGGAATAACTCGCTTCACGATTTGAGACCTTTTTCGGACCGATATTTGGCAGTGACTTCATACTTCAAATCTTGAGAGACGTTCATGAAATAATGGTCTTCTCTTCGTAATAGGAATTTATTCACTTGAACTTTTGAGAGATTCTTCATCTTTGGACCACGACTTCTTCATTTTTCTCCAATATTTATTTTGGACTTTGATATACAACGATCCGCCTCCTTTAAGGACTTGGATCTATTTATCCTCATACCTTGTTAGGGCCTTTTTGGATAGACTTCTCCATGATCTTTACGGGAGTATTTGCTTTTCGTCGTGTGTCTCGATCCTTCATATTGATTTTTGATAAATGATTCTTCACATTACTTTGGATCATTAGCAACAAAATGTAGCCCTCATGCCTTGTTAGGGCCTTTTCGGACTCGCCAATCTTCGCATCCCGCTTCAATAAGTTATGCCTTGGCTATGAACTCTAATTAATACCGAGCAACTTTTAACGATCTTGGGCTAGAAGCTAAGTAACTTTTCAAATCGTACAACCTTACTTATTGCAATTAAATTTATTAACAAGCGATGGGAGAATAGGCTTATAATCAACTCACATAAATTCACGAAAGAATACCAAACTTATAATTGACTCTATCATCTCTCGTCCTCCACAGTTTGAAATCTCAAGGAATGAGACTCGTGGATGCTTAGCCAATTAAATCAAAGTTTTGTGTTTTCGAGTCATCTATAGGATTTTGCAAATTCTTAGACTTTTTCAAGTTTAGAAAATGCATTTTAAAGTTCCCTTGATAAACGACTCTCTAGGATCAATTATAGGAACTTGCAAAAAGTTCTTGTTCTTAACCCGGGAGAGTTAAGACTTTCGCGTTTTAAAGCTCCCTATATAAAAGCCTAGCAAAACTTGACTTAAACACGTTAAGGATACTAGCTAGAGTAAACTTAGATAAGTAAACTCGGGTTGAGTCAAAAGATTCACAACGTTTGAAAACTAAAACCACTTTATTAAAATTTATTCTAAGAATGAAATAAAATAACTATAACAAAGGTAAAACTACTAGGCCAAAATAGATCAAAAATTTTGAAAAATGTCGAAAAATCAATTTTTCGGTTAAAATGAGGACAAATGCAAGGAAAAGACCACTTAACTTCGATAGAAGTCCCCCCTACACTTAATATAAACATTGTCCTCAATGTTTAAGCATGAGGAAGTAAACTCCCCTACACTTAGGACATTGTGCACTTTGTTTAATTCTCGCTAAGGAAAAGACAACTAAAGTGATTCCTATTTTACTATTGAAGAATATAAAATAGAGAATCAAGAGAGTTTAGGATAGAACCGGGGAGGCGGGTACACGGGATCACGGTTCGTCAAAAGTCATCAAGAATGGATCTTTGAAAGCTCAAATCCCTGCACATGATAAGAAAGAAAACAACAAACACATACTAGGGTCTCCCCTACACTTATTATAAAAACAAGAGAAAAAGGATAGATACGGCGGGTTGGCTCCCGAGAAGCGCTTGTTTTTGTTAACCGAGTCATGAGCCTGACTCGACCTTGATTAGCATAGGAAGAAGCTTAAAACATATCCACCGGGATCAAATACATGGTTTTCATCCAACAAATAGCACAAGCTTAAGGCGAACAAGGCAAGCCAAATAAGAGTAGGCAAGGTTCCCTTAAGCAGTTGTTGAGCACGGTGGTAGCAAGGGTGAAGAGGTGCAAGCATATCTCCATGGTTTCCAAAAATCTTTCCTTTTATTTCATCAGATGGATACTGAGATGGCTTAAAAAGTGCAATACCGGGATCGAACACCTTTTCCTTTAGGGGAAAATAACACTCAGGCTCAGCAGATCTTGAAGAAGATCCGATCATAAATCTCGCAATCTCATCCTCAGAAGGTGGATATAGAGGTGTCAAGACATAAGTGTTGCAGATATCGGTGTCGGCCGGCTTCTTCTCCTTGGAAACGGGTTTCTTCATATCCAAAGTAGGATAAAGACCATAATCATCAAAGTCCAAAGGAGAAGCATCACTCTCATTGGGGAAGTAGGTATTGAGAATAGTGGCAAAATCTTCCTCAAATGAGTAATTGTCCAAAGTATCAATAGTGTTTGGTGGAGGATCTTCATCAAAAGTAGGAGTAAGGTCATTATGAGAAGAATCACTCGAGAGAGTATCAGCATCATCAAAATCAGCATAAGTTGGCATGTGTGGATACTCTGAAACAAAAGCAGCAGAATCATCCCCATCGGAACTACGGTCATCAAATATTGAAGGAGACCCATAGATTGGTGGGGGATCCAATTTGGGGAGAGAATCATCAAAATCATCCACATCGTCTTGAAAAAGTGGATTGTCATGGGGAGACTCGAAAAGAGGATTATCATATACAACAAAGTCATCAAGCTTAAAACTTTCGAAAGTAGGAGTAAGCTCTTCTTGAAGCACATTAATCATTTTCGCGGATTCTTTTCCATTTGTCTTACTAGTAATTTTCCCCATCTTAAAAACTTGAGCATCATTCCCGACTCTTAAGATTAGCTCACCTTCGGCAACATCGACAAGAGCTTTTCTGGTTCTCAAAAATGGCCGACCAAGTATTAACAAAATACGAGGGTCCATTTCATAATCAACAACAACAAAGTCGACCGGAAAAGTGAAGGTGCCAACTTTAATGAACACATCTTCGGCAATACCAACGGGGTAAGCGAGAGTGCGATTTGCTAGCTCAAGAGTCATTTTTGTTGGAGTAAGGTCGGGTAATGATAGTGTTTTCCAAACACTTAAAGGCATCAGATTTATACTTGCTCCGAGATCAGCTAAGGCAGCAAATTCTTCGGTTTTGTTAAAAATGCAAGGCAACACAAAACGACCGGGATCTTCAAGTTTCTCCGGAAGTTCTTTAAGAATAACTGCAGAACAGTTTTCATTTAAGCGTGTGTTGACAAGCTCAACCAGCTTTTCCTTCTTGTTAAGCAATTCCTTGAATGCTTTGACAAATTTCGGCATGTGGACAAGTGCTTCAACAAGGCTAATGTTGAAATTCATTTGAGAGATCATCTTCAAATAGTTCGACACTTGAATGTCATCCTTGGTTTGCAATTTATCCTTGTCTAAGCGAGAAGGATAAGGAATATTTGGTTTATAGGTGGAAGGTGGGGTTGGTGAAGGTGTAGCAGGTACAGGTTGAGATGTTGAGGGTTGAGAAGTAGAAGGTTTAGAGGTGGTTGGCGAGGTTGGTGGAGGGTTTTGTTTAGGTACTTCTTCCGTGATTGGTGGAGATGGCAATGGAGAACTAGTACTAGGTGTGGTAGTAGGAGGGATAAATGGGGGTGGAGGAGGTGTAGATGGAGTAACGGGAGGTGGGGTAGAAGGTCCTACTAGAGTTGATCCACTTCGAGTAGTAATAGCACTCACATTAGCTCTAGGGTTTGTTTCGGTGGTAGAAGGAATAGCACCTTGGGGACGAAGGGTTTGTAACATTTGAACAAATCTCCTATCCGTGGACTCTTGAATTTGTCTAGTAGATTCTTGCATTGCTTGCATGATTTTCTCATGTTCATTCAACCTTTGCAAAACCAAGTCCATTGGTGGATGAGGTACATTGAACCCTTGTTGTTGAAAACCTTGGTTTGGGTATGGGTTATAAGGTGGAAAACCTTGAGGATTGAAACCTTGGTGTTGAAAACCTTGGTTTTGCATGTGATAGTTTCCTTGGTTTGCATTTGAGCCCCTCATGTTGGTATTTCCTTAAAAATTAGCTCTTGGCGGCCCTTGGTTGGTTTGATTAGGTTGTGGTGGTCTTTGTTGAAAACCGGGTGGAGCCAAATAATTTGTCGAGTTGTAAGACAAGTGATTAACATCGACATTAGGCTTGAAATGAACTCTCTCGGTGTTGTCGTAAGCATACACTTCCGCGTGAGATTGATCATAAGCTTTATCACAGTTAGCATAAGAGTGTGGTCCACCACAAGTTTCACAAGTTATATTAAGAGCATTGTTGTTTTTGGAATTGTTAACGGTTTGTAAAGCAAGTGCTTCAACAACCGTAGAAAGCTTATCAAGTCTTCTTTCGGTATCATTAGTGCTAGCACTAGCCACATTAGCCTGAACACTTTTGGTTTGCACTTTAGATTTATTCTCAATAATATCCCATGCGGCATTAGAAGACTTAACCAAAATGTTACCCCCCCCCCCCCCCCCGAGGCATTATTTAGTGAATCTTGGTCATTAATGCTTAAACCATTGTAAAAAGTGTTAATTTGATGCACTTTTGTGAAACCATGTTGTGGACACTTTCTTAAAAGTTCCTTAAAACGGTCCCAAGATTCACTAAATGTCTCACCGTACTTTTGTTCAAAGGTAATGATTTCATTCCGCAAAGCGGTAGTTTGTGAGGGTGGGAAAAAGTAGTTGATGAATTTGGTCTCTAAATCCGTCCACGTAAGAATACTTTGTGACGGTTCCTTATCAAGCCAATGTCGGGCTTGTCCCTCTAAGGAGAAAGGAAAAAGTTGCAAGCGAGTTACCTCTTGTGAAACCCCATTAAACTTGACCGTATTAGTGAGTTGAAGAAATCTTTTGATATGGTCATGAGGATCATCAATTATACGCCCCAAGAATGGTTGAGCAGAGACCAATTGAATGAAGCCGGATTTAAGCTCAAAGTTGTTGGCTCCAATCTCGGGTATGACAATAGCCTCGGTGTTGCCCTCTACGGGCGATTGCAAAAGCTCGATCATTGGTTGATTGTCCATGGTGACAATAGGTGGAGTAATGACTTCGGCTTGAGCTACTTTTTTCTTACGAGCACGAGTACGCATGCACACCTACAAAAGGAAAATAAAAATAGACAAGAAATATTTTTGGTTTTTTATGTTTTTCTATTTTTTTGTATTTTTGGAAATTTTTATGGATTTTTTAGAATTTTAAAGCAAGGAAAATAACGTTAAAAATGAACGGATCCAAAAATCCAACGCGTCTCTCACTTAAAACCGTTAATCTTAACGAAAAGAGCCGGCAGCGGCGCCATTTAATACATGGTTTTTGCCAAGTATAAAAATTTGTTCGTCTCGATTCAATTTGAATTGATTACTAGTCAAAAGTGCGACTCAGTCGTTCTTGGTGGAAAATAAAATGGTTTGGTATCTATTCTACTTAAAAGGTAAATGTGCAAAATAATAACAATAAGCTAAAAGTAATTAACTAATAAAAACAAAACAATATAAATAATAAAACGTAAAACTAAAGCAAAACAATTAATAAAAATAAAACTAAAAGACGAAATTAACTATCGACTCGAAAATAAAGTTTGCTTAATGAAAAAGGAGAGAATAAAACTAAAATGGTACTTTAAAGTTAAAAGAGGGAAAACCTAAAGCGAGTACTAAATAAAAGATAAACATAAACTTTACGAAAAAATATTAATTTTAAAAATAGACGAAAAATTCAACTAAAAATACGTAACTTCCAAAATTAAAAAACGAAACAGCTTTCAGATAAAACTAAACAATTGCGGAACAATACTAATAAATAAACAAGCTAGCAGACTAGCTGCTAGAAGCAGCCAACCACACTGGTCAAAATGGCGCCAAATACCCCAAGCAGGCAACTTGGTAGCTCTATATCTTCGGAATATGAAACAGTATATTTCGGAGATTGTGATTCTTCGGAAAAATTTTCGCAAAACTGATTTCTTCGGAAAAAATTCAATTCACAACTTTTTTTTTCAGAATTATTTTTTTTTCAGAACTTTCTTCGGAATAATACTTTTTCGGAATAATTGTTTTTTCCGAATAATAACTTTTTCATAGAAATCTGCGGAAAAATTACTTTTTCGGAAAAATTGATAAATTCAGAAAAATGAATAATTTCAGAAAAAAAGTTTCTTCGGAATAATGTACTTTTTCAGAAAAATTGAGAATTTCGGAATAATAGCTTTTTCAGAAAAATGATAAATTCAGAAAAAATGGTAATTTCGGAAAAATTAACCCTTTTCCGAAAAAAGTAATGAAACAGAAACAGATAAACAGTAAATTCAAAACTAAAGAAATAAGCTATGAATAAGCTAGAATCAATTAAGCAATCTACCAAAACTTAATCTAAAACACTTTTAAGAAAAACTAATTCAACCACAAATTAAAAACTTGAAAAACACTAATAAAAATAAAAATTAAAAATCAACTTTTAATAAAATAAACTAATAAAAACTCTTAACTAAAATCAAAACAAACACACAATAAGTTATAAAATCAATAAGCTAACACAATCAAAAACATAAAAACATAACAATTAATCAAATGAGCATGACAATAAGATAATAAGCATAAAGATTAACCAAAATAAGAAAGGTAGAAGGAGAGGTTAATATAATAACTTGATTAAAATTAAAAATTCAACAACAAAAGTAAAGATTAGATTAAAAACAAGAAAGGAAGATTAAAGATTTAGATCCTAGTGAGAGAAACTGCCACTTTCTCTCTCTAAAATTACCTACAAAAAATGAAAACTAAATTAAATTTCTAACTACCATATCTCCACCTTATCAATCAAACCATCAATCGCATCCACTTCTACAAGAACCCTCGCAAAACTTGCTCTCCCAAATCCTTTTTCACACATAGATGTAGTAACCTTATCCATAATAATTGGGGTACCAATCCTACTAGCTATCCTGCTAATACCTTCTCTAGTCCATGCTTCTAGTGGAATGTTGAAAATTCTAACCCACAAAGGAACCCTAGAAGGCTCAGCTTTATCCAAACAAATACCCGGAGCCCATTTCTGAACAAATAATGGTCTCTGATCAACCAACCAGGGGCCATTTTCAATAACTGCTTGTAATCCATCCTCCGACTTAAACTTAAAGAAATAGAGACCTTCATTAACAATCACTTCCGAAAGCTGATAAGGCCTCCACATTCTTCTTAAATGACCTAAAATATCTCTATAACTCATTTTAAAGCCCACAAAATATCCTACCACAGTTAATTCCCATTTTTTACTACCCTCAACAATAATAGGGTCCATCTTAACAACAAGCCTGCCCTCTCTGTCCACACAAGGGACCTTCATGAGCTTATTATCATATATAACCCCATTCCCTTGCACCGCATTGCTAAATGAAATCGACTTCTTAAACCCACTATTCTCCTTCTGAGCTTCAACCTGTACATCCATGTCCTTAACACCATCAGGACTACTAGCAACCTTATCACTACCAATATCCCCCTTCATAAGGCCAACATTACTCTTATTACTCATCTCCATCAGAACACTCTTCATACTATCAATTTTAACCTTACTATCACTCTTAACACTACCAGGCATAACATTAACTAGCAAACTTTCATCAATTATTTTAGATTTTAATATACTAGAACTAAGTTCAGGGAACATAGCATTAAAATCACTAGAGTCAATGTTCATATCATCCTTACCAGCCTTGACTTCTTTAACAACATCACCCTGCTTAGCCCCTTCACCTAACACATCACTCAGGTTGCCAGCAGCAAAACCCCCATCCTTCTTCTTCTCCTCAGAGCTATTCTGACTAATTCCTTCCTTAATATTAACCTGGTTGACTGATTCCCCCAGCAAATCAGCCGTCGCATGCTTCATGGTGACTTTAGGGTCAGGATTCATTGTTCTAGTAGTTTGCCTGGTTTTGAGAGCCTTATTACTCGATTTCTTCATAGGAGGATTGGCTACCGGGGGAGGTAGCACAATACCCGGATCAATCATGGTGGTTGGGGTTGGATTAGACATGGTTCATGGTATGGAGGGAAAAGAAATACGTAGAAGATGCGACGGATTAATGAAAACAAAGAAAAAAAAAGGTTGAGTGGGAGAAAGGGTACGATGAACAGGAACCCAGAAAATAAAATAAAATGGGATTAAGTGTAATAAAATGGAAAGTTTTATGGTAAAAATTATATGAATAGAAAGCTAATGATATGAAAAAATAAGAATCCAAAATAAAATTTAAGATCCCATGGTTGGATCTAAATTAGATGATGATTCAATGAATAAAATTCAAGGGTTTTTAGAGAGAGAAAGGGTTTTTAAAGCTTATTCGTATAGAAACTTAAGGAAACATAAAAAGATTAACTTTTTAAGCACGAAAACATAGATGAACAACACGGATCATAAGTAATTCGTACCAAAAGTAAATCAAAATCAAAGAAAGGTAGAATGAGATTAAAGATTAAAAGCTTGAATTTAAACTTGATTAATGAAAAACAATACAAAAGTTTAATCTTGAAAGAAAGAAAGATGAAAACTAGTGAGAGAAAGTTGAGAACTTTCTCTCTCTAAAACTAGAGAGAATGAAAAACTAAAAACTAACTAAAGACTAACTCCCCAGAAATTTGTGAAGTAAAGGTCCTATATATAGGCGTGTGATGGTGGGCTTGTGAATGGGATTTGGTCTCGGGCTTCTTTTCTTCTTTCTTCTTTAGTCTTTACGTTTCTTTAAATAAACATTTCCGACTTTGGATTTTGAGAAGTGTCGGTGAATAATTCCAACTCGTCTTATAATCTTTTGTTTAATACACTCGAGTTCTTCGACATATAAGAATCTTCCATCTTTGGCCTTTTCTTCGATGACTTCAAATCTTTTGCATCTCTTGGAAAATAGACTTCGTCTTGAGTCTTTTTCTTCGATAAAACCCGTGCAATCCCATGTTTTCTTCAATATTCATCCGGTTGACTCTGAAAACACAATAAACACAAAAACCACGCATAATTCCAAACAAATGATATTAAATACGTGTTTTGGTCTTGTTTTAGCCAGAAATAAGTGGTAAAAGGATGGGTGTTTTCACACCTATCAAATCCCCTACACTTAACCATTGCCATGCCCTCATGCAATGCTTAGTGATAAAGCAAATTTACACTTTTCTCATAATCAATCAACCTTGGCCTTATTAAAATATTACTAAACAAAAATTAAAGTACTAAGAGAAATTAAAACTTTAAAGGAAACAAAAGGATAGAAAACCATTTTCACTTGAAAATAGCTATATGGAAATAACTTGCAAAGAGACTAAGGACTTACATTAGGGCTTCGGTGCTGCGAAGATTTATCATCCTCAAGTTTTACGTTCCCCAAACTAAGCTTAAAAACGAGATCATTATTATTATAAGTTAGCAAATCAAACACTTACACACATGGCTTAATTAAATGCTTAAACTCCCTTATTCCTAGGTGTATCTCTTATATTTTATTTTTGTCTTAGAATGATCATGAAGATGCATTTTTGGACTTATTTCGATAGTTTATTTAGGCCGAAAGCAAAGTAGGACGATTTGATCAATAGTTAGCTAAAGGACAAAATCTCTTAAAACTGATTCTCGGGATATCAAAAAGTTCATATCTTGGCATAACTTGGTTCACGATTTGAGACCTTTCTCGGGCTGATATTTGGCATGTACTTCATACTTCATATCTTCGAGAGACGTTCTTGAGATAATGGTCTTCTCTTTGTTATAGAGTTTCTTCACTTGGAGACTTTTGAGGGGTACTCCAACTTTGTTGACCACGACTTCATGATTATTTCTTCAATCTCTAATTGGGATTTTGAGATTTAACGATCCGCCTCCTTTTCGGACTTGGATCTATTTATCCTCGTACCTTGTTAGGGTCTTTTCGGATAGACTTCTCCATGATCTTTATGGGAGTTGATTGCTTTTCGTCGTGAGTCTTGATCCTTCATATTTATTTAAGGAATAATGCTTTTCACATCACTTTGGATCTTCAGCAATAAAATGGAATCCTCATGCCTTGTTAGGGCCTTTTTGGACTCGCCAATATTCGCGCCCCGCTTCATAAGTTATGCCTTGGCTATGAACTCTTATCATTACCGAGCAACTTTTAAACGATCTTGGGCTAGAAGCTAAGTAACTTTTCAAATCGTACAACCTTACTTATTGCAGATAAATTATTAGCAAGTGATGGGAGAATAGGCAAATAATTATACCAAGTGAGCTTGTGCAAGAATACCGACTTATAATTGACTCTATCATTTCTCGTTCTCCATAATTTAAAATCTCAAGTAATGAGACTCGTGGATGCTTAGCCTAATAAACCAATTAAGGTCTACCTGGTTAAGGATACTAGCTAGAATAAACTTAGATAAGTCTATTCGGGTTGAGTCAAAATAATCGCAACGGGCCTAATATATCAAAGACTTCTAAACTAGCTACACCACTTTATGAATATTATTGCGGGATATATACATATGAAAGCAACGACAAAAAATTAGAAATTACGAGTACATGGCCAAAGTTAATTAAAAATTTGAAAAATGTTGAAAAAGATGATTTTCCGGTTAAATGAAGGCATTTTTATGGAAAAGTCCACTTAAAACTTCGATAGAAGTCCCCTACACTTAAGATAAACATTGTCCTCAATGTTTAAGCATGTGGGAAAAGTCTCCCCTATACTTATGACATTGTGCACGTTGGTTAAATCAAGCTAAGGAAGAGACGACTAACGTGATCATTTTCAAATGTGAGTATGAAGAAAATTGAATCACGATAGTTGAGAGATAGAACCGGATTTCAGATAACACGGGAGCAAGGTTCTTCAAAGGTTCCAAAAGTGCATTCATCCCTGTAATCACATCACCACACAAAGACAAACACCTATGTAGGTCCCCCCTACACTTAGGAGGTTAAAACGGAAAAGGATAGATACTCGGGCTGCCTCCCGAGGAGCGATTGTTTTTGATAACCGAGTCACGAGCCTGACTCGACCCAAAATTAGTTCATGGGGAACGTGGTGAGGGATGGAATCATCTCATGAGAGATGTCCTCACCAAAGTACAACTTCACTCGTTGGCCATTTACCTTAAAATTAGGTCCATTAGGTTGAGCGAGCTCGAGAGTACCATATGGAAAAATTTGGGCAATGGTGAATGGGCCGGACCAACGAGATTTCAGCTTGCCCGAAAAGATTTTCAACCGAGAGTTAAAGAGTAAAACTTTGTCTCCAACTTGGAACTCTCGGTTTTTTATCTTGGAGTCGTGAATGGGCTTAGTTTTTTCCTTATAGATCAAAGAATTTTCATAAGCCTCATTACGGAGTTCATTCAGCTCATTGAGTTGGATCTTGCGTAGGTCACCGGCTTTGTTGATATCAAAATTAGCCCACTTCAAGGCCCAGTAAGCCTTGTGCTCCAACTCAATGGGGAGGTGGCATGCCTTTCCGTACACGAGACGATATGGTGTACAACCAATCGGAGTCTTGTAAGCGGTACGAAAAGCCCACAAAGCATCATCAAGTTTATCAGCCGATGAGGCACGATGCTCTCCTACAGTTCTTTCAAGAATTCGCTTTAATCCTTGGTTGGATATTTCAGCCTGGCCATTAGTTTGTGGGTGGTAAGCGGTGGAAAGATGATGATTTACACCATACTTAGCCATGACTCTTGCGAATTGGTCATTGCAAAAATGAGTCCCGCGATCACTAATAATGGCACGAGGCACACTGAATCTAGCGAATAGTGATTTCAAAAAGTTACAAACCACCCTTGCGTCATTAGTGGGTAAAGCTTTGGCTTCAACCCATTTGGAGACGTAGTCAACGGCTACAAGGATGTATTTGTTTCCTTTAGAGGAAGGGAATGGCCCCATAAAGTCGATAACCCAAACATCAAAGATTTCACATTCTTGAATAAAATTCTGAGGTATCTCGTCTTTATGTGTGATCTTGCCTTGTTTTTGGCAAGCATCACACCGTTTAACCATCTCGTGAGCATCACGATAAATTGTGGGCCAATAAAATCCCGAGTCAAACACTTTTTTGGCGGTGTAGTTGGGACCAAAGTGACCACCGGTGGGTCCTTTGTGGCAAGCGTCAAGGATTTCTAAAGCTGCCGGTCCATCAACACATCGACGAATAATCAAATCGGCACATTGTTTGAAAAGATACGGGTCATCCCAAAAGTAAGTCTTAATGTATTTGAAGAACTTTTTCTTTTGCTGGGATGTTAACCCATCAACGAGAATTCCACCCGCTAAGTAGTTTGCAATGTCCGCAAACCACGGGGTTTCATCAGAAGTCGAGTTAATAGACATTAAGGTCTCCAGGGGAAAAGAATCATTGATTTCTTTGTTCGGATGATCCCCTTGGTAAGGATCCTCAAGTCTACTGAGATGATCCGCGGCTAGGTTTTCAGCTCCTTTTTTATCGCGAATTTCGATTTTAAATTCTTGGAGTAGCAAAACCCAGCGAAGAAGTCTTGGTTTGGAATCATGTTTAGTTAACAAGTACTTCAACGCGGAATGATCGGTATAAACGATTGTGATGGAAAGGACAAGATAGGGGCGGAACTTTTCAAAGGCATAGACAACAACTAATAGCTCTTTTTCGGTTGTCGTGTAATGCTATAGAGCCCCCGTCATTGTCTTGCTAGCGTAATGGATCGGTTGGAAGTGTTTGTTCACTCTTTGGCCCAAAACCGCTCCAATAGCATAGTCGCTAGCATCGCACATCAACTCGAAAGGCAGCTCCCAATTAGGGGTAACCAAGACGGGTGCCTTAGTAAGCTTATCCTTAAGCAAGTTGAAGGCTTAAAGACACTCTTTGGAAAAGATAAAAGGAGTATATTTTTCCAAGAGGTGGGTCATCGGGCGAGCGATTTTAGAAAAATCTTTTATAAAGCGACGGTAGAAGCCCGCATGACCGAGGAAACTTCTCACACCCTTCACAGTTGATGGTGGAGGCAACTTAGCGATAACATCGACTTTAGCGCGGTCTACTTCGAGACCGGCTTTGGAGATCTTGTGTCCTAGCACGATGCCCTCTTTTACCATAAAATGGAATTTTTCCCAGTTAAGAACGAGGCGAGTGTCTTCACACCGCTTAAGCATACGTTCTAAATTGGCAAGGCAAGCAAAGAAAGAATCGCCATAAACCGAGAAATCATCCATGAATACTTCCATAGTGTCTTCCACCATGTCATGGAAGATAGCCATCATACACCTTTGGAACATCCCAAGAGCATTACATAAACCAAAAGGCATGCGTTTGTAAGCAAATGTTCCGTAGGGACAAGTGAATGTGGTCTTTTCTTGGTCTTTGGGATCGATGGGAATTTGAAAATACCCGGAGAAGCCGTCTAAAAAGCAGTAATAGTCATTACCCGCAAGACGCTCGAGCATTTGATCCATGAAAGGAAGAGGAAAGTGATCTTTTCTCGTGGCATCATTGAGCTTGCGATAGTCAATACAAACTCTCCACCCAGTAACGAGACGAGTGGGAAGCAACTCGTTGTGTTCATTGGGAACAACGGTTATTCCGCCCTTCTTGGGCACACAATGGATGGGACTTACCCATGGCGAATCCAAGATAGGGTAAATCAAGCCGGCATCTAGAAGTTTGATAACCTCTTATTTGATGACGTCATGAATGCGAGGATTAACCCTTCTTTGGCTCTGGATTACGGGTTTAAAGTCATCTTCCATGAGAATCTTGTGAGTACAAAAGTTCGGATAAATTCCGCGGATATCGGAAATTTTCCAAGCAATTGCCTTCTTATGATCTTTAAGCACGGCGATGAGGCGAGATTTTTCTTCTTCTTTCCAGTCCTTAGCAATGATGACGGGCGACTTCTTCTTATCTTCAAGGAACACGTACTCGAGATGGGGCGGCAACTCCTTAAGTTCTAAATCCGGAGGATTTTCGATGGGAGCCGTATTCAAAGTCGGAGCATCGATAGCAATAACCGTGGGAGATGGTGGAGAACTATTGTCTTCTTTAAGAAGGTTCTCAATGAGGCGAAGATCGTCATCCCAATCGGTGGGAGAATCGTCATTAGCTAAGTTCACATCTCCCATGGTAGCTTCCAAATCTTTCCAAAGGAAATCACTTTCTCCAAATAGAGATAGTGATGAATCGATTGAGGAAACGGTCTCAACATTGGGAAGAGAGGTAGGAACATTTTTACAAGCATCATTAAAGTGTTCTTCACAAGCCTCATCAAGAACGTCAATACAATTAACACTCTCGTTAGAATAAGGATGTTTAGAAAGCTTTCCCATGTTGAAGACAATTTTATCGTCACCCACTCTCATGATAAGCTCACCCGCTTCAACATCGATGAGAGTGCGACCGGTCCTCAAGAATGGACGACCAACAATCAATGGCACACGAGGGTCCATATCGTAGTCGACGACGACAAAATCGACAGGAAAAGTGAATTTGTCGACTCCTACAAAGACGTCTTCAGCTATCCCCACTAGATAAGCAACCGTACGGTTAGCCAATTCCAAAGTCATTTTGGTGGGGACTAGCTCAGGGAGAGATAATTCCTTCCACACACTTAAAGGCATTAAGTTAATACTGGCACCTAGATCGGCTAGGGCCATGCAATTCTCTACTCTCGGGAAGTTACAAGGGATTAAGAAACGACCCGGATCACCAAGCTTGGTTGGCAATTTCCTTAAGAGCACTGCAGAGCAATTCTCATTAAGTTGGGTGTTAGCAATATCAAGAAGCTTCTCCTTGTCTCTAAGAAGATCTTTGAACATTTTTGCGTATTTAGGCATGTGAGTGAGAGCCTCAGCGAAGGAGATGTTAAAATTCAATTGTTTGAACATTTTAAGAAAGTTCGAAACCTGAATATCGTCCTTGCTTTTGAGCTTCTCTTTCCTCAACCTAGATGGATAAGGTATATCGGAAGAAGAGGAAGGCTTTGGGAGAATAGGATCACTCACATCCTTGGGTGGAGGAGGGGTAGAAGTAAGAGGTGGAGAAATTGGGGAAGTAGAAGGATGAGGAATAGGAGCAGGTGACTCGTTTTCCTTAGTCACAATCACCGGTGGAGGTATAGGAAGCTCGGGTTCCTTGGTACCTTTGCCACTGCGAGTGGTGATTGCTTTCATCTCCCCTCTTGGATTCGCAACGGTGTTACTCGGAAGAGTACCCGAAGAAGAGAGTTGATTACCTTGGAAGAAACTAGCCATCATGTTTCTTAAGTCATTCGTTTGAATATCCAAAGTGTTTCTCATGTCAGCTCTCAGATCATTCCCTTGTTTCACCAGGTCTGCTTTCAAGTTGAGCACTTCCCGTTGGAGATTGTCCACGATCACAGCATTAGTCCTCATGTAGGTTCCAATGTCTTGGTGTAATGCGGTGGGTTGGTTGGGAGGAGCATTGTATGCGGGTGGTTGATAAGCAGGTTGCTGGTAAACTTGGTTGTTTCTTTGAGGTGGATATGGTTGTTTGTGAGGTGGTATGTATGGTGCACGAGGTTGTTGTTGTTGTTGAGGAGGGCGATTGAGGTTTTGTTGTTGGTTTGGGTTGTTAGGAGGAAAACCGGGTGGTGAGAGATAGTTGTTTGAGCGGTAGCTAAGCAAGATGCGGTCACCTTGAGGAAGGGCTTGATAAGCGGCCGGAGGATAGGTGTCGTATGCTGCATTCACATTCTCAGAAGGGTAGTCTTGGGTGGCGGTACAAGTGGTGTAAGAGTGAGGACCCCCGCAGATTTCACATGGTTGGCTGACAGCATTGACTTAAGCGTTTTTGGCATTGATGCTGTTGGTGTTGCTAGCGGTTTGGGTAGCAAGCGATTCAAGAAGCGTAGTAATTTTGTCAAGTCGCTTGTCGTGGTCACTAGTACTAGCACTGGCGACATTGGTCCGAACACTCTTGGTTTGCACACGAGGCTTATTCTCAATGATATCCCAAGCGGCATTGGAAGTCTTAACCAAAATATTACCCCCCGAGGCACTATTTAGTGAATCTTGGTCATTCATGCTTAAACCATTATAAAAGGTATTAATTTTGTGCACTTTGGTAAAACCATGTTGTGGGCACTTTCTTAAAAGATCTTTAAAACGGTCCCAAGATTCACTAAAAGACTCATCGTACTTTTGTTCAAAATTGATAATTTCATTCCGCAAAGCGGTAGTACGAGAGGGTGGGAAAAAGTAGTTGATAAACTTGGTCTCCAAATCCATTCACGTAAGAATACTTTGTGGCGGTTCCTTAGCAAGCCAATGCCGGGCTTGTCCCTCTAAAGAAAAGGGAAAAAGTTGTAAACGGATTACCTCTTTTGGAACACCATTGAATTTGACCGTATTCGTGAGTTGCAAGAATCTCTTGATGTGGTCATGAGGATCATCAATGGTACGCCCCAAGAATGGTTGAGCAGAGACCATCTGGATAAAGCCGGATTTGAGCTCAAAGTTGTTGGCTGCAATCGCGGGTATGACAATTGGATCATTGTTGCCATCTACATGTGCTTGCAGAAGTTCAATCATCGGGCGATTGTCTGGTAGAGGCTCATTGTTGTTGTTATTATTGTTGTTGAGAGGTGGATTGTTATTGTTGTTGTTATTATTGTTGTTGAGAGGTGGATTATTGTTGTTGTTATTATTGTTGTTGAGAGGTAGATTATTGTTGTTGTTTTGTACACCTGCCATGTCTAAGTCTTCGAGAGGCTCGGGCTCTTGATAAGACGTGGATCGTGTACGCATGCACCTGCAAAAGAACTAACAAGGCAAAAACAAAGCAGAAATATTTTTGGTTTTTATGGTTTTTTAATAATTTTTTTTTTGTATTTTTGAAAATTTTATATTTTTAGGATTTTTGAAAATATTTATGAAAAAGTAACGTTCACGTTGAACGGATCCCAAAATCCAAGTTCTCACAAAAAACTGTTAATCTTAACGAGAAGAGCCGGCAGCAGCGCCATTTGATACTTGCATTATGCTTAGGTTCAAGATTAATCTCGGTATCTCCTCGAATTGATCACGGTTCTAAGTGGAATGATTTGTTATTGGTTAATAAAAGGTGTTGGTTTGTTTATCTATTCTAAACTAATAACAAATAAGTAAGTGTCGAAGAGTAAAATTAATGCTTTAGACTAAATTGACAAGTTAAAACTAAGTGTTTGAAAACGTAAAGAAAAGATTAGAACAATACTAGAAAACTTAATAGAACTAACACTTGGAAACTTTGTAAAAACAAGAAATTAAACAATTGGAAATAAGCTGATCGGAATACATGGGAAATGGGACCAATCGGAATATATTCCGATCGTCTGATCGGAATGTTGGATAATGAGTACTAATCGGAATGTTATAAAACACCTCCTGTCGGAATATTACCAAATCATGCCAATCGGAATGCTAAAAGAAAAGCCAAATCGGAAAGTCTAAAAATGTTCAGATCGGAATAACCCAAAACAATGCCAATCGGAATGTTGCAAATTAGACCCAGATCTGAATGTTCAAAGGAAAGTCCAAATCAGAATATGAACAAAAGGGCAAATCGGAATCTTCAAAACCCTTTTCCGATCAATACGATCGGAATAAGGGTGATGCTGGTCGGAATAAACTGATCGGAAAAGGGTTTATAACCCTTTCCTATTACCCTCTTTGATCCGAAAATTAAGCTAGATCAATAAGCTATGGAAATAAGCTTATTACCAAAACTAGGAAGAATCAATGATGAAACGGATCGAATAAGCACTAAAAACAACTTATCTAAACTTTAAATGAGCAAACATATAAATCAATTAATGAAAAGATGAACTTTTTATGAAAACTTTAAAAAGTAAATAAGCTAAACATACAAATAAGCCAATAAGCACAAAGATCTTAAAGCTTATTCGTATAGAAACTTAAGGAGACATAAAAAGATTAACTTTTTAAGCACGAAAACATAGATGAACAACACGGATCATAAGTAATTCGTACCAAAAGTAAATCAAAATCAAAGAAAGGTAGAATGAGATTAAAGATTAAAAGCTTGAATTTAAACTTGATTAATGAAAAACAATACAAAAGTTTAATCTTGAAAGAAAGGAAGATGAAAACTAGTGAGAGAAAGTTGAGAACTTTCTCTCTCTAAAACTAGAGAGAATGAAAAACTAAAAACTAACTAAAGACTAACTCCCCAGAAATTTGTGAAGTAAAGGTCCTATATAGGCGTGTGATGGTGGGCTTGTGAATGGGCTTTGGTCTCGGGCTTCTTTTCTTCTTTCTTCTTTAGTCTTTACGTTTCTTTAAATAAACGTTTCCGACTTTGGATTTTGAGAAGTGTCAGTGAATAATTCCAACTCGTCTTATAATCTTTTGTTTAATAGACTCGAGTTCTTCGACATATAAGAATCTTCCATCTTTGGCCTTTTCTTTGATGATTTCAAATCTTTTGCATCTCTTGGACAATAGACTTCGTCTTGAGTCTTTTTCTTCGATAAACCCGTACAATCCCATGTTTTCTTCAATATTCATCCGGTTGACTCTGAAAACACAATAAACACAAAAACCACGCATAATTCCAAACAAATGATATTAAATACGTGTTTTGGTCTTGTTTTAGCCAGAAATAAGTGGTAAAAGGATGGGTGTTTTCACACCTATCAAGAACCTCCTTGACAGGGTGTTGATCCCTTTGGTTGGATCTATATTCTGTTAAGAATTAGTATAATAGTTTGTAATCAAACTAAAACACTTTGAGCACTCTTACTAACACTAAATAAGTTATGCGGAATCTAACTTATAAAGCACAAAAGAACAGAAACACTTTTAACTATTCGATTCTATTATTAATCGACTTGTATGAGGTACATGAAAGACATTGTACCTATGTTCCTTTTATAGAGTAAGGAACCCTTGAAACCTTAGAATATTCTATAAAGATAATTATATCACAGACGATATATTATCAATATTCTAACTATTTAGGTATATCACATAAGATATACTCTAACTATAACTATGACATATCTTATACAAAGATATATTCGTCCTAATCATCATAGCAGTACTTACTTTATAAGTAGCAGTATTTACTATGTACCGCGTTAACACTAACGATACTTACATAACACTAACAGTACTTGGAATATACTAATGGTACTTGACACTTAACAAATAATTCCCAACAATTATTTGTTAATAACAATCCTCCCCTAAACAAGAAATGATAACTTGTTGTCTTCTTGTTTCTCTTGTACTAGATGTATTAAAAATACATGTCTTCAGTCTTTCCTTCATCCTTGGATTGAACTTGGTAATTTGTATTTGTATCCAACTGAATGTAGCCAAACACTTCAAATGTAGATCTTCTTCTGATAAGATAATCTTCAAATATCATGAGCATCATCTTTGTCTTCAAACTATGATCTTCTTGTGTCTTCTAAATATTCATTCATCTTTGCAGCATCAGTTATTGTCTTCTTGAGTTTAGTCCTTGAACTCTTGATCATAAATCTTTGTCTTGATTTGATGATAACAAAACCTTCTAAGTATTATATTTTTTAATACTTCTTTGCCTGCAATCTTCATACCTGAAATAAAACAGTTAACAACAAACACCAAACTGTATTGGCTTCATGATTTTTAGCAAATCACCTGCTATTAACGGATTTGATAAATTCTTTACCAGTTAGCCGTACACTCTGGAATAGCCAATACTTTATTCACAAAGAATAAGGTATAATGAAAACCTTACAATTTTTGGTAAATTATCAACCATCAACGGATTTGATGAAGTCTTTACCTAGTACCGTTTGTATAGGACTAGCCAACTCTTTGTCTCGAAACAAGGTGAGTTAGAACCATATAGTTTTTAGCAAACTATCAGCTTTCAACGGATTTGATAAGTCTTTACCACAAACCGTTTGCTTATGGACTAGCCAGTTCTTATGTGTGTTAGACATGGTGAACTGAGAACAATTTATGAAGTGTGACTGAAAGTCAAACACTTAAGATTCTTTCTCAGCTTCTTCCTCATCTTTCAAATTATTGATTTGTTGTTTAACCATTCTGATCAACTCCAAAGCATCAGCAGACTCTTCTATAACTTCTAATTGTTGTTCTAACATCCTTTCCAACAATCTTCTTTTGAAGGGGTAAGTTTTCTCTTGCAGCATATAGCATGTAACATCATCTACATCCAAAATATGCAATCCACATGACCTATAATATCTCCAGTAACTAGGTACCTGATCCTCTAATACCTTCAACATTTCTTGATCACAGTTGTGTGGCTCATACATAAAGAGAAATTCCCTATATAATAGTGATACTTTAGTTTTACCTGCACTGGCTTCTTGAACTAACCTTAAAAGATCTTGAATATCTTGTCTGTCAAGAATGTGAAGAATATCTTCCAAAAGTCTGAATATTCTTGTTGTGCCATCAGTTCTCTGAATTCCATGAGCTTCAAGTCCTTGATCTGTAGAGTAAATCCACTTAGCAATGGATGCTCTTTTTCCAAAAATCTCTGTATCAATACATTGATCTTCAAATTTCACAATCTTCAAGTACTTTCTTAAGCTCTCATCATCATCACTATCTTCTGCTGTTGTTTTAGCTCTCTTAGCTTTCTTCTTTAGATTTGTTGACCTTTTCCTTTTAACACTCTTGGAAATTCCCTTAAGTTCTGTTGAACCCTCTTCCAAGCTTGTATGTACCGTTTCCTCAGTATGCACTGTTGTATGTACTGTTGACTGTGTATGTACTGCTTATACATATTCAGTCTGAGCAATACCTTGAGTTTCAACTCCTGTATTCATTCTTTGAGCAGTCTCTTCCTCCCTTGAACTTACTTTCTCCTTTCTATTCTTCCTCCTATAAGTGGTCTTGATAGGTGGAGATATACTTGTAGGTTCAGCAGTACTTGGCTCAATTCTAGGAGTACTACCAAATTGTCTTTGTTGTTAGAGATGTTTCTTGAATTCTTCAACAACTTTCTTGGCTGCTTCAGATCCAATCTCAACAAAATTCAATTCAGTCCTCTTACTTTGCTCATACAAAGTCTTGATTTCTTCAAAAATTTTCTTGACCAGCTGAATATGAGTAAATCCTTTTACTTTCTTTAGAAAGTTCATCATCTAATTTCTAATCTGCATAGTAGTTGGAGGCTTAATCTTTTCTTTCCTTCTTTTTTCAGCAAAGAATCTTTGTTGCTCCCTTACCAGATCATCAATCAATTTTGAATTCTCTTCTTCATCATATGCATCTCTCTCTTCAGCTATCAATGAGTCTGCAAGAAGCTCACTAGCATGTATCTCAGCTCGAATCCTGTCATACTCTTGTATGTTCCGTTCTTGCTGTATCCTTTTAGCTTCTAGCAAATTTTGCTTTGCTACAAGTTCTTCCTGCAATTCATTTTCATGAATTTGTTCTTGCATTCTATAAGCAAATTCCTCATCATGGAATATTTGATTAAATCTGTACATGACTTTGTTTATATCATCATCCGATTCACTTTCATCTTCAGATTCTGACAATAATTGTTTCTTCCCTTTATCCTTTGGATTAATCTTAGGTAGCTTCTTCTTCAGCTTGGCAGCTACTTCTTCATTAGCTAGCTGTTGAATGACTGCCTTTTGTAGGGTGTGAAGCTTGAACTTTCTTACATTGAATTTGATCCTTTGTGGCAAGAACTTCTTGTTGTGTCTTTTCTTCTGCTTGCTTAGTCTTCTCAACTAAATTCTTCTTTAAATCAAGCAGGAATTGGGCTAAAGTCTCATTTTCTCCAAACGAAATTTGACTTTCTAGTGAAGGATGATCACCAGCGGTACTTGCAATCTGCTTAGTTGGCTTAGCAGTACGTGGGTCTTCAACAATGTCAGCAGTACTTGCAGTCGGCTTAGTTGGCTTAGTAGTACTTGAATCTTCAACAAAGTTGACTTCACCAGTATTAGACACACTTGTTTCTTCAATCACTTGTGTATCCCCAGATAGTTTATCTTCCATAGAAGCCATCATATCAACTTGCACTTCTTCAGTCTTATCTGATTTATTGCTTTGTGGTGATGGATCAAGAAACTGAATAGAAATTTCCTACAACTTCTCATAGAAAGCACTCCAATTAACTTGAAATGGTGATTGAACTGATGGTTCTGGCCGAGTTGCCAACGTTTCTGCAACTTGTGGCTCCTCTGGCTGATTTACCAACTTTTCTTGAACTTGTGGTTCCTCTGGCTGAGTTACCAACATTTCTTGAACTTGTGGTTCCTCTGGAGTAGGTTATGGTTCTTGCTGTTGAATCTCCATATCTGAAGGTCCATCCACACCAGTCTCTAAACCACTTCCATCTTTATAAGTCCCCATGACATCTTCATCCAATTCAAAATTGATGTCATTTCCAGAGATCCTTGTCTGATTATTTGAAGAAGGTGGTTGTTCTTCATTATTCCTCTCCTGTTTGGTTGCATTCAGTTGCCTTTTCTTGTGGTTCCTGAATCTTTGCTTCTTGATTGCATATTTCTGAACAGATCTATATTACCTCATCCAAGATGACACTTTGTTCCTTAACTTGAGTAGGCTAGCTTTCAATTCATCAATTTTCTTGTCTTGAACAAGCTTATCTTTCTGCAATACCTATACATGTTGGGACAAACTTGTACACAAAGTAGTTAAATTTGCAACATCCAACACCTCTAGTGCTTGTGCTTGTGCTTGTGGTGAACCACTAGCAGCAATAGAAGCAGCAGGTGTATGGATCATCTCATCAGTGTTTGGTGGAACACCAACATTGTGAGAAGAAGATTGTGAATCTTCTAGAGAGTGGGAGCTCTGGTGAGAAGGAGTTTGCTGAGAAGCACTAGCATTGCTAGGTTCCTCACCTTCTTGATTGGCAGGTTGGGCTAACATATGAGCAAACAATGGTGTTACTGATCTTGTAAAGGCATTGCCTTGTTTGGTCAAGAAAGAGAAAGTTCTCTTTGTGAATGAAGGAACATCCCATGTATCAGTTAATGCTGGTAGGTTAGGTATTTGGTCACTAACTAAAGTCTGAATGAATCTAGGATACATTAAAAACTTCTTAGTCCCTTCCAAATTCCTAGTCATGCCTTCAAAATTAATTTTGAAAAATTAAAAACCCTGTTATTTTCTAGACAAATACCAGCAGATGCCAATGCAACAGGTATTTGATCAAAAGATATACTTTTTGAACTTAAACAGTGAATAATAGCATGAAAAAGCAATTTCCATTGAGGTGAAAATAATGCTTTAAAGAAAGTAAGACTTTCCTACCACCCCCATAGCCCGTGGCTGCAAGGCCATCATGAATCTATGTATTATTAAGCATACTAAGTCCATTTTCGTCATTAAGTCTCAAACTTGCTCGTAGCAGTACCTTAGTGACATATATATTCCTATGATTCACCCTAGCCTTAATGCAAGGTTGATCAAAACGAGTACCTAACACAGCAGTATCCCAAAATTGTTCAACAATGGGTATACAGACAACTGGACTTACAGTGAGTGCGAAGCGAACATGACTTCGAGATAGGAAACCAAGCATCTCATGGAAACCAAGGGAGTCATCATTCGTAGCAAGATTCGCAACCAAATTATGCTTAGAGATTACTTGTAAAGCAGCCATTAGTATTTTTGATGATCGAAAGATTAGAGAGAAGGTTATAGAATCAAGAGATAAAAATAAAATATTAGATGAATCAATTGTGTTATTGGGGTAAGTATTTAAGTAAATAACAAACCCAAGTGCGAAGAAACCGCCAAATTTACAAAAGAGACCCTTAACGGTACAACGGACATGTAGCGGTACATTGAACATAAGCGGTACTTGGTTTTGTGCTAGCGGTACTTGGAGTGACAACGGTACCTCACAATTTTGACCAGTTCATGCTTTCCACTAGACATGTAACCTCTTTTATCTTTTTCTATAAACCTGCAATAACATAAAAAACACAAAACATAGACTATACAATAAAAATTATAAAAATTTGTACAGCTATTACCTCCCCTCAACATATGTAGCATGTTAATGGTTGTGTGTCACCAAGAATTCGAATCTCTTTGCATCAAATGCCTTGGTCAACAAATCAGCTACATTGTTGTCTGTATGAATCTTCAAGACTTGAATAAGCTTTTTGTCATAAGCATCTCTTATAAAGTGATGTCTTATTTCAATATGCTTAGTCTTGGAGTGAAATACTGGGTTCTTGACAATGCATATAGTAGTTTCATTATCAATGTAAATCTTGGTGTTCATGAAGTTAAACCCATAGTCCAACAATTGATTTTGAATCCAAAGTACTTGTCCACAGCAATGAGCAGCAGCTACATATTTAGCTTCAGTTGTAGAAGTAGCAACAATGGTTTGCTTCTTACACTGCCATGATATGAGTCTTCTGCCTAGGAATTGACAACCTCCTGTTGTGGATTTCCTATCATGATTTGCTCCAGCATAGTCACTATCTGAGTAAGCTTCCAATTCAAAGGTGGAATCTCTAGGATACCATAATCCTAAATTAGGTTGACTTTTAAGATATTTAAAAATCTTCTTCACGGCATGTATATGTGACACCTTTGGATGAACTTGGAATCTTGAATAGGCACACACAACAAACATTATATCTGGTCTTGAAGCAGTAAGATACATAAATGAACCAATCATTGACCTATAGAGATGAATGTCAACATCTTCTCCATGTTCATCTTTTGATAAAGATTTCTTGGCTTCAAAAGGTGTGCTTGTACTCCTTGTATCCATACATGAAAATTTCTTTAAGATTTCAGCAACATATTTATCTTGGCTGATAAATATTCCATCTTTCCTTTGTTTGACTTGCAGTCCCAAAAAGAAAGTTAGTTCTCCCATAGAACTCATTTGAAATCTTCCTTTCATCAAAGCTTCAAACTCTTCACACCATGTCTTCTTGGTAGAACCAAAAATGATGTCATCAACATAGACTTGAACTAGAATGATGTCTTTGGCATTTTTCTTGATGAACAGAGTTTTGTCAATGGTTCCTCTCCTATATCCATGTTCTAGTAGAAAGTTGGATAAAGTTTCATACCAGGCTCTTGGAGCTTGACGCAGACCATAAAGTGCTTTGATAACTTTGTAGACTCTGTTGGGGAATTTAGGATCTACAAAACCTGGAGGTTGTGAGACATATACCTCCTCTGAAATAGTACCATATAGAAAAGCACTTTTCACATCCATTTGATAGACTATAAATCCCATATATGATGCAAAGGCCAAAAATAACCTAATGGCTTCTATCCTTGCCACTGGTGCAAAAACCTCATCATAGTCTATCCCTTCTTCCTGTCTATAGCCTTGAGCAACAAGTCTTGCCTTGTTCCTCACAACAACCCCTCTTTCATCCTTCTTGTTTCTGAAGACCCATCTAGTACCAATTACTCTTTTACCTGAGGGAAGATCCACAAGAATCCAAACCTTTTGTAGCTCAAATTGTGTTAATTCTTCTTGCATGGCATCTACCCAACTTTCTTCATCAAGAGCCTGAGAGATGTTTTTTGGATCTACTTGAGATAAGAAACAGGCAAACAAACAATGCTGAGTATCTTTATGATTTGTTCTCTGCTGTTGTTTGACATAACTCACTAGTGCATGAGTTTCAATATTGGTTTGCAGTTGTCTTCTGGTTTGTACAAAAGATTTTGGATCACCAATAATCTGTATAGCAGGATGGTTGTTGTTGACTTTATGAGTGGGAATAGAACTGAATGGAATTTCTGTTTCCAAATTTTTGAAATCAGTTACTGCACCCTGCTCATCATAGGAAGCTTTGGAGAAGATTCCTTCAGCTGGACTGGCATATAAGTCTTCATCGTCCAATGCTTACAAAATCTCTTCTAGTGAGTCAGCAGATTTGGCAGATTTTGACTTAGCAGTACTTGCAGATGAAGTACCGCTAGGTATAGTATGTATTGCTGAGTGTTGTGACTCAAAAGACTCTTCTCCTGAATGCTTATTAGCAGATGTAGCATTCTTTTCTTGATCTTGAAGCCTCTAAAGCTCCTGGGAGTCTTGATCATCATTTGATGGCATGGTTTGCTTCTTGGGAGTTGAAGACATGGGAGTAACAGTAGGCATGTTGGGCACATAGATATGAACATCATCATCTGATGAAGAAACATCTTCTTGAGTACCTGCATTAGTTGCACTTGACTCCTCACCTGCATTGTTAGTTTGACAATCCTTTTGCAAAGAGTAGTAATCCATGGAGTTAGTTAGATAATCTAAATCAAACATCCAAGCATAACCTATTCCTAGAACATTGGGTTTATTTTCTAAGAAATTGACATGAGCATTTTCTTCAACTTTCTTAGTTGCTAAATTGTAAACCCTATATGCTTTACTTTGCAATGAATATCCTACAAGATATACTTGATAAGACTTTCCATCAAACTTTCCCAAATAATCAAGAGTATTTAGTATGGACACGTGACATCTAAAAGGTTTTAAATGACTTATGTTTGGCTTTACATTAGTTAAGAGTTCATAAGGTTTTTTGTTTTGAGGCTTAGTTACTAGGACTCTATTTAACACATAACATGCAGTATTGATTGCTTCTGCCCAAAAGGTATTTGGCAAAAGTGAATCAGCCAGCATAGTTCTAGTAGCCTCAATTAATGTCCTATTCTTCCTTTCAGCTACTCCATTATGTTGTGGAGTTCTAGGATTACTAAATTGTCTCTTAATTCCTTTAGACCTACAGAATTCATCAAAATCAACATTCTTAAATTCTGTTCCATTATCAGTCCTAATGATTAAAACCTGTTTAGTGAACTGCTTTTCAACTAAAGTGATAAAATCATTTAGTAACTCACTTGTTTCACTTTTAAGGGCTAAAAAGAAAACCCAACTGAATCTACTATAATCATCAGTTATGACTAGACAAAAGGTCTTATGACTAATGCTTCTGATAGAAACTAGACCAAATAAATCCATATGCAAGAGATGCAAAGGTTTAGTCACAATATTTACAGTCTTGGTCTTACAAGAGGCTCTATGTTGTTTACCTTTTTGACAAGCAGCACATGTGAAATCATTTTGAAAAGATTTGTTAGGTAGACCTCTAACCAAATTCCTTTTTACCAATCTATTAAAATTCTTGAAATTCACATGACCTGACCTTCTATGCCATAAGTTTGACTTATCTAAAGAAGCCTTAGCTAGCAAACATGTAATACCACCTGTTGGAGTAATAGTACGAAGATTAAAGGTGTACATATTTTCTTGCCTGGGTACTTTAAGCAGCATTTGAGATTCCTTAGGCATCTCAAAGTCTTTAGACAACACCAAGCAGTCTTTGTCTGTGAATAGAACCTTGTTCTTCTTATCACACATTTGTGATACAGAAAAGAGATTGAACTCATTCAAGTCTTTTACAAAGAAACCATCTTCAAATTCCAACTTTCCTGTGTTGATTTTCCCTTTGCCAGTGATTCTACCTTTGCTACCCCCAAAGGCTACTGGACCTCCTCTGAATTCTTCAAATTCAGCAAGAAAATCTTTGTTTCCTGTCATGTGTCTTGAGCATCCACTATCTCCAATTCCTTTATCTTTTAATTCATCAATGAGATGCCCCTCAATATCTTCATGTGAGAGAGCCATTAATCCAAGCTCTTCTTCTTCTTCTTCTACTTCTGCCCAATTCACCACTCCATCTATAGTAACCAATGCTTTGGTTCCTTTAGGACTCCTGCTGTTTCCTTTTGGAAAGCTTTCAGTTATTCTTGGACTGGTTCTATAGCTGTTCTTGGACTTCTGATTGCTAGTCTCAGCTTTATCTCTAGAGCATTCTCTTGCAAAGTGTCCGTTCCTTTCATAGTTATAGCATTCAACTTTAGACTTGTCATATCCTAATGGATCATTAGGATCAATAGTCATTTTTCCTCCAGTCTTTTTGAAGAATCTATTAGATCTTACTGACACCATGGCAGCTTGCCATTTAAGATCCATCTCTTCAACATCAGCATCATCCATTTGGAACAAGTCATTGAGAGTTAATCTTGGCCTGTTGTCTTGTCCAGCAAAGAATGAGAAGGCATCACTGTCACTAAACAATGATGAAGACCTTCCATGTGGATTTTGAGAGACCATTGGACTGCTTTCAATACTATGTGGGTAAGTACTGCTTTTAAGTCCTCCAGCGGTATTTGTGAAGTATGTATCGCTGCTAGATCCACTAGCAGTATTTTGAAAGTAAGTACCGTTGTTCCCATCTGACACAAAATCCAAATTAGACCGCTAAGTAGTTTGCAATATCGGCTAACCACGGGGTGTCATCCAGATTGAGATTAATAGACATTAAGGTCTCAAGGGGGAAAGAGTCATTGATCTCTTTGTTCGGATGATCCCCTTGATATGGATCCTCAAGTCTACTAAGATGATCAGCGGCTAGGTTTTCAGCACCCTTCTTGTCACGAATTTCAATGTTGAATTCTTGAAGGAGTAAAACCCAGCGTAGAAGTCTTGGCTTAGAGTCGTGTTTAGTCATCAAGTACTTCAACGCGGAATGGTCCGTGTATACGATGGTGGTGGATAAAACAAGATAGGGGCGAAATTTTTCAAAATCATAGACAACAGCTAAAAGCTCTTTTTCGGTTGTCGTATAATGCAATTGAGCCCCCATCATTGTTTTGCTAGCATAGTGGATTGGTTGGAAGTGTTTGTTGATCCTTTGTCCCAAAACCGCACCAATAGCAAAGTCGCTAACATCGCACATCAACTCAAAGGGTAGCTCCCAATTAGGGGTAACCAAGACCGGTGACTTAGTTAGCTTATCCTTAAGAAGATTGAAGGCTTCGATACACTCTTTAAAAAAGATAAAAGGAGTATCTTTTTCCAAGAGGTGGGTCATCGGGCGAGCGATTTTAGAGAAATCCTGAATGAATCGACGATAGAAGCCTGCATGACCCAGAAAACTTCTCACACCCTTCACGGTTGAAGGTGAAGGTAATTTAGCTATGACATCCACTTTAGCACGGTCGACTTCAAGACCAGCTTTAGAGATTTTGTGTCCTAGCACAATGCCTTCTTTTACCATAAAATGGCATTTTTCCCAATTCAGAACAAGGCGAGTGTCTTCGCACCGCTTAAGCATACGTTCTAAATTGGCAAGGCAAGAAGAGAAGGAATCCCCAAAGACCGAGAAATCATCCATGAAGACTTCCATGGTTTGCTCAACCATGTCATGGAAGATAGCCAACATGCACCTTTGGAAAGTCCCGGGGGCATTACATAAGCCAAAAGGCATTCTGTTGTAAGCAAATGTGCCATAGGGACAAGTGAATGTTGTCTTCTCTTGATCTTGGGGATCGATGGGTATTTGGAAATAACCCGAGAAACCATCAAGAAAGTAGTAATATTCATTACCCGCTAAACGTTCAAGCATTAGGTCAATAAAAGGAAGAGGGAAATGATCCTTTATCGTGGCATCATTGAGTTTGCGGTAGTCTATACAAACTCTCCACCCAGTAACGAGACGGGTAGGAATTAACTCGTTGTTTTGATTGGGCACAACGGTGATTCCGCCTTTCTTAGGCACACAATGGACTGGACTAACCCATGGTGAATCCGAAATAGGGTAAATCATACCCGCATCAAGAAGTTTGATAACCTCTTTTTTGATGACTTCATGGATTTTAGGATTCACCCTTCGTTGGCTTTGAATTGTGGGCTTAAAGTCGTCCTCCATGAGAATTTTATGTGTGCAAAAGTGAGGATCAATTCCGCGAATATCAGAGATTTTCAAAGCGATAGATCTTTTATGCTTCTTCAACACGGCGATAAGTCGGGATTTTTCTTCTTCTTTTAGGTCCTTCGCGATGATGACCGGTAACTTCTCGTTGTCTTCAAGGAAAACGTACTCTAGATGAGGAGGTAGGTCTTTAAGCTCAAGAGTAGGAGGATCCTCAATAGATGGTGTAACTAACGATGGATCATCATTAGTCACCTCTTTAGGAGAAGGAGGAGAAAATGGGTCTTCATTGATAAGTCTCTCAATAGTACGAATGTCTTCATCCCAATCGGTGGACGAATTATCATACTTAATATGCTTCGAAATCATCCAAGTCACTTTCTCCAAAAGGAGTCAATGACGGAGCAATTGAGGCAACGGTCTCAACATTGGGTGGAGAAGAGAGAGTACTTTTGCAAGCATCATGAAAATGTTCTTCACAAGCCTCATCGAGAACATCAATAGCATTAACACTCTCATATGAATAAGGTTGCTTAGAAATCTTACCCATGTTGAAGACAATTTTATCGTCACCAACTCTCATGATTATTTCGCCCGCGGCTACATCAATGAGAGTGCGACCGGTCCTCAGGAATGGACGTCCAACGATTAATGGAACACGAGGATCCATCTCGTAGTCAACGACAACAAAATCCGCCGGGAAGGTGAATTTGTCAACGCCAACGAAGACGTCTTCGGCTATCCCCACTGGATAAGCAACCGTACGGTTGGCTAATTCCAAAGTCATTTTAGTGGGGACTAGCTCGGGGAGAGATAATTGCTTCCAAACACTTAAAGGCATTAAGTTTATACTGGCACCTAGATCGGCTAGGGCCATGCAATTCTCTACTCCCGGGAAGTTTCAAGGAATCAAGAAGCGACCCGAATCACCAAGTTTGGTGGGCAATTTCCTTAAGAGAACGGCGGAGCAATTCTCATTAAGTTGGGTCTGAGCAATGTCAAGAAGCTTCTCCTTGTCACTAAGAAGATCTTTAAACATCTTAGCGTATTTAGGCATGTGAGCGAGAGCCTCGGCATAGGAGATGTTAAAATTCAATTGTTTAAACATTTTAAGAAAGTTTGAAACTTGAATATGATCCTTGCTCTTTTGCTTCTCTTTCCTCAACCTTGAAGGATAAGGTAAATTGGATGAAGAAGAAGGCTTTAGGGGAGTAGGATCACTCACAACCACGGGTGGTGGGGAAATGGGGATAGAAGGTGAAGGAGGTTAGGAAAGTTGCTCTTGTTCCTTGTTCACAATCACGGGTGGAGGTGTAGGAAGCTCGGGTTCCGTATAACCTTTTCCACTACGAGTGGTGATTGCTTTCATCTCCCCTCTTGGATTTGCAACGGTGTTACTCGGAAGAGTACCCGAAGAAGAGGGTTGATTACCTTGGATGAGCGAACCGATCATATCACGTATGTTAAGCGCTTGAGTGCTGAAAGAGTCTCTGATGTCTGCGCGAATTTCATTGCTTTGTTTTGCCATGTCATTCCTTAGCTCGGCTCGAATATCGCTCCCTTGTTTCGCCATGTCATTCTTCAAGTTGACAAATTAACTCTGAAGATTCGTCACCATCTCTCGATTAGTCTTCATGAACGTCTCGACGTCTTGATTCAATACCATCGGTTGAGTGAGAGGTGGAGCTTGGTAAGCTTGAGAATTTTCTAGAGGTGGGTATGGTTTTCTTTGGGATTGATATTGATTGTTAGCACGAGGTTGGGATTGGTTGTTTCGGTTATAGCTTTGTTGTTGGTTTTGGTTTGGAGGAGGGAAACCGGGTGGGGCAAGATAATTGTTTGAACGATAACTTAGCAAGCTACGGTCTCCTTGAGGACGAGCTTGATAGCCTCCCGTGGGATAAGTACCATAAGCCGCGTTAACGTTTTCAGAAAAATTGCCTTGAGTGGAAGGACAATCATTGTAGGAATGAGGACCACCACATGTGTCACAAGAAATAGAAATGGCTTTAGCTTGTTGAAAGTGGTTTGTGGCCATAGTCACGAAATTCTTGTTCATCTCTGCAATTTGTTGGGTAAGTTCGGTTATCTCGGGATTAGAAGTAGTAGAAGAAACATTGACTCTCGAGTTAGATCTTGAGGATGCGGATGAATCCCAATTCTCGTGGTGAGTAGTCATGTTTTCAATCAACTCTCTACACTCCTCCGGTCTCCTTTTCATAAAAGTACCACCGGCGGCGGCGTTGATCGTGTCACGATCACGAAAAGTGAGACCATTGTAGAAAGTATCAATGAGAGTGACGGAGAACATGTTGTGATTAGGACAGCGGTCGATCAAATCATTGTATCCTTCCCAAGCATCAAAGAGCGATTCATCATTGTCTTGCATGAATCCACTAATTTGTTTACGAAGGCTCGTGACCATGGATGGTGGGAAGTAGCGCGACAAAAAGCGTTGAGTCATGTCGTCCCAAGTATGAATAGAGTTCTTTGGGAGACGGTCAAACCATTTTTCGGCATGGTGAGAAAGCGAGTGGGGAAAGATTTGGAGGCGAAGGTCATCCATAGAACCACCGGGGGACTTCATGCTTTGGGAGATGGTAATGAATTTGTCGAGGTGTTTGTTGGCATCATCATCCAGAATTCCGTGAAATGGGTTAGTTTGCACTTGTTGGATCATGTGATGCTTCAACGAAAACTCCTGAGCCGTGATATGCATCGGCGCAATCGGGCCTCCACGTCCGTTCATCGTAGGTTGGCATAGCTCCTCCATGGTTCGTAGGTCGGGTAAGGGTGGATTATTCATGTTTGGGTGCGGTGGATTATTATTGTTTGGGAGGGGTGGATTATTATTGTTGTTGTTGTGTACACCGGACATGTCTAATTGTTCGAGAGTCTCGGGCTCTGAATAAGACGTTGATCGAGTACGCATACACTAAAAAGAAAATGCAAGAGAAAATAATTTTCGTTTTTATAGGTTTTTTTATGTTTTTGTATTTTTGAAAATTTTATATTTTTATGGGTTTTTGAAAATTTTTGTGCTTGAAAATAACGTTCCCGAAAGAACGGATCCCAAAATCCAATTTTTCTCACAAGAAACCGTTGATCCTTACGAAAAGAGCCGGCAGCGGCGCCATTTTAATAACTGATTTTTTGGTTAGTTAATAAAAAAGGTTTGCTTGCAAGATCTTTCTTTGCGTTGCTCGTACCCAATTGATATATGTCGTTGTTTCGTTCTCGGTATCTTCTCGAATCGATCACGGTCAAAAGTGGAATCGTTGTAATTGGTGACTAAAAAGGGGGAGCTTTGGTTTAAATCTACTAAAATGATAAGTGCTAGAAGTAACAAAATTAAACTAAAGATAATAACCGAGAATAAAGCTAGAATTTAAATAAAACAGTAAGTACCTCAACGTGGAGAACACAACTTATTCGGAATATCTCTTATCATACAGAATAAAACTGGAAAACTCTATTCGGAATGTCTATGCGGAATGTCTGCTCTACTCGGAATATTTTAATCTATCCGGAACATTTGCTCTTACTCGGAATAATACGGCTATGCGGAATATTTTATGCTACTCGGAATAATACGGCTATGCGGAATGTCTGCTCTACTCGGAATATTTCAGGAAGAAAACTCTATTCGGAATAACATGGCTATGCGGAATAAAGATCCTATGCGGAATAATATGGCTATGCGGAATAACAGTCTATCCTGAATAAATGCTCTACTCGGAAAAACTGCTCTATCCGGAATATTTGCTCTTACTCGGAATAATACGGCTATGCGGAATAATAGCCCTACTCGGAATAATTGGATATTCCGAGTAAACAACAAAACCAAAACCTTGATTCGGAATATTTGATATTCCGAACCAACACAGTCACAGAAACTCTATCCGGAATCTGGGCGAACTCAGTAAAGAAAAGCGAAGAACAGGGGATTCTATTACACTCGAATTTGACTCAAAATTCACCAAGTTTTTAATCAAAACTTAAACCAATTTCACCACTAATCATTTACCTAAGGTAAACATCAATCCAAAACAACAAAAACACAAAACCCACTTACTTTTTATGATCAAACCAATAAAATGAAACTTAATAACTTTGAATCACAAAGAGATGAAGAACAAGATGATAGAAAGATTAAAAGTAAACTTGTATTAATGATTTAAGATTCAACAAACAAAATGGAAAGATTAAACTTACAAGATTCAAGAAGAAATCAAAGAAACTGAAAACCACTCCTTAAGGGAGATGGTTCTTCCTAAGAACTCGGAGAAAAATGTAACAGAAAGAGACTAGTGGAAATTTGTGAATGGGAGGAGTATTTATAGGCTTCTCCCTTGGTTGGTGAGTGGGCTTTCTCCCTTTCTTTTTGTCTTCTCGTCTTTTCAGAAAAGTTGACGTTTTCGACGGGATTTGTCGACGAATAAATTCAACTCGTCTTTTAATTTCTTCATTTAATAGACTTGAGTTTCTTCGACATGTGTAAATCTTCCATCTTTGGTCCCTTTCTTCGATAAATCTTCAAATAGGCCCATTGACTTCAAATCTTTTGCATCTCTTGGACTATAGACTTCGTCTTTTCGTCTTTTTCCTCGATAAAACTCGTGCAATCCCATGTTTTCTCCAATATTTATCCGGTTGGCTCTGAAAACACAACAAACACACAAACCACGCATAATTCCAAACAAATGATATTAAATACGCGTTTTGGTCTTGTTTTAGTAAGAAATAAGTGGCAAAAGGATGGGTGTTTTCACACCTATCAACTTTGAAGTAGTTGCTGTCTTTACTTCAGTGCCTTTCACATCCATCTCATATGCTCTAAGATTGTTGTAGAGATGATCAAACAGAATTGTTTCCAAATCATCTCTTGTGATGAAGTGCATAGCCATTGCTTTCCACTCTAGTGGAACACTTCTTAAGAATTTCAGATTAGCTTCTTCATTAGGAATTACTTGTCCATAAACTGCTAACTGAATAAGCAATTTGCTGAACCTTCCATATCCACCATGTATTCCCTCTATACTGGTAATTGAGAAGTTATCAAATTCTTGCTTAAGAACAATCTTCTTAATTTTCTTAGATTTGTCATTGCCTCCAAATCTAAGTTTTATAGCATCCCACATAGCTTTGGCATCTTTATAATGATGAAAGCTTGGTAGAATGTCTTCAGAAAGAGCCATAGCCAAAGCAGTTCTGGCTTTTCTTTCTCTGATCTCTGCTTGTATCTCCTCAGCAGTTACAGCAGGTAGAGCATAGCATGTACCATCTGGCAACCAGTGTAGCTTCTTTGGTGTGTTCCCATTATTGATGACTTGCCACACAGTATGATCTGTGTGATTCAAGTAATGTTCCATCTGCATAGCCCAAGTCTCATAATTGTCACCTTTGAGAACTGGGAGTTTAACAACAGACAGAGTATGAGAAGGTGTTGGTGTAGAGGTAGCTACAGCATTCACGGCTTGAGCACCTTGTGCTGGTGTAGGATGCACAACTTGTGGTTGTCCTTGTAGTAGAACAGGATCAGGGTTCTGAACATCATCCAAGTGAGCATTATCGCCTTCTGGTTGAGACATTGAGATTTGGTATGTGTGGAGTGTATGGGGTCGTGTTCTTCTTTTTTAGAGTTTCTCAACAAGCTCTGATACCACTTGTTGATCCCTTTGGTTGGACCTATATTCTGTTAAGAATTAGTATAATAGTTTGTAATCAAACTAAAACACTTTGATCACTCTTACTAACACTAAATAAGTTATGCGGAATCTAACTTATAAAGCACAGAAGAACAGAAACACTTTTAACTATTCGATTCTCTTATTAATCGACTTGTATGAGGTACATGAAAGACATTGTACCTATGTTCCTTTTATAGAGTAAGGAACCCTAGAAACCTTAGAATATTCTATAAAGATAATTATATCACAGACGATATATTATCAATATTCTAACTATTTAGGTATATCACATAAGATATACTCTAACTATAACTATGACATATCTTATACAAAGATATATTCGTCCTAATCATCATAGCAGTACTTACTTTATAAGTAGCAGTACTTACTATGTATCACGTTAACACTAACGGTACTTACATAACACTAACAGTACTTGGAATATACTAACGGTACTTGACACTTAACAAATAATTCCCAACACAGGGGTTCGCGGCTGTACTAGCTGTTCTCTTTACTTGACCGTCTCAAAGCAAGACTGTGAACATAAAGAGTGAATCAATTGGATATATATCCGTTTGATTAAAGTCGTCAATTCAAATTCCTGGAACAAGTTTGATTCTTAAAGAATCTTACCATTGTTGCTTTCTAGTTGACACAAGCTTGATCCATAATGAATCTCGCAAGTTACCTACCGTAGCGCTGTTTGAGGTCGACGCTAGAAGGATTTCCATTCGTCACTGTGAATATTAATGAATATCACTCAGAATGTTCTGGCTAGATCATAAAGATATTGCGTAGAAACCTGAAACGAGTTTGAATCGATAAAGAAACAAACCGTTGTTGCTTTTCAGTTTTACATATGTTCAATTCATAAAGAATCTTACACATGACCTATGATACACGGCTTTTGCCCGTATAAAAATTAAGATTAAAGTTCGTGTTCTCGGTATCTTAACGAATTGATCTAGGCTCTCTATGTGTGACTCAGTTGATCTTTGGTGAAAAAGAATATTTTTGGTTGATTTTAATTAAATGTGCAAAGACTTAAAGTAAAGGTGCTCTTAAAGTAAATCTAAGTCTAATTAAAGTAAAGTGCAAGTATTTAAAGCGAGACTGAAATTAAAGGACACTAAAGTAAAGACGTAAACTTAAATCTATCTAAGGCAAACTTAAAACGCGACTAAAACTAAGGCAAGTCTAAAATAAAACTAAGGCAAATAATCTTAAAGTGCAATTAAATAAAAGGCAGGAAAAATGAAACTTGAAAATAAAAATCAAAGATAAAAGCTAATAAGAACCTGAATACAGCTCATTCGGAATGATCTTTCGTTTGGAACAATCACTCGTCCGGAATGTCACCTTCGGTTGAAATGATTCTTCTTCGCTTGGAATATTGCCAAAATCCTTGATCCGGAACTAATTGATCTGAATATGTCACTTATAAAAAACAATCCTTCGTTCGGAACTTTGTTGATTCGGAACTTATGATTAACCCTTGATTAGGAAGTTTCCGAATGAACCTCCTTGATTCGGAAGTTTAAAACTTCCGAATGAACAAACACTGACCCGGAACTAGCCCCTTGATTCGGAAGTTTATTCGGAACTTTTAAGTTCCGAATGAACAACCTTGGTTCGGAACTATGGTGACTTCCGAATGAAGCCCCTTGATTCGGAACTTTTGAAGTTCCGAATGAGTTCCCTTGATCCGGAACTTTTTAGGTTCCGAATGAAGTAAGTTGATCCGGAACTTTTTAGTTCCGAATGAGCAGAACTTGACTCGGAAGTTTTCCTTCGTCCGGAACTTTGAATGTTCCGGATGAACAGCTTGACTCGGAAGTTTTGCTTATCCCAAAATCTTCCGGATGAACCCTTGACTCGGAACTTTTAAGTTCCGAATGAGCACTTTTCCCTCCTACTTGGTTCGGAAGTATTCCTGGAAAGATCAGAAACAAAACAAACTCCCCCGAAGAACAAGGGATTACAGATACAGCAGATAATACCAAAAATTAATCAAAATAACACAAACGATTTAAACTAAACAGTAACGAAATCAATAGATAACATAAACAAACAATTTAAAACAAGAAATCAAACAACTTTAACCACAATAATCAACAATCACTTGGATCAAAATAAAAGCATGAACATGAACATAACCATAAACACATAAATCAAATATTAAGAAAGGTAGATAAGAGATTGACAAGATAAAGTAAAGATTGACAATAATTAAATGAAAACTTACTTGAAATTAAATGAATTTAAGGTGCAAGACAAGGTATTTAAATTTGACAAGAAAAGTAAATGACAAGGTATTTAAATGGTGGAAGAGCTAATTGTCACACTTAGCCAACAAAATGAAATGTAAACAACTAATGACTATTTATAGGGGAGGATTAGGAAGCTTCCTCCCCTCTTTCATTTCTTCTTAATTACAAGCTTAAGTCCCTCCTTTTATTAATCTTCATTAATTGCGTCATTAGTCCTTTTCTTCTAATCTTCTTTAAACTTGGACTTGAGGGACTTTTGGCTTCGGGATTTCTTCGAACTCGTCTTTAAATTCTTCAATAAAATAGACTTGAATTCTTCGGCTTTTGATAAACTTCCGTCTTTTGACTTTTTCTTCGATAAATCTTCAGAATTGGTCGTGGACTTCCGTTTTCTTTTCCACTCTTGACTTCTCGACTTTCTCTTTCATCCTTTTCTTCAATAAAAGTCCGTAAATGCCCGTGAATGTCCGTGTTTCCTCCACTTTTCACCTTTTCGTCCTAAATCACAACAAAAACACAAACCACGCATAATTCCGACATAAAAGACATAAAATACACGTTTTGGCTCGGTTATTATTGTACTTAAGTGGTAGAAAAGATGGGTGTTTACACATCTATCAAATCCCCTACACTTGACCATTGCAATGTCCTCATGCAATGCATTAGTTACAAAGCAAGATTTCACTTTTCATCATAATTAATCCACGTTGGCCTTTATTTAAAGAGATAGAAAATTAAAGACATAAAAAGCATACCTTGGGTTTTGAAAATGTCATGAATAATCATCATCCTCAAGTTTTCACTTACTCCAAACCAAGCTTAAAAACGAGATCATTGTTATTATAAGTTAGTAAACTAACACGAACTCATGTGGGCCAATTATTCACTTAGACTCCCTTATTCCTAGGGGTATCTCTTATATTTTATTATTTGTCTTGAATGATCACAAGGATGCATTTTTGACTTATTTCGGTAGTTATTAAGTCTGAAAATAAAGTGAACGATTTAATCAATAGTTAGCTAAAGGACCAAATCTTTTAAAACTGCTTCTCGGGACCTCATAAAGTTCATATCTTGGCATAACTCGCTTCGCGATTTGAGACGTTTCTCGGACCGATATTTGGCAGCGACTTCATACTTCAAATCTTGAGAGACGTTCATGAAATAATGGTCTTCTCTTCATAATTGGAATTTCTTCACTTGAACTTTTTGAGAGATTCATACTTGGACCACGACTTCTTCATTTTTTTCTCCAATCTTTATTTTGGACTTTGATATACAACGATCCGCCTCCATTTATGACTTGGATCTATTTATCCTCATACCTTGTTAGGGTCTTTTCGGATACACTTCTCCATGACTTTTGGGGAGTATTTGCTTTTCGTCGTGTGTCTCGATCCTTCATATAGATTTTTGATCAATGATTCTTCACATCACTTTGGATCTTTAGCAACAAAATATAGCCCTCATGCCTTGTTAGGGCCTTTTTGGACTCGCCAATCTTCGCGTCCCGCTTCAATAAGTTATGCCTTGGCTATGAACTCTAATCCATACCGAGCAACTTTTAAGCGATCTGGGGCTAGGAGCTAAGTAACTTTTCAAATCGTACAACCTTATTTATTAGCAGATAAATTATTAGCAGGCGATGGGAGAATAGGCTCATAATTAACTCACATAAATTCACGAAAGAGTACCGGACTTATAATTGGCTCTATCATCTCTCGTTCTCCACAATTTTAAAATCTCAAGTAATGAGACTCGTGGATACTTAGCCTATTAAATCAAAGTTTTGGTTTTCGAGTCACCTATAGGATCTTGCAAATTCTTATACTTTTCCAAGTTTAGAAATCGCATTTTAAAGTTCCCTTGATAAACGACTCTCTAGGATCAATTATAGGAACTTGCGAAAAGTTCTTGTTCTTAACCCGTGAGAGTTAAGACTTTTCGCGTTTTATAGCTCCCTATATAAAAGCCTAGCAAAACTTGACTTAAACATGTTAAGGATACTAGCTAGAGTAAACTCGGATTGAGTCAAAAGATTCACAACGTTTGAAAATTACAACCACTTATTAAACATTTATTCTAGTAAGGAAAGAAAATAACTATACAATGGTAAAAACTAATAGGCCAAAATAGATTAAAAATTTTGAAAAATGTCGAAAAATTGATTTTCCGGTTAAAAGGAGGACAAAAACAAGGAAAAGATCACTTAACTTCGATAGAAGTCCCCCCTACACTTAAAATAAACATTGTCCTCAATGTTTAAGCATGTGGGAGTAAACTCCCCTACACTTAGGACATTGTGTACGTTGTTTAAATCTTGCTAAGGAAAAGACAACTAAAGAGATTCCTATTTTAATATTGAGAAAATATAAAATAGTGAATCGAAAAGAGTTTAGGATAGAACCGGGAAGAAGTAGAACACGGAATCACGGGTCGTCAAGAATCATCAAGAGTGGATCATTGAAGCTCGAATGCCTGATTAAGAAGTGAGGAAAGGAAATAGCAAACCAAAGGGTCCCCCTACACTTATGATAAAGAAAGCGAAAAGATAGATGCATGGGTTGCCTCCCAAGAAGCGCTTGGTTTTTGTTACCGAGTCGTGAGCCTGACTCGACCTTGATCATCAACGGAAGTAGCATGAAACCTATCCACCAGGATCAAAGACATAGTTTTCATCCATCAATAAGCAAGAACTTAAGGCGAACAAGGCAAGCCAAAAGAGAAGTGGCAGGGTTCCCTTAAGCAACGATGGAGCATGGTGGAAGCAAGGTTGAAGTGGTGCAAGCATGTCTTCAATGGTTCCAAAGATTTTTCCTTTTATTTCATAAGGTGGATACTGAGATGGCTTAAAGATTTCAATACCGGGGTCGAACACCTTTTCCTTCAAGGGAAAATAGCACTCAGGCTCAGCCGAGTGTGAAGAAGATCCGCAAAGAAGCACAACCTCGTCCTTAGAAGTGGGACAAAGAGGTGTTAAATCATAAGTGCAACGGATTTTGGTGTCGATCGGTTTCTTCTCCTTTGACAGAATGTGCTTCAAATCCAAAGTAGGATAAAGACGATAATCTTCAAAGTCATAAGGGGGAGCATCACTCTCATGAGGGAAGTAAGTGTTGAGAAATTCAGAGAAATCTTCCTCAAATGAATAATTTTCCAAAGTAGGATCGAGTGATGGCGGAGGATCTTCATCATGTGAAGAATCGCTCGAGAGAGTATCAGCCTCATCGAAATCATCGAAAGTGGGCAGCTCGGGATACTCAGAAGTACAATCAAAATCATCCGAATCTGAGCTAGAATCATCATCATCATAAGCATCGAAGACCAGTTGAGAATCATAAATGGGAGAAGCGTCCAAAGTGGAGTGAGAATCATCCACATCATCATTAAAAAGTGGATTATCAATGCAAGAGTCGAATAGAGGATTGTCGTAGACGGTAAAGTCATCGAGCACATTTATCATATTCACTGATTCTCGGCCTCCAAAGGATTTGCCTGTAAGCTTCCACATTTTAAAAACTTTTGAATCATCCCCGACTCGTAAGATTAACTCACCTTCGGCCACATCTACTAAAGCACGTCCGGTTCTCAAAAATGGCCGACCAAGTATTAAAGGAATACGAGGGTCCATTTCATAATCAACTACGACAAAATCGACCGGGAAAGTAAATGTGCCAACTTTGATGAACACGTCTTCGGCTATACCAACGGGGTAAGCGAGAGTGCGATTTACAAGTTCGAGAGTCATCTTTGTTGGAATGAGGTCGGGTAATGATAGTGTTTTCCAAACACTCAGTGGCATCAAATTAATACTAGCCCCGAGATCAGCAAGGGCAGTAAATTCTTCAGTTTTGTTGAACACGCAAGGCAACACAAAATGACCGGGATCTCCAAGTTTTTCCGGAAGTTCTCTAAGAAGGACTGCAGAGCAGTTTTCATTTAATCGTGTGTTGGCGAGTTCAATCAGCTTCTCCTTCTTGCTAAGCAATTCCTTGAATGCTTTGACAAATTTCGGCATGTGGCAAAGTGCTTCAACAAGACTAATGTTGATGGTCATTTTAGATAGCATATCCACATATTTCGATACTTGACAGTCATTCTTGGTTAGCTCGTTGGTCTTGCCTATGCGAGAAGGGTATGGGATTCTGGGTTGATAGGGAGATGGTGAAGGTTGTGATGTTGAAGGGTCCTTCCGAGATACATCGTCATGACGAGGCGGAGACGTTAATGGTGTACTAACACTAGGTGTAGGAGGAGTAGGGATATATGGTGGTGGAGGAGGTGTAGATGATGGTGGTGGGTCAGGTGGATTGAAAATGGTAATTCCACTACGCGTAGTTATAGCACTCACATTAGCTCGCGGATTGGTGACGGTGTTTGAAGGTAGAGAACCCGAAGAAGAAGAAGGTTGAGCTTCGGGCAAGAAACTAGCCAATAGATTCTTTAATTCAGTCGTTTGAGTGATGAAGGAGGATTGAAGATTATCACGAACCTCGGTTCTGATGTCATTTCCTTGCTTCAAGATATCTCCTTTCAAATTGATTATTTGGCTCTGTAGATTCTTGATTTGCTCACCTTGAGTTCTCATGATGGCATCAACATCAGGATTAATGGGTGGGTTTTGTTGGGTGGGTGCTTGATAAGGGTTAGAAGCTCTTGGTGGGATTTGGTTGCTTCTATTGTAGTTGTTGGCGGAGTTTTGGTTTTGAGGAGAAAAACCGGGTGAAAGGTAGTTGTTAGATCGGTAGCTCAACAGATTTCTATCCCCTTGTTGTCTAGCTTGGTAATTTTCCGGTGAATAATTACCATAAGCAGCATACACATTTTCCGGATTTCCTTGTGTCGAAGGACAATCGGTGTATGAGTGAGGACCGCCACATGTTTCACAAGGATTAGCAACCGCTTTAACTTGTTGTTGTTGTTGGTTTGAAGCGAGAAGCGTATTACTTTTGCTCATTTCGGCCATCATGCGGGTGAGTTCGGTCATCTCAGGGTTTGCTGAGGTAGAGGAAACATTGACTCTCGGGTTGTTCCTTGAAGAAGCAGAGGAATCCCAGTTCTTGTGGTGAGTAGTCATGTTCTCAATTAACTCTCTACACTCCTCGGGTCTCCTTTTCATGAATGTACCACCGGCGGCTGCATTGATCGTATCACGATCTCGAAAAGTCAATCCGTTGTAGAAAGTATCAATCAATGTGACGGGAAGCATGTTGTCGTTTGGACAACGGTCGATCAAGACATTATATCTCTCCCAAGCGTCAAAAAGAGATTCATCGGGATCTTGCATGAAACCGCTGATCTGATTGCGAAGGCTTGTGACCATGGATGGTGGAAAGTAGCGCGACAAAAAGCGTTGAGTCATATCATCCCAAGTGTGAATAGAATTCTTCGGGAGACGATCAAACCATTTCTCGGCATGATGCGATAAAGTATGTGGAAAGAGTTGTAGGCGAAGTACATCCATTGTGGCACCAGGCAACTTCATGCTTTGGGTGATTGTAATGAACTTGTCGAGGTGTTTGTTGGCATCATCATCAGGCAATCCTCTAAATGAGTTTGTTTGTACTTGCTGAATCATGTGGTGCTTCAACGAAAACTCAGGAGCGTTTATTTGCATCGGCGCAATCGGTCCTCCTCGTCCAAACATGGTTGGTTGACAAAGTTCCTCCATGGTCCGAAGAACGGGCTGTGGAAGAGCATTGTTGTTATTATTATTATTGAGGTTCGGTGGAATGTTGTTGTTGTTAACACCTGCCATATCTAAATCTTCTTGAGGCTCGGGCTCTTGATAATTAGAAGATCTAGTACGCATACACCTGAAAATGCAAAAGATAACAAAACCAAACACAAAGACAATATATATACACAATAAAAATAAAATCTTTTTGGATTTTTGAAATTTGTAATTTTTATGGTTTTTTATCAATTTTTAATTTTTTATGAGTTTTTGGAATTTTTATGCAAGAAAAGTAACGTTCGCAAGTGAGCGGATCCCAAAAAAGCAACGTGTCTCTCACAGAAAACTGTTGATCTTAACGAAAAGAGCAGGCAGCGGCGCCATTTGATACATGGCTTTTGCCCGTATAAAAATTAAGATTAAAGTTCGTGTTCTCGGTATCTTAACGAATTGATCTAGGCTCTCTATGTGTGACTCAGTTGATCTTTGGTGAAAAAGAATATTTTTGGTTGATTTTAATTAAATGTGCAAAGACTTAAAGTAAAGGTGCTCTTAAAGTAAATCTAAGTCTAATTAAAGTAAAGTGCAAGTATTTAAAGCGAGACTGAAATTAAAGGACACTAAAGTAAATACGTAAACTTAAATCTATCTAAGGCAAACTTAAAACGCGACTAAAACTAAGGCAATTCTAAAATAAAACTAAGGCAAATAATCTTAAAGTGCAATTAAATAAAAGGCAGGAAAAATGAAACTTGAAAATAAAAATCAAAGATAAAAGCTAATAAGAACCTGAATACAGCTCATTCGGAATGATCTTTCGTTTGGAACAATCACTCGTCCGGAATGTCACCTTCGGTTGAAATGATTCTTCTTCGCTTGGAATATTGCAAAAATCCTTGATCCGGAACTAATTGATCTGAATATGTCACTTATCCAAAACAATCCTTCGTTCGGAACTTTGCTGATTCGGAACTTATGATTAACCCTTGATTCGGAAGTTTCCGAATGAACCTCCTTGATTCGGAAGTTTAAAACTTCCGAATGAACAAACACTGACCCGGAACTAGCCCCTTGATTCGGAAGTTTATTCGGAACTTTTAAGTTCCGAATGAACAGCCTTGGTTCGGAACTATGGTGACTTCCGAATGAAGCCCCTTGATTCGGAACTTTTGAAGTTCCGAATGAGTTCCCTTGATCCGAAACTTTTTAGGTTCCGAATGAAGTAAGTTGATCCAGAACTTTTTAGTTCCGAATGAGCAGAACTTGACTCGGAAGTTTTCCTTCGTCCGGAACTTTGAATGTTCCGGATGAACAGCTTGACTCAGAAGTTTTGCTTATCCCAAAATCTTCCGGATGAACCCTTGACTCGGAACTTTTAAGTTCCGAATGAGCACTTTTCCCTCCTACTTGGTTCGGAAGTATTCCTGGAAAGATCAGAAACAAAACAAACTCCCCCGAAGAACAAGGGATTACAGATACAGCAGATAATACCAAAAATTAATCAAAATAACACAAACGATTTAAACTAAACAGTAACGAAATCAATAGATAACATAAACAAACAATTTAAAACAAGAAATCAAACAACTTTAACCACAATAATCAACAATCACTTGGATCAAAATAAAAGCATGAACATGAACATAACCATAAACACATAAATCAAAGATTAAGAAAGGTAGATAAGAGATTGACAAGATAAAGTAAAGATTGACAATAATTAAATGAAAACTTACTTGAAATTAAATGAATTTAAGGTGCAAGACAAGGTATTTAAATTTGACAAGAAAAGTAAATGACAAGGTATTTAAATGGTGGAAGAGCTAATTGTCACACTTAGCCAAAAAAATGAAATGTAAACAACTAATGACTATTTATAGGGGAGGATTAGGAAGCTTCCTCCCCTCTTTCATTTCTTCTTAATTACAAGCTTAAGTCCCTCCTTTTATTAATCTTCATTAATTGCGTCATTAGTCCTTTTCTTCTAATCTTCTTTAAACTTGGACTTGAGGGACTTTTGGCTTCGGGATTTCTTCGAACTCGTCTTTAAATTCTTCAATAAAATAGACTTGAATTCTTCGGCTTTTGATAAACTTCCGTCTTTTGACCTTTTCTTCGATAAATCTTCAGAATTGGTCGTGGACTTCCGTTTCTTTTCCACTCTTTACTTCTCGACTTCGTCTTTCATCCTTTTCTTCAATAAAAGTCCGTAAATGCCCGTGAATGTCTGTGTTTCCTCCACTTTTCACCTTTTCGTCCTAAATCACAACAAAAACACAAACCACGCATAATTCCGACATAAAAGACATAAAATATACGTTTTGGCTCGGTTATTATTGTACTTAAGTGGTAGAAAAGATGGGTGTTTACACACCTATCAACCTACCATAATGCTGTTTGATGTTAGCACTAGAAGGATTTCCATTCATCATTGTGAATACTAATTAGTATCACTCTGAGTGTTCTAGCAATATCGCAAGGATATAGCGTAGGACTCTCTTCATCTTCATTCCGTGTGTCCTAACGAGATTTGATTAATCTCTTGGCTCTAGACTCGATTAGTGCACTTTTAGTGATCGGAGGCTGGAGCAGATGCCACCTATTCAATATTAACTATCCCGGAGAGAGAGAGAGTCAATAGAAGTCTTGTTGATCTCCGTGACAATAAAACAAATTTCTTTTGAGAGAACCCTGAGTCAGCTGGGGAGGGGTTGTGCATTATATCACTGGGTCCATGATGTGTTGTCTTCATAATGTGTTGACCCGTTTTCTGCCTAAGTTGTATGGAGGGATTCTTTCTTTACACCCTTTATCCTTACATTTATTTTTCATTCTTCAACTCCTTCAATGCTTACCAAAACATCATTACTAGAACCTTGTTGTGATTGTTCCAGTGCTAGCTTCAGTACTTTGACTATATTCAGTTACGTTCACATTCTACTCCATCTTTCCTAAGGACTTCTAATAATCTTTTGTATTGTCCCTGGGAAGATCCCTCCGGTTTTGGTTGGATCATAGGACTTAAACCTAACCACCCTTTTGACACCAATAACGCCGTGAATTAAAGATGTTGTGGTTATTTGATCGTAACCATAAGTGCTTGAGTCTTTAGATCACATTTTAATCACATTTTCTTCCCTATCTCTAATATATAAAATCGTTTGATATTAGAGATACCAAATTTGATTAAAATATATTGTGAAAAATAGTCTTGAAAAATTTTGGGAGAAAATGTGTCAAACTTAGCATGAATTAGAAAGCTCCCCCTCAAAAATTGATCCAATCGAATTGTCATTACGAGGATATGATCGACATTAAACTTTTGAGGATAGGAGTTGTTGAACATACATTTTTTTAAAGATTTTGAATAATCATTGAAAAATCTTGAAAAAATTGTGTTCAACGCTTTTTGAAAAATCCATTTCTTTTTGGCGACATGGTTTTTTCTAAAGCATAAACTTCAGTTTATAGACTTTGAATGTCTTGACGAATCCACTCAAGTGTAAGAAGATTTCTCTTCTTTTGCTGAGGGTAAGGGCACTAAAGTGTACACTCCCCCGTGAGTATAGATCTGGGTTGCAATCTGAAAGTGATTACAAGCCATTGTGTTGAGCTCAAAACATTGAATGTTTTGTGACAAGCTTAACCCAAGATAGATTGCTCTGCCCTTGTAGGAAAAATTGTCCAAAGTAGACATTTTCCTTTATTAAAAATAAAAATGACATGTTTTGAAAAATATGTACAACTTTCATTCGAGCTTTATGTACACACCCATGTCGTTATTGTGCGACATTTCTAGGCATGTCTATATTATTGATACTGAAAGACATGTCGAGAAGAATATTTTTGGATTTTCAAAGATTTTAAATTTTGTGTTTTGCTTTTATATGTTTTATATTTTTGTATTTTGCTTTTTCAATGATATTTACAAGTAGATGTTTGATAGATGAATCAAGCAGGCAACTTTTCCAGAATCTCCAGTTCTGTTGGAGTCAAACATCTCATACCAATTTGCCTAACGAGGTACTCAAACCTATCTTTTGACAGAGCTTTCGTAAACAGGTCGGCTAATTGGTAATCCGTTCCAACAAAGTATAACTTAATGATATCTCGTTCGACTTGTTCCTTTATGAAGTGATATCTGACGTTGATGTGCTTCGTGCGGGAATGCTGTATCAGATTGCAGGAGAGGGCTATGGCCGACTTTGAGTCACAATACATAGGTACTTTATCAAAGTGGAAGCCATAATTTGTGAGTTGTGTTCTCATCCAAAGAACTTAAGCACAACATGCAGATAGAAATTGTGCACCACCAGAAGTACTTTTTCGTGTATCAAGACACCCTGCATGATCAAAATCTGAATAGGCCGTTAGAAAGAAACCGGTTTCCTTCAGAGTATCAAATAAAGGATACCAGATGCCAGAGTATCAAAATAATAAAGCTAGGTTTTTATTTGAACGGCGATTTTATGTAAGTAAACAAGAAGCTGAAAAAGATTATAACAATAGTATATAAACAAGCTGGCATAGTTGATCATACACAAATTAATGTATCTTATCATTCCAAGCACGATTATTAAAAGCATTATTGAGCTAAAAAAAGTAGAAGTTGTAAGTTGTACCTTGTAAGGATCCATGATCTTGATGAGAGCAAATTAAAGAAAAGATAGAAGAGAGAAGAAGCTAATGAGCTTGTACGGCTTTTCAGTGCTAATGCTTGTGGCTTATTTATAATGAAAATATCTTATCTTACGATAGCATAAGAAAAAATATAAAATAATTTGTATGTAGAAAATTAGGGATGTGCATTATTGTGCATGATTAAAGGTGGTGAATTATATTGTGTAACAGGTATAAATTTGTTAAGATTGTGGTCAAACGGATAAGGATTGTTTTGTTTTCTTTGCAAATGTCTTTAGATGTCTATCCACATTTTGTATAATCCATATATATCTATAACAGTCATGGATCCAGGAAATTAGGTCGAGGGAGATGAATTTTTTTTAACGATAAAATATTGCATAAGAAAACTTCGACAAAATTTGTAGAACCTTCGAAAGATTACATAAGAAAAATTCGACAAAATTTGTAGGACCTTCAAAATATTACATAAGAAAACTTCGACAAAACGTTTAGGATCTTCGAATGCACAAAAAAACCATGCATGCTAACAACAAGCATGCTACCAACAAGTACGCTAACAACAACTAAAAAGGCTTTTTATACAAGCTAGTTAACAAATACTGTAAACTTTTAAGTTTTACACAATTATTCACAAATAGTTTTCGGCTACAATGGACCCTATCTAATTCTAAGTAGACTGAAATTTAAAATCCTACGATTACGTTAGTACGTTTAGTGAAAATAAATGAATAATAAATTACTAATTTTCGGTCCATTTTAACATGATATTACTTATCAACCTTAAGTAGTAATTTGCTTATTGAAAGTAAGTTGTTTTAAGAAATCAATAACAAACTTAAACGATTAAAACCACAATACCAAATAATTTTCAACGTATAGACATTTTATTAAAACTCAGTAAAGAATCTATAACCCACTTTGCTTGCGGAATAGCAAAGTGGTTGAGTGCCAATATTGGGTGATCTCCTCTACTTAATCTACAAACCAAGGTTATGAGTTTAAGTCTCAACCAATACGTTCATAAGCTTTTCGCCTTATGGTTTGGTTGATGTTAGGAGAGAATTGCTCTTGGAAGAGTTCTATCTTTTGAATACAAGAGGCAGCAGATTCTCTCCCAGATGCATCCCTTTTATAGGCAATGCATATTAGGGTGTACAAATCACATGTTACCATGCCAGTGGGTGGTTGAATGCCCATGCTGGATACACAGTACAAAGTGTTAATCCCTTGTAATTCGATATTACTTATTATCTTAAGTAATAACTATTACTTCGACTCAAGTGTGTTGTTTTAACATTAGATAAGAACTATGAAAGATTAAAACAACAATACCAATATACTTTTCAACGTATAGACTTTTATTAGAATCAAATAAAGAATCTATAACCCACTTTGTTTGCAGAATAACAAAGTGGTTGAATGACAATGGGGTTTGATCTCCTCTACTTAAACGTTTAACCAAAGTTAAAGTCTAAGCTCCAATCTAAACATTCATATGCATCTTTGGCTATATGGTTTAGTTGGTATCGAGAGAGAAAGGTTTTCTAGAGTTTAAGCTCTTGTATTGGTAACCTTTCTCTCACAATGTACACTCCTTTATATAGGCAGTGTAAATTAGGGTTTGCATTTTGCATGTACCAATGCATGAGTTTATCTAGTGGGTGGTTGATGCCCATGCTGGATAAACAGTAGAAAGTACATAATAAACTATTCTAGAAAAGATAAAAGTTGTACTTATATCTAAGTATACAAGCAACCTACTTTGATTTAATGTAATCTTTTCCTGCCTAATGCAAACCATCAGAATACTGAAGAGTCTTCAGTATCCTAGAGGGGATCGACATCATTTAGTTTGGTATTGTCAAGCCAAACTGAACTAAAAGACCTTCTTCAGTCATTGTTCTTCAGCAACTAGACCGCCTAGTATTTGAAGCGAAGACTCCTTTGTCTTCTAAGTTCACTGGAAGGGGAGTGCTGAACTTTCTTCAGCTTTAAAGTCTTTAGTAGGAACTTTGTTCCTCTGGTCATCCATCAGCAGACTGGCCTTACTGCTGAGCATGAAACACCTAGGGGGATTTTATATTCAAATGCTAGAGTTGCTTCAGGGTCAGTAAATACTGACCCAACAATCTCCCCCTATTTGGATATACAAATGGCCTAAGTCTAATGTCAGTAGTAAGTGAGCATAACAACTTCTTCTTACTTGCACTGAACAATTAATAACTTATAAAATTCAGATAATCATTTATTCAACAAAATTACAAATTACAACAAAATTAATAAAAATGATTATTCAGTTTTACTTTGGCCTAAGTTCTTCAATGACAGGGGCCTGAACTGATGGATCAGAGTTTCTGACGTCCAGTATTGATAGTAAGCACATGTTGAAAGTTTTTGCAGCTTCAGTGAGTCTTGGACCACCATGGAGAGCAAAGAAGATCTTCTGAATGTTTCCAAGAAATTCATTGTTTAGATCATCAAGATCACTAATACCCACAAATTCTTGTCTTTCACGATGGTTGAACATAATCATTCCTAATTCTAGTTCTTCTAACACATGTCCAGGGAGATGATTTTCAAACTGAACAAGATCTTTGTATTTCTTGGTGGTGACAAAGATGTCACCCACACCAGGTTGAACCAGAATGGCTCTCTTGTTCAGTTCCAGAATTGGATCTTGATCCTCCAGTGAGATTTGGTTGCTGATGTTCTGATGCTGACCAAGCCTTTCATGATTTCTCACAAAGTTTTCAATTCTTGTGCGAACTTCTACCCATCTCCTGGATGTTTTCTTTTCAATGATTTTGCTTATCTCTAGCCATTCAGTACAGGAGAGATCCTTCCCTTGGAATTCATCTATGATCTCATCAGCCCCATCATCCCTATAGAACTTTAGATTGATATCTCCCTTGTAAGTCACCATGTCAACATTTGTGATTTCAGAGAGACATCTTCTGTTCAACCTTGCTATACAGAATTTTTCGCATAACATCTTTTCTTGAAGAGGCCTTCAACTTCAGATTTTCCAATTCTTTCATATAAGTTCATCTTCAGATCTCTGAGCTTTTCTTCATTTTGAAGCTTGTGGATTTTATCAAGTTCTTCTTGAGTGACCAGCCCATACTTGATAATTCTTTCATCTAAAGTGAATTCACCTTTTCTTTTGGGTTTGATGGGAGGTGACCCATTTTCAGATGATTCAGTGCTGGTGGTAAGGCCATCAATATGAGTTCCCTTTGCCGAAGACTCCCCCTTAGTCTTAGCTGGACTGTCTTCACTGAACGGAGATACATGAACAAAAGGTTGTTTTTGGGCCTTCTTCTGTGCATGTTTCTTGAAGAGTTGCTGAATAGTTACTTTCTCCCCCTCAGCAGAAGATTGCCCTGCAACTTCTGATGAACCCCTAACAGGTAAGCATGCACATAGAGAGTCTAAGGTAGATGATACCTTGGCCAACATTGCTTGAAAATTAGCAAGAGAATTTAGTTTCTGCCGAACTTCATCAGATAAGTTCAGTTTTTGTTGTTCCAGCAAGCCCACCCTATCCTTGACCTTGGATACTAAATCACATAGCTCATTAAGCTGAGTAGTAATTGGCTTGAATTCAACAGGGAGCTCAAAGGATGCAGTATTAATAGAATCCATGAGAGAGATGATCTCTTGCTTGATAGAAGTGATAGTGGCCACATCCTTCACCAATGGCTTTAGTGCAGTGAGAACTGCATCTCTGATCTGTTCAGTAGTGGGAGGAACTGGCCTTGCTTTAAGAGTAACAAGTTCAGCATCAGCAAGAGCCTTTTCTTCCTTAAGCTTGGTCACCTGTGATTGTAGAACCAACACATGATTTGTTAGTTCATTTACCTTAACGGTTCTGGGGGATGTAGGCTTGGGAGTTTGATCAGCAAGGTCATCTTTAGATTCACTATCATCCAGATTGACTGGAGCTCTTTCACTTAGTCCCAACTCCTTTTCCAAGTCATCAGCAGACATGCTGAAAATAAATGTAGGCAAGTGTCCCCCCTTGGCGTTAGTGAAGAGAGATACTTCCTTCATTGTCTGCTGATTCCCATCTTCAGCGTGCTGGTCAGTTTCAAGTCCTTCACCACCAGGGTTGGTTTTACCTGATGGATCCTGAGAAAAAGTCCCTGATGAGTTAAGATTAAAGATAATGTTTTTGGTTCCTTCAGCAGAACCATGTTATGGGGGAACTACATCATTAGAAACAGATAGGCCAGGGTCAGTATCAGCTGTTGGATTTGCTGACACATCATTCCCTGATGCAGACTCAGAGTGACAAATGATAGAGACTGGTAATGAAATTTGAGATGCATTCAGATTTAAATTTCTTACCGATGCTGACTCCACTCTATCAGCTGAGGGTGCGCTCTATCTTCACCCTTCTCTACTAAAGAAGTTGAGAGATGGGTTGCCTTCAGGGCCTCTTGATGCATGCCACCTTCAGCAGAGACTGATGGTGGCGGCTGGCTTGGGTTCTGGTCCTTGGCTGAGGACTTTTGTTTCTTCAAAGCTTGGCCTTTGGGATCATCAGAATGCTTCTTTGATGAAGATTCTGTGGGGTGCCTCCTTTTCTTAGACCCACGTCTACACTTAAGAGTATTCACAGATGTGCTCTTTTGACGTGGTCCAAAAGAAGCTCCAGAGTTTGTTCCTGTTAGATCCCCTTCTCTAGTTGGAGGAGTGTCTTGTAGAGCTTTAAACACTACTGGAGCATCTGCTGAGCAAATGTCTAGCATGGGCTGTGTGAAAGGAGGTTCAGTGGTGCTGACTGGAATGTTCCAGCTATTGGTATCAAAGATTTGAAAAAATAGTTGAACTCCTTGGTTCTTTGAGTACTCTTCACCAAATTGGTCAGCAAAAATGAGGGACAGAAATCTGGTGTAGACCACATTCTTTTCCCTAGTTTTCTTCTCCATTTTTCCATGGAGATCTTCAAAGATTAATTTTCCAAAATAAGCTTTTATGCCCTTTGCCAGACAATACAAAATCAGGGCATCCTTTTGGTTGATTTGATCAAGCCCACCAGTTTTCCCACCCAGATACTCAATTAAGATTTACATCAAAAGTTCCCACTTAGGTGGTAAACAGCTTCTCTTCAACCCCCATTTATCACCAATCTCTTCAGTGTATCCAATTTCTCTAAAAAACGTTTTGACAACAGAGAGATCATTGGGAACAGCCTCATATTTTCTAGAATCCTCTAAAGAGTTTAACCCTAAAACCCTTCTAAACATCTTTAAATTTATTTTCCCATGAATAACCAAGGTTGTAGACACAAACTCAATAGATTTCTTGTTCGTTGACCCTTGTGCTGTGAACCAAAATTCTTTTAACACATTTTCAAACATAACCCCTGGATCCTTAAACAAGGCATCACAAATCACACATTTGGATAAAAAGTTTAGTACTTGTTTTCCTAGTTCAGATGTTAGGGTTTCTGGTTTGATCAAGGTGATGTTGTTGGGTTTAAAGAAGATGTCCTTGATGGGATAGTTTACATGGATGGAAGGATTAAGGGTGATCTCAGTCTCTTGTGGTTGTGAAGAAGATTCAGCAGCCATTGATGTTTGTTGTGTGTGCTTTCCTTGGAAAGAGAAAGAGAGAGTTGTGTATGTGTTTTTTAAAAGTTTTTGCAAATGATATGAATCATCAATCTTTAAAAGATATATGTAAACATTTTTTAAACTGAGTTGTCAAATTTTATAAAACATTTGAAAAGAGAATGAAACTTTTAGGGTTTCTTTTGAACAAATGGCACAAACTCTCTCATTAATGTTCTGAAAAAGGTGATGATTTTCTGTTGCTTTGAACAGTGAAACGCCTCATTGTGTCAGAAAGTTGTTGACTGTGATATGGACGCTTGATGTTTCCTAAATAAACAATTGACACCTTTTGAAAGAATGTTTTGTATTTATTCTCAAGAAATTTAATGCCATTTACTCCATTGATTCATATTATTGATTTGTATTAAAAGCTTTTGCTCAGATATGCTGAAGCTGATGGCAGTACTTGTGAGCTTCAGTCGATCAGATGAGGAGACAAAACCCCATATACATGTTCACATAAGTGAACAAGACATATGACATTGCACGCTTCTCTACTCAGGCCTAGCTACTCAGATGTATTAAAAAATTTTGTTCAACATTGCTGAAGGAATCTTTTGATGACTGGTGATTTATTTGTTCAGCTTCAGTGAATCAGATAAGACGACAAAACATCATATACACAATCACATAAAGTGAAATAAACACATGACATTGCACACTCCTTTACTCAGACAATGCTACTTAACATTAAGCAAAATCTTTTAAGAAATGCTGAACCTTCAGGCTTCTTCAGTGAATGCTGAAGGTTCAGGTTTTGTATCATCAATGTTCAGCATACCAAGCTCCATTATCAATCTTTTGAAACTTGGTTCATCCAATGGTTTGGTGAAGATATCAGCCAATTGGTATTGAGTGGGGATGAAATGTAATTCAATGTCCCCTTTCACAATGTGATATCTGATAAAATGATATCTGGTATCAATGTGTTTTGTTCTTGAGTGGAGGACTGGATTATTGGATATTGCAATAGCACTAGTGTTATCACAAAAGATTGGTACCTTTTCATATTCTATGTCATAATCAGCAGTTGGCTTTTCATCCAAAGAACATTGGCACAACATCCAGCAGCTGCCACATATTCAGCTTTTGCTGAAGACATGGCAACTGTTTGTTTCTTTTTATCACTCCAACACACAAGTTTGCCACCTAGCAATTGGCAGGCACCAGAAGTGCTTTTTCTGTCCAAATTTCATCCAACATAGTTAGAATATGAATACCCCTTTAGATCAAATCCTAAGGATTTGGGGTATCAAATACCTAGACTTGGTGTACCTTTTAGGTATCTGAAATTTCTCTTTACAGTAGTAAGGTGTGATTCCTTTGGATCTGCTTGGTATCTTGCACAAAGGTATGTAGAGAATTGAATGTCAGGTCTGCTTGCAGTTAAGTACATGAGTGACCCAATTATACCTCTATAATGAGTCTCATTGACTGATTGTCCGTGAGATCAGGTCCTAAGTTGTTAGGGGGTACCATTGGAGCCTTCACTGAAGCACAATTGATATCATACTTCTTTAGCAGATCCTTGACATATTTTTCTTGATTGATGGAGATGCCTTGGTCAGATTGTTTAATCTGAAGACCAAGGAAGTATGTGAGTTCTCCCATCATACTCATCTCAAACTTGCTGGTCATAAGCTTGGCAAATTGTTTGCAAAGTTTCAAGCTTGTAGAACCAAAGATTATGTCATCCACAGAAATTTGTACCAGAATGGTGTTAGTTTTAGATTTATAGATAAACAAGGTGCTATCTATTTTTCCTTTGACAAATTTATGTTCAATGAGAAATGTTGAGAGAGTTTCATACCATGCTCTTGGAGCTTGCTTCAGTCCATACAAAGCTTTTTAAAGCTTGTAGACATGATTTGGGTATTTACTACTCTCAAAGCCAAGAGGCTGAGTAACATAAACTTCTTCTTTTAGGTCACCATTTAGGAATGCACTTTTGACATCCATTTGGTAGATGATGAAGTTCATGTAGGTGGCATATGCAAGGAAGATTCGTATGGCTTCCATACGTGCAACTGGAGCAAATGTTTGATCAAAATCAACACCAGGTTCTTGATTGAATCCTTGGGCCACCAGCCTAGCTTTATTTTTGGTCACTGTGTTGGTTTCATCTCTTTTGAGCTTGTAAACCCATTTTGTGTCAGTGGTTGATTTACCATATAGAATAGGAACCAATTTCCAGACTTTATTTCTTTCAAATTGATTGAGTTCCTCTTGCATGGAATCCACCCATCCAGGATGTGTGAGTGCTTTAAAAACCTTTGTAGGTTTAATTTCTGAGAGAAAATTTGCATAAAGGCATTCTCCAAATGAAGCAGCACTCAGTTTCTTTGCCATATATCTAGTGAATCTACCTTCACCAAGATTACCTATTATGTTCACCAGCTGTATGTGACTATTTTGAGTCCAAGATTTTTGTGGAGCTGGAGAATAGGTACTGGTATCATGATTAGAGCTAGAGCTTGGAAGTCCATGACATGGAGTTGGACTTGGAATGTCTTTAGTGTCTACTGAAGGATATTCAGTGGACAAGGGTTCAATCATTGGAGGGCTTCCTTCTTGTTCAGAAGCAGCAAATCCAAGACCTAATTCCCTAGAGATGATAGGAGAGCTTTGAGCAAGGGGTTCAGATTGTTCTTCAGCAGCTGCATATGATTGATCATTTTGATCATGTGTGTCAGCATGTTGATTGTTTTGAGACTGGCCATTTTGGTCATTTGTGTTTCCTTGCTGATCATTTTGATTATTTTGAGATTGATCATTATTTGATTGACAGCCATCAGTATGTGATATTGAAGGATTTCCTTTTGTAGGACTTGTCATATCTTCAAATGGATCAATATGAGGGATTGAGTTGCTAGTTTGATATTTTTGAGAAGGCTCATAGTGATTAAATTCATCAGATGGATAATTTTGAAAATCATGTATATGAAGTTCATCATCTGATGGATTTGTAAAATTGAGAGCTTCAGAACTTTCATTGAATGTGATGTGCTAGATTTATTTAATACATTGTCTTCTTGTGTTGAAGACTCTGTATGCTTCAGATACTAGGGAGTATCCAAGAAAGTAACCAACATCATATTTTTCATCAAACTTTCCAAGGTGATACTTGTGATTGTGAATGAATACTGGACACCCAAACACATGTAAGAATGTAATGTTTGGAGTTCTCCCCCTGAAGACTTTATAGGGAGTCTTCATGTGTCTCTTCACAATGATGGATCTATTTTGAGTGTAGCAAGCAGTGGCTACAACATCAGTCCAAAAATGCTTAGAGAGAGCAGATCCAGCAAGCATTGTCCTTGCTGCTTCAATCAAAGTTCTGTTCCTTCTTTCAGCCACACCATTTTGTTCAGGTGTGTAAGGAGATGAGAAATTTTGGGAAATTCCTTTGTCATCACAGAATTTGATTAGAGAGTGATTTCTGAATTCAGTGCCATTGTCAGTTCTGAGTTGTTTGACATGAGTGTCATTTTGATTTTCAACTCTTTTGATGAAAGACATAATGGCATCTGGTGCATGGCTTTTCTTTGTCAGAAAATATACCCAGGTATACCTTGAGTACTCATCAACAATGACAAATGTATATTTTTCATGACAAATGGTCCTAGGTGATACTGGGCCAAACAAGTCCATGTGAAGCAAATGAAGACTTTCTTTGATTGAGAATGTTTGCTTTGTTTTGAAACTGGCCCTATGGTGCTTCCCTTTTTCACACGCTGAGCATGGTTTGTCCTTTGAGTAGACAAGTGAAGGAAGACCAATAACAAGATTTTGTTTTGCCATCAGAGTTATTGTTTTGAAATTGAGATGTGAAAGCCTTTTATGCCAAAGCCAATTGGTAATATTGGAGGCTTTAGCAAAGAAGCATGTCTCTTGAGTAGAGTTCATGTTCATGATATAAATATCTTTGACTCTTGGAGCAATCATCACAATTTCATGATTGGAGTTGAAGATTGTACCTTTTTTGTCATCAAACAGCACAAGATACTTTGCATAACAAAGTTGACCTATACTGATGAGGCTGTTCTTCAATCCATTTACATATGCTACCCTTGAGAAAACTATACCATTGCATTTTATTGAACCAAATACTTCAGTAGTAGCTGATGAGTTATCACCAGAAACAACTTTAGGACCTTGTTCCTCCTTATACTTGTGCAGATAACTTTTGGTGCCAGTCATATGCCTTGAGCAGCCACTATCTAGGTACCAAACAGGCTTCCTGAGATCACACTGCACAAGTTAAGGAAATGGTCAGTTTTGTTTTGAAACCCACCTTTGTTGGGTGGGGGTTTTAGATCTAGAAGGTGTTCTAGATCTTAAGGGTCCTCTTGTAGAGGGTATGTGTGATTACTCAGAAGAAGAGGAGGTCTGAAGAGCTTTTGATTTCTTAGCCTGGAGAGCTTCACCTCAACCACTCTATGTGGTTGTGATCAGACGTAGTGTGGACATCGCTTCCAAAAGTCTCACAACATTTGGTAATAGAGTTTGGGTTTCTTGGTTTAATACCTCTTCTGAGTGAGATGATTCGATTATGTCCATGAGTGTCATGGTCATAACTTCTACAAATATTACAAATAGTGGCAGTCATCTGAGTGATGATTGCCCATACCACAATGAATGCATGGTGGGAGAGGTATATTTCGCCTGGAATGAGATGCTTCAGATTTGTGAGCATCAACACTTGTTTTGGTCAGCATATACTGAGTGTGTTCACAAGTGCGATGATCAGTCCTTTCACATTTTGTACAATAAATCACTCTTAGGCAAGTTTCTGTGAGATGGTTATTTAGACCACACAAATCACAAGCCCTTTTAAATTGTGTCTTGTACTTGAGATGAGGAGAATCTGAAGGTTCATCTATGAATCGTGCTGGTGTTTGCTGCTGCCTGAGTTGCAATTTAAGATCATTGATCTCTTGCATAACAAGAGACATTCTCTCATCTTCCTCAGATCTAGCATTCTTCAGTTTATTTGTTGAAACTGAAGAGGTAGTTCTCATATGTGAACCTTCAGCAGAGGCTGAAGAGTTCTTTGAAGTGTCAGTTTTGACATGTTTGGAAGAACTACCTTTGTGTGTGGTGTGAGACTTGATGATAGACTGGATAGTTTTGGGTCCAGTAGAGGGTTCAGCACCAACCAGCTTCTCCAAAGGAGGAAGTGGGGGTACTTACTTCATTCTCTATATCATCATCTGAGTCATCCTCAGTAACTGAGGATTCAACTGGTGCTAAAGTGTCAACACATGCTTGTAACTCAGGAAGAAGGATTTGTCCAGTGTCATGATTGGGTAAGTTCTCTTCACCTGACCTTTCAATGTCACAGATCGAGCTACCATCCTCATTTGAGGCTTTGACAAAGACAATTGATTTGGTGCTGGAGGACCCTTCAGCACGAAGCATTTTCTTCTTTTGAGCAGGTATTTGTTCACTTGTGCATTGATTTACCCTATCAGAGTTTCTAAGCCAAGATTTAACAATATCTTTTGCTTCTTTGAGTTCCTCTCTAAGGGAGTTATTTTCATCCAAAATTTCTTTGTTCAGTTGTTGAAAATTAAGAATATTTTTAGCTCTATTTGCTTACTTTCAAAACTTCAAGTTTTAGAACAAGTTCGTGAAATTTTTCAAGCAAATTGTTTCTTTGCTCTTCAACAAATTTTAGATCAATGCACAAGTAATCAAAGACAAATTTAATGTCATCTTTATCTTCTAACTCAAGAAGAGTTTGTACCTTTTTGATTGTGACATTGACCCATTCACCATTTCTGGCACTTTCTCTGGTCACAACATTTGAGCTTGCCCCTTCATCATCAGCAAGTGCCATTAGCACTTTCACATTTACCAACTCATCATCATCTGAAGAAACATCTTCTTCATCCCATTCATATGCTTCAGCAACAAGCCCTTTGTTCTTGTCTTCCTTGGGGGTCTTGGATGAGGAGCTTTCAGTACTCATTAAGGCTAATCTTGCCTTGATTTCCCTGTATTTGGCCTCAAAGTCTTTTGAAGGCCTGAGTTCAACCCTGCTTTGCTGAAATGGAGTAGAAGTAATTTGTTTTGGTTGAAATGATGATTGACCAGTTGGTGTTGATTGAGCTGGTGAGGAATATGAAGGGAGAGATGTTTTTGAATAACAATCCCTAGCATAGTGACCAGTCTTCCCACATTTGTAGCATTCAGTGTCAACTGAAGCTTTTGTAGAGCTGGAGAACTTGCCTCCTGATGAGACTGCTTTTATACATAGTCTCATCGTCCAAAACGACCTTAAATTGCATAAAATATCATAAAATAGACCAAATATATGCTCGTGTTTGTTACTTGTGGTACGGATATTGAGGAATTGGCAAAAGATCACAAGAATCAATCAAAAACGAACACGGGAAACGAAGTCGCACAATGAACCGGGCCCAAGTTTGGTATTTTGCAAAAAGACCCTTGAAGAATTGAAGATTGGCAAATATGGCCCCTCATCTTTGAAGAACTTGTCACATTTGACCCTCCAAATATCAAATGTACAAGTATAATCCTTAATGTTTGAAGATTGTTCAAGATCAGTCCCTGGAATTTGAAGATAATACAAGTTAAGCCCTTGGAAAAAGTTTTAAAATCTTTTGTGCCACTTTTGACAAGTTGTCAAAAGTTGACAAGGCACAAATGGACGCTGATGGCATTTAATTACAACTTGAAAGAATGTTGAAACCTTGGGGACCAAATCTGCCAATCCACCATACTCCCACAACCAACCAGGGTGTGACACCTCAGCCCTACCCACCTTATTTACCCAACAACCCACACACCCGACCCTACCCAATACCCTATACCCGGTTTAATTTATTAAACCTGGTCAATGAAGTCAAAACACCCCACTAACCAGTTTTTTTCCCACCATAACAGATTTTCAAATCTGTTTTACCCCAAAAACGAATCAAAACCCACCCCTAATCTCACTTGAACCCTAATCCTACCCAGATTAATTAACACCCAAATCAAGGGGTTTTTAGCTAAAACCTTCCAGAACACTAATCAACGTCCCTCTCATCCTTTCCCACAACACCCAACAGTGTCACATGGCTTGTGGGACCCTCCCCAAGCCTCCCCTGCTCCATCACTTTCGCACCAAAACCCACACCCGACAATTTAAACGCACCAGATCATTCTCCTTGGTCCCCAAGATTGTTTAAACGTCCAAGATTGAAGATTCCAAGCTGGCATCCAGTACATGATCACATGGGCGATTTTTGACCCATTTTTCAGTCAAATCTTCAAGGGCAGCATTGGAATTTTAGTTTCTAGGGTTTAGTGACCTAGAATGTTCTCTTAGTTAGTATTTAAAGGGCATTCGCATGTGAATGCACCTTTGTTCCAGTTTTTGCATAAACACTTGTAATCTATTTTTATATAAATTAAAAGTTTGGTATTTGTGGTATACAATTGTAATTCCTTTTTAATATTGATAAAAATTGGTGTATGTTGTATGCAAAAATCTGAGTTCCAATTTCAACAAGTTTGAGTTTGATTTTTAAATGTTTTCAAAAAGGTTTTTAAAAATTTTGTTCAACTCTTAATCTAACATCTTGGAAGTGAAAGTGGAAAAGGTGGGAGATTTGTGAGTTTGAATTATTTTTGAAACGTGTTTGAGAGTTTGTGGAAAGATTTGTGAAAGTTTTTTAAGAAAGGAAAAGTTAAAACAGAATATATCATATGCTTGTTCTTGTTTTGTTTTTTTTGAATTTTCAGGTTTGCATTGTTGTTGATAGTTGTTTCAGCACCAACCCGAGTTGGTAGGGAGGTGGATTTACATCCATTAGGTCCTTGGATGTGAGGGCCTAAGGTAAAAATTCTCTTTTCCTTTTCTAAAGTTTCAGATAAATCAGTTTTATGTGATCTTGTTGGAAAAGTGTTGATTGTGTTTGTAAGTTGTTTGGATTTGAGTTAAATGGTGTTTCATACATGTTAGATGCCAATTTGCTCAGTTTGTAGGAGTTTTAAAAGGATTTGAATTGAAAAAACGTTTTCAAGTATTATAAAGGGGTGTTTGGATATCTGATTTAGCAGGGCAAAAATTTGTTGTTTATGATTGAAAACGTGTTAGAGAGCTCAAATAGGATGGTGTTAGGTTTATTGTTAATCTTAGTATAGTTTGGTGTCAGTTTTGTAGCAAGTTGATTGGTTAAAAGTGGAATAGTATAGATAAAAGTTGCATCATCAATTTTTCTGCTTATTTGCTCAAAAATTGGCTCTAAGGTTTTGAAATCTGTTAAGATATAGGTTGCTATAGGACTTGAGTTTGATTATGTGTTAGTTAGTGCTTGTGTATGCAAAGTTTTGGACCTTGATAGTCACTTGAGTGCAAGCTGTTAGCATAAAAGTCCACAGACCCCATAAGGGACATCAGAAACTGACATTTGCTTGTATATGCATGTTTGAGATTTGATTGTGTGCAAGGTGTTGTATCTTTGAGCTATCTTGACTCCCTTCACTCAGAAAGAGTGAAGGGGTGCCCTTTGTTCCCATAAAACTCCACACAATCAAAAGCCAAGTCCTCTTGGCATCAAAATTTGCACAAAGTGAAAGCAAAACATGTGTTCTTGAAATTTTGGGTACTGGCCACGTCTTGATCATCATTTGTGTTTAACCTTGATCAAAAAGTGAAAGTGGTTTGGATTACAAGTCATACAAGTTGTCAGTTTGGTTTGGAAAAAGAAAAAAATAAAAAGAAAAATTTGGTAAAAAGGTTGCCCGCAGCAGGACTCGAACCCCAGACCTCTCGCTGGAGGAGTAGGGGAACTACCACTGATCTAGACACCTTTTTACGTTTAGCTTCCATTTCATTACTCTTTTAACCTCTTTATGGTTTGTTAGCTTATAAATAAGCCGTAGCTTATTCTCTCATTTTCAGCTTATTTAATAAGCTTTTTGGGCTTAGCTCATTTTTCCTAGGATATTTATAAGTGTTAGGATTTTTCTGGCTAAAAGTTTTATTTTTCCAATTATTTAATTAATTTTTAGGATTATTTCTAGTTTTATTTTTAGAAAGTCAATAAAAAATATTAAACAGTAGTTTTAAATTTAGAAAAAATAGTTTTTAGGTTTTAATTTGTATTTTTGAGGTTTACATATAAAAAAGTTTTCAAAAACTTTAATTTTTAATTTTATTTAATTTTAGGTTTTTTATCAAACTTTAAAAATTAATATAAAATTAACTAAAAGGTTTCAGAAACTTTAATTTACATTTTCTTTCTAGTTAGATTATTTAGGATTTTTGAGAATTTTTTAGAATTTATTTGAGAACTTTTTATTTTTAGGAATATTTTAATATTATTTTAATCAATAAAATTCAAAGTTTTATTTTTATTTCTTTTTCATTTTTCCTAGGTTCTTTATCATTAATTAGGACTTTTTCCATTTGTAGAATAATTTTTAGGCTTTTCAATTAATTTTTAGAATTAATTTAAGATTTAATTCATTTTAATAGTTTTTAGGAGTTTAAAAATAGTTTAATTTGGTTTTAAAATTTTTAAAAATAGTTTTTAGTTTAATTAGGTCATTTTTGAGGTTTACAAACTATAAAATCTTGTTTAGGGCTTTTTAATATTTAAAAGTGATTTTTAGGGCTTTAATTAGCATTAAAAAGTCATTATTAAATTAATTAAAAGGTTTTGGCAAGTTTGGATTTTTTGTAAACTCTTAGAATATTATTTGAGATTTTTTAGTAATTTTTAGGAACTTTTAGATTAAAATTTTAAATTTTGCACTTTTTACGATCTTCGTCGTAACTTTCTAGTAGTGTTTTTGCCTTATTTTTCTATTTTTTCGTCTTCGTCATTTTCTCTTCTTTTCTTCTAGTTAATAATCAAAAACATAATCAATCATTCATTACACAACACACGTGCCTCCTTGGGAAACGAACTTGGACTTCATTTGGGTCATTAGTGCTCGGTTTTCCTAAACCGACACTTAATACTTACCGCTTTTTACGCTCTTTTCCTAAAGAGTAGTAAATCACTACATCATTTTTGGCGCCGCTGCCGGGGAGGCGTGTTGTGTTTTGATTGAACATTGTTGTTTTTCTATACTAGCCATATAGTATTTGTATTAATAGCACTCTATTAATACGTATTATCGTTTTTCGGTTTTTGTGTGAATACTATTACTATATTGTATACGTAGAACAATAAATACACAAGTACTCCAAATACGTGAGCAATCACAACCTTGATTCGGGATTTCATCACTCGATCATTGTATTCGAATCTCAAACCAAAGAAAAAGGCAAAAATAGATAAATACTTTCGTGAAGCTTAATCTTGATAATACAAACTATAAGGTGGGTATAAGGCGGTTGTATTTCACGACCTAAAGGAAAAAGGCTCTTAAGTGCTTCGCGCCGCCTCGTTTCCTCCGCTTGCTTGTGCGTATTTGATTTTGAGAGTGAATCGAGGGTTTTGCCGCCCAAAGTATTATTACATATCATATATATTTTCTTGGTTTTATTTGATTAAACCCTCTTGAACGATTTGGTGTTCCACCATCGTTCTAAAGTCATCGAAGGCGTTCACTCCACGTGATCGTTTTCATTCCTTGAGGCCTTTTTAATCAAGAGATTTGATTAGTGAGGAGATTTGTGGACTCATTGTCTACTTAATACATTCACCAATTTCCAAAAAAAAGTTAATACCATCAAAAACCACAAAAAAATTGAAAAAACACAAAATACCAAAAAGAATCTTCTTTGCTCGTCTCCACGTTGTACGTGACGTTTATGCTCACTCGTAATCAAGCAAAACGTGCACGTAGACGCAAGAACAAAACTCCTACTAAAACTCATTCTAGTGAGGAGTCTCCAAGTGAGGAACCTATTGTAGAACAAGAAGCTATCATGGCTAATCGTACTATGATGGAGTTGCTTCAAGCACCCACCGAGGGTTTTGGAGAGGCCATTGTGATTCCCGCCATCCTTGCGGAGAACTTTGAGATCAAGACGGGTTTAATGTCTATGCTTCAAGCAAACAAGTTTCGCGGTCACGAAAAAGACAACCCACATTATCACATTAGGCAATTTAATCGTCTCACCGCGACAAGCAAGTTTAAGGATGTACCACACGATGCCATTAAGATGATGTTGTTTCCTTACTCGTTAGATGGACCCGCCAAGATTTGGCTTGAGAAAGAACCGCCGAATTCGATTTTGACATGGGCCGATCTCGTGTCTAAATTTGTGAATCAATTTTTTCCACCATCTAAGACAACACATTTGAAAAACGAGATTTCACGTTTTACACAAAGACCAAATGAAAGTTTTTCAATGGCTTGGGAAAGGTTTAAAGAAATGTTACATGAATGTCCACACCATGATTTTTCCGAATTGCATCAAATTGACACTTTTTATAATGGGCTTAATGAACATGAACGAGATTATTTAAATGCCGCCACGGGTGGTAATTTTTTGTGCAAAACGACCAATGAGGCTTTGAAATTCATAGAAAATAGGTCTAAGGTCTATAGCCCTCGTAACACACCGAGTGTTGCCAATTTGGGCTCGTCATCATCTCGTTCCATTAATGCCTTGCAAGATGAAGCAAATGAGGAGAATCGGTTTTTCGATAGGTTTTCGACTCTTATGTCTCATTGGAAAGCTCAAGAAGCTTCAAACACCGCTTCGGTTAAAGCGGTTGCTAAGAGTTGTATTTCATGTGGTGGAGCTCATGATTTTTCCGAGTGCATTACCGCGGATGGTAACACTTCGAATGCTTATGTAGCCACGGGAACTTATAACCAAATCGGTCAAGGTTCACGTTCAAATCAAGCTCCACAAAATCAAAATGCTAATAACTATCGAAACAACAATCAAGGTGGAAATTACCAAGGAAATCAAAGGAATTATAACAAGGGTAATTACCAAAGTGGAAATGGGCAAATTTCAAACCAAAACCAAAACCGTGATTTTCAAACTCCTACTCAAGGTTTTCAAAATGCTCACACTAAAAATTTGCAAGGAGAATTTTTAGATTATGCTAAGGCTAATGATGCTAAGTTTGATAATATGCAACGTGAGATGATTAGCTTAAGATCCGAGTTGAAAAACGAGCTTAAAACCGAACTTGCTAATGAACTTAAAACTCATGCTAATAAAATGGAAGGAAATGTCACACGACTCCAACAAAATCAACAAAAAATGAAGCAAGGACAACATGAGATTAAGCAAGAATTGTTGAAAGCGGATGCTAGGCAATCTAAGTTTGAAGACCGTATGGCTAAGATGTTTGAAGCTATCATGTGTAAGACCTCTTCTTCGGGTGGTCTTCCTAGTGATACCATCGTGAACCCGAAAGGAGAGTTGAAGGTTATTGCCACTCGTAGTGGTAAAACTTTCAAAGAACCCATTTCTCGTCCAAGTACTTCTATGGAGAAGGAAAAAGAGAAAGAACCCGAGGTTGTGGTTGAAAAGGAGCACATTACAAGCCCACGAAGTACCGCTCAAACCACACCTACGGTTGAACCAATACCCATCATGGAACCCGAGATTCCAAGGCCGATGCCTATGCCTAATTTGCCCCAACCCACACCACCTTTACCCTACCCATCAAGACGAGACAAGGAAAAGGCACAAGAACGAAATAATTATCAATTTGAACTCTTTATGAAAATGTTTCGTGACTTGCATTTTAATATAAGTTTTGCCGACGCCTTAGTCATGATGCCTTGATTTGCCGCGAACTTCAAAAGTATGTTGAATAACAAAGAGAAATTGCAAAAATCGTCTAGTTGTTCTTCGGTTTTTCTAAGCCGCATACCTTAAAAGGTCGGTGATCCTGGAAAGTTTTTAATCCCATGTGCTATCCAAGACATGGAAGAATGCTACGCCTTGGCCGATCTTGGTGCTAGTATTAATTTGATGCCTCTCGAGATTTTTAAATCGCTCAATCTTCCAAATCTCACTCCTTCAAGAATGTCAATCGAAATGGCCGATCATTCTACGATTCTAGCTTGTGGAGTTGCCGAGGACGTCTTTGTGAAAGTTGGGAAATTCTATTATCCCGTGGACTTCATTGTTGTTGATATTCCCATCGATCCTAAAGTTTCGTTAATTTTAGGTCGATCTTTTTTGGATACCTCGAGGGCACTTATCGATGTGCATGCAAGAAAAATCACTCTTCGTTTCAATGAGGAAGAACTCGTCATTAATACAACCCAAAACTCCACGCTTTCTCATGTTTATTCTATCACATCTTTGTACAATGTCAATCCTATCAAAAACATTTGTCAAAAGATTTCTAATAGAGTTTTAGGAGTTGAGAAAAATGAAGTTCCGTCCCCTCCGCCGATGGAGGTTAAGAGTGTTAAGCCTATGATTCCAATCTCGAGTGATTCTTCGGATGATGAATACGTTGATCCCGATGGGGAGGTTTTCTTTGTTGACAAAAGATTTGAAAACTTACCACCACCTAAACCAAAACGTTTTCAAAATGTGAGAATTTTTAGTGTGACTAACATTGTTTTAGATACACCAAATATTTTTGACATAATCAAATCGGGTTTTCACAAGGAGAGTATTAAAGATGAAAAAGGAAAAGATTTTGAATTTAATTTAAAATATTTTTCTACAATTCTAACTCCGTCATCACCGCGTGTCTTGAGTACTACAAGCTCGTCTTCCCCTTTTGACGATGCTTTGTGTGGACTTAGTGTGGGGGAAGCCCCTTATGTTCCCTCCCCTTTCTCCACCGAGGACGAGATATTTGATCCTGGAATTGCTTATATAGGGAAATCTCGGTCTTCCACCGATGCAATAAATGGAAAATCTTTTCATTTGATTGGTGCGAGTCTACCTCGAGTAGCTCAATGTTTTGCCTTACCCATTGTCCCACCCTTCTATTTCTTCTCTCCTATTTTCTTCTATCCCATTGGGATTTGTGTTGGAGTTGTGTTGTCTCGTCTTTCATCCGAAAACGAGGACGCTATCTTTGACCCCGGTATACGTTTATCGGATTTTTAAAGTACTTCACGTGCTTTTGGGCCTTGTTTATCATGTAAGCCCCACCAAAAATTAACCATACCATGATTATCCCTAAATGATCACATTTATGGGGATTCGAGTCGAGCTTTTGACTCGGTTATAAAAAACAAGGTGCCTCGTGGGGGAGACCCATACTTATCCATGTACATATTATTGCTTTCTAATTAGTTAATGTGAGGGGATTTGTGCCCTTCCAACCTTTGTTCCGTGGTTGTTTGTGCATTGTGTCTTTTAGATCATCATCTTCACGATTGGAGCCTCTCGTGTTCGTTTCATGGGAGCACTCGATCGTTTACTTTGGAGGCCATTCCCAATATCCACATATGATATATCCTTTTATGTTCTAACCTTAGGTTTTTTAGCACACTTCATAAACGGCTATTACTTATTGGTTACACCCTTTCCATGCTAGATTAGACATTCGACTACGTCTCTAGTATGGGGGTGTTTGCACCCCTAGACTCGAAACATTGAGGACAATGTTTAACTTTAGTATGGGGGGTGAATAGATACTTGCCTTGCCAAACCTTCACGCTTTCCAAAGTTTATCGTTTTGTTGCAAAATAAGGCTAAAAATGGCCAAATTTTAAAATTTTTCTCATATTTCATAAGTGTTTGAAGACACAAATGTAGATTTTCCGATGGCGAGAATAAGAGTAATTTTTGACTCGACCGTGCGTGTTGAGCACTTAGCTTTGGTTCCTTAACTACACATTAGGCTAAGTCTCTTAAATGAGGACGAGAAATGATAGAGTTAATTATAAGTTACTATGCTAAACGTAGAATACTCGTATTCTTTCAAAAACTCATGTGTTCTCGTTGTTTGCTTATTCTCCCTTCGCTTGTAAATATTTTTTGCTTAATAAATATTGATTTAGCGGTTTAGTTAGGATTGTTGGGTTTCTAGTCTTTTCTAGTCTTTTCTAGTAGCTTCCGTGTAATTAAATTGGGAAGACATTAAGGTATCGCCAGCGTCACGGTTTTGAAGTATTGGCACCCTAATAATCGAAAGCATCACCCAATAATAAGATTTCAAGTGCTCACCTAAATCAAGCAAACAATTTGAAGCCCCACAAGGCCTAAAATCTATGCAAGATTGAAAGTGAATCAAGCCTTAATCTTCGAAGCTTTAAAGATCCAAAATTCGCTTTAGCGTGAGGATATACGTCTTTGGCTAATAAAACCACCGATGATGGCGGATAATAAAAGGCAAGGCAAGACCGAAGTCATAATAAAAGCTTCATGGCGAAGTTGAATAAAAGATGGAGGTAAACCAAAGATAATAAGGTCCTTCCGTTAGGGGGCGTATAAAAGTCTTGGTAATAAGTCTCATGTTCAAAACCGTTATAAAACCGTGTTTATCGATTCTTCTTGTCAACTTAATTTTTTAACATCGTTGTCTATTAGGAGGGGTTATTGATTTGATGGTCTTAGTTACACCGTTAGGACTCTATTTTTAGACCTAAATCTCTATTATCGCATAAGTCAATGATGTATCCTCGTGATCATTAAGACAAAATAAAATATAAGAGATACAACTTAGGAATAATGGGAGAATAAGTACGTGATTAGGGCATATGAGTAGTGTTAGCATTACTAACTTATAATGACAATGATCTCGTTGCATGCTTGGCATGGAATTAGGGTGAAAATCGAGGACGACGAAATTATTTCTAACGAAGCATTCACGTGTTCTTATTCTATGAACCTAAACGTCCCATTTTGCGATGAAAATCATACATTATGTCTAAAACGCAAGTAGTAGCAATAGTGTAATGTAGCTAGTTTATCATTTCAATAAAAGTGAATAAAATTAAATTTTGGAGATGCTTTGATACTTTATTCTAGCATTGCGTGAGGGCACGGCAATGGTTTAGTATGGGGGAGTGATGAGACTGCTTTTATACATAGTCTCATCGTCCAAAACGGCCTTAAATTGCATAAAATATCATAAAATAGACCAAATATATGCTCGTGTTTGTTACTTGTGGTACGGATATTGAGGAATTGGCAAAAGATCACAAGAATCAATCAAAAACGAACACGGGAAACGAAGTCGCACAATGAACCGGGCCCAAGTTTGGAATTTTGCAAAAAGACCCTTGAAGAATTGAAGATTGGCAAATATGGCCCCTCATCTTTGAAGAACTTGTCACATTTGACCCTCCAAATATCAAATGTACAAGTATAATCCTTAATGTTTGAAGATTGTTCAAGATCAGTCCCTGGAATTTGAAGATAATACAAGTTAAGCCCTTGGAAAAAGTTTTAAAATCTTTTGTGCCACTTTTGACAAGTTGTCAAAAGTTGACAAGGCACAAATGGACGCTGATGGCATTTAATTACAACTTGAAAGAATGTTGAAACCTTGGGGACCAAATCTGCCAATCCACCATACTCCCACAACCAACCAGGGTGTGACACCTCAGCCCTACCCACCTTATTTACCCAACAACCCACACACCCGACCCTACCCAATACCCTATACCCGGTTTAATTTATTAAACCTGGTCAATGAAGTCAAAACACCCCACTAACCAGTTTTTTTCCCACCATAACAGATTTTCAAATCTGTTTTACCCCAAAAACGAATCAAAACCCACCCCTAATCTCACTTGAACCCTAATCCTACCCAGATTAATTAACACCCAAATCAAGGGGTTTTTATCTAAAACCTTCCAGAACACTAATCAACGTCCCTCTCATCCTTTCCCACAACACCCAACAGTGTCACATGGCTTGTGGGACCCTCCCCTGCTCCATCACTTTCGCACCAAAACCCACACCCGACAATTTAAACGCACCAGATCATTCTCCTTGGTCCCCAAGATTGTTTAAACGTCCAAGATTGAAGATTCCAAGCTGGCATCCAGTACATGATCACATGGGCGATTTTTGACCCATTTTTCAGTCAAATCTTCAAGGGCAGCATTGGAATTTTAGTTGCTAGGGTTTAGTGACCTAGAATGTTCTCTTAGTTAGTATTTAAAGGGCATTCGCATGTGAATGCACCTTTGTTCCAGTTTTTGCATAAACACTTGTAATCTTTTTTTATATAAATTAAAAGTTTGGTATTTGTGGTATACAATTGTAATTGCTTTTTAATATTGATAAAAATTGGTGTATGTTGTATGCAAAAATCTGAGTTCCAATTTCAACAAGTTTAAGTTTGATTTTTAAATGTTTTCAAAAAGGTTTTTAAAAATTTTGTTCAACTCTTAATCTAACATCTTGGAAGTGAAAGTGGAAAAGGTGGGAGATTTGTGAGTTTGAATTATTTTTGAAACGTGTTTGAGAGTTTGTGGAAAGATTTGTGAAAGTTCTTTAAGAAAGGAAAAGTTAAAACAGAATATATCATATGCTTGTTCTTGTTTTGTTTTTTTTGAATTTTCAGGTTTGCATTGTTGTTGATAGTTGTTTCAGCACCAACCCGAGTTGGTAGGGAGGTGGATTTACATCCATTAGGTCCTTGGATGTGAGGGCCTAATGTAAAAATTCTCTTTTCCTTTTCTAAAGTTTCAGATAAATCAGTTTTATGTGATCTTGTTGGAAAAGTGTTGATTGTGTTTGTAAGTTGTTTGGATTTGAGTTAAATGGTGTTTCATACATGTTAGATGCCAATTTGCTCAGTTTGTAGGAGTTTTAAAAGGATTTGAATTGAAAAAACGTTTTCAAGTATTATAAAGGGGTGTTTGGATATTGAAATGTAGTATAATGTAGTTCGTTTTCTCAGTTCTTAACCAATAGAAAGTCCAACCAATATCAGATTTTTAATTGTTCTTGGTTGTTAAGCTTGCTTGGTAATCTATTTCTAATTCAACAAAAGCTTGCCAAAAGGAAAAATAATTCCTACGTATATGTAAAACAAATTGCAAATAACACGTTTTTATTCAAGTAAAAATTAAAAATGCAAAACTTGAAACTAGAAGGACTAAAATTGTAAATTCTATGAAAGATAAATGCTTGAAATGTAAATTCTAACAATTATAAGGACTAAAGGTGCAAAACAGTTAACTACAAGGACCAATTATGTAAAACTAGTAACAAGCTTGCCAAAATGTAACAAATCCAACAAGTTACTAACTGAATTCTAACAACTTTCAAAGTCCAGGGACCAAAATTATGCAAACCCTAATTTCTTGGAAGTTTAGCCAAGATTTCAAAACTGATAGAAAAGAAAGGACCAATTTGCAATTTTTGAAAGTATTTAAGCAAAAACGGGACAAGTGAATGAATAAGCTCGTTTGAGCTTATTACTTAACCAAATCAGATGAAACAACTTGCAAAAGATTTCAAATTCAATTTAAGCTACGTGTGTTCAATGAATTAAGCTAAAGATAAAAAATAAGCCAAAGAGTGCTTATTGATAAGCACAAAATAAGCTACAGCTTAAACCAAACAGTCACAACTTGATCTTTGTAATGAAACTGATTAAGCAACTTATTTCAAGAACAGGAAATCAAACCAGAACTATTTTCATCAAGAAATGAGCTAGAAATCTGAAATAAGCTCAAAAGAGCTTATGTTGACCAAGTTTGACCATATTTTGGAAAAAACTCAAATTCTCAAAAATCAATATTCAACACTTTGTAAACGTTTTTGTGAAAGAAAATCATGACTTTTATGAAGTGGTTTTGGAGATCTAAGAAAACAGTAACTATTTTATCTCAGAGAATGAGATTTGCTCAGACTTGGACCAAAAAGCTTATTCCCAGCTTAAAAGCTGATACTGTAGAAATTCCTCTTGGAATCTAAAACTTTATGATATAAGCTAGAACTAGAAACAAATTTGAGGAAATTTCTTCAAGGAATGAATGAGAAATGAGCAAATGAAAATGGCAAGTTTTTAAAACCAAAGCTGAATAAGAGCTAACCCAAACAATTTTAGTGCCATTTGCCTGTTTGACTTTATATTTGACTTGTAAATGACTTAAAACTACTTGTCAACACTTAAGGACTGTAAATGAACTCTAAATTTCCAATTCTCAATACTAGAAAACTAATTTTGATCTATTACCAAACACTCCTTTAACTGCTATGAACAAAATTTTACACAGACTTATTAAGTATTGACTTAAGCTGATTCAAATACTATAGCAGTCTTACTTCAATGGACAAAATGAAAGGAATTAGAACTAAATGCAGTCAATTATCTCAACAAGAACTACAATAATGGTGCAAGGCTAAAAATGACTGAAATGATGCAGAAAACTTAAACTAAATCTAAATCAAAACACAATCAAGCAGGATAAAGCTTCAAATACACAAAGATCAATCAAAAATCAACTACTAACAACTTTATCATGCAGCCATTAGATTTAAACTAGGAAAATGAAGCATGGCAGTTGACTGTTTAGAGGAACAAAAACAAGAACTATAGAACCTAATGTAGATATCCTTTGGGAAGAAGAGGAGCGCTGAGCTCTCTTGCCCTAGTGATAACCACCACCTATCACTAGTAATCAACAAGAATCAATCAACAATCAACTGGAATCCATCAAAATGCTTGAAATCTCCATAAGAACTAGGCAATGACTGAATTGTGATCAACAGCTAGCAATACTTCACAAATGTCAGTTATGATCAATGATTGATCATAACAAACATCAAACAGCAACAACACTATCCAACAGCAGCAAGAATCAAACTGGAATGAGAAGAACAGAATTTGGCGGGAAAAATGGAATTTGAATTTTATTGAAGGAAATCAGTTACAAAGTTTGTTACAAGCTATCAACTAACTAACTGACTCAAGAGTTTGTCAGACTCTTGAGTAGTTAGGGGAAAAGTGAGGGAAAAAGGAAAGGAAAATTTAACTAGGTGTTTTTTACAAAATTAGGCTACAACTGAAAATGAAGACTAAACTAGGTATTTATAGACATGAGAGGAGAGTTAGTTGGGGTTGGTGATGTGTCAGGGCCAATCCCAGCTTGCCACGTGGAGAATTCTGCATTTCTCATTTTGAAGGTATGAACAATGAATTGGGTGTTTTTGATTGGATGAATGTCTTGTTAATTGGATTGCACCGTTGAACTCGTCTTTCAAAATTGAGCAATATTGATGTTGAAGTCGTGTCATGAAATTGAGTGTAGAAGAAACACGATCCTGGTAAATTTTTCTTTTGAAGAAGAAGACACGTGTCGCTTCCTTATTTGTTGTGAGGGTGAGTTGTGGATCCAACTGTTTGGATTTGGGTAATAAATGTGGCGGCAGTAGTGGACATTTATTATGCTGAAATGGCAATCCGTGTGAGGTAGTATCTCTCTTCCCATTGGTTGACTGATTAATCACATGGATCAAGCCTTAATATCTTTCCAAACTTGGCAAAACAAGTCCTTGTACTTGGCAGATTCTTGTTTCAAGCTGAAATCTTCATTCTTTTGACATATTTGGTCCTTCAACTTTTATTCTTCAACAAAATCATCCCTTGACTGAGTTGACTTGATAGTTGACCAGGTTTGACTTGAATCTTGACTTTTACAATATTTCACTTTTAGTCCTTCAACTTTCATAACTTGTCAAGATAGGTCCTTGAACTTCAAAGTCTTGTCACTTGTGATCCTTCCTTGTCTTTTTCATCCATTTGAGCTTGATTTTTCCTTGTTTGCTTGAAAATGTATCTTTTTACCTACACAAGTGCACACAAACACAAACATACCACATAACACTGTTTTTGCCAAATAAATTGGTATTTTGCTTCATGTTTTAGGGTTATTTGTTGATAAAAGGATATGAGTTTAAGCTCATATCAAATTCCCCTACACTTGAACATTGCCATGTCCTCATGCAATATTATATTTCAAGGCTTAAAAATTTACATTTCCCTTATAATTAATCCACCTTGGCCATATGAGATGCATCTACACTACTCTAAACTAGATGATGCATGATTTTGACTTTTAATAATGCAATGAATCAAAATACAATTCTATCTATATCTTTTTGATTTTTCTTGAAATGGTTTTGATGGAAATAACTCATAAAGAATTCAATGACTTGGATTAGGGCTTGGGTACCATGGACATTTATCACCCTCAAGTTTCACTTTCCCCATACCAAGCTTATAAATGGGATCATTGCATTCACAAGTAAAAAGTGCATCAACTTATTCATGACAATTAAATGTGGAACCGGTTATTAATTGAGCAAATTGCTTGTGGGCAAATTTGTCATTATTCAAGTGTGAAATATAAGAAGTGTAAAATCCGAAAATAAGGAAGCACGGTTTTAATCCTAAGTAATCCTCTCATCCATTACTTGAAAAACCGCTCACAATTAATACAAGTCCGTTTTAAGAATAATAAGTCATTCGCCTTATGTGTAAAATCCTCATGTCATGCTTTCATAAGTAACTACACTCTCGCTAAGGAAAGAAAAATAAAACTCACGCAATAATTTACATCCGCATCTTTTTGAGATTTTGGATCTTCAACCCCGCAACCCGTCAAGGTAATATTGGATTGGAGCAATCTATTGAATCCCCGCAACCCGTCAAGGTAATATTGGAACTCAATAGTCACTATAATTAACACCACACTGCCCCTCTTGGGAGTCTTGTATTATTTTTTTTTCTTTTTCTTTTTCTTTCTTTTTTTTTTCTAGCCACTCATTTTTTTTATAAGCCGCTCTTATTTTTCTTTATTCCTCACAAAGAAATTTGAAAAGAAGAAAAGGAAAAACACCCGCTAAGTATGGAGCATGACATAAGTCTAGTACACATAAAACGTGCTAACTTAGAATCTTAAGACGTACTCATATCAACCATAAATGATTAGCCAAAAATGCATAAGAGATTACAAACCAATTAAAACCGTACTTGATTATTTATTAACAATTATATACATGCGAAGAAAATAGAGATAAAGAAGAGAAGGGTTTAGCCACAAGTAATTGGCATGAAGTCTATCTAGCCCTTTTACACTTGCTTCAACTCTATCATTTCCCATTCTCCACAAATTTAAAATTTCAAAGAATGAAATTGGTGGAAGCTTAGCCTAATAGACCAATGAAGGACTACATGGTTAAGGATACTAGCTAGAGAGTGCTAAAATAAGCAAACTCGGGTTGAGTCAAAATATCCATGGCGGGCCTAATATGTCAAAGAAGTCTAAATTTGTTAAAACTATGTTTTATTATATTTTTCTTTTTATATATTTTGATGAAAAGCAAAAGAAGAAATATATACAATGCAAATGTGAAATGCAAAATGAAAAATGATTGATGCAAAAATTATGAATGCATATTTTTGTTGGCCAAAGTAGATCAAAAATTTGAAAAATGTTGAAAATTCATTTTTATCATGTTATCATGCAAGACAATGACAAGTTCTAGGTAAGGTCACTTCGATAGAAGACCCCCCTACACTTAAGCTAAACATTGTCCTCAATGTTTAAGAGCATGGAAGTATAACAACTTCCCCTACACTTATGACAATGAATAGACTTTGCTTAACCCAAGTTAAGGAAAGGACAACTATTAGTGAAATCATGTTTAAGCACAAGATGTCAATGAAAAATCACTAAAGTAACGAAGTGAACCGGATACAAGGGCCTCCTCCATAAGCTCCAAAACATGAGATGAGTGAGCAACCCTACAAACAATCAAGAAGACAAAAGAAGGTCTCCCCTACACTTATCTCTAAATCTATGCCTTTATTTCTAACCTACAACACTCTAAACCTAGTTATACGATGCTTGAGTTAATGAGTCTCTAGCTCGACTCGCCCCTCAATGAATTAATTCATGGGGAAAATGGGGACCTCTTGGACCATTTCAACGGAAATGTCCTCCCCAAAGTAATGTTTAACACGGTGACCATTCACTTTAAAATTTGGACCATCGGGTTGGGACAACTCAAGAGTTCCATATGGAAACACTTGAGCAATAGTGAATGGACCGGACCATCTCGACTTAAGCTTGCCCGCAAAAAGCTTCAATCTTGAGTTAAAGAGGAGAACCGGCTCTCCAACTTTGAACTCACGATTCTTGATCTTAGCATCATGCAATTTCTTAGTCTTTTCCTTGTATAGCAAAGAATTCTCATAGGCATTGGCTCTCAACTCATCCATCTCATTGATTTGATCTTTCCTATGTGAACCGGCTTGGTTTAAATCAAAGTTAGCCCACTTGAGAGCCCAAAATGCCTTATGTTCTAACTCAAATGGGAGGTGGCACGCTTTTCCATAGACAAGCCTATAAGGCGTACAACCAATTGGTGTTTTAAAAGCCGTCCTAAACGCCCACAAAGCATCATCGAGCTTATCCGACCAAGAAGCTCTATGCTCTCCCACCGTTCTTTCTAAAATTCTCTTTAAACCACGATTTGTGACCTCGGTTTGACCATTTGTTTGAGGGTGATACGCGGTAGAAAGTCTATGATTCACTCCATATTTCTTCATAACTCTCGTGAATTGATCATTACAAAAGTGTGTACCACGATCACTTATGATGGCCCGAGGTACACCAAATCTAGCAAACAATTGTTTCAAGAACTTTACAACCACTCTAGCATCATTAGTAGGTAAGGCTTTAGCCTCCACCCACTTGGACACATAATCCACCGCCACAAGTATATACTTGTTTCCCTTAGAGGATGGAAAAGGTCCCATGAAATCTATTCCCCATACATCAAATATCTCACATTCTTGGATAAAATTTTGTGGCATCTCATCACGTTGTGTAATTTTTCCTTGTCTTTGACAAACATCACAAAATTTCACCATCTCTTGGGCATCCTTGTAAATGGAAGGCCAATAGTAACCCGAATCAAAGACTTTCTTGGCGGTGTAGTTAGGCCCAAAATGTCCACCCGTAGGTCCTTTATGACATGCCTCTAAGATTTTAAATGCCTCGGGCCCATCTACACACCGTCTAATGATTTGGTCCGCACATTGCCTAAAAAGATATGGATCATCCCAAAAGTAATACTTAACTTCCTTAAGAAACTTTTTCTTTTGTTGGTAAGTAAGACCCTCAATAAGCACATTGCCCACAAGATAGTTTGCTATATCCGCAAACCAAGGTGTGGCATCCTCTTGGGAAGAGATAGACATGAGCTCCTCTAGTGGAAAGGATTCATTGATTTCTTGATGTGGGAAATCTCCTTGAAAAGGATGCTCAAGTCTACTCAAATGATCCGCCGCTAAATTCTCGGCCCCTTTCTTGTCACGAATCTCTATCTTAAACTCTTGAAGCAACAAAACCCATCTCAAAAGCCTAGGCTTATCATCTTGTTTTGTCATAAGATACTTGAGAGCGGAATGATCCGTATACACTATGGTCTTAGAAAGCACAAGATATGGTCTAAACTTCTCAAAAGCATATACTATAGCAAGCAACTCTTTTTCCGTAGTAGTGTAATGAAGTTGTGCACCGGTCATGGTTTTACTCGCATAGTGTATAGGTTGAAAATGCTTATTAACTCTTTGTCCTAAGACGGCCCCCACCGCATAATCACTAGCGTCACACATAAGCTCAAAAGGTAATTCCCAATTTGGAGAAACCAAAACGGGAGCCTTTGTCAATTTTTCCTTAAGGGTCTCAAAAGAGTCTAAACAAGCTTGATCAAAAATGAAAGGAGCCTCTTTCTCCAAGAGATGAGTCATCGGTCTAGCTATCTTAGAGAAATCTTGTATAAAGCGCCTATAAAATCCTGCATGACCTAAGAAACTCCTCACACCTTTAACCGAGGTGGGTGGGGGAAGCTTAGCAATCACATCAATTTTAGCTCGATCAACTTCTAATCCCTTATTGGATATCTTGTGTCCTAAAACAATCCCCTCTTTCACCATAAAGTGACATTTCTCCCAATTAAGCACCAAACGTGTTTCCTCACAACGCTTAAGCATTCTCTCAAGATTGGTGAGACAAGAGCTAAAGGAGTTCCCAAATACGGAAAAGTCATCCATAAAAACCTCCATGGTTTGCTCTATCATGTCATGGAAAATCGCCATCATGCACCTTTGAAACGTCCCCGGTGCATTACATAGGCCAAAAGGCATCCTCTTGTAAGCAAATGTACCGTAGGGACAAGTGAATGTGGTCTTTTCTTGATCCTTAGGGTCAATGGGTATTTGAAAATAACCCGAAAAGCCATCAAGAAAACAATAGTACTCATTTCCCGCTAAGCGTTCAAGCATTTGATCCATAAAGGGAAGCGGAAAATGGTCTTTCCTAGTTGCCTCATTGAGTTTTCTATAATCAATGCAAACTCTCCAACCGGTTACAAGTCTCGTGGGAATAAGCTCATTGTTCTCATTAGGCACCACGGTGATTCCACCCTTCTTTGGAACACAATGAACCGGGCTAACCCATGGAGAGTCGGAAATGGGGTAAATCATACCCGCATCTAAGAGTTTAATCACTTCCTTCTTAATAACCTCATGGATTTTTGGGTTAACTCTCCTTTGGTTTTGAATGGCGGGTTTATAGTCATCCTCCATAAGGATTTTGTGAGTACAAAAATGTGGATCAATTCCCCTTATGTCGGATATTTTCCATGCTAAGGCTTTCTTGTGTTTCTTAAGGACTTCAATAAGTTGCTCCTTCTCATCCTCTTTCAACTCTTTAGCAATAATCACCGGTAATTGGTCTTTTCCTTCTAAGAAAGCATATTCTAAGTGGGATGGGAGTTCCTTAAGTTCAATGGGAGGTGGACTCTCGATGGAAGGTTTTACTATGGAAGGTTCCTCAATGGTAATCTCTTGTGGAATAGGAGAAGGAATAGGGTCCTCATTGAGCAACTTTTGGATTGTAAGAATATCTTCTTCCCAATTAATGGGAGAATCATCATCACCAAGAAAGTTGGACTCAAATTCCTCCAAGAGGAAATCACTCTCTCCAAAAGGTGTTAAAGAGGGAGCAATTGAGGCCACGGTTTCAACATGTGGAATCTCATCACTAGCATTCTTACAAGCATCATGAAAGTGTTCATTACACACTTCATCTAGCACATCCACAATGTTAATAGTCTCACAAGGTCTAGACTCCTTAACCTCTTTTCTATCACAAACTTTCCCTAACTTAAACACCACTTTCTCATCCTCTACTCTCATAATTAATTCTCCTTCCGCCACATCTATCAAGGTACGACCCGCTCTCAAAAACGGTCTACCAACAATCAAAGGCACTCTAGGATCCATATCATAATCGACCACCACAAAGTCGGCCGGAAAGGTAAACTTATCCACACCTACAAACACATCTTCCGCTATACCTACGGGGTGAGCTATGGTTCGGTTGGCTAGTTCAAGAGTCATCCTAGTGGGAGTGAGCTCGGGAAGAGATAGTTGTTTCCAAACCGATAAAGGCATGAGATTTATGCTCGCCCCTAAATCCGCCAAAGCCATGCAATTTTCAACACCGGGAAAATTACAAGGTATCAAGAAGCGCCCCGGATCTCCAAGTTTGGTTGGTAAGGTTTTAAGTAACACCGCGGGACAATTTTCATTAAGTGATGTGTTGGGCAAATCAACCAATTTTTCTTTGTTTGAGAGCAAATCCTTGAACATCTTAGCAAACTTTGGCATATAAGCAAGAGCTTCCGCAAAGGATATGTTGATATTGAGTTGCTTGAACATCCTTAAGAAATTGGAGACTTGGATGTCATCTTTGTTTTTTAACTTGTCCTTTTTCAACCTTGAAGGGTATGGAAGAGTAGGTTTTGGTGTAGGTGGAATAGGTGTTGTGGTGGAAGATTTGTCTTTGTTAGCTTCTTCATTGGGAAGTGTGGAAGGTAAAGGAGAAGTATGAGGTGGTTGAGAAGGTGTGTTTGAGTGAATAGGAGCATTTTGAGGAGGTGGAGTAGAAGTAGAAGGCTTATCACAAGTAGGAGCACAAGTGGGTTGAACAATAGTAGGTTTAGGAGGTGAAGGATCCTTTGTTGTTGTACCACTCCTTGTTGTAATAGCATTAACATTGGCCCTAGGGTTTGTTTGTGTGTTGGAAGGTAAAGCCCCTTGTGGTCTTTGAGTTACCGCCATTAAAACCTTATTGAATTGGTCATTCATTTTATTTTCCATAGCTTGGAATTTCCTTTCATTCTCTTGATTCATCTTTTGCAAAAGATCCATTGTGTTAAACTCTTGTGGCACATAACCTTGAAAACCTTGAGGTTAGAAAGGTAAAGGTTGGGAGTTAAATCCTTGATTTGGTGGATAAAAGGTATTTGCTTGAGGTTGAAATTGATTGGGTGCCTTGTAGTTATTTCCTTGGTATGGTTGTCTTTGCCCTTGATTCCTTGCTAAAATTTGAGGAGGATTTTGTGGAATTTGGGTGGGTGGTTGGGGTGGGAAGCCGGGTGGAGTAAGGTAATTTTGGGATTTGTAAGAAAGGTTATTTGGATTGATGTTAGGCTTGAAGTGTTCACGATGTTCCTCTTGGTAAGCATAGCATTCCCCTTGATACCCTTGCACCTTGTCACATTGTTCATAAGAGTGGGGGCCTCCACAAGTAACACAAGAAATGGTGATGGCATTCACATTATTTGAGGAATTGTTCAATGTCATGCTCTTAAAATTTTGAAACATGTCTTGAGTCATTTCTTGTCCTTGTTTGACTGTTTGAAGGATCTCTTTAAGAAGTTGGATGTCACAAGGAGTTTGAGAAGTGTTTTGGATAACATGAACTCTTTCTTCAAATGGATTGTTTGTTTGAACCATTGCCTTAGTCTCAATAATGTTCAAAGCCTCGTGGTATGTTTTAAGAAGAATACTCCCTCCCGCGGAAGCATTTAGTGAATCTTGGTGGTGAGGTTTAAGGCCATTATAGAAGGTATTGATTTGGTTTACATCATCCAATCCATGGTTAGGGCATCGCCTCAACAACTCACTATACTCTTCCCAAGCATCACTAAAGGATTGACTAGGTTTTTGTGTAAAGCCCATAATTAAATTCCTCAAAGCCATAGTCTTTTGTGGAGGAAAGAATTTGTTCAAAAACTTAGTGGTAAAATCGTCCCATGTGGTGATACTATCGGGTGGTTGGGTGTCTAACCAATGCTTAGCACTCCCATCTAAGGAAAATGACACTAACATCAATCTAATGACCTCATGTGGAACCCCATTATGCTTAATGGTATTGCAAAGTGAAAGGAATCTCTTAAGGTGAGCATGGGGATCCTCATTTTGTTTTCCCAAGAAAGGTGATAAAGCAACCATATTGATCATAGATGTATGTAGCTCAAATGTGTTAGCGGGAAAGTCGGGAATCTTAATGGCACTAGCATATCCATGAATGTTGGATTGCATACGTTCATACAAAGTACGATTATCAATAGCCATGGCTTCTTGTGGTGGTGACAAAGCACGATTCTCGTGATCGGCTTGGTGGACGGTGGTGGTCTTACTCTTTCTCTTTTTCTTCCTTTTCGGAGGAAGAGGTTGTACACCAATCGGTATTTGTGCACGTCCGCGAGTGAGCATGCAACTCAATACGAGGAATGAGAGAGAAGCTCTCGTGTGACTTTGAAGAGAAATGGATTATCCTCTTCGAGTTTCAATATTAAATATCCACAAGAAAATAACAATATATGTATTACTACTTTGGGTGCAAGACCCTCAATGAAGCATTCCTTCTTAGAATACTCCCAAGTGAACGGGGGGTTAGGTGGCGCGAAGCACTTAAGTACCTATTGACCCTTAGATGGCATTTTATAGCACATCGCCTTTCTATTCACTTAAATGTTCGTATTCTTCGAATTGTTGCTTATTGAGAGTATTTATCTATTCTTGCTTTATTTTGTTTGATCGATACACGTGTCAAGGACCGGAACGCCCCTCAACACGGTGTATTGCCTCGGCAATACTTATGGAAGATATGTAGATTGATTGTTCTTATACGTATACGTATTTACTTATAATAATATATGGAAAATATTTTTGTATTTATGAGTTTTTTAAAGGAAAATACTATATGTACATAAAAACCGAGGGAATCCAATAATATATATTTTTGGGTGCAATCTCTTAGGAAAAAGATTGCTTTTTGGATTTTTTATTTTTTTGGTCAATTCTTTAGGAAAAGAATTGTTTTGTTAATTTTTTAGTTTTTATATATTTTTATATTTTTGATTTTTTTTATTTGTTTTTGATTTATGATACGTAAAAATAACGTTCACAAAATGAACGGATCCCAAAAGCCAATGAAAACCGTCAATCGATAGTCTCTCGTGTAGTCAAAGAACCGGCAGCGGCGCCATTTGAAATGTAATATAATGCAGTTCGTTTTCTCAGTTCTTAACCAATAGAAAGTCCAACCAATATCAGATTTTTAATTGTTCTTGGTTGTTAAGCTTGCTTGGTAATCTATTTCTAATTCAACAAAAGCTTGCCAAAAGGAAAAATAATTCCTACGTATATGTAAAACAAATTGCAAATAACACGTTTTTATTCAAGTAAAAATTAAAAATGCAAAACTTGGAACTAGAAGGACTAAAATTGTAAATTCTATGAAAGATAAATGCTTGAAATGTAAATTCTAACAATTATAAGGACTAAAGGTGCAAAACAGTTAACTACAAGGACCAATTATGTAAAACTAGTAACAAGCTTGCCAAAATGTAACAAATCCAACAAGTTACTAACTGAATTCTAACAACTTTCAAAGTCCAGGGACCAAAATTATGCAAACCCTAATTTCTTGGAAGTTTAGCCAAGATTTCAAAACTGATAGAAAAGAAAGGACCAATTTGCAATTTTTGAAAGTATTTAAGCAAAAACGGGACAAGTGAATGAATAAGCTCGTTTGAGCTTATTACTTAACCAAATCAGATGAAACAACTTGCAAAAGATTTCAAATTCAATTTAAGCTATGTGTGTTCAATGAATTAAGCTAAAGATCAAAAATAAGCCAAAGAGTGCTTATTGATAAGCACAAAATAAGCTACAGCTTAAACCAAACAGTCACAACTTGATCTTTGTAATGAAACTGGTTAAGCAACTTATTTCAAGAACGGGAAATCAAACCAGAACTATTTTCATCAAGAAATGAGCTAGAAATCTGAAATAAGCTCAAAAGAGCTTATGTTGACCAAGTTTGACCATATTTTGGAAAAAAATCAAATTCTCAAAAATCAATATTCAACACTTTGTAAATGTTTTTGTGAAAGAAAATCATGACTTTTATGAAGTGGTTTTGGAGATCTAAGAACACAGTAACTATTTTATCTCAGAGAATGAGATTTGCTCAGACTTGGACCAAAAAGCTTATTCCCAGCTTAAAAGCTGATACTGTAGAAATTCCTCTTGGAATCTAAAACTTTATGATATAAGCTAGAACTAGAAACAAATTTGAGGAAATTTCTTCAAGGAATGAATGAGAAATGAGCAAATGAAAATGGCAAGTTTTTAAAACCAAAGCTGAATAAGAGCTAACCCAAACAATTTTAGTGCCATTTGCCTGTTTGACTTTATATTTGACTTGTAAATGACTTAAAACTACTTGTCAACACTTAAGGACTGTAAATGAACTCTAAATTTCCAATTCTCAATACTAGAAAACTAATTTTGATCTATTACCAAACACTCCTTTAACTGCTATGAACAAAATTTTACACAGACTTATTAAGTATTGACTTAAGCTGATTCAAATACTATAGCAGTCTTACTTCAATGGACAAAATGAAAGGAATTAGAACTAAATGCAGTCAATTATCTCAACAAGAACTACAATAATGGTGCAAGGCTAAAAATGACTGAAATGATGCAGAAAACTTAAACTAAATCTAAATCAAAACACAATCAAGCAGGATAAAGCTTCAAATACACAAAGATCAATCAAAAATCAACTACTAACAACTTTATCATGCAGCCATTAGATTTAAACTAGGAAAATGAAGCATGGCAGTTGACTGTTTAGAGGAACAAAAACAAGAACTATAGAACCTAATGTAGATATCCTTTGGGAAGAAGAGGAGCCCTGAGCTCTCTTGCCCTAGTGATAACCACCACCTATCACTAGTAATCAACAAGAATCAATCAACAATCAACTGGAATCCATCAAAATGCTTGAAATCTCCATAAGAACTAGGCAATGACTGAATTGTGATCAACAGCTAGCAATACTTCACAAATGTCAGTTATGATCAATGATTGATCATAACAAACATCAAACAGCAACAACACTATCCAACAGCAGCAAGAATCAAACTGGAATGAGAAGAACAGAATTTGGCGGGAAAAATGGAATTTGAATTTTATTGAAGGAAATCAGTTACAAAGTTTGTTACAAGCTATCAACTAACTAACTGACTCAAGAGTTTGTCAGACTCTTGAGTAGTTAGGGGAAAAGTGAGGGAAAAAGGAAAGGAACATTTAACTAGGTGTTTTTTACAAAATTAGGCTACAACTGAAAATGAAGACTAAACTAGGTATTTATAGACATGAGAGGAGAGTTAGTTGGGGTTGGTGACGTGTCAGGGCCAATCCCAGCTTGCCACGTGGAGAATTTTGCATTTCTCATTTTGAAGGTATGAACAATGAATTGGGTGTTTTTGATTGGATGAATGTCTTGTTAATTGGATTGCACCGTTGAACTCGTCTTTCAAAATTGAGCAATATTGATGTTGAAGTCGTGTCATGAAATTGAGTGTAGAAGAAACACGATCCTGGTAAATTTTTCTTTTGAAGAAGAAGACACGTGTCGCTTCCTTATTTGTTGTGAGGGTGAGTTGTGGATCCAACTGTTTGGATTTGGGTAATAAATGTGGCGGCAGTAGTGGACATTTATTATGCTGAAATGGCAATCCGTGTGAGGTAGTATCTCTCTTCCCATTGGTTGACTGATTAATCACATGGATCAAGCCTTAATATCTTTCCAAACTTGGCAAAACAAGTCCTTGTACTTGGCAGATTCTTGTTTCAATCTGAAATCTTCATTCTTTTGACATATTTGGTCCTTCAACTTTTATTCTTCAACAAAATCATCCCTTGACTGAGTTGACTTGATAGTTGACCAGGTTTGACTTGAATCTTGACTTTTACAATATTTCACTTTTAGTCCTTCAACTTTCATAACTTGTCAAGATAGGTCCTTGAACTTCAAAGTCTTGTCACTTGTGATCCTTCCTTGTCTTTTTCATCCATTTGAGCTTGATTTTTCCTTGTTTGCTTGAAAATGTATCTTTTTACCTACACAAGTGCACACAAACACAAACATACCACATAACACTGTTTTTGCCAAATAAATTGGTATTTTGCTTCATGTTTTAGGGTTATTTGTTGATAAAAGGATATGAGTTTAAGCTCATATCAGATATCTAATTTAGCAGGGCAAAAATTTGTTGTTTATGATTGAAAACGTGTTAGAGAGCTCAAATAGGATGGTGTTAGGTTTATTGTTAATCTTAGTATAGTTTGGTGTCAGTTTTGTAGCAAGTTGATTGGTTAAAAGTGGAATAGTATAGATAAAAGTTGCATCATCAATTTTTCTGCTTATTTGCTCAAAAATTGGCTCTAAGGTTTTGAAATCTGTTAAGATATAGGTTGCTATAGGACTTGAGTTTGATTATGTGTTAGTTAGTGCTTGTGTATGCAAAGTTTTGGACCTTGATAGTCACTTGAGTGCAAGCTGTTAGCATAAAAGTCCACTGATAGGTGTAGAAATACGTGTTTAGGAAAACAACGTATAAGTGCGGCAAGTATTAATCGACACGATTTAATGAAAAACCGTGAAGACGAATAAATTCCAAGTTCGTTCTCGAAGGAGGTGTATATTGTGTATGCCAATTAATAAAATAACAATGTTTGGATTAGTGACGTTTTTGGTTTTGAGAGAGAAAAATAAAAGACGAGTTACGACTACGATTTACACTACGACGAATGACGTAAAACGCGAACGTAAATACGTAAAACGTGACGAAATTAAAAATTAAAACCTAAAAATTAATTAAATGATTAAACTAAGTCTTAAATAATATAAATAAGAATAAAAATCCAACAAATATATTTTAAAACCTTTTATTAATTAAATATTCAATTTTTAATGCTAATTAAAGCCCAAAAATTAAATATAATTAACAAAATGTCCAAAATATTAATTTATTGAACTAATAACTAACTTATATTATTTAATGACTAAAAACTATTTTTTCTAAATTTTAAAACCTATTAAAACTATTTTTTTAAACTCTAAAAATGATTAAAAATGATTAAAACCTAATTAAACTTAAAATAATTATAAAAATAAATCTAAAAGCTTAAAAATTATTCTAAAAATGGAAATGGTCCTATTTAATGCTAAAGAATTTAAGAAAAATGAAAAAGAAAGAAATCTAAAAATTTGAAAATTAAATAATAAAATAATATTAAAATATTACTAAAAATAAAAAGTTTCTAAAATTTGAAATAAAAATTTTATAAAAATCCTAAATAATATAATTAAGAGAAAAACACTAATCTAAGCTTCTAAACCTTTTTCAATAATTTTATAAAAATCTTTAAAGTTTATTAAAAACCTTAAAATATTATAAAATTAAAAATAAATGTTTTTGAAACCAAAACTTGATGTAAACCTCAAAAATATATTTTATAAACTAAAAACTATTTTTCCTAAAAATAAAAACTATTTTTGGTATTTTTTAAGGATTTATTAAAATTCGTCTAATAATTAAATCCTAATAATTAATTAAATAAATGGAAAAATATAAAAACTAGCCAGAAAAATCACCAATCCTATTCTAGTCCTAAGAAAAATGAAAATAAGCAAAAACTAAAAGCAAATAAGCTGGAAAATGCAAAATAAGCTACGGCTTATTAAATAAGCACAAAGTGAAAAAAGGGTTAAATAACAAACAAAACCACTCCCTAGTAGTCAAAGACCCTAGGGCGCAGTGGTGAGTGTGGTGTGGTGTGAACGTGGTGACCAGGGTTCGAATCCTGAAACCCCCCCTTTTTATCACTTAGTTGCGCCGCAACAGGTAGTACTTGCGCCGCAACTAGTGTTGCGAAAGCACCAAGACCTGTAGCTCACTTAGTTGCGCCGCAACTAGTAGGTCTTGCGCCGCAACTAGTGAAACGTGAACACCTTTGGTCAGTAACTCCTTCAGTTGCGCCGCAACAGGTTGGGTCTTGCGGCGCAGCTTGTATTATTTTTGCTTTTTTTAACTTATGCAAATCAATCACAGACCTTAACAACTTTACAATCCAACTTCACTTCACTTTTTTAACACTGATTAACCAAATTCAAGATCAAAATTCGTCCAGTTGTGCTTGAATACTGATGGAAAGGTGTGAGTGCACACCTGTGCTCACTTGAGCCAAAAGGAGCTTGGCAAGTGCTTGTTTGTTGGATTCTCTTGGAACAAAGGGCACCCCTACACTCAGTGGAGTGTAGGGAGTCAAATATGCAAGAAAAAGCACAAGTATTTAACAAGAATCACACACAAATAACACAAATCAGTTACTGATATGGTGCATAGGCCTGAGGGTGTTTGTTTGCTGATGCAAGTGGTATTTGGGTAAGTTTTGGATAACCAGAACTTGCTCAAATCTCATTCAACACACAAAAACCCTAGTCCTATCCCTAGCTACCTCTATTATCTATTAATCTACAGCAAATCAAATCCCAAAACACATAAGAACAAGGCAGATTTGCACTTTTCTGATTTTGGCTATCTTTTATCAAGTTTAAGCAACAAACTTCAAATTTTACACTACCAACTCAATGTTTTATCACACTAACACCTATTTAAACCTAAATGGGGTGTATTTCAGCTGATATAATCATGCATATGTAACACCAAATCCTATAACATAGCAGTCCCAAACACACCCTTATATCTAAAAATGAAATTTTATCAAACTAAAAGCTCATGAAACTTATCTAAACTAATTTATGGCTGTTCTAACATGCATAAGAGACATGATTAACCAGATTGAAACAGATAAAGCAACATAACAACAAGTTCTACTCAAAATCACATACAAATACAAAAAAGTCACTCAAGTCATTCAAGTATGGAGGGTTCAAGCCTAAGGATTACCTTGTGGGACCCACATCCGGGCCCCACTATGGCTGCAATGCCATCTCCATTCAAGCACGGGCTTGAGCTGATTTCTTTGGGTGTAGGACTGAGCAAGGGTGGATAACAGCAGTTCCAAACACCTCCTTTTCAGAAGTTGTACCTTGAGCCTGCCAAGAGAAAAAGAGAAACACAAAGGTGATCTGTGGAGAAGACCTAATAAGCTCTAAGCAAGCTTATGGTTTAAGCTGCTTAAAGCTTATCAGCTTATAACAAAAATATTAATGAAATAGATTTTTCTTTTTGCTTGAAACTTTTGAAACTTATAAACAAACTTGAAACAAACTGCTTGAAATCACTTAAACAAGACCTCCACTTTCACTTCAATCTTCTTTTAAATGATTTCAAGTAAAAAACTTTTTCAAGAACTTATCAAAAAAAACGATTTTCTGAAAACTCTTATAAATCAAACCTTTTGGAAACCTTTTTAAACTAAGTTGCAAATGACTAACAAGATTATATTAAGAACAATAAATTAAAAGGAACTCAGTATTGAAAGATTAAAAGTTGCTTTATTACTTCACTTAAAATCTTTACAAAAAACTGGAACAAACTAAGAAAGGGGTACAAGCACCCCTTTTATACATGAAGATAGAACATACTAGAATCCTGAATAAAAAAAATACAAATGGGAAACCCTAGCTGCATGATTCCCGAATATGCCCTTTGAAGTCTTCAAGAATTTTGGGTCAAGAGCTCACATGTGATGTGCCAGCTGTATAAATTTGATCTCATTCGTCCATTCAACCCTTAGGGAGCACGAAAATCCTTTGAGCCGTGGATTTTCTGTAAAGATGCCATTGTTGCTAAATTAGGGGTGACAGGGGACATACGGGGGACCCATTTGGGTGGAGGGTTTGGAGTTTTGTGAGGTGGGTTTAGGTTAGGTTACCCTTAATTGCATTTCTGGACAAGATGGGGTTCTAATTTATGGGATTAAGAGGGTACGGGATTAGGGTTCTTAGGGGGTTAAATGGGGAAGATTAGGGAACAGTATTTGTTTAGCGCCACTTTTAAACTTTATTTAATCCTGTTTTAAAAAAATAAAACCGGTTTGAATACTTTGTTAAATGTGGGCTTGGGTATGGGTTAAGGGGTTAATATGGGTGGGTAAATGGGTCAGTGGGTGAGGTGGCAAAGAATGAGTGGCTGGTGGAGTTTAGTTGTCTGCCAGGGAAGGTCCCTATACTCCCCATATGTCTTCAAGTTGTATTTAATCAGCAAAAACAAGTTCCCTTTGTTAAATAATTTGGTACTTTGGCAAATTCAGTCCTTGTGTTTAGTTAAACCATGAATAAGGACTAAAATGGCAATTCTTGAGATTTCCAAGGGCTTATCATGTATAGTCTTCAAACTTCAAGGGTGTATCTTGCACATATGAATAGTGGAGGGTCATTTGTGACAAGTCTTCAATAGTTGAGGGACCAAACTTGTAAATCTTCAATTCTTCAAGGACTTAAATGGAAAATCATGATTTGGGTCCGGTTCTTTGTGCGGCTTCGTTTCCCGTGTTCGTTTTTGCTTGATTCCTTTGATCTTTTGGTGAATTCACGATATCCATACCTAAAATACACAATGAACAAACACAAGCACATATATGGGTATTTTGACGATATTTTAAGCGTTTTAAGCCCGATTTGGACGATGAGACTATGTATAAATACAGTCTCATCACTCCCCCATACTAAACCATTGCCGTGTCCCCACGCAATGCTAGAATTAAGTATCATAGCACTTCCAAAATTCATTTTATGATGACATTTATTCAAGACATAAATTTAAACTACTACACGTGTTTTAGACATAATGTATTGTTTTCATCACGAGAATGTGACTTTTGGGATCATAGAACAAGAACACGTGAATGCTTCGTTAGAAATAATTTCGTCGTCCTCGATTTTCACCCAATTCCATGCTAAGCGTGTAACGAGATCATTGTTATTATAAGTTAGCAACACGAACACATCTCATGAGTGTTAATTACGAACCTAAACTCCCTTATTCCTACTTGGTATCTCTTATATTTTATTATGTCTTAATGATCACGAGGATACATCATCGACTTATGCGTGAATAGAGATTAAGTCTAAAAATAGAAACTTAACGGTGTAACCAAAATCATCAAATCAATAATTCACCCCAATAGACAACGATGTCAAAAAATTAAGTCAACAAGAAGGATCGATAAACACGGTTTTATAACGGTTTTGAACATGAGACTTATTACCAAGACTTTTATACGCCCCCTAACGGAAGGGCCTTATTATCTTTGGTTTACCTCCATCTTTTATTCAACTTCGCCATGAAGCTTTTATTATGACTTCGGTCTTGCCTTGCCTTTTATTATCCGCCTCATCGGTGGTTTTATTAGCCAAAGACGTATATCCTCACGCTAAAGCGAATTTTGGATCTTTAAAGCTTCGAAGATTAAGGCTTGATTCACTTTCAATTTGGGCATAGATTTTTCGGCCTTGTGAGCTTCAAATTTTTGCTTAATTTAGGTGAGCACTTGAAATCTTATTATTAGGTGAAGCTTTCGATTATTCGGGTGCCAATACTTCAAAACCGTGACGCTGGCGATACCTTAATGTTTTCCCAATTTAATTACATGGAAGCTACCAAAACAAATTAGAAACCCAACAATAGTGACTAAACCGCCAAATCAATATTTATTAACAATTATTTATGCAAAAGCGTTGGGAGAATAAGCTAATAATTACTACACATAAGATCGTGACGATTACGAGACTTATAAATAACTCTATCATTTCTCGTCCTCATTTAAGAGACTTAGCCTAAAAAGTTAAGGAATCGAAGCTAAGTGCTCAACACGCACGGTCGAGTCAAAAATTACTCTCGTTCTCACCATCGGAAAACCTACATTCGTGTCTTAAACACTTATGAAAAACTAGAAAAATTTTAAAATTTGGCCATTTTTAGCCTTATTTGCAACAAAATGATAACAAAAAGATGAATATTGGATTGCGTGTTGACGTAAGCAAGGTGAAGTATCTACTCACTCCCCCATACTAAAACTAAACATTGTCCTCAATGTTTCGAGTCTAGGGGTGTAAACACCCCCATACTAGAGACGAAGTCGAATGCTTAATCTCGAGCATGGAAAGGGTAAAACGAATAACCTAAAAGCCATTTATGAATTATGCTAATAAGATAAACGTTAGAACATAAAAGGATATCATCGGATATCGGAATCTCCAAAGGCAACGATCGAAGCTCGAGTGCTACGTAAAACGAACACGAGAGGCTTCAATGATGACGATGAACCTAATGAATCACAATCACAAACAACCACGAAACAAAGGTTGGAAGAGCACAAGTCCCCTCGTTACATTAACTAAGAAAGCGATAATATGTACAAGGATAAGCATGAGAATCCCCCACGAGGCACCTTGTTTTTGATAACCGAGTCAAAAGCTCGACTCGGATCCCCATAAATGTGATCATTTAGGGATAATCTTGGTTTGGTCATTTTTGGTGGGACTTACATGATAAACAAGGCCCAAAAGTACATGGAGTACTTTAAAAACCCGATAAACGTATACCGGGGTCAAAGATAGCGTCTTCGTTTTCGGATGAAAGACGAAACAACGCCACTCCAACACAAACTAGAACCCCAAAGGGGTAGAAGAAAAGAGATAAGAAGTAGAAAGGTGGGGCAAATGGTAAGTCAAACTTATGAGCTACTCGAGGTAGACTCACACCAAGCAAATAGATACGATTTCCATTTATTGCATCGGTGGAAGACCGAGATTTCCCTTTACAAGCAATTCCAGGATCGTAAATCTCGTCCTCGGTGGAGAAATGGGAGGGAACATTTGGGGCTTCCCCCACACTAGATCCACACACACCATCGTCAAAAGGAGTAGACGAGGTGGTAGCACTCATAACACGATGTGATGACGGAGTTAAACATGTAGAAAAATCATTTAAAACATTTTTAAAATCCTTTCCTTTTTCATCGTTTAAAAACTCTTTATGAAAACCCGATTTGATAATGTCGAAAATATTTGGCGTGTCAAATTCAAAATTAGTCGCGCTAAAAATTCTCACATTTAAGTCATTGGCGGGAGGGGGTGGCGGATTATATAAGTTCTCAAAACGTTTGTCAATAAAGAACACCGCCCCCTCGGGGTCTACATACTCGTCATCCTCGTGAACGTCGATCTCATCGATTTCTTCATCAAAGATAGGCTTGTCAAACCAAGGTTTGTCATTCCCCTCCTTGAGTATCTTAGAAACTCTCTCGAAAAGATCACGATCAAGCACGAAACCATCATTCTTTTGTGGGGATCGTTGATAAGTTAGATCCTCACGAATGTGGTAAACGTCATTCTCAAATGAGGAGTGTTGATAAGGTAACTCCTCGAGAATGGGATTTTTGGTCACATGAGTTGGTTCGTCATTGAAAATAAGACGTTCTAACTCATTGAGTTCATCCTCGATTTTGGAAAGGTCGACCTCACTTGTAGGTGGAAGTGAAGGCATAAGAGCTAGCTCTCGTTCAATGATTTCCTCAATCTCGGGATCAAACTCATAATCATCGTACTTCACATGTTTCTTTTTAGGAGAATCAAAAATAGCATGTGGATGTCGAAGTACGTGATCAAGCTCGGCAAAATCGCCATCGTCATCGTCAAAGAAAGAGTCGATGTGAGCACTCACAACCATGGACTTACAAGCACTAGGGCTATGCTTAGGTGACTTTTCTAAAACGAGAGGATCGATGTCGATAAACCCTTTAGCCTCAACGGGTGTTGGGCTAGGCAAAGGAGGCACTTCGATGGAGTTAGAAGTTGAAGCCTCAAAGTCATGGTCCTTCGAAGGTGGTGAAGACGAATCCATTTTGGTCATTGTCGTGATGGCATTAACGTCACCCTTCGGAATTGGTGTTTCACTTGTTTCGCTAAAAACATCCCAAAGTGAGTTTTCATCCATAAATTTACACATACCCTTTTGAATTAGGTACACGTATTCTTTGTCATTAAAATCATCATCCTTAAAACCGTTTTTCTTAATTCTTTCAAAACATGCATCAAGCTTCATTCTTTCCGCTAAAGTAAACATTTTGAAATCATTAGAATTTGAATCATTAGGTTTTGAAACCTCGGTTTTTTCATTCTCATAAAATCCTTGGGATTTTCTAGCGAAAAAGTCTATTTTCTCATCCCCATATCTCATAGTAAGTCTCCCCTCGTGAACGTCGATTACGGTTCTAGCCGTCGATAAGAATGGTCGGCCTAAAATAATGGGACATTTAGGGTCGCACTCGTAATCGGATATAACGAAATCCGCGGGAAAAACAAACTTTCCAATCCTAACATAGACATCCTCGGCTATTCCAATTGGTATTAAAGGAGTACAATTTGCAAGCTCGATAGTCATGTTTGTGGGGGTAAGCGAAGGCAATCTCATCAATTTCCAAAGAGAATGAGGCATGAGATTGATGCTAGCACCTAAATCGGCAAGGGCTAAACATCCCTCAATCTCGGAAAAATCACAAGGTAGTAGAAATTGGCCCGGATCCTTTTCCTTTCTCGGCATACGCCTTTTGGGTTTTTTAAGAAGGATTGAGGCACAAGTTTCTTCAAGGGTTACTTTGGTAAGGTCGACAAAGCTCTCTTTTTGAACCGTGGATGGAATTTGAGGTACACGAGGGTGTGCACTCCTTTCCTTGGTCGCCACGTTCACCCCATCGACTTTAGAACAAGAAGACGTCTTAGAAGTCGAGGGTTGAGAGGGATAAACAACACGGAATCCTTCAAGGTTAGGGGTAATCACACGACCTTTCTCACGAGACGAGGCGGCTTTGCATTGTTCTTTCGGATTTGCAACGGTGTCACTAGGTAACGAACTTGATGACGAACCCGAGGCTTTGTTCATTATAGCCGAAAACATCTTTTTTATATCAATTTGCCCTTGCTCAATCTTCGTGTTTTGCAATTTCAAAGTATTTGTAAAGTCGTTTTTCAAAGTACCAATTTCTCCCTCTAATCGTCTCATATTAGCCTCATTCGTTTTCATGTAATTTTGAAAATCGTTTGACGAACTATTTTGATTTGAGTTAAAGTTCCCTTGGTTTTGATTACTTCTTTGAAAATTTCCTTGATTACCACTTGAAAAATTATTTCCTTGATTGTTATCTCGATTTTGCCAAGTTATATTACGACCTTGATTATAACCTTGATTTTGATTCGAAAAATTTCCTTGTTGATTATTTCCTTGAAAATTGTTTCGGTTTTGAAAATTGTTGCCTTGGTTATAATTTCCTTGTTGTGATGGACCGGCGTTATTTTGATTTTGATTAGAAAAATTGTTGTTTAACGCACTCACATTCGACGTTTGGCCATCCGTAGCCGCACACTCGTAATAATTATGAGGTCCACCACAAAACGTACACGAAACCTCAACCGCTTTCACCGTAGCGGGAGCGTCTTTCTTTTGCATCTCAATGAGATAAGACGTGAACACATTCGTAAGCTTGTCGACTTTTGCATCAACTCTCTCAATGTCGCGATTAGAACTACTAACATTGGCGACATTGGCAACACTCGGTGCATTGCGGAGTTGGTAAACCTTGGATCGGTTCTCGATAATTATCAAAGCTTCTCTCGGAGTCTTACACAAAAAGTTGCCACCGGCGGCGGAATTCAACGAGTCTTGTTCGTGAAAATTAAGACCGTTGTAAAACGTATCGATTTGGTGCAACTCGGAAAAACCATGGTGAGGACATTGCCTAAGCAATTCCTTAAAACGATCCCACGCGTCTCTAAAAGATTCATTCGATTTTTGCTCAAATTTTGTAATTTCATTCTTGAAAAACGTTGTCTTAGACGGTGGGAAAAAATAATTAACGAACTTGGAAACGAGATCCTTCCACGTAGTTATGGAATTAGGTGGCTCTTTCTCGTACCAATCCTTGGCGGCACCATCGAGCGAGTAAGGAAAAAGCATAAGCTTGACGACATCGGTGTCGACGTTCTTAAACTTGCTCGTGGCCAAAAGACGATCAAAATTCCGAATATGGTCGTGAGGATTATCGGCTTCACGACCTCGAAACTTCGTAGCTTGGATCAACGAAAGCATTCCGCTTTTGATCTCAAAATTCTCCGCCTCGATAGCGGGAATTACGATCGCGTCTCCATAACCCTCGGTGGGCGCTTGGAGCAATTCCATCATAGAACGATTGTCGGCCATCTCCTCTACGGTCTCTTCAACAACGATATTAGGAACGTCGGTTTCTAATTCTCGTCTACGTCGTCGATTCCTTCGATTACGATTGCGTCGATTCGAAGCTTCACTAGAATTGGAATAATCCTTCGATCGAGTGCGCATGCACTAAACGTAGAATGGGTGGTAGCAAAGAAGATTCTTTTTGCGGCTTTTTTGATTTTTTAATTTTTTTTGGTTTTTGATTGGTTTTTTAATTTTTTTTTTTTTTTTTTTTTTTTTTTTTTTTTTTTTTTTTTTTTTTTGATTTTTGAATGTATTACGTAGACAAAAATCTACAAATCTCCCCTCGAATCGACTTTCTCGATTAAAGGAGCCTCAAAGAATGAAAACGATCACGTGGAGTGAACGTTCTCGATGACTTTAGAACGTTGGTGGAACACCAAAACGTTCAAGAGGGTTTAATCTTGAAAACACAAGCAAATATAATATACGTAGATAATACTTGGGCGGCAAACCCTCGATTAGCCTTCTTTCTCAAAACACGCACAAGCAAGCGGAGGAAACGAGGCGGCGCGAAGCACTTAAGAGCCTTTTTCCTTTAGGTCGTGAAATACAACCGCCTTATACCCACCTTATAGTTTGTGTTAATTGAAATTAAGCCTCACGAAAGTATTTATCTATTTTGCCTTTAAACTTTTGCTTTAGATTCGAATACAATGATCGAGTGATGAAATCCCGAATCAAGGTTGTGATTTCTCACGTATTTGGAGTACTTGTATATTTATTTGTTCTTACGTAGTACAATATAGTAATAATATATTCACAATAAAAACGAAAACCAATATATCTACAATATAGTAAAAGATTGATTTGTGTTTAATTTAGGAAAACTAAACACGATTTATTTGGATATTATAGTATAATAGAGAAAAATAACAAAAATGAGTATGTACGATATTTACGCTTTCCAAAAAAATTGAAAAGCAAAAACGCACTACTCACACAAACACGATACTAATAATAATGGCAACACAAACACCTCCCCGGCAGCGGCGCCAAATGATAGGTGTAGAAATACGTGTTTAGGAAAACAACGTATAAGTGCGGCAAGTATTAATCGACACGATTTAATGAAAAACCGTGAAGACGAATAAATTCCAAGTTCGTTCTCGAAGGAGGTGTATATTGTGTATGCCAATTAATAAAATAACAATGTTTGGATTAGTGACGTTTTTGGTTTTGAGAGAGAAAAATAAAAGACGAGTTACGACTACGATTTACACTACGACGAATGACGTAAAACGCGAACGTAAATACGTAAAACGTGACGAAATTAAAAATTAAAACCTAAAAATTAATTAAATGATTAAACTAAGTCTTAAATAATATAAATAAGAATAAAAATCCAACAAATATATTTTAAAACCTTTTATTAATTAAATATTCAATTTTTAATGCTAATTAAAGCCCAAAAATTAAATATAATTAACAAAATGTCCAAAATATTAATTTATTGAACTAATAACTAACTTATATTATTTAATGACTAAAAACTATTTTTTCTAAATTTTAAAACCTATTAAAACTATTTTTTTAAACTCTAAAAATGATTAAAAATGATTAAAACCTAATTAAACTTAAAATAATTATAAAAATAAATCTAAAAGCTTAAAAATTATTCTAAAAATGGAAATGGTCCTATTTAATGCTAAAGAATTTAAGAAAAATGAAAAAGAAAGAAATCTAAAAATTTGAAAATTAAATAATAAAATAATATTAAAATATTACTAAAAATAAAAAGTTTCTAAAATTTGAAATAAAAATTTTATAAAAATCCTAAATAATATAATTAAGAGAAAAACACTAATCTAAGCTTCTAAACCTTTTTCAATAATTTTATAAAAATCTTTAAAGTTTATTAAAAACCTTAAAATATTATAAAATTAAAAATAAATGTTTTTGAAACCAAAACTTGATGTAAACCTCAAAAATATATTTTATAAACTAAAAACTATTTTTCCTAAAAATAAAAACTATTTTTGGTATTTTTTAAGGATTTATTAAAATTCGTCTAATAATTAAATCCTAATAATTAATTAAATAAATGGAAAAATATAAAAACTAGCCAGAAAAATCACCAATCCTATTCTAGTCCTAAGAAAAATGAAAATAAGCAAAAACTAAAAGCAAATAAGCTGGAAAATGCAAAATAAGCTACGGCTTATTAAATAAGCACAAAGTGAAAAAAGGGTTAAATAACAAACAAAACCACTCCCTAGTAGTCAAAGACCCTAGGGCGCAGTGGTGAGTGTGGTGTGGTGTGAACGTGGTGACCAGGGTTCGAATCCTGAAACCCCCCCTTTTTATCACTTAGTTGCGCCGCAACAGGTAGTACTTGCGCCGCAACTAGTGTTGCGAAAGCACCAAGACCTGTAGCTCACTTAGTTGCGCCGCAACTAGTAGGTCTTGCGCCGCAACTAGTGAAACGTGAACACCTTTGGTCAGTAACTCCTTCAGTTGCGCCGCAACAGGTTGGGTCTTGCGGCGCAGCTTGTATTATTTTTGCTTTTTTTAACTTATGCAAATCAATCACAGACCTTAACAACTTTACAATCCAACTTCACTTCACTTTTTTAACACTGATTAACCAAATTCAAGATCAAAATTCGTCCAGTTGTGCTTGAATACTGATGGAAAGGTGTGAGTGCACACCTGTGCTCACTTGAACCAAAAGGAGCTTGGCAAGTGCTTGTTTGTTGGATTCTCTTGGAACAAAGGGCACCCCTACACTCAGTGGAGTGTAGGGAGTCAAATATGCAAGAAAAAGCACAAGTATTTAACAAGAATCACACACAAATAACACAAATCAGTTACTGATATGGTGCATAGGCCTGAGGGTGTTTGTTTGCTGATGCAAGTGGTATTTGGGTAAGTTTTGGATAACCAGAACTTGCTCAAATCTCATTCAACACACAAAAACCCTAGTCCTATCCCTAGCTACCTCTATTATCTATTAATCTACAGCAAATCAAATCCCAAAACACATAAGAACAAGGCAGATTTGCACTTTTCTGATTTTGGCTATCTTTTATCAAGTTTAAGCAACAAACTTCAAATTTTACACTACCAACTCAATGTTTTATCACACTAACACCTATTTAAACCTAAATGGGGTGTATTTCAGCTGATATAATCATGCATATGTAACACCAAATCCTATAACATAGCAGTCCCAAACACACCCTTATATCTAAAAATGAAATTTTATCAAACTAAAAGCTCATGAAACTTATCTAAACTAATTTATGGCTGTTCTAACATGCATAAGAGACATGATTAACCAGATTGAAACAGATAAAGCAACATAACAACAAGTTCTACTCAAAATCACATACAAATACAAAAAAGTCACTCAAGTCATTCAAGTATGGAGGGTTCAAGCCTAAGGATTACCTTGTGGGACCCACATCCGGGCCCCACTATGGCTGCAATGCCATCTCCATTCAAGCACGGGCTTGAGCTGATTTCTTTGGGTGTAGGACTGAGCAAGGGTGGATAACAGCAGTTCCAAACACCTCCTTTTCAGAAGTTGTACCTTGAGCCTGCCAAGAGAAAAAGAGAAACACAAAGGTGATCTGTGGAGAAGACCTAATAAGCTCTAAGCAAGCTTATGGTTTAAGCTGCTTAAAGCTTATCAGCTTATAACAAAAATATTAATGAAATAGATTTTTCTTTTTGCTTGAAACTTTTGAAACTTATAAACAAACTTGAAACAAACTGCTTGAAATCACTTAAACAAGACCTCCACTTTCACTTCAATCTTCTTTTAAATGATTTCAAGTAAAAAACTTTTTCAAGAACTTATCAAAAAAAACGATTTTCTGAAAACTCTTATAAATCAAACCTTTTGGAAACCTTTTTAAACTAAGTTGCAAATGACTAACAAGATTATATTAAGAACAATAAATTAAAAGGAACTCAGTATTGAAAGATTAAAAGTTGCTTTATTACTTCACTTAAAATCTTTACAAAAAACTGGAACAAACTAAGAAAGGGGTACAAGCACCCCTTTTATACATGAAGATAGAACATACTAGAATCCTGAATAAAAAAAATACAAATGGGAAACCCTAGCTGCATGATTCCCGAATATGCCCTTTGAAGTCTTCAAGAATTTTGGGTCAAGAGCTCACATGTGATGTGCCAGCTGTATAAATTTGATCTCATTCGTCCATTCAACCCTTAGGGAGCACGAAAATCCTTTGAGCCGTGGATTTTCTGTAAAGATGCCATTGTTGCTAAATTAGGGGTGACAGGGGACATACGGGGGACCCATTTGGGTGGAGGGTTTGGAGTTTTGTGAGGTGGGTTTAGGTTAGGTTACCCTTAATTGCATTTCTGGACAAGATGGGGTTCTAATTTATGGGATTAAGAGGGTACGGGATTAGGGTTCTTAGGGGGTTAAATGGGGAAGATTAGGGAACCGTATTTGTTTAGCGCCACTTTTAAACTTTATTTAATCCTGTTTTAAAAAAATAAAACCGGTTTGAATACTTTGTTAAATGTGGGCTTGGGTATGGGTTAAGGGGTTAATATGGGTGGGTAAATGGGTCAGTGGGTGAGGTGGCAAAGAATGAGTGGCTGGTGGAGTTTAGTTGTCTGCCAGGGAAGGTCCCTATACTCCCCATATGTCTTCAAGTTGTATTTAATCAGCAAAAACAAGTTCCCTTTGTTAAATAATTTGGTACTTTGGCAAATTCAGTCCTTGTGTTTAGTTAAACCATGAATAAGGACTAAAATGGCAATTCTTGAGATTTCCAAGGGCTTATCATGTATAGTCTTCAAACTTCAAGGGTGTATCTTGCACATATGAATAATGGAGGGTCATTTGTGACAAGTCTTCAATAGTTGAGGGACCAAACTTGTAAATCTTCAATTCTTCAAGGACTTAAATGGAAAATCATGATTTGGGTCCGGTTCTTTGTGCGGCTTCGTTTCCCGTGTTCGTTTTTGCTTGATTCCTTTGATCTTTTGGTGAATTCACGATATCCATACCTAAAATACACAATGAACAAACACAAGCACATATATGGGTATTTTGACGATATTTTAAGCGTTTTAAGCCCGATTTGGACGATGAGACTATGTATAAATACAGTCTCATCATCCACAGACCCCATAAGGGACATCAGAAACTGGCATTTGCTTGTATATGCATGTTTGAGCTTTGATTGTGTGCAAGGTGTTGTATCTTTGAGCTATCTTGACTCCCTTCACTCAGAAAGAGTGAAGGGGTGCCCTTTGTTCCCATAAAACTCCACACAATCAAAAGCCAAGTCCTCTTGGCATCAAAATTTGCACAAAGTGAAAGCAAAACATGTGTTCTTGAAATTTTGGGTACTGGCCACGTCTTGATCATCATTTGTGTTTAACCTTGATCAAAAAGTGAAAGTGGTTTGGATTACAAGTCATACAAGTTGTCAGTTTGGTTTGGAAAAAGAAAAAAATAAAAAGAAAAATTTGGTAAAAAGGTTGCCCGCAGCAGGACTCGAACCCCAGACCTCTCGCTGGAGGAGTAGGGGAACTACCACTGATCTAGACACCTTTTTACGTTTAGCTTCCATTTCATTACTCTTTTAACCTCTTTATGGTTTGTTAGCTTATAAATAAGCCGTAGCTTATTCTCTCATTTTCAGCTTATTTAATAAGCTTTTTGGGCTTAGCTCATTTTTCCTAGGATATTTATAAGTGTTAGGATTTTTCTGGCTAAAAGTTTTATTTTTCCAATTATTTAATTAATTTTTAGGATTATTTCTAGTTTTATTTTTAGAAAGTCAATAAAAAATATTAAACAGTAGTTTTAAATTTAGAAAAAATAGTTTTTAGGTTTTAATTTGTATTTTTGAGGTTTACATATAAAAAAGTTTTCAAAAACTTTAATTTTTAATTTTATTTAATTTTAGGTTTTTTATCAAACTTTAAAAATTAATATAAAATTAACTAAAAGGTTTCAGAAACTTTAATTTACATTTTCTTTCTAGTTAGATTATTTAGGATTTTTGAGAACTTTTTAGAATTTATTTGAGAACTTTTTATTTTTAGGAATATTTTAATATTATTTTAATCAATAAAATTCAAAGTTTTATTTTTATTTCTTTTTCATTTTTCCTAGGTTCTTTATCATTAATTAGGACTTTTTCCATTTGTAGAATAATTTTTAGGCTTTTCAATTAATTTTTAGAATTAATTTAAGATTTAATTCATTTTAATAGTTTTTAGGAGTTTAAAAATAGTTTAATTTGGTTTTAAAATTTTTAAAAATATTTTTTAGTTTAATTAGGTCATTTTTGAGGTTTACAAACTATAAAATCTTGTTTAGGGCTTTTTAATATTTAAAAGTGATTTTTAGGGCTTTAATTAGCATTAAAAAGTCATTATTAAATTAATTAAAAGGTTTTGGCAAGTTTGGATTTTTTGTAAACTCTTAGAATATTATTTGGGATTTTTTAGTAATTTTTAGGAATTTTTAGATTAAAATTTTAAATTTTGCACTTTTTACGATCTTCGTCGTAACTTTCTAGTAGTGTTTTTGCCTTATTTTTCTATTTTTTCGTCTTCGTCATTTTCTCTTCTTTTCTTCTAGTTAATAATCAAAAACATAATCAATCATTCATTACACAACACACGTGCCTCCTTGGGAAACGAACTTGGACTTCATTTGGGTCATTAGTGCTCGGTTTTCCTAAACCGACACTTAATACTTACCGCTTTTTACGCTCTTTTCCTAAAGAGTAGTAAATCACTACATCACCTCCTTTCTTAAAGAACCTTCTAGACTTGGCCAGAAGTGCTCTTTCATGAAATTCCTCTTTGAGGTCATTCAGATATTCCTCACTAGATCTAGTATCTTCCTCATCATCAGGACTATCTTGGTAGTCTTGAATGACAGCTTCACTGAAGAAGGCTGTGGACAAGGGTGTAGCAATGGTTAATGCTTTACTCTTGCTTGAGCCTTCATAATTCCTATCAACTAGGTTTTCTTCATATTTTAGTTTCCCAAAAAGAGAGGCTAGATCACAATCTTTAATGTGATTAGCATTCTCAAGCTTTGGTAGAAACTGAGCCACTTCTTTGGCAATGCGTTAACAAAAACTGTGTTGATTTCAAGTTTTAAAAGCTCAACACCATCATTCACAAGTTCATTCATCATTGCTTTGTATCTGGTGAATGTCTGTGTGAGAGTTTCCATTTCTTTGTGCTTGAAGGTGTTGTATTGAAGCTTTAAATCCATGATTCTAGTTTCTTTTACATCAGAGGGTCCCTCATGGTAAAGAATAAGGTTCTCCCATGTTGCTTTGGCTGTTTTACAATTTACAACAGAATTCATTTGGTCATTTGGGAGTACAGACATGATGAGACTTTTGAGACACTAATAAAGGTTAGCATCTTTTCTCTCATCAACAGTCCATTGTACTTCAGGTTTTTTATTTTCCCCGACCATGGGAACAAAAGGACCATTTTCAATGATTCCAAGGAATTGAGGTTCAATTCCAACCATGTGGACAAGAAACCTCTTCTTCCAATTTGTAAAGTTGGCTACCTCTAGTACAGGAGCAGCATTGAGTTGGCCACCCGTATATTCTAGGGTTTGTGGTATAACTTGAGCCATTTTGGATCTTGATTTGAAAACTTTTAAGTGAGCAGTTTAATAAAATAAGAGTTTAACTAATCAAACTGCTCTTATACCACTTATTGGTCCCTTGTAATTCGATATTACTTATTATCTTAAGTAACAACTATTACTTCGACTCAAGTGTGTTGTTTTAACATTAGATAAGAACTATGAAAGATTAAAACAACAATACCAATATACTTTTCAAGGTATAGAATTTTATTAGAATCAAATAAAGAATCTATAACCCACTTTGTTTGCGGAATAACAAAGTGGTTGAATGACAATGGGGTTTGATCTCCTCTACTTAAACGGTTAACCAAAGTTAAAGTCTAAGCTCCAATCTAAATGTTCATATGCATCTTTGGCTATATGGTTTAGTTGGTATCGAGAGAGAAAGGTTTTCCAGAGTTTAAGGTCTTGTATTGGTTACCTTTCTCTCACAATGTACACTCCCTTATATAGGCAGTATAAATTAAGGTTTGCATTTTGCATGTACCAATGCATGAGTTTATCCAGTGGGTGGTTGATGCCCATGCTGGATAAACAGTAAAAAGTACATAATAAACTATTCTAGAAAAGATAAAGTTTGTACTTATATCTAAGTATACAAGCAACCTACTTTGACTTAAAGTAATCTTTTCCCGCCTAATGCAAACCATCAGAATACTGAAGCGCCTTCAGTATCCTAGAGGAGATCGACATCATTCAGTTTGGTATTGTCAAGCCAAACTGAACTGAAAGACCTTCTTCAATCCTTGTTCTTCAGCAACTAGACCGCCTAGTATTTGAAGCGAAGACTCCTTTCTCTTCTAAATTCATTGGAAGGGGAGTGCTGAACTTTCTTCAGCTTTAAAGTCTTCAGTAGGAACTTTGTTCCTCTGGTCATCCATCAGCAGACTTGCCTTACTGCCGAGCATGAAACACTTAGGGGGATTTTATATTCAAATCCTAGAGTTGCTTCAGGGTCAGTAATACTGACCCAACACAAAGTACATTTAAGCTAATCTAAGAAATGATAAAGGTTGTATTTATAGTTAACTTTACAAGCAACCTTTACAAATGAGATAGGCTTTGACTTAAAAGAGATCTTTTCTTGCCTAATGTAAACCTTGATAATACTGAACTATCTTTAGTATCCTAGAGGAGATCGACATCATTCAGTTTGGTATTGTCAGACCAAACTGAACTCAAAGCTCCTCTTTAGGACTTGTTCTTTTGCAACTAGACCGCCTAGTTACTGAAGCAAAGACTTCTTGTCTTCTAAATTCTATGTACGATGAAGGCTGAACTTTCTTCAGCAAAACTTTCTTCAGTAGAAATATTTGTTCGTTTTGTCATGCTTCAGTAGATCCACCATTTTGCTGAACATGAAACACTTAGTAGATTTTATATTCAAATCCCAAAGTTGCTTAAAATATACTTATAAACATCTTATAATCATTCATTCATTACATGTTACAAAGTTCAAAATTAAATTACAAATGATTATCCTATTGCTTTGTAGCTCTAAGTTCTTCAATTACTGGAGTTTGCACCAGTGGATTCATGTTTCTTATATCCACCACTCCTAGTAAACACAAGCTGAAGGTTCTTGCAGCTTTAGTTAAGCCTGGACCTCTATGGCGAAGGAAGAAGACTCTCTGGACATTCGATAGAAGTTCATTGTTCATATCATCCAGGTCACTGATGCCCACAAAGTCTTGCCTTTCAGGATGATTAAATAATGTCATCCCAAAGTTTATAAAAACAGGTTTAAAACAGGTTTCCCGTGGTAAAAATATAATATTTTTATTCCAAAGTTTATAAAAATAGTCCCTCGTGTACCAAATCTGTCGGTGGAAACAGTAGTTACGTTTAAAGTTAACGGTGGTAACCATTTAAAGTTAATCAATGGAAACTTCATAGCTAACAGTGGAAATTGTATAGCTAATATGTGGAAATTGTTTTAAATCAAACAGTGGGAACTGTATAGCTAACAGTGGGAACTGTATAGCTAACAGTGGGAACTTTTGGTTAGTTTAATACTAACAGTGGTAAATTTATAGTTATTATACTAACGGTGGTAACTATAGTACATGCATATTTACATTACAACTAACGGTGGGAAAAACTACTTGCTAGTTTACATTACAACAAAGCATACCCCTATCGTTACAAGCTCGGATCTAACATGCTAGTCGTTATCAGCAGTCCCAAAACCCCCTAATCAGCATGCATGTCCTCAACAGTCCCAAAAGCCCCCTAATAAGTAGATCCAAACACCCCCAAAGCTATGTAACAGCAGATCTTGCCCCCAAACACCCTACATGTCGCTCTGGACAGTAGATCCAAATGGGCCGTGTGGATCTATGCTAAATCAACGCTCCCTTATTCGTTTCTATGCCCAAACCAAACACCCCTTTATGTTGTTTGTTAAACATCAGATCCAAACGCCCCTGGTGGCTTGTAAACGCAGAAATAAACACCCTTTAATATGTAAACACGGGCGGCATCCATCTGTTGGTGGAGGTGGTGGTCGTGGCTGCTATCATAGATCTGGCGAATCTATAAAGATGGGGGCTGTGGTGGATGAAGGAGCGGCTGTTGTGGTTGGACGTGGTGGTCACGAACATACCACGAGGGTGGATGTGATGATGATGGTGCCAAGACTGATGGTGATGGTCCACAACAGCGGTGCTGGCGGCTGGAGCATGGATGGAGCTGGTGGCGGGGCTGGTGGTCTTCAGCAGTTGGAGGAGGGTGGCTTGGTGGCCACGATCAAGGTGGTGATGGAGGATGGAAGGCAGTAGTAGGCTGCGGTGGTCCTTGGATCTGGTGGTGGTACGGCAACAATAGGCTGCGAAGGGAGAGGGTGATGGCAACAGGGCTGCTGTGGTGATGGCTACGTGGTAACCACCACGGCTGAGGTGGTGGTCTCGTCCATATGGAGGGTAGCAGCATGCGGTTGGTGGCTGCGGAGTGATATAGGGTGGCGGCTGCATGGATGGGAGCCACGAAATGGTGGTGGCAGTATCCAAGAGGGTGGCGGCTAGGGCATTGATGGTGATGATATGCATAGATCTATTCGATCTATATATTAAAGGTGGCGGCCGGAATTTATTGTGGCCGAAACTTACTCACCGGAAAAGTGGTGGCTGCCATTTTAGATTGAGAGAGCGTGTGTGTTTGTTGATCCCAAACTTAGATCGATTTAGCTTTATGTATACGAGATTAGATCAAGTAATACACTTAGAGAAACCTTTGTATATGCTTATGACAATCTAAGTGTTATGCGGAATTAACACTTAAACAAGAACACACAATGATATAAACAAACTTTCACTTTGATTAATGATATCAAACTTGCTTACAATGAAAGTAGTTTACGAATGAAAACTTATATGAAACATTAACCTAAAGGTCTTCTTTTATAGACATAAGAAGCCTTGTACAATAATCTACGTATCAGCTATTCTAGGTAAAGATAAATATAGAAAATACATTGTTGTTCCTATCTTTACTAGAAGTAATCTAGAATACAATAAACGCGTAGAGTATATCTTCCCATCAGTGCTTGTCTTCAATGTATCAACGCTTGACTTTATATTGTCAACGCTTAAGCTGTCAGCGCTTGTTTTACTCTTGTCAACGCTTGTTTTACTCTTGTCAGCGCTCAAGTGATCTGGCCTTAATTTATTCCCAACAATCCTCCCCTAAACTTGATATCCACTCTTATGATCAAGTTTCTGAATAAGCATCAAGGACTAGGAGGAATCTTACAAACCTTCTCATATTGGTAATGAATAAATCTGATCAAGTCTTTTGCCACGTCACTTGAATAATCAATTTCCAGCTGAGTGTCCTTCATCTTCTCCAAAATAGCCTTGGATATGAAATACTGACCATCCACAAGTAGATACTCAGCAAACTTTGTAGAACTCAAATGGTAAACACCAGCAACTGAATATAATCTCCATTGAAGACCACTGAGGTCATCTTCAAGATCCTTCCAAATAGCAGGATCCTCATCTTTTGGTCCACACATTCTTTTGAATGTGGACCACAGTTTTATTCCATTAGCTGAAGTTGGTGCTTCAGCCTTATACTTGGTCTCTAGCAACCTCCATAGGTCTACCAAGTCTTCTCTATCACAACTTGCAAACAAAGATATGAGAGTGGTAAAAGTGTGTACCTCTTTGCCATACCTGCCAATTTTCCAAAACCCACATTCATCTTCTTCATAGCTCACAATTGGGTTTCTGGAATCTAATGGTAACACTTGCACCATATCTGAAGCTTCTAATGGTGAGAGCTTGAGGCTCTTTCTTATAACAACTTCACTTGGATATAGTGGATCCACATCTTTAGGAAACTCAAGAGAAATTCCCTTTTTCACTGGTCTGGGAACAAACATAGCTTTCTTGAGTTCCATTTCTTCTGCAAGTTCTTCCTTTCTTTCATCAGAAAGAAGTCTGAGAGTGTTTGCTTCCTACACTCTCACCCAAATAAGATAAGCCTTGCATTCCAACTCATCAAATGTCAATGCCCTTAATTTCTGGTAAGTCCATCCTACTCCATGACATCTGAGCAACATGCAGTATAACTCCCTTCTATCCCTTTTCAACTCTGAGAGAATATTGCTTGCCTTGTGTTTCAAAATTACCTGGCAATCCTTCTGAACTCTGAGGAGAATCTCCAAACCCCATATTTGATCTGAAACAGTCAAGTGTGGATTCTCCATACATCTTTCTTCCCAAGCATTATACATTTGAACCACCTCTGGCATATCAAAGTCAACCTGCAATTTCAATTCTCTCAATTTCTCCTCAGCCAACTCATCACCATACTCAAGTCTTTCTGGTTCTATAATCATAACACTTGAGTCTGAGCTAGCTCCATCACTTCCTTCTTCTGAAGTAACCACAAATGGTGACTCTTTCACCTCCTTTCTGTCTTGTTCCATGATTTGTGCAGCCAATCTTCTATCAAACTCAACTTGAGCTGCATCCTTGGGAACACTCTCTTCTACCATAATACCCTTACCCTTATCTAATGGTGCAATTGTTGGTAAGAGAGATGGTGATACCTGTGAAGAAACCTCCTTGATGATAGATGATGACTGGGATACATCACCTTCATGTGCAGGTCTGTCAACGCCCAATTTTGTTCTATCAGCGCCCAAAGTATTTCTGTCAGCGTCCAAATTTTCCTTGTCAACGTCCAAATTCCCTGCCTTAGCGCCTTTTGCAATATCTTCCAACATGGTTGTAAATGATAAATTCAAGTTGGTAGGAGAGACTAAGGACGTATCAAAACCTGTTTGTTTCTTCAAACTTGTAAGGGCCTCAGCAACATCCAAAGATTGACCATCATGGCTGCCCTTATCACTCAGATTTATTGGATCTTCCTCCCCTTTGGAAGATTCCGCCGTACCTCTCCTTGCACTTGCAGTCTCCAAAACAACAATCCTCTCCCTCAATTGCTTGAGTTCAAGGCCTTGTGAGCTGATAACTTGTACTAAGTCTACATTTTGCTTTTGCAAGCTCATGTAGACTGCCGTCAATTCCATAAGAGTCATTGGTTCTAGTCTGCCCTCTTCTAAAATGGGGATTTGACCTCCCAAGTCAGATTCATTGGGCATGGATGAGGACTTAATGATGGTGGGACTGCCTTGGCCAGCTGCTAAGCCAGAACCAATAGTCCCAGCCTCATCCATGTCACCAACCACACTTGTGGTGGTGGTTCTCTCTGCTACATGGCTAGGACCACCAGAGGAGAACACTCTAGTAGTCCTTTGGCGTTTCATCAACCTATATTCAGGGGGTGTTGAAGATGGTGTGGAAGAATGGGTGGATGTGGGTTGGTTAAGGGGTGTTTGGATTTGTGAAGGTTGTGTGTCAACGTTGGAAATAGGCACATCAACACCAACATTTAATGTGTCAGCGTTGAAGGGATCTTGGTCAATTTGCATATGTTCAGGTGAAGGTAATGGTTCAGGTATTGGGTCAATTTGAGGTTGGGGGTCTGGTTGGGGTTGAGCTGCTGCAATGACAACAAGCATAGCTTGGGTTAAGGGTAGGTCACGATGGGGTGGTGAGTTCATCTTCATAAAAATAGCTTTCTTTTGCACAGGGATCTCATAAAAATCATTATGATCCTTTATGCAGTATCCTTGAACATCAAAAACCATTTGTAAAAACCGGGGATAAGCTAAAGTCATTTTGTTCCCCTTATTTTTACACATGCCCTCAAAAATCATTTTAGAATAATTAAATTTTTGCCCAGTTGCAATACACACAATAGCACTTGCAATAGATCTATTGATCTCATTGTGTGCAGTGCATTTGGGACTCAAACATTGAAGGAGGACATGTATGAGGTACTTCCAGGCTGGGGGAAACTCCTGCTTATGATACTTGTTTAAAGTACCTTCATCAAGAAAAGGATATCCCAAAGCCCTTAGTCCTTGTTCTATTTCATTAATGGGAAGGGTGGCTATACCATCAGCATTATCAAGATGCAAGGCTTGGCGTACCAAAGCCTCAGTAACCACCCAAGATCTCCCATGAACAATAAAAGTCAATGTAGTCACTCTATTAACTGTTGAGGAACTGACAGTGTTCCAAAACTGTTTAATATGTGTGACTGGAATGAGTGGTGCATGAGAAAGAGCATACCTAAGAGGAGATGCGTTCAAATACGCCACCATTTGTGTGTATTGAGGAAACAGAGTATCATCAGCTTCAAGATACGCGATCATGTTGTGTTGAGTTCTGAACCCCAATTCCAATTCTGATGGTTTAAACTTTGGTGCCATTGTTGAAAGCTGTTAAAATTGATTGATGAAGATGAAGTTGATAAGAGAAAATTGTGTTAGACAATAATTATAGATATCCTGTTTAAAAATAGGAGCCAAATTTATAGGAGAAGAAAATGCATGTGATTGGCCCAAAAATAGGCAAGTATTTTCAAAAACACAATCATGAAAATATTGAAAAAGTATAAGTTTATCTCATGCATTAAATGAGAGGTAACAACTCCCAAAATTACAGCCTAAAAATATGTCAAAAAGTAACAACTGGGTAGGACCCATTGAGTGTCAACGGTCAAAAATAACCTATCAACGCCCAACGGCTATAATCTTGTCAACGTTTGCCTATAGCCATGTCAGCGTCTAAATTGGTCACAACAACGCTTGGAAAAATACTTGTCAGCGTCCAAAAATAAAAATGTTTAAAAATGAAAAATGACCTTAACAAAGTAACTTATCCTAGAGAAGATAACCAAAAAGCTGATAATTATTATAGGGCGGCAAGCACTGTCTAGTTATGCACACTTGCTTAAGCAAGATAGACATAACAGTCCTCTAGTGTCCCTTGCTAACCAAAACTCTTAACAACCAAGTTACCTTATAAAATCCCTTGTTACTCCCAGGTAAATCCCATAACAAAATTATTCCCAAGTCTCCCAACAGACCATAACCAATTCTAGGCCAAAAATATCTTGGCAGCATGCATAGTATATCAACTTTGCATGCTACAGTGCCTCATGATTTAGTAAAACTAACTCATACTCACCTGTGGACACAACCTAGAATTGTGATAAGAGTATCATATGGATACCCAAACATCCTAAAGGTTCCTAAAACCTCCCCTTAAACTATGATACATAAGTTTGCCAAAAATATGCATGAACATAAAAATTTATGTCAAGATAGGAATTTAAAATTCCAACCGTCATCCATAAATAAAAACTTGTCCAAATGGTTCTCCATTGATCCATAAGCAACTGTGTATCCAATGGTATACTGCTAACACTATCTGCACATTTAGATTGAAAACCACAAAACTAACATTGTTGCTGACAACGCTCCGATAACACATGACAGCGTTGAGGGAAGCTTTGTCAGCGTTAGACAATTATATTGCTGACAACGTTACAAAAACACTTATCAGCGTTCAAGCAACCTTTGTCAGTGTTAGAAAAATATTAGTGGAAAATCTAAATCATCAATAAGACCAATAACAATGTATCATCCTGTACATACTTTTACAAAAAGACTCCAAAACACATATTATGTAAGATTGACCATTCCAATACTTGTTACCAAGTATTGAAACCTCCCAGCATCAAAAGGTTTAGTCAGTAAATCTGACACATTTTCCTTAGTGTCAACCCTATCTGGTTGTATTAAACCTTTTTCAAAAAAATCTCTAATAAAATGGTGTCTAATTTCTATGTGTTTAGTTTTAGAATGATATACAGGATTCTTAATGATGCATAAAGTGCTGTTATTGTCAACAAATATCTTGGTATGCATGAAATTATACCCATAGTCCAACAACTGGTTCTGAATCCACAAAACTTGTCCACAACAAGCAGCTGCAGCCACATACTCAGCTTCAGTTGTAGAGTTAGCCACCACTGTTTGTTTCTTGCATTGCCAAGATATCAACCTGCTCCTAAGAAACTGACATGCACTAGTTGTGGATTTCCTATCAAATTTATCACATCCATAGTCACTATCTGAATATTCAATCAGCTCCAATGGTGAATCCTTTGGGTACCACAAACCAAGACCAGGATAGCATCTTAGGTACCTAAAGATCCTCTTCACAGCATAAAGGTGACATTCTTTGGGAGTCACTTGATGGCGTGCACAAGCACACACAGCAAACATGATGTCAGGTCTGGAGGCTGTAAGATACATCAAGGATCCAATCATGGATCTATAGTGCCTGACATCAACATCTTTCCCATCTCCAATCTTTCCCCAAGGGTGTTCTCTATCCATAGGAGTAGTAGCCCTCTTTTCATGTGGAGAAAAGCCAAACTTCTTCAAGATCTCAGCCACATATTTATCCTGGGAGATGAAGATACAATCTTCTTTCTGCTGAACTTGTAAACCAAGAAAGAAGTTCATCTCCCCCCATAGCACTCATCTTGAATTTGTCTGTCATAAGCTTGGAGAAATCCTCACTCATCTTTGGATCAGTAGACCCAAAAATGATGTCATCAACATAGACCTGGACAAGCAACAAATCCTTGCCTTTCTTCTTAGTAAAGAGTGTCTGATCTATGGTGCCTCTCTTGAATCCATTGTCCACCAAGTAAGTAGACAAAGTACCATACCATGCTCTAGGGGCTTGATGAAGTCCATACATAGCCTTCTTGACTCTATACACTTTATCTGGATTCTCTGGATCCTCAAAACCTGGAGGCTGCATCACATATACCTCCTCAACAATAGTTCCATAGAGGAAGGCACTCTTGACATCAATTTGATAGACAGTGAAGCCCATGCAGGATGTATAGGCTAGAAAAATCCTTATAGCTTCAATCCTAGCAACTGGTGCAAAGACCTCCTCATAGTCTATCCCCTCCTCTTGTGTATATCCCTGAGCCACTAACCTTGCCTTGTTTCTGACCACAATGCCTCTTTCATCTCTCTTGTTCCTTAGAACCCATCTTGTCCCTATAGGTCTAACATATCTGGGACAATCAACCAGCTCCCAAATATCCTGAATAGCAAATTGGTGAAGTTCATCCTGCATTGCTTCCACCCAACTTGGTTCTTTGAGAGCATCAAATATTTTCTTGGGTTCCTGTTGTGATAGAAAACAGGCAAACAAACATGCTTGTACAAGAGGGGTATCAACCTTCTTGTGTATATTGGCAATAAACCCACCAAGACCTTGATGAGATCTTCTAGTCTGAACTGGAGTCATAATATCACCAATGATTTGAGAAGTAGGGTGATTCTTCATAGTGGAAGTGAGAACTCCTCCTTCAAAAAGTCTGGTGTCCTCAACCTCATTCTCCATGTTGCCAATATCTTCTTCATCAGACTCTCTTTCATCAACATGAGGATGAACTTCTTCATATATATTAGAAGGTTCACCTTGTTCAAAAATGGAAGAGAAAAGATGTGCAGAAGTGTTGTCAACGCCTGAACCTTGTTTGTCAGCACTTGGGCTAACAACGCTTGAACTGTTGTTGTCAACGTCTGAACCATCAACGTCTGAATTGGTCTTGTCAGTGCTAGATTTACCTTTGTCAGCGCCTGAAGGACCATGCATGTTTGTGTCTGGTAGTACTTGGGTACCACCATTATCTTTACCAGCAGCAGCAGCAGCAGCAAAAGCATCTGTCCAAATGGGAATTGTAACATATTCTTGGATAGGAGATGACTTTTCTGCTTGTGATCCAACCTTGCCATGAACCTGTGTACCTGAAACATCAACAATTTGTTCCTCCACAACATTTGAAGTTACCTTCACAATGTCTGGATTAGTGACAGGCATATAATTTAAAGTTCTAGATAAAGGTTCTAAGTCAAACAACCAATTAGGACCACTTTCAGGATCACTAGGTTTATTTTCTAAAAACCTAACATATACTCTTTCAAGTATACGTTTTTCTTCGTTAAGATAAACCCTATATCCCTTGCTCTGCACTGAATACCCCATGAAGTAGCCCTCATCACCTTTTGCACTAAATTTACCTAAGGCATCACTAGTATCTAAAACTACTACATGACAACCAAAAGGTCTGAGAAAACCAATATTAGGTTTTCTTCCCCAAAGTAACTCATAAGGTGTTTTATTCTTAATTCTGTTAACCAATGCTCTATTTTGAACATAACAAGCTGTATTAACAGCCTAAGCCCAAAAGGCTATAGGAAAATGAATTGCTCCTCTTGTTCTGGCTGCTTCAATTAGGGTTCTATATTTCCTCTCAGCAACCCCATTTTGCTGTGGGGTTCTAGCAATACTAAATTGCCTAGTAATTCCTTTCCTGGCACAGAAATCATCTAGCTTCTTATTCTTAAATTCACCACCATTATCACTCCTAAGCATTTTAACTTCATTGCCAGACCTCTTCTCAATCTGAGTGATAAAATCAATTAGAATATCAGCTGTGTCACTCTTCATAGCTAGAATGAATGTCCAAGTAAACCTAGAAAAGTCATCTGTGATGACAAAGCAATATGACTTACCATTCAAACTTTCTATATTGGTTGGACCAAATAGGTCCATGTGTAGCATATGAAGAGGTCTAGAACTAGTATGCACCTGTTTGGACTTGAATGAGACCTTGTGCTGCTTGCCTTTAAGACATGCAACACAAGAGTGGTCATTGTGGAAGGCCTTCTCAGGCAAACCATCAACCAAGCCAAGTCTCACAAGCCTATTTATATTCTTAAAATTTATGTGCCCTAGTCTCTTGTGCCACAAATTACTCTCATCTACTGAAGCTTTAGCATAAAAACAAGACATATTATTATTCATTCTAATCCCATTTAGATTCACATTATATATGTCTTTATGCCTAGGTGTTCTATACTCAATATATTTCTCATCAGGGATCTTATAATCCTTGCTTAACACCAAACACTCAGTATCAGTAAACAGAACTTTATTTTTGTTATCACAAACTTGTAATACACTAAAAAGATTGTAATCAAGTTCTTTTACCAGAAATACGTTTTCAAAACGCAAATTCTTGGTGAGAAGGGTTCCTTTGCCTGTGATAGTACCATATCCGCCTCCAAAGTATACCTTATCACCATCCTTAATGGGAGTGAAGTTGGTCAAATAGTCTTCCTTCCCTGTCATGTGCCTTGAGCATCCATTATCCCAATATCCATAATCATTGACCTGTCTTTGAATGCCCTGCACATAAAGAAAACAAATTAGTTTTCTTTAGGAACTCAAGCCTTAGAAGACTTGGATTCATCTGGTTGTTCAATAAGAACAGACTTAGTTCTCACAACAACCCCATTTTCATCCTTCTTAGGATGAAGTACCCAGTTAACCCCAATAGGTTTTGTAATGACCTTTGAAATGTAATTAAATCTGTTGCAGGTCATTGAAACCCCATTATCATTAGGGTTTTGATCTTTCTTGGGTCTCCATGTTAAGCTTGAAGAAGCTTTAGACCCCTTACCCTGTGGTTGCAAATATTTAGGTCTGGTCACGTTTCTGTCAGCATTGGAATTGGTCTTGTCAACTCTGAGATTACCCTTGTCAGCGTTGAACCTAGGGTTTGCTACAGAAACCTATTGCCTATTAGACCAGGTGTTTGTCTTTTGAAATGGTCTTTGTCCATGAGTGTTAGACCCTCTAGTAAAGAATGGGGCAGGTCTAATCACTTGTGGACTTTGCTGCACACAAGGTTTGGGTCTGACAACGTTTGACTTCCTAACAACGTTGACTTTGTTCCTGTTAGCGCTGAAATTGTTCCTGTCAGCGCTGGCTTTGGGAGCGTTGACACACTTGTATGCCTAGTGTGAAAAGCTACCACAAGTGTGACAAGCTTTTCTAGACACAACCTTAGGTCTAGAAGAGAAGAAGCCTGTTCCATTATTGCTAACTTGGCTCTTGGGTGACCTAGTATTCCTATACATCTCTGCATATTTAATGGTAGGTTTTCTATCAGTATTTGAGCCTAGGTCAACAGCTTTACCAGTGATTGGATTTGTAACCTTAATGGGAGTTGACTCATTGGGACTTTCACATAGCAAGCCACCCTTAACAAACAAAGTAGGGTTAGCTTTCTTCCATTCATTCAGATCAGTCAACCTTTGTTGGTACTCTTCAACTGGAGTGACAACTCTTGGTGGAGGAATGAATTCCTCCTCTTGGAATTCTGGCAAACCAGTCCAAGATAGGTCCTTTTGTTGGACACCATAGAATCATTCATCCCAATCCCAGTCATGTCCTTAGGATCTCTTTGTTTACCCACATAGTCTCCTAGGGTTTGAGTGGCTCTATCAAATCTTTGAATTTTAAGGCCAACATTATCCTTATTCTTAATGGCCTCATCTAGCTTAGCCTGTAACTCACCATTAACCCTTTCCATGATGTTTCTAATATCCATACTAGCATTTAACTCATGTTTTAAGATATTTATTTTATCTTTTAAGTCAAATTCCATTTTCTTGTATTCAAAAACTGTTTTCTCAGTTTGAGTGAGAGCTAGTTGGTAATTAGACAGTTTGCACTTTTCAGTACTCACATCACTCAATAATCTTAACACCTCTTTGTTAAGCCTCTCAGTGTTTAACCTACAACCTTTACTACAAAAAGCATCATTGTATACCTCATTATCAGATGAAGAGGAGGAGTGTGTCATGAGAGCATATTCAACATGCTCTTCTTCTTCAACCTCAGCAACCAAAGCTTTATCCTCTTCAACATTCTTAGCCAGATAACTCCAATCCCATCCCATACCATCAATTCCTTGAACTGCAACCATGGCTTTGGAATCCTGAGCTTTAACAACTTGACTTAAGGGTTTACCAACATCAGATCTTCTAGGAGATCTGCATTCCCTCATGAAGTGACCATACGATGACAGTTGTAGCATTCAACTTTGGATTTATCAAATCCAGCTGTGTCTTTTGCATTGAAGGTCATCTTCTTCTTAAACCTTTTGTTCCACCTGTTTGCTCTTATACTAGCAAGAGCCATGTTCCACTTAATGTCCATCTCTTCCAAGTGCTCATCACTTATCTGCTCAAGGTCCTCATATGTAATCACTGAACCATTGGGCAAAGAAGCAATATAAGCACATACAGTATCCAAATCTTAACCAGCAGGTTTAACTCTTGGGGAGTCACTTTTGAATGTGTCAGCGTCTGAAAAGGAGACGTTGACAGGACTTGTTCCAGCGCTGACACATGATGATCCAGTAACTGGATGCATGTAAGAGTCCTTCTGATTGAATTGACCTTCACTATGAGAAAAGAAGGCCATGTTACTGTTGGTGGACTTGCTTCCATGCTCTAAAAGAGTTTCATCTTCCAACAGCCTTAGTTTATTGTAGATGTCATCAAACGTGGAACTTTTGTAGGTATTATTGGCAAGAATGGATCTTGCCTCAATCTTCCACGCCTCACCAAGACTTTTAAGAAAAGTAGCATTGATGTCAACATCACCAACTTGTGTCCCCATGAAGGACAATTTGCTTGTAATGTCAAGCAATCTGCTTCTCACACTACTCAGCTTCTCATTGGGTTGAGCTTTGAAAACAGCATAATCATACATAAGTTGTTTCTTCTTTTCTTCCCTAGTATCTGCATTACCACTATATGCAACTTCAAGAGCTGCTCAAAGCTGCTTAGCAGAATCATAACCTCTATATTTATGTTGGTTCTCTTGTCCCAACGAGAGTTTCAGAATATTTAGGGTTTTCATGTCAACCCTTTTCTTTGCTATGTCTTCAGCAGCCACAGCTCTACCATCTTCAGGTTTTTCTTTCTTATCCTCTTCAGAACATCCAGCAACAACTGATCTTTGAGCAATAGCATCAGCAATCTTTTGGGCTTTATCGAATGTGTTTCCATATTCAATGATCTCCCAGAGTGTGTAGTCATAGATCCCTAGATATTGTTCAAAATTGAATTTCCACAATTCAAAGTTGGTTGCATCAAGCATGTGAATCTTGATGTTTGGTAAAGGTGAGGAGGAGGAGGTTATTGTTTCAGACATGATGTTGTTGGGGTTTTTGAGAAAATTAGGGTTTTGGTGATTTTTAGGGTTCTTGTGTTCTTTAAGATCAAAAGTTCCTCAACAAGCTCTGATACCACTTGTTGATCCCAAACTTAGATCGATTTAGCTTTATGTATACGAGATTAGATCAAGTAATACACTTAGAGAAACCTTTGTATATGCTTATTATAATCTAAGTGTTATGCGGAATTAACACTTAAACAAGAACACACAATGATATAAACAAACTTTCACTTTGATTAATGATATCAAACTTGCTTACAATGAAAGTAGTTTATGAATGAAAACTTATATGAAACATTAACCTAAAGGTCTTCTTTTATAGACATAAGAAGCCTTGTACAATAATCTACGTATCAGCTATTCTAGGTAAAGATAAATATAGAAAATACATTGTTGTTCCTATCTTTACTAGAAGTAATCTAGAATACAATAAACGCGTAAAGTATATCTTCCCATCAGTGCTTGTCTTCAATGTGTCAACGCTTGACTTTATCTTGTCAACGCTTAAGCTGTCAGCGCTTGTTTTACTCTTGTCAACGCTTGTTTTACTCTTGTCAGCGCTCAAGTGATCTGGCCTTAATTTATTCCCAACGGTATTTTAATTTTTGGAGGCTAGGGTTGAATGAACATGAAACCCTAATTAGGTTAGGGTATATATATATATATATATATATATATATATATATATATATATATATATATATATATATATATATATATATATATATATATATATATATATATATATATATATATATATATATATATATATATATATATATATATATATATATATATATATATATATATATATATATATATATATATATATAACCTAAGAAGTTTATAAGATCTAAGTGTAAGGTTCCCAAGAATGCAGAGATTGAACTTGTAAACTTTATTATAACTTTCGTTAATAATCGGTTCGAGGCTCGTTTACATTTTATAAGATTTTTTTCGTTTAACAAAAACCGCGTCATTAATCTGAAAATGACTTTTCCAATAAAATGTAGTATTTATATGTCTTATAATATAAATAAAGTGTGCGCTCGTTTAAACGACGATTATTTGTCGTATATCGTTTTAATAAGAAAAAGTATCGTTTTATTAGAATACTTCTCATTTACTCTCTCCGTAGATAAATGAAATATTTAACAATTTAAATCAAATTGTTTATCAAGTATCTCTCGACAATAATTTATGTACTTAAATTATTAAATTGTCGGTACACGGGTTGTACGACTTTTGTCTTGTTTCCAATTCAAATAACTTTTGTATTGTTCAAAAATGGTTTTGAAACATACTTCGTTATTATGTAATGAACGAAAATCTCGGGTTTTACAAGTTGAGGCTGATTCTAAAGATTCAATACTCCAAGCATCGATGAACCTACATTGACCACTGTATGGTACCTTTAGAATTTGTCCAAATTCTTCAAGAGTATATATAATGGTTTCCCCTTTATGGAAAATCTTATAGATAAACCATTATTGATGCACATTAATGAGAAGGAACTAAAGAACTCCATAAGAAAGGGAGGAAATATTGGCTCATAAAAGTATATCAAACAATCAAAGCCAATAGATTTAAACATGTAGCGTGTAGGCTCAATCCCATCAGGATTTGGTGGGATAACACGTCCTTCATGAAAACAACGAGTTTCTAACGACCGAAGGATATTTTTAAGAGAACGAGATTGACATGATTTAAAAAGAATAGGCATGTATTCTCTAGTTTTCTCATGGTCTTTACAAATTTTCCAACGACATAGTTAATAGCTATATAAGACAAGTGTAACAACCCATTTAATAGGATAGAGTGCTACAGTAAATTATGGCGGATCATCAAAGCATGCAAGGTAAATGTCTAAACATTCATGACCATAAATAGAAATACCGGAATCAAAGATCGGTAGTCTAGTAACTCACAAACAAGCAATATAAGTACTGTAAATGGAAAGGACTAAACAATGTCCAAAAGATGTAAAGTATGATAAACTAGGAATAAATGCATAAGGTAAAAGAGGCCGGATAGCTTCCAATCAGAATGCACATACTCTGGAGTTCCTACTTGCGTCCTTGAGTACCTGCCGTTTGGGAACATGGAAAAGTAGACGGCTGAGCATAACGCTCAGTGCAAGGATATACAATAAAGCATCGAATACATAGAGTATGGAAGCATATAAAGAATATAAAGCATGAATGGCAACGAAAATGAATAAGTCCTGGAAAACCTAGTTGTCTGTCATGTTAACTGGTTTTAGTTCTGAAAACATAGCTTATGTTACTTATGAAAATCTGTATTAGTTAATGTACCATAATAGCCAATATAGGTCATGAGGTCAACAACATGCATGAATACTTGGAGGGGAGACCTCATCAAGCAATTAGAGGGGTTTCCTCTAAATAACTGGTCAATGGGTATGAGGGATCAGCTCCTTGTGAAGGATGCAAGGCACATGCCACATTCACCATGAAATCCTGACTGAAACATGTAACTAGAATGCACTCATACGCCCCACATGATAATACAATAATATAATGGCCAAATAACTGAAAAGGGACGCCATGAGCTATCACTCCGTCGTGGTGAAGTCATAACACTAGTGCCTCTAGTGTTATGGTTATGGTACCTCCATAACTAGGTGAAACTGGTCATGCATGTATAAGGCTAAGGTAACTAATAAAAACATAAGCATTTAATCTATAACTACTATGGAAAATAGTTGGCTGCATACGGGAAATCCTAATAAAGGAAGAGATTTTCCTTACTGAAGGACGGGAAATCCGTACCTTATGTCCAGTAGAATCTAACAGGAAACGATGAAGACTAATCCGCCTTGACGGATAACACTACATAAGAAATATGGACGTGTATGAGTTTTCTGAATTACATGTGTTTTACTGGTTCTGTGTGTTATTGGCTTGTTATACGTATTCTGTCATGTTTTACTGTTTACTGTGTTAATTGTAGTTATTTTGATGTTCCATAAATAGTAAGTTTCCAAAAATAGAAAGTTTCCAAAAATAGAAAGTTCCCAAAAAAGGAAGTTCCCAAAATTAGTAAGTTTCTATAATTAGAATTAAGCTGAATTATAAATAATAAGTGAAGTTAAATTAGTACAATACAAGTCATGGTTATAGTTGGTTAATTAAATAACTGGTTAATTTAATTAAACTATATGTTATATGATATTAATTAAAATACTTGTTTAATTAAAATAACTAAGTATAAATACCTTAGGTTATACATAAATAAATTAAATTAATTAATTAACATAAAGTTTAATATGACATGAGTTATAAAAAAAATAGTTCTTAGAAAAACCCGAATCCCGAGTCCGTGTTTTAATATAAGTTGAATCAAATAAGCTATAAACAAGTCCCACCGATACCTTGAAAAGGATCTCGTTTGACACTACTCAAACAGCTAAACATGTAAACATACCCCGACCTAGTGTCGGGGTTTGTTTAGTCTCGGGTCTGATCAAACAAAACCAATCGAGCACCCTTACGGGTCTCGGTGGTGTCTCGGTTCACACAAAAGCCGAACACAAACACTCCCCGACCCATGGTCAGGGTTCCCTTGTCTTTCCGAGCCAAAACCAGCCAAGCCGAGACCTAAAGGTCTCGGTGGTGGTGATAATACACAAGCCGAGCACCCCCTTTGGGGTCTCGGTGTCTCCGCCGAACCAAACAACACCAAAACAAACCTAAAACATAATTTAATTTAATCCTTAACATGTTTATGCATTGTTTCCTTGAATATTAAATTAAATCTTCATGAAATCATAAGAAAAGAAAATTAAAAGAAAGGTTTTTGAATTTACCAATACGTGTAGAATAACGAGATGATCACAAATAAATAAACAACACCAAAAATCGTCTGGGTTTGCCTTGTTTTCTGATGTGGCCGGCGGCAAGAGTGAACCTAGAGAGAGAGAAGACAAAATTTTGTAAAACCTAAAATATGAGAAAAAATATGATCTCCTGATGTTTTATTAAATTTGGTTATGGGCCAAAAGGCCCACCTGGTTCCTTTCTCTCTTGTTGCCGCGGCTATGGGGCCCACAATGGGTAACCCGTAGCTTTTCTCGAGTCTAATTATTTATCGAGTGTGTTCATGATTTAATATTTGAGATTTTGGTTTTCGTGATCGTGTCACATTTATAAAATTCGTGATTGTTTGTTATTTATTGTCGTGACACGTGTATTAATATTATAAATGGAAAGTTTAAATTTTACCATGTTTTCGTAAGTTACTGTTCATGTGTACTATTCATAGGTTTTTAATGCGGGTTTTACAACTCTTCCCCTCTAAAAGAACAATTCGTCCTCGAATTGGAGAAATGTAAACTGAAAGAAAACATACCCGAATTAGAACTGGAAATGAGGGTAAGAAGTACGTATAGACTCCTCCGTCTCCCAAGTGGCTTCCCGCTCAGGATGATCCCTCCAGAGGATTTTGACGAAAGGAATCGTCTTCCTCCGCATAACACGGTCTTGTCGCTCCAGAACTCTCTTGGGTTCTTCGACATATGAAAGACCCTCTCGAAATCGATCAAGTTGATACTAGACAACATGAACTGAATGATAGTTGTATCCTCTGAGTAAGGACACATGGAACACCTTGTGAACGTGTGATAGCTGAGGCGGTAACGCTAAACGATATGACACTTCACCAACGCGTTCTATGATTTCGAACGGTCCGGTGAAGCGAGGACAGAGCTTCCCTATGATTTCGAAACGTCTAACTCCTCGTGCAGGTGATACCTTGAGGAAAACATGGTCACCTACGTTGAAAGACACATCTTTACGACGTTTATCAGCATAGCTCTTCTGATGAGCACGAGCTTCCTAAAGCTTTGCCTTGGCGACAACGACCTTCTCATTGGTCACTTCAATCATATCGGGTCGTTCCAGCATTCGTTCGCCCACTTGATCCCAGCAGATTCGGGCACGACACTTTCTGCCATACAACATCTCATAGGGAGCACACGTGATGCTAGTGTGCTAGTTGTTGTTGTATGCGAATTTTACTAGGAATATATAATCATCCCAGCTTCCTGACCATTCTAGAGCACATGATCGCAGCATGTCCTCCAATGTCTGAATGGTATGCTCCAACTGTCCGTCGGTCTGAGGATGGAAGGCAGTGCTAAGCTTAAGTCTGGTGCCCCAAGCTTTCTGCAGACTATGCGAGAAACGTGATGTGAAACGGGGATCTCTGTCCGACATGATTTCTGATGGAGTACCATGCATTCTCATGATCTCTCTGGAATGTGTATGCTAATTTGCTGACCGGATGCTCCTTGCGAATCGGCAGAAAATGAGCAGATTTAGTCAACCTATCCACAATGACCCAGATTGCGTCATTCTTCTTTTGAGTAACCGGAAGACCAATAACAAAATCCTTGGAGATTTTGTCCCACTGCCATGCTAGAATATCTAATGGTTGTAGTAAACCACTAGGACGCTGATGTTCGATCTTCACCTGTTGGCAGATCATACACTTAGAAACGAAGGTGGCAACATCCTTCTTTATACCACTCTGTTGGGAATAAAATATGGGTCAGTTCACTAGACGCTGATAAGAAGAATTCAAGCACTGATAGGATGACATTGGACGCTGACAGCCAAGCGTTGACACTTGAAGAAGTCAACGCTGACAGCCTTGAAGATTAGCACTGATGGAATATATCTTCATACGAATCTTTTTGTTTATTTGTTTCTTTATTTGTGTATGGTAAAGATAAGCTCGACATTGTATTTTCCATTATTATCTTTACCTAGAATAGTTGATTCGTAGCTTATTGTACAAGACTTCTTATTCTATAAAAGAAGATCTTTTAGGTTAATGTTAATCATCAGTTTTCATAAGTTTTCACAAGTTAAACCTCTTTCATTGTAATCAAGTTCGATCATTCTAATACAAGTGAAAGTTTGTTTAACATCTTTGTGTTTTAGATTAAGTGTTAATTCCGCATAACACTTAGTTACTTTATTCATAAGCAAAGGTTTCTCTACGTGTATTACTTGATCTAATCTCGTATACACAAAGCTTAATCGATCTAAGTTTGGGATCAACAAGTGGTATCAGAGCTTGTTGAGAAACTTTTGATCTTTAAGTAACGCAAGAACCCTAAAACACCAAAAACCCTAAAAACCCTAAAATTCTCAAAACCCTAAAAACATCATGTCTGGCACAAATCAACCTGCTGCTTTGCTACAAAACAACTCCACAAATCCTAGTATCAAAATTCCCATGTTTGATGCCAGGAACTTCGAGCTTTGGAAGTCCAATTTTGAGCAATATATAGCTATTCATGACTACACTCTTTGGGAGATTGTTGAATATGGGAACACATTCGACAAAGCACAAAAGATTGCTGCTGCTATTGCCACAAGGACAGCTGTTCCTAATTGTCCTGAAGCTGATAAGAAGGAAAAGCCTGGAGATGGAAGAGCTGTATCTGTTGAAGATATAGCCAAGAAAAGGGTGGACATGAAAATCTTGAACATCATGAAACACGCCCTAGGTCATGAGAATCAGCACAAGTACAAACGCTTTGAGTCTGCAAAAGAGCTTTGGGAAGCTCTTGAAGTAGCACATGGTGGCAATGCTGACACAAAAGAAGAAAAGAAGAAGCAACTCTTGCATGAGTATGTTGTCTTTAAGGCTCAACCCAATGAGAATCTCAGCAGTGTGAGAAGTAGACTGCTTGACATCACAAGTCAACTTTCCTTCATGGGAACACAGATTGATGACCCTGACTTGAATGCTACTTTTCTCAAAAGCCTTGGTGATGTATGGAAGATTGAGACAAGATCTATTCTTGTCAATAACACCCACAAGACTTCCAGGTTTGATGACATCTTCAACAAACTAAGACTGCTGGAGAATGAATGGCTTTTGGAGAGTGATAATAAATCTTCCAGCAGCAACATGGCCTTCTTCTCACAAAGTGAAGGCCAATTTGATTCCATGAACTCCTATGGACATCCAGTCACTGGATCTCAATGTGTCAACGTTGGATCACAGCCTGTCAGCGCTGGATCATATCCTGTCAACGCTTTATACTCAAGCGCTGACACTCACAACTTTGGCGCTGATAGAATTAAACCTGCTGGTTTAGATCTAGATACTGTGTGTGCATTCATTGCTTCTTTGCCCAGTGATTCAAGGATTACATATGAAGATCTTGAGCAGATAAGTGATGAACAATTGGAAGAGATGGACATCAAGTGGACTATGGCTCTTGTAAGTTTAAGAGCAAACAGGTTTAATAAAAGGTTCAAGAAGAAGATGACCTTTAATGCTAAGGATGTTGCTGGATTTGACAAATCAAAGGTTGAGTGCTACAATTGTCATCGGATGGGGCACTTTATGAGGGAATGTAGATCTCCAAGAAGATCTGATGCTGGTAAGCCCTCAAGCCAAATGGTTAAGAGCCAAGATCCCAAGGCCATGGTTGCTGTCCAACAAATTGATGGTGTTGGAGGATGGGACTGGAGCTGGAACTTTATGGCTAAGGATGAGGAAGAGGACAGAGCTTTGGTTGCTGAAGTTAAAGAAGAGCATGTTGAATATGCTCTCATGGCACACTCCTCCTCTTCATCGGATAATGAGGTATATGATGATGCTTTCTTTTCTAAGGGTTGTCGTTTAAATACTGAAAAACTAAATCAAGAGATAGTAAAATTATTAGATGAGGCAAGTACTGGAAGATGCAAAGTATCTAATTATCAAATTGCTCTTACCCAAACAGAAAAGACAGTAGCTGAGTATAAGAAAATGGAGTTTGATTTAAAGGATCAAATAAATATCTTAAAACATGAGTTACATCAAAGTAAAGATATTCAAGATATAGTAAACAGGGTTAATCTTGATTTGATAGCTCAGTTAGATGAGGCTAACAAAAATAAAGATAATGTGAGTCTTAAAATCCAGAGATTTGATAAGGCCACACAATCCCTAGGAGAGTGTGTTAGTAAACAAAGAGACTCTAAGGACATGAGTGGAATTGGGATGAAAGATTATACTGGTGTTCCACCACCAGCTGGGGATTTCTATGGTGTCCAATCAAAGGACTTATCTTGGACTGGCTTGCCAGAACTTCAAGAGAAGGAATTCATTCCTCCACCTAGAGTGACTTCCCCAGTTGAAGAATACAAACAAAAACTGACTGACCTAGATGAGTGGAAGAAAGCTAACCACACTTTGTTTGTTAAGGGAGGGTTGTTGTGTGAAAGTCCAAATGAGCCCACACCAATCAAGAGCCATGATCCTACACCTATTAAAATCACACACCCAACCACTGGCAAAGCTGTTGACCTTGGCCCACAAACTGTTAGAAAACCTAGTGTTAAGTATGCAGAGATGTATAGGAATACTAGGTCCCCAAAAAGCCAAGTTAGTAAACATGGAACAGGCTTCTTTGCTTCTAGACCTAAGACTATGTCTAGAAAAGCTTGTTACTCATGTGGTAGCTTTTCACATTTGGCATATAAATGTGTCAACGCTTCCAATGTCAACGCTGATAGGAACCATTTCAGCGCTGACAAAAGTCAACATAGGTCAAACACTGTCAGACCCAATACCTTTGTAAACAAAAGTTCACAAGTTGTTAGACCAGCCCCATTCTTTTCTAGAGGGTCTAACACACAAGGCCTAAGACCTTTTCAAAAGTCAAACACTTGGGCCAATAGGCAATGGGTTCCTGTAGCAAACCCTAGGTTTAACGCTGATAAAGGCAATCGGGGCGCTGACAAGAACAATTTCAGCGCTGACAGACACACTGCCAAACCTAGGTATTTGCAACCACAGGGAAATAGGTCTAAAGCTTCTACTAGCTTAACATGGAGACCAAAACAAGACCAAAACTCTAATTCTACTGGTGTTTCTATGACATGCAACAGGTTTCATTATATTTCAAAAGCCATGTCAACACCAGTTAGGGTTAACTGGGAATTTCATTCAAAAAGGGATGAAAATGGGGTTGTTATGAGAACCAAGTCTGTTCTTGTTGAACAACCAGAATCCAAGTCTTCCAAGGCTTGGGTTCCCAAAGAAAACTAATGTGTTTTCTTTATGTGCAGGGCATTCAGAAGAAGATCAATGATTATGGATATTGGGATAGTGGATGCTCAAGGCACATGACAGGAAAGGAAGACTATCTGACAAACTTCACTCCTATTCAAGATGGTGATAAGGTATACTTTGGAGGGGGCTATGGCACCATCACAGGAAAAGGAACCCTTGTCACCAACAATCTACGGTTTGAGAATGTCTTCCTGGTAAAAGAACTGGATTATAATTTGTTTAGTGTATCACAAGTGTGTGATAACAAAAATAAGGTTCTTTTCACTGATACTGAGTGCTTGGTGTTAAGCAAAGATTACAAGCTCCCTGAGGAGAAATACATAGAATTTAGAACACCAAGTCATAAAGACATATATAATGTGAATCTTAATGGAATTAAGATAAATAATAAAATGATGTCATGTCTTTATGCTAAAGCCTCAGTAGATGAAAGTAATCTTTGGCACAAGAGATTAGGGCACATAAACTTTAAAAATATCAATAGACTTGTGAGGCTTGGTTTAGTTGATGGTTTGCCTGAAAAGGCTTTCCACAATGACCACTCTTGTGTTGCATGTCTTAAGGGCAAGCAGCACAAGGTCTCATTCAAATCTAAACAGGTGCACTCTAGTTCTAGACCACTTCACTTATTGCATATGGACCTCTTTGGTCCAACTAATATAGAAAGTTTGAAGGGTAAATCATATTGTTTTGTCATCACTGATGATTTTTCCAGGTTTACATGGACTTTCTTTTTAGCCAAGAAAAGTGAAACTGCCCAAAGTCTGATTAATTTCATTACCCAGATTGAGAAGAAGAATGGTAATGAGGTCAAAATTATTAGAAGTGACAATGGGGGTGAGTTTAGAAATCAATTGTTAGATGATTTTTGTGCCAAGAAAGGGATTACTAGGCAGTTTAGCATAGCTAGAACCCCACAGCAAAATGGGGTTGCTGAAAGGAAGAATAGAACCCTTATTGAAGCAGCCAGAACCATGTTGGCTGATGCCCACTTTCCTATAGCCTTTTGGGCTGAAGCTGTTAACACAGCTTGTTATGTTCAAAATAGGGCATTGGTCAACAAAATACATAATAAGACACCTTATGAGTTACTCTGGGGAAGGAAGCCAAATATTGGTTTTCTCAAGCCTTTTGGTTGTCATGTAGTTGTTTTAGAAACTAGTGATGCCCTAGGTAAATTTGATTCAAAAGGTGATGAAGGCTACTTCATGGGTTATTCAGTGCAGAGCAAAGGATATAGGGTTTACATTAAAAAGGAAAAACGTATACTTGAAAAAGTACATGTTAGGTTTTTAGAAAGTAAACCTAGTGATCCTGAAAGTGGTCCAAATTGGTTGTTTGACTTGGAACCTTTATCTAGAGGTTTAAATTATATGCCTGTTACTGATCCAGACATTGTGAAGGTAACTTCAAGTGTTTTGGAAAAGAGAATTGGTAATGTTTCAGGTATACAGGTTGCTAAGAAGGATGGACCACCAGCAGTTGAGTCATCTCCCACACAAGAATATGTTACACTTCCTATATGGACAGATGAGTATTATGCTGCTGCTGCTGCTAGAAAAGATAATGGTGGTTTTCACATACCACCAAATACAAACATGCATGGTTCTTCAGGCGCTGACAAAGGGAAATCAAGCGCTGACAAGAGCAATTCAGACGCTGATGGATCCGACGCTGACACCAACAGTTCAAGCGTTGTTAGCCCAAGCGCTGACAAACAAGGATCAGACTTTGACAACACCTTTGCACATCTTTTCTCTTCCCATTTTGAACAAGGTGGACCTTCCAATGTCCATGAAGAGATTTCTGTTGATCAAAGAGAGTCTGATGAAAAAGATATTGGCAACATGGAGCGTGAAGTTGAGGACACCAGACTTTTTGAAGGAGGAGTTCTCACTTCCACAGCAAAGGATCACCCCTCATCTCAGATCATTGGTGATGTTATGGCTCCAGTTCAGACACGAAGATCCCATCAAAATCTTGGTGGATTTATTGCCAATATACACAAGAAGGTTGATACCCCTCTTGTACAAGCATGTTTGTTTGCATGTTTTCTGTCACAAGAAGAACCCAAGAAGATTTTTGATGCTCTCAAAGAACCTAGTTGGGTGGAAGCAATGCAGGATGAGCTTCACCAATTTGCTATACAGGATGTTTGGGAGCTGGTTGATTGTCCTAGATATGTGAGACCAATTGGGACAAGATGGGTTCTAAGGAACAAGAAAGATGAAAGAGGTATTGTGGTCAGAAACAAGGCACGTTTGGTAGCTCAAGGATATACACAAGAGGAAGGTATAGATTATGAAGAAGTTTTTGCTCCAGTTGCAAGAATTGAAGCTATAAGAATTTTTCTAGCTTATGCCTCTTGTATGAACTTCACTGTTTACCAAATGGATGTGAAGAGTGCTTTCCTCTATGGGACAATTGTTGAGGAGGTATACGTTATGCAACCTCCTGGTTTTGAAGATCCTGAAAATCCAGACAAGGTTTATAGAGTGAAGAAAGCTATGTATGGACTTCATCAGGCCCCAAGAGCATGGTATGGTACATTGTCCACCTACTTGGTGGAAAATGGTTTTAAAAGGGGCACCATAGATCAGACATTGTTCACCAAGAAGAAAGGTAAGGATGTCTTACTTGTCCAGGTCTATGTTGATGATATCATTTTTGGATCCACAAATCCAAAGATGAGTGAAGACTTTTCCAAGCTTATGACAGATAAATTCAAGATGAGTGCAATGGGTGAGATGAACTTCTTTCTAGGTTTACAAGTTCAGCAGAAAGAAGATGGTATCTTCATCTCCCAAGACAAGTATGTAGCTGAAATCTTGAAGAAATATGGTTTTTCTCCACATGAAAAGGATGCTTCCACTCCTATGGATAGGGAACACCCTTGGGGAAAAATTGGAGCTGGAAAGGATGTGGATGTTAGGCACTATAGATCAATGATTGGTTCATTGATGTATCTTACAGCCTCAAGACCTGACATCATGTTTGTTGTGTGTGCTTGTGCACGCCATCAAGTGACTCCCAAAGAATGTCACCTTTTTGCTGTGAAAAGAATTTTTAGGTACCTAAGATGCTATCCAGATCTTGGCTTGTGGTACCCAAAAGATTCTCCATTGGAACTTATTGCATATTCAGACAGTGACTATGGGGGTGACAAGTTTGATAGGAAATCCACAACTGGTGGATGTCAATTTCTTGGGAGCAGATTAATATCTTGGCAATGCAAGAAACAGACAGTGGTGGCAAACTCTACAACTGAAGCAGAATATGTTGCAGCAGCTGCTTGTTGTGGACAAGTCTTATGGATTCAGAACCAGCTGTTGGATTATGGGTATAATTTCATGCATACCAAGATTTTTGTAGACAATAACAGTACTTTATGCATTATTAAAAATCCTGTACATCATTCTAAAACCAAACACATAGAAATTAGACATCATTTTATAAGAGATTGCTTTGAGAAAGGTTTAATACAACCAGATAGGGTAGCCACAGAAGATAATGTGGCTGATTTATTAACTAAACCTTTTGATACTGGAAGATTTCAATATTTGGTAACAAATATTGGAATGGTTAATCTCACTTAATATGTGTTTTGGAACCTTTTTGTAAAAGTATGTACAGGATAATGCATTGTTATTGGTCTTTGTGATGATTTAGATTTTTCCACTTTATTTTTCTAACACTGACAAAGGTAAATGTAACGCTGTCAAGTGTTATTTTGCCGTTGTTAGAGATATTATTGTCTAACGCTGACAAGAGTTCCTTCAACGCTGATAAGTGTTGTCGGGACGCTGTCAGCAACAAATGTTAGTTTTGTGGTTTTCAATCTAAATGTGTAGGTGGTGGTAGCTTTATGCCATTGGATACAGAGTTTCTTATGGATCTTTGAAGAGCTATTTGGACATGTTTTTGTTTATGAATGATGGTTGGAATATTTCTATTCCTATCTTGACATAAATTTTTAATGTTCATATATATTTTGAGAAACTCATGTATCATAGTTTGAGGGGAGGTTTAAGGAACCTTTAGGACTCTTGGGTATTCTTATAATACTCTCATCACAATTCTAGATTGTGTCCACAGGTGAGTATGGGTTAGTTTTACTAAACCATGAGGCACTGTAGCATGCAAAGTTGATAAACTATGCATGCTGCCAAGACATTTTTGGCCTAGAATTGGTTGTGGTCTGATGAGAGACTTGGGAATAGTTTTTGTTATGGGTTTACCTGGGAGTTACAAAGAATTTTGTGAAATAACTTTGTTGGTAAGTATTTTGGTTAGCAAGGGACACTAGAGGACGTTTGTGTCTATCTTGCTTAAGCAAGTGTGCATAAATGGACAGTGCTTGCCGCCCAGTAATTATTATCAACTTGTAAGATATTTCCCTTAGGATAAATTACTTTGTTAAGGTCTTTTTCTTTTTAAATATTTTTATTTTTATTTTTAGACGCTGACAAGTTTTTCTCCAAACGCTGTTACGTCCAATCGTGACGCTGACAAGGCTTTAGGCAAACGCTGACAAGAAAATATAGCCGTTGGGCGCTGATGGGCTATTTTTGACCGTTGACACCTAGTGGGCCCTACCCAGTTGTTATTTTTGACTAATCTTTGGCCGTAATTTTGGGGAGTTGTTACTTTTAATTAATGCATGAGATAAGTTATATTTGATTCAATATTTTCATCATTACTCTTTGAATATAACTGCCTCATTTTTGACCAATCAAACTCATGCATCTCTCCTATAAATATGGCTAATCTTTTTATTCTGGGTATTCATATTTTCTTGTCTAACATTTTTCTCCTAGATTTTTCCCATATCACATAACCTAAACAGCTTTCAACATGGCACCAAAGTTCAACTCAAAGAAATTAACATTGGAGTTCAAGAGCCAACATAATATGGTAGCTTACTTGACTGCTGATAATGATTTGTTCCCTCAGTATTCACAAATGGTGGCATTTTTAATTGCATCCTCATTAAGGTATGCACTTTCTCATACACCATTAGTCCCTGTCGCACACATTAGACAGTTTTGGAATAATGTTAGTTCCACAACAGCTAATGGAGTGACCACATTAACATCTACTGTTCATGGAAGAACATGGGTGGTCACTGAAGCCTTGGTTCGCCAAGCTTTGCGTCTTGATGACGCTGATGGTGTGACTACCCTTGCCATTGCAACAATAGAACAAGGTCTTAGGGAATTGGGTTATCCTATTCCTGCTGATGTCACTTTAAATAAATATCATAAGCAGGAATTTCCCTCTGACTGGAAATATTTGATACATGTCCTTCTCCAATGCTTAAGTCCAAAATGTACTTCTTTTAATGAAATAAACAGGTCAATTGCAAGTGCTTTGGTTTGTATAACACGTGGGCTTAAGTATAATTTTTCAAAAATGATTTTTGAAGGGATGTGTAAAAATAAGGGAAGTAAAATGACTTTGGCTTACCCAAGATTTTTGCAAATGGTCTTTGATTTACAAGAATATTGTTCTAGGGATCATGACACTTTTTATGAGATCCCTAAACAACAGAAAACCATTTTTAACAAAATGAGCTCCACAAACAGATCTGTCCCTCTCACCCAAGCCATGCTTGAAGTAATTCAGGCTGCTCAACCACAACCAGACCCTGCACCTCAACTTGAGCCTATCCATGAACCATTACCTTCACCAGACCACATGGACGTTGACCAAACAAATGTCAACGCTGACACTCAAAATGTTGGCGCTGACACAGCCGATCCCAACGCTGACGGCATCCCTGAACAATCCCAAACACCCCTTAACCAACCAACACCCACACAATCTACCTCATCTTCCACCCCATTACAATCTAGGTTGACTAAACGCCAAAGGACTACTGGAGTGTTCTCCTCTAGTGGTCCTAGCCTTGTTGCAGAGAGAACCACCTCCACAAGTGTGGCTGGTGCCATGGATGAGGCTGGGGCTAGTGACACAAGCTTAGATGCTGGTCAAGACAGTCCCAACATCATTAAGACCTCATCCACGCCCTATGATTCTATTTTGGGAGGTCAAATCCCCATTTTAGCTGAGGGCAGATTGGAACCTATGACATTGACTGAATTGACGGCTGCTGTCATTAGCTTGCAAAAGCAAAATGTCAGCCTTGTACAAATTGTCAACAAACAGGGTCGTGAACTCCAAGTATTGAGGGAGCGGGTAACTGTTTTAGAGAATCCAAGTAGCAGGAGTAGGATGGAGGAATCTTCCAAAGGGGAGGATGAAGAGGATGAGCTGATTCATACAGCTAGTGAGAAGAGTTCACAATTTAGTGAATCTTTAGGTATTGCTGAAGCTCTTACAAGTCTGAAGCAGCATCCTGTTATTGATACATCCAAGGTGACACCATTAAACTTGGAAGGATCTTTCACAGAAACAATGGGCGCTGATACAGGTTTGAACGCTGACACATCCAGCGCTGACAAAGGTAATCGGGGCGCTGATAAAGGTAACTTGAACGCTGACAAAGTTGCAGGTGGTGTTGATGTATTCCAGTCATCAACAATCATCAAAGATGTGTCCACACAGGTTTCTTCTTCTACCTTACCTATTATTGATCCAAAAGACAAGGGTAAGGGGATTCTGGTTGAAGAAGATGTTCCAAAGAAAGATGCAGCACAAATTGCATTTGATGAACAGTTGGCTGCACAACTTTTGGAAAGAGATTTGAAGAGGAGTGGTAGATCACCATTTGTTGCTACTTCTGAGAGTGAGGAAGAGAGTGGTGATGAAAAAGAAGAAGATAGCTCAGATTCAAGTGTTCAAATTATTGAAGATCCAGAAAGACTTGAATATGGGGATGAGTTAGCAAAGGAAAGATTGAGTGATTTGAAGAATCAGATTGATTGGGACCTTCCAGAAATCACCAGAATGTACCATGCTTGGGAAGACAAGGTAATGGACAATCCAGGAATGAGTTTGTCAGATCAAATTTGGGGGTTGGAAGTTCTTCTTAGGGTACAAGATGATATAAAGGTGATTTTGAGGTTTAATGCACAAGAGGTTAAGACTTGGCTCAAAAGAGATAGAAGGCAGTTGTACTACAAGTTGCTTAGATGCCATCAACCTAGATGGACATACAAGAAGCTGCTGGCTTTATCTTTTGAGGAGTTAGAGTATAGGGCACATCCTATTTGGAGGAATGTGCAAGAAAATAATGTCTACCAGTTTCTTTCAGAAGAAAGGAAACAAGAGCTTGCTGAGGAAATGCAGATTCAAAAGGAGTTGAGGATTGCTCAAAGACCAGTGAAGAAAGGAGATCCTCTCCAATTTCCTAAAGATATGGATGTGTATTATCCAACTGAAAATGTTATAAGGAAGCATCTCAAGCTTTCTCCATTGGAAGCTTCAGATTTGGTTAATGTAGTACCTCTAGATGACAGAAATCCAATCATAAGTTTTGATGAAGATGAATGTGGATTTTGGAAGATTGGCAGATTTGGAAAGGAGGTACACACTTTCACTTCAGTTATTTCTATCTTTGCAAGCATAGACAGAGAAGACTTGGTGCATCTATGGAGATTAATAGAGGCCAAGTATACAGCTGAAGCACCTACTTCAGCAAATGGAATAAGACTATGGAACACATTTTTGACTTTGTGTGGTCCAAAGGAAGCAGATCCTGCCATATGGAAGGATCTTGAAGATGATCTCAGTAATCTTCATTGGAGGCTTTATTCTACTTGTGGTGTGTTTCATTTGAGCTCTACAAAGTTTTCAGAGTATCTACTTGTGGATGCTGACTATTTCTTGTCCAAAGAAGTGTTGGAGAAGATGATGGAGACACCCTTGGAGATTGATTATACTAGTGACGTGGCCAAGGACTTGATTAGATATGTTTATCACCAACATAAGAAGTTTTTGCAAGATTCCTCCTAAGCCTTAAGTTTTTATTCAGAAACTTGATCATTGGAATAGATATCAAGTTTAGGGGAGGATTGTTGGGAATAAAATATGGGTCAGTTCACGAGACGCTGATAAGAAGAATTCAAGCACTGATAGGATGACATTGGACGCTGACAGCCAAGCGTTGACACTTGAAGAAGTCAACGCTGACAGCCTTGAAGATTAGCACTGATGGAATATATCTTCATACGAATCTTTTTGTTTATTTGTTTCTTTATTTGTGTATGGTAAAGATAAGCTCGACATTGTATTTTCCATTATTATCTTTACCTAGAATAGTTGATTCGTAGCTTATTGTACAAGACTTATTATTCTATAAAAGAAGATCTTTTAGGTTAATGTTAATCATCAGTTTTCATAAGTTTTCACAAGTTAAACCTCTTTCATTGTAATCAAGTTCGATCATTCTAATACAAGTGAAAGTTTGTTTAACATCTTTGTGTTTTAGATTAAGTGTTAATTCCGCATAACACTTAGTTACTTTATTCATAAGCAAAGGTTTCTCTACGTGTATTACTTGATCTAATCTCGTATACACAAAGCTTAATCGACCTAAGTTTGGGATCAACACACTCCACCAAAAGTGTTGCTTGATGTCGTGGTAAATCTTGGTAGAACCAAGATGTATGGTAAATGGAGAACTGTGAGCCTCAGTCAACACAGCTTCCTTGAGAGTAGAGTCATCAGTAACCACTAGTCTAGTGCCCTGTCATAAGATACCGTCGTCGTCAACACTAAACTCCGTCTGCTGATCAAGGTTCTGAATGATAGCCCAAATATCACCATCATCTTTCTGAGCTTCTTTTATCCTAGAATGTAAGTCTGGTTCCACTCTAAGATTAGCCAAGTAACCGTGCTGTCCTCGTATACAAAAATCAATATCAGTCATCTCCAGGTCATGAATGATCTCCTTTGCAATCCATATGCCATCAGTCATACCCGACCTTCTGCTTAGAGCATCTTCCACCACATTCGCCTTACAGGGATGGTACTGAATTTTGGTGTCGTAGTCCTTTAATAGCTCTAACCATCTTCTCTGTCTCATGTTCAGTTCCTTCTGGGTGAAGATGTACTTGAGACTCTTGTGTTCGGTGAATATGTCACATGATTCACCATACAAATAATGTCTCCAGATCTTCAACGCGAAAACAACTGCTGCAAGCTCTAAATTGTGAGTAGGAGAGTTTTCTTCATGAGGTTTCAGCTGTCGTGATGCGTATGCAATAACCTTCCCATTTTGCATGAGAACGCAGCCTAATCCCTTTCCTGAAGCGTCACTATATATCTGAAATCCACTTGAGCCAAATGGAAGAGTAAGAATAGGTGCAGTAACTAACTTCTGCTTAAGATCTTTAAAGATCTTCTCTCGCTCTTCCGTCTAGACGAATTTCTCTCCTTTCCTCATCAGCTTAGTCAAAGGTAAGGCTTACCATGAAAAGTTTTCTACAAACCTGCGGTAGTAGCCAGCTAAACCCATAAAACTTCTAACTTCTGTTGCAGATGTAGGTATAGGCCATTTAGTGATAGCTTCAACCTTGGTAGGATCCATGGTGATCCCTTATGCAGATACAATATGGCCCAGAAATGCCACCTTGGTTAACCAGAACTCACACTTAGAGAACTTGGCGTACAGCTGCTTCTGACGAATAATCTGTAAGACTATACGAAGGTGTTCCTCCTCCTTGGATTTGGAGAATATCATGATGTCATCAATAAACATAATAACGAACTTTTCCCGAAACTCATGGAAGACACGGTTCATCAAATCCATGAAGACAGCTGGAGCATTAGTGAGTCCGAATGGCATGACTACGAACTCGTAGTGCCCATATCGTATACGGAAAGCAGTCTTAGAGATATCCTGCTCTTTAACCCGTAACTAATGGTAGCCGGACCTCAGATCGATCTTGGAGAAATGCATAGCGCCCTAAAGTTGATCGAATAGTCATCAATTCGCGGTAAAGGATAACTATTCCTGATCGTGATCTTGTTCAGATCACGATAGTCTATACATAAACGCATGTTGTCGTCTTTCTTCTTCACGAACAGTACCGGTGCACCCCATGGCGATGCACTGGGATGGATGAAACCTCGTTCCAGAAGTTCCTGAAGCTGATCTTTCAGTTCCTTAAGCTCTATAGGAGCCATACGGTAAGGAGCTTTGGAAATTGGTTGTGCACCTGGTATGAGCTCGATTCCAAACTCGACTTCACGAACATGTGGTATGCCCGGAAGTTCATCTGGACATACGTCAGGAAACTCTGACACAATAGGTTGATCTTGGATCGATGGAGACTCGGCAATAATGTCATGAATATTGGCTATGAAGCCCCAACAGCCGTGTGATAGCAATGCACGCGCCTCCATGGATGAAATAATCTGTACTGACCTCCCTGGCAGAAAACCATGGTGTATGTACTCTGGGGATTTAAAATCACCAAAGATAACCCGACAAGTGTGGCAGTCAATCGTGGCCTGGTGTTTGGATAACAAGTCCATGCCCAAAATCAAGTCTAAATCGCACATGTCCAAAGGAAGTGCGTCAACTCTACGAATCCTGTCATCAAACTCTAGGGGAAGATCTCTGTACACTTGAGTGATTCGTATAGAGTCCCTAAGTGGCGTGGAAATGCATAAGGCATTATCTAATGGCATCGGAGAAATCCTAACACTTACAGCAAAAGTAGTGGACACGACTAAATGCGTCACTCTAGTATCAAATAGAACACATGCTGCCAAACCATTCATAAAGAGATTTCCGGTGATAGTACATGAGGTCTTATTCGCCTGATCTCGAGTAGTATTGAACACGCGACCAGAAGTAGGAGGTGGCTTCGTGTCAGCGTATCCAGAGGTGCCTTCTATCTCACCCTGGCGAAAATCCTTCTACTGATGGCCTTGTTGGCCACACTTGAAGCAACCACCAGTACCTCGGCGACAAATACCCGAGTGTCTGCGCGAACAAGTAGGACAGACAGGATGCGTGAATCCTCCAACAGGCATCCTAGTTATCTGAGATCATGTTTAAGGGTTACATGCATGAGACATGATCGTGGAACATAAACATGATTACATAGAAGGCGTAAAATTTACCAGATGAGGTAGAACGGTTAGGCTTTGAACCCCTACGGTCCGGATCCTTGTCGTTACCATTGTTCCTTGATTAACAATTGTTGGAGTGTCAGAATACCATAACATAAAATAGTTGAACATGAGAGAAGGTTAATGTATGTACCTGCTGTTGTTCGAGTTGTTAGCGTTGTTATGGTAACTATGGTTACCGCCATGCCTCTCAGAACCAGAACGGTCGTTAGTCTTACCGTTTCCCTTGGATGCTTGCTGCTGAGTGGCCGCAGGTTTCCGGTCGTCAGTCTTCTGCCTGGAATATATATATTGTTGAATAAAGGGTTATATGAAATGAATAATACTGATGGAAATGAATTGTTTACAATTGGTGATTGAAGATACCTCTTCAATGCTCTGTCATTACCGAACTCCTCTCGTTCCTGAAGCATCTTAAGCTTACGGGCTGCATCGGCCACCTGTGCTACTGTAGTGAAAGTAACACATTCCAGGTTGTTGGCAACCGAAGTGCGAAATGCTCAGTGAAACTTCTCAGCCTGCTCCGCAACAGTTCCTGCGGCTAGACCCAGAAAACCTGCTAACTGGAGAAACCTTTACATGAATTCATTGCTGTTTTCACCTGCAATCTGCCGAATGTTGTGGTAGTCCCTCTTGAGCTTCTCTTGCTCAGCATGTGGAAAGTACTGATTAAGGAAGAGCTCCTTAAACCGGTCCCATGTCAGCTGTGCAACCTAATTGTCACCACCGTTGGACTGCTTGACCGATTTCCACCACTACAACACATCACCTTCAAACTTATAGCCAGCCATCCTTGCCTTGTAGACACCATCACAACCCGTTGCATTGAAAATCTTCTCGATGTGAGAAATCCAAGCTTCAGCCTCGTTGGAACTGTCAGTCTGTTCAAACGAACGGGGTCTCTGTTTGTTGAATCTCTCTAACCAAGTAATAAGAGTAACCGGTGGAGGAGGAGGAGGGTTGTTGTGATTACCATGAGCTTCGAATTCTGCCTGAAGTTCATCCCTGATTTCATTGCGAAGTTGGGGAAGTAGGGCTTGCAGAGCTGCATTGACAGCTGCCGTCAAATCTAGAGTATTGCGATTGTTCACCATCTGACAGTTTAAACGACAAAATGCAACATAAATCATAAATCTGAAGTAAAATAACATAAAAATGCATGAACAATGTATAAATCAAAGAAGCATTTTATAATGCATGAAACAATCTATAAAAATGCATGATGCAGTTTATTAAACTTTTATATGAACGAGATTGAATGCCTATGGTCAGTTCAACCAAAACAAAAGACATGGCGCGGGGACGCCAATGGGTTGGTCCCAAAGTTAAAAGTTTCGATAAAAGCACATGCGACTAAATAGGGTCAGTCCTGTACCAACCATTACTTAGTCATAAACCTGCTACAATGATATGAATGCATGAAATAAAATGAAAATGAATGAATGCATGAAAACCAACTGTCAGTTCTAGGAAGACACTGGTGACTACCCATAAGTCACAAGTCATTTTTACAGAGCTACAGGTCGAAACCTTGGCTCTGATACCGTAATTGTAACACCTTATTTAATAGGATAGAGTGCTACAATAAATTATGGCGTATCATCAAAGCATGCAAGGTAAATGTCTAAACATTCATGATCATAAATAGAAATACCGGAATCAAACATCGGTAGTCTAGTAACTCACAAACTAGCAATATAAGTACTGTAAATGGAAAGGACTAAACAATGTCCAAAAGATGTAAAGTATGATAAAGTAGGAATAAATGCATAAGGTAAAAGAGGCCGGATAACTTCCAATCTGAATGCACATACTCTGGAGTTCCTACTTGCGTCCTTGAGTACCTGCCGTTTGGGAACATGGAAAAGTAGACGGCTGAGCATAACACTCAGTGCACGGATATACAATAAAACATCGAATACATAGAGTATGGAAGCATATAAAGAATATAAAGCATGAATGACAGCGGAAATAAATAAGTCCTTGAAAACCTAGTTGTCTGTCATGTTAACTGGTTTTAGTTCTGAAAACATAGCTTATGTTACTTATGAAAATCTGTATTAGTTAATGTACCATAATAGTCAATATAGGTCATGAGGTCAACAACGTGCATGAATACTTGGATGGGAGACCTCATCATGTAATTAGAGGGGTTGCCTCTAATTAACTGGTCAATGGGTTGGAGGGATCAACTCCTTGTGAAGGATGCAAGGCATACACCACATTCACCATGAATTCCTGACTGAAACATGTAACTAGGATGCACCCATACGCCCCACATGATAATATAATAATATAATGGCCAAATAACTGAAAAGGGACACCACGAGCTATAACTCCGCCGTGGTGAAGTCATAACACTAGTGCCTCTAGTGTTATGGTTATGGTACCTCCATAACTGGGTGAAACTGGTCATGCATGTATATGGCTAAGGTAACTAATAAAAACATAACCATTTAATCTGTAACTACTGGGGAAAACAATTGGCTGCATACGGGAAATCCTAATGAAGGAAGAGATTGTCCTTACTGAAGGACGTGAATCCGTACCTTATGTCCAGTATAAGCTAACGGAAACGATGAAGATTAATCCGCCTTGACGGATAACACTACATAAAAAATATGGACGTGTATGGGTTCTCTGAATTACATGTGTTTTACTGGTTCCGTGTGTTATTAGCTTGTTATACGTATTCTGTCAGGTTTTACTGTTTACTATGTTAACTATAGTTATTATGATGTTCTGTTGTGTATTATTCATGTATTAGTGTATTATAATACTTGTATTGTAATACTAAGTAACTTTCTAGAAATAGCAGGTTTCCATAAATAGTAAGTTTCCAAAAATAGAAAGTTTCCAAAAACAGAAAGTTCCCAAAAATAGAAAGTTCCCAAAATTAGTAAGTTTCCATAGTTAGAATTAAGTTGAATTATAAATAATAAGTGAAGTTAAATTAGTACAATACACGTCATGGTTATAGTTGGTTAATTAAATAACTGGTTAATTTAATTAAACTATATGTTATATGATTTTAATTAAAATACATGTTTAATTAAAATAACTAAGTATAAATACCTTAGGTTATACGTGAATTAATTAAATAAATTAATTAACCTAAAGTTTAATATGACATGATTTATAAAAAAATAGTTCTTAAAAAAACCTGAATCCCGAGCCCGTGTTTTAATATAAGCTAAATCAAATAAGCTATAAACAAGTCCCACCGAGACCTTGAAAAGGATCTCGGTTGACACTACTCAAACAACTAAACATGTAAACATACCCCGACATAGTGTCGGGGTTTCTTTGGTCTCGGTTCTGATCAAACAAAACCAACTGAGCACCCTTACGGGTCTCGGTGGTGTCTCGGTTCACACAAAAACCGAACACAAACACACCCCGACCCATGGTCGGGGTTCCCTTGTCTTTCCGAGTCAAAAAACAGCCAAGCCGAGACCTAAAGGTCTCGGTGGTGGTGATAATAAACAAGCCGAGCACCCCCTTTGGGGTCTCGGTGTCTCGGCCGAACCTAACAACACCAAATTAAACCTAAAACATAATTTAATTTAATCCTTAACATGTTTATGCATTGTTTTCATGATGATTAAATTAAATGTTTATGAAATCATAAGAAAAGAAAATGAAAAGAAAGGTTTTTGAATTTACCAATACGTGTAGAATAACGAGATGATCACAAATAAATAAACAACAAAACAAATCATCCATGTTTGCCTTCTTTTGTGATGTGGACGGCGACAAGAGTGAACCAAGAGAGAGAAAAGAGAAAATTTTGTAAAACCTAAAATATGAGAAAAAATATGATCTCCTGATGTTTTATTAAATTTGGTTATGGGCCAAAAGGCCCACCTGGGTCCTTTCTCTCTTGTTGTCGCGGCTATGGGGCCCACAATGGGTAATCCGTAGCTTTTATCGAGTCTAATTATCTATCGAGTGTGTTCGTGATTTAATATTTGAGATTTTGGTGTTCGTGATCGTGTCACATTTATAATATTCATGATTGTTCGTTATTTATTGTCGTGACACGTGTATTAATATTATAAATGGAAAGTTTAAATTTTACCGTGTTTTCGTAAGTTACTGTTGACGTGTACTGTCATAGGTTTTTAATGTGGCTTTTACAACAAGAATATTTCCATAATCAGTCTTATGTTATACATAGGTCAAAATTAAAATCACAAGAATGTGTTTAATCAATTACTTGACTAACCAAAGGATTAATCCTTAACATTCTTATGTCCACAATGTAACAATTTCATCTTTGACAAGTACATATGAATTATATTTAATGTATTTTAGAAGGCTTGATATCAAGCCTTAACATTCTTACGAGTTAAATCTAGACCGAAAAAGACCGAATTAGACCGATACGGAAAAACGACTAATCGTAAGAAAAGAGAAAGAAGAGAGAAATCAAGAAGAGTGTATCAAGGCTATGTTCAATGCTCACGAGATGAATGATAATCTTCAAGTTGTAGAAATGAAGAGCTTGTGTCATTTATAGTGGTTTAAGACGTGCCTTTCCAGCGTAAGATAAAATGGCTTTGGTAATGAACCATACCAAGCATATATTGTTATATAGTAAGAACACTTTCAAATAAATGTCTTAAACTTTTACAAAACATGAGCAAATGTATAGATTCACTTTCTCTCCCACGTGATCGGACAAATACCATAGTTTAGGATTACAATGACAATATCCTTGGAATATTTCAATTCCAAATGTGTAATATCCTAACTACAACTTATGATGTAGATTGGTATCTCAAGGATTAATCAATCATCTTAGAGATGAGCTCAATTTCACATATTACACATAATATAGGGCCTACTCATCGTATGATCCTTTCCACTCCTCTTTTTGTCCCCTCCCTTTCAACTCTTTTAAAAAAAAACTCAAGAACAAAGCGTAATTGCCTCTTAAGCTCTGAAATAATAGACTCGTCTATTTGCTTATCTATTTTCAAGACTTTGATATCTTCTAAGTAAATAGACTCATTCACTTTATAGTACATAAGTTTTTCTTCTAGTTACTCTAAGCCTTTTTTTATTGGCTTTAAACATTATTTTAGATTTCCTAAAGGTTGTTAGTAATTTTTCAAGATTTTCTATACTTTTTAAGCAAGAACTTAAACAATTTGAATCATTTGATACTTTAGAGTCAGAAGATGAAGTTGATTTACTTTTCGGTGGATACTAATCTAATCGGTTATGAATATTAGCTCGTGCTTCTTGCTTTACTTTTCAGTCGATATAATTAGCTGATGTGGTGGTGTTTTGAAATCGTGTTATTCCGTGCTAGTAACAAGGTTTTAGGAGATCGAATCGCTAGGCTATGTATAGTAAGTTTTGTTATTTAAATGTATAGCTCGTATAATTTGGTGTAAGACATTTCAATCATAGTTGTTGGTGTTGATATTTCTAAATACGATATGTTTGTTATGTATCTTGTCATTGCCTATACTAACGAATCTTGTCTTTTTAATTAGACTAACATGTATGTCGATTTAATAAAATTTTAATATCTGACTGAAGGCAAACTAAAAGCATGATACTATGTGCATGCGACGATGCAACTCTACAAGTTGCTAGGTTACATATCTATTGCATAAATGTTAACTAGGTTACGATTCTTAAAGAAAAAAAGAAGGACGGTGAAACTTGAATCGTATTGTTTATATAGTGTTAGACTTGATTCCGCAATCTAACCAAAAAATGTCAAAAACATAAAACTCGTACAATATGTATAAGGTTTTCATGGACACGGGCGGAGCAATGTACAACTTAGGGGGCAACTGCCCCCAATGAATTCTTCAATAATCACATGTTTTAGTGTTAATTTGTGGACTTAAATCATTGTGCCCTTAATTGAAAACTGAAAATGCCCTCGACGCAATATATGATTGGGAAAATAGGAAGAAATAACTAGTTCAATGGAGTGCTACTGAGATTTAAGTGAAAAACAATGGAGATTGGAGATGAGGGAATAAGATATGGAAGATGAAGTACTAGGGATATGCGAACAATTAGTGTTGGGTCAATATTTACAAACACTAAAGCAACTCTAGGATTTAAATATAAAATCCCCTAAGTGTTTCATGTTCAGTAGAATGGTGGATCTACTGAAGCATGCCCAGAGGAAGAAAGATTCCTAGTGAATAAAGTTTTGCTGAAGAAAGTTCAGCCTTCCTCTTCTAGAGAATTTAGAAGACAACAAGTCTTTGCTTCAGTGACTAGGCGGTCAAATTGCTAAAGAAAAAGTCCTGAAGGTTTACATTAGGCGGGAAAAGATCTACTTTAAGTTAAAGTAGATCCTATTTGTAAAGGTTGCTTGTAAAGTTAACTATAAGTACAACCTTTATCATTTCCTAGATTAGTTTAAATGTACTTTGTACTATTTATCCAACACGGGCATTAATAAGTGTGAAAACACTTATCCTTTTACCACTTAATTATAATAATAACCAAGCCAAAACGTGTATTTTATGTCATAAATGTCAGAATTATGTGTGGTTTGTGTTTTTGTTGTGATTTAGGACCAAAATATGAAAAGGGTAGAAAACACGGGCTTTCACGGGCTTTTATCGAAGAAAAAGACAAAAGACGAAGTCAAGAGATCAAGAATGCAAAAAGAACGGAAGTCCAAGACCTTTTCTGAATATTTATCGAGGAACAAGCTCAAAGACGAAAGTTTAATAAAGCCGAAGAACTCAAGTCTAATAAATGAAGAAATTATAAGACGAGTTTAATTAATCCCGAGACAAAGTCGATAAAGTCGAAGAACTTAAAATACGAAAAGACGTGAAGAAAGTAAGTGGAGGCAACACATGCACCTCCCCATTTCCTATAAATACCCTCCTAAACACATTTAGGAGGGTTGGTTAGCTATGAAAAACTTAACAGGAGCATGGAGCTTAGGGTTGAATATGCTTGGCAGCCTCCTTACTGTAAGCATTGTAAGGTCTTTGGTCATGATTTAAAGTTATGCAAGGTTCGGGTTAGGAGTGAGGAGGAGAAGGCGGAGATGGTAAGTGGTGCTACTCGTAAATATGTTAAGGGAGGTCAGTATGCTCAAGGCAATGGTGAATGGCAATTAGTGCCTGTGAAGAATGTTGTTGCTAGAAAGAGTGACCTTGATCTACCTCAAGTTAGCCAACCTAAAGTGGAGCCTAGTCTTAATGGGAGGGGAAGTAATGTTGGTAGTAGGGGTGGTTATATTATGAATAGAGGAGGATGGAGTAATAGAGGGAGAGGTAATCCAAATGGTAGAGGAGGTATGGTTACGGGAAGAGGTGGATATAATATGGGCAATAGTGGGAGTAGTAATAATAATCAGATTGGAATGGCAGTAAACAATAGCAATGTAAAAAGGAATACTTGTGAGACTAACGCTGTGAAACCTAAAGTTATTGCAGTGAAACACATAGCGAAGAGTGATATTGTTACTAAGAATAGCTTTGAGGCTTTAGCAAATGATAATGGTGATGGAAAAGTGGAAGATGTTAAGAAAGGAATAGAGCAGTTGAAAAAGAACATCGTTGTTGCTTTTGAGGGCGGTTTATTATGTGATGAAGATGTTATTGAACAATGGCCGATTGAAGTTCAAGGGTATTATAGGAATAGATGGAAAAGTTTGGACAAGAAGGTTAAAGTTGATCTAGTTAGGAACAAAATCAAAAAGCTAGATAGTGAGATTAATCATCGGAAACAAAATGCGGAGGTAGCTGTTGAGAAAGTTGTTAATGCTAATATTTCTACTGTAATGGCTGGTACGGGTGGTTCAAAGGATCAGATTGGCACTATTTTATATAATGAAGCAATGATGGTGGAGAAAGAAGAAATTCATAAAATGAATTTGTTGAAAGATTGTTATGAAGTCGACTTGTATTTACTGTCGGGGTTAGTGCCTTCTTATGGGGATGAAAGCCATTGGTCTGAAAAGTTGAGAGCTCACCATAAGGCTAAAATTTCTGCTGATAAAGCACATGATGTCTCGGTCTATGTGGATAGAATGGTTGATGAAGTTAGTATTGATAAGTCTCCTCATGCAGATTTCATGGTTCAAAACAATGTTTCAGGACCGGTTGATGCTGAGATGGCAAATGTATCGGGGAATGGAGATGGTGCCTCATCGTCTATTATCCAATGAGTATCAAGTTAGCAGCATGGAATGTTAGAGGTATGTGTAATACCTCTAAACAAGATGAAGTTAAGCTTCTTATTAGTGAAAATAATCTAAAGATGTGTGCAGTAATTGAAACTCAACTTAGTAAGAAAAGGGTTAAGTCTGTTTGTGACAATGTGTTTGGTAGTTGGGAATGGGTTTCGAATTCATCTGATAGTAAGAAAGGATGCAGGATTGTGGTTGGATGGGATCCGGAGGTTATTATTTCTTCGGTGTTATCTGCTGTTGATCAAGTTATTCACCTTGAGGTTAGTTTTATCCAGGATAGGAGGAAATTTTTAGTTTCTTTTGTTTATGGTGAAATTAACCCTAAGGATAGAATGAGGTTATGGAATAACTTAAGTGACCATATGGTTCTTGTTAATAATGAACCGTGGGTCATACTAGGTGATTTCAATGTAATTCTATGTCCGGAGGAGCACTCTTTGGGTGATACTGATAAGTATCATGCTACTAGGGATTTTCGGGAATGTGTTGAACAGCTGGACATGGATGACTTGCCTATGACTGGTTTTTTTTATACTTGGTTTCAAAAAAGAAAGGATCCGAATAGTGGGATTATGAAGAAGTTAGATAGAATTATGGGCAATGGTAGTTTTTGTGATCTCTTTGGAACTTGTTTTGCAAAGTTCCTCCCGTATGTTACTTCTGATCATTACCCAGCACTCCTTGTTTTGAGTGATGTAGTAATTAAGAGAAGAAGATCGTTCAGGTTTATGAATTATTTGGTGCATAAGAAAGAGTTTCAAGATTCTGTCAAGGAAAATTGGAATATCCCTGTGAAAGGATATGCTATGTATGTTTTTACTAGAAGACTTAAAAACATGAAGGTACATATGAGGAAGCTAAATAAGCAGAATGGTAATGTCTTTGATAAGACAAATATGTTAAGGAAGGAGCTCAAGTTGGTCCAAGCAGAACTAGATGGTGACCCACATAATGCTGAGTTAAAGGAAATTGAAATGATCTTTAATTCTGCTTATAGAGACGCGATTCTTGATGAAGAGAGAGTTCTTAAACAGAAATCTAAAGTGGAGTGGCTTAGAGAAGGTGATCAAAATACGGCATATTTTCATAATTTCTTGAAGGGAAGGTTGAAGAAGAGCAGGATTATTAGTGTTAAAGATGAGGGGGGACTGAATATTTCAATGAAGATATTGCTTCTCAGTTTGTTAAACATTTTGAGAATTTCCTTGGTACGTGTGATGAGGTATTTCCCATAGAGTTACCTGCGACCCTGTTCAAGGCGAAATTGAGTCAAGATATGGCGCTTCATTTGATTAGAGATGTGTCTAATGAAGAAATCAAGATTGCTTTGTTTGATATCAAAGATGATAAAGCTCCTGGGCCTGATGGCTTTACCTCTAAGTTTTTCAAGTCCGCTTGGAGTATAATTGGTAATGACCTTTGTGTTGCTGTAAGAGAGTTCTTTACTTCTGGCAAGATTTTAGGTGAAATTAATACTACTATTATATCGCTTATTCCCAAGTGCAATATTCCTATAAAAGTTACGGATTACAGACCTATAGCTTGCTGCAATGTAGTCTACAAGTGTATAAGCAAGGTTATAACGAATAGCCTGAAAACTGTTTTGGGTGGAATTATTGATATGAATCAAAGTGCGTTTGTGCAGGGTAGGCAGATTCATGACAACATTATGTTAGCTCAGGAGTTAATGTGTGGTTATACAGCGATTAAAAAGCCTGCTAGATGTGCCGTTAAGGTTGACATTCAAAAGGCTTATGACACGGTGTCATGGGTTTTCTTGGAAGCATGTTTAGTGGAGTTTGTTTTCCATAAGGTGATGGTGGATTGGATCATGGTTTGCTTAAAATCTGCGTCTTTTTCAGTTTGCGTTAATGGGGAATCACATGGTTTCTTTAAGGCCGGTAGGGGATTGAGGCAGGGTGACCCCATCTCTCCGTATCTGTTTACCATTGTGATGGAGGTTTTCACTCTTATGCTTAAAAGGCAGGTTATTAACGAGAGAAAGTTCAGATATCATTGGGGCTGTAAGAAGTTAGGAATTGTCAATTTATGTTTTGCGGATGATTTAATGATGTTTTGTCATGGTGACTTAATATCGGTTTTTGTGCTTAGGAGAGCTATGGATGAGTTTTGTGTTTCGTCTGGTCTTAGGCCTAGTATGGCTAAGAGTACGTGCTACTTTGGCAATGTCCCAGCAAGTGATATTGAGGAAATTAGAATGGTAATGCCATTTAAAGAAGGAAGTCTTCCAGTAAGGTATTTAGGTATACCTCTAGATGCTAGGAGAATTTCAAGAAATGATTGCGTTGTTTTGTTGGATAAAGTGAAAAAGAGGATTCAAAACTGGAGGAATAAGAATCTTTCTTTTGCAGGAAGACTTCAATTAATTGCTTCAGTTTTGAGCTCCATTAATGTGTTCTGGGCTTCCATTTTTGTGTTACCAAAAGGGGTTTGTGATGATATTGATAAAGTATTTAAAAACTTCCTATGGAATGCAGAAGGGAAAAAGGGATATATGCATTGTGTTGCTTGGAAGGAGGTATGCAAGCAGAAGGATGAGGGGGGCTTAGGGCTAAAATCCTTCTATGAATGGAATGAAGCCCTCATGACTAAGCATCTTTGGAATATTCTTACGGATAAAGAGTCTATATGGGTGAGATGGGTTAAAACAATTTGGCTTAAAGGTGATAGTTTCTGGGCTGCCAAGAATATTCAACATATTTCATGGTGTTGGAAACAGCTTCTTCTTTTAAGAGACAGAATTAGGGATTTTGTGCAGGTTAAGATTGGAAATGGCAAGTGCTGTTATTTCTGGTTTGATAGGTGGTTCGATAACCAGATATTATACAAACTTGTTGATACTAATCTCCTTGCTAAAGACCATGGTGCTAGGATTTCTAAGGTTGCTGATTTGATTACTGATGGTAAATGGAGGTGGCCGCGTGGATGGCATTCCAAGTTTAAAGAAGTTGTTAACATTCCGGTCCCGAAGTTGAACTGTGACTCTATGGACAAAGTGTTGTGGCTCAGCAAAAGCGGCAGTGATGCTGTTTTTAGTGTTCAGGAAGTGTGGAAGACTACTAGAAGTGATTCTCCTAAAGTCATTTGGTATTATCATATTTGGTTCAACCAGTGTATTCCTTGTCATGCTTTTGTTTTATGGATGGCGGTTAAGTGTAGACTCAAGACACAGGATAGGTTATCCAAATGGCTTAATGTTCCTGATATCTTATGTCACTTCTGTGCTACATGTAAGGAATCACACTTACACCTTTTCTTTGAGTGTGCCTTTACAAGACGATTATGGGAGCGCTTAAAAGGTATGACTAATCTTAATGGTATCCCAAACTCTTGGCCACAAGTTATTTCATTTATTGTTAACATTCCTACTAAGAATTCAGCTTGGAGTATAATTCAGAGATTAGTTTTAGGGGCTACTGTTTATTTCATATGGCAGGAGCGCAACATTAGGTTTTTTGAGAAGAAGTCGAGGACTGATGATGAATTGTTTCGGATTATCATCCAATCTGTTAAAAATAGGATGTGTAGTCTAACTATTAAAGGTACTCCGGAAGCTTTAATTGCTGCTAGGACTTGGGGATCCCTGTGTTAGTTGTTGAGAAAGCTGATGGTGACCTGAAGGATATGAGGGATGAGTGTTGTACTGATCCAATGGATATTGATGACGAGTGTTTGTAAGATTGTGATTTGGGGCCTCTGGTCCTATGCTGGGACTGGTTTTTGGGCATGTAACAGGTGTTGGGTCCATCTTTGTTTAGAATTGGATCCCTGCCAGTTTTGTGTTTCAAATGTAAGTCTTTTACCTTTATGTTATCTTCTCCTTCTGTTTGGGGAGTTATGGGGAGGACTTTTGGTTGTTTCGGGCACAGACTTGAAGTACTATTAGTGGATGTATGATTATGTCGAGGAAGTGGCTTTCCCTACTAGAGTGTGCTGAAAGATGTGCCATCTATGCTAGGGTGGTTCACTTTTCTTTGATATAATCATATGTACAAGTTTTAGGTTCCTAGTCTGTTTGATGCTTAGTCCTCCTTTTATACCTTATGCTTGGTTAGTGTCATGAATCCATAGGAATTTTTGATAGGTATTTTTATGCATCATAGTGAGAGTGTCCATGCTTTTGTTGTACTCTTTCCCCTTCCAAGGTTTCCCACTGGGTTTTACTTGGTAGGGGTTTTGAGGAGGCAAGAAAGTATGGACTGCTATTCTGGCAACTCTCTTTTTTATCCTTGCAGGTTCAGATGGTGGTTTTAGCAGGTTTTTTTTGGGCCTGCTACCTATATCTTTAGCTTAGTTGAGTAATTCCATTGTTATGGATTGGGTGTTCCTAGTTTTTTCCCTTTGTGGTCTAAATTTAGGGCATTTTCATGGATTCAGAAGTGGATTGCTCACTTAAGTTAAAGTATGGTATTTTGGTGTGCCATTGTTTTGCAGGGTCTTGGTCTTTGCTATTGGGGCCAAGTGAATGGGATAGCTGCTAAAACTTCTTTGGTTTTTAGTTGCTGTATTTTTTGTATTTTGTATGTAATGAGCATGGGTCTTGTCCATTGCCATTTCCATTTGTTTTTTTATGCCAAAGATAAAATTATTAGGGGTTTGTCCTAATGTTTTGTCTTTGAGCTTATACTTTTGTTTCTTTTCTTCCTGCTTAATAAAATTTTATCGTTAAGCAAAAAAAAATCTTTAAGATCTTTGTGCTTATTGGCTTATTTGTATGTTTAGCTTATTTACTTTTTAAAGTTTTCATAAAAAGTTCATCTTTTCATTAATTGATTTATAAGTTTGCTCATTTAAAGTTTAGATAAGTTGTTTTTAGTGCTTATTCGATCCGTTTCATCATTGATTCGTCCTAGTTTTGGTAATAAGCTTATTTCCATAGCTTATTGATCTAGCTTAATTTTCGGATCAAAGAGGGTAATCGGAAAGGGTTATAAACACCTTTCCGATCAGTTTATTCCGACCAGCATCACCCTTATTCCAATCGTATTGATCGGAAAAGGGTTTTGAAGATTCCGATTTGCCCTTTTGTTCATATTCCGATTTGGACTTTTAATGTAGAGATTTTACTAGTTGAAAGTTCGTTTTCTCGGTATATTCTCGAATTGATCACGGTTTAAAGTGCGACTCAGTTGTTCTTGGTGAAACAAATATTTTGGATTTGGTAAGACTTAATAATAAAGGACGGGAAATTAAAACTAAAACTAGTTGAAACATAAACGGTGCAATATTTAAAACGTTAAAAGTAAATGACGAGAAATTAAATGACTTAAAATTAAAACTTAGCGAAAAGTAAATTGACAATTAAATAAAAACTCAAAACGAAATTAAAATGGACTAAAAATAAAATGAGAAAAATTGACATTTAAACTAAAACAAAATATTTAAACAAAACCAAACCTCCAATCGGAATACACCCGATCGGAATCCAAATTGGAATCCGATCGGAATGTACCCGTCGGAAAGTACCAATCGGAATGAGTAAAAACAAGCATGATCGGAATATGAAGGAAACATGGTAATCGGAATAATGGAAAAGTCCCAATCGGAATATTGACAAATGCCCCAATCGGAATACTCAAATCTAGCTAATCGGAATGATAGAAAAAGTGGTGCAATCGGAATATAAATAACACAAGCTGATCGGAATAACATAAAATGCAAGTAATCGGAATAAGGAAACCCTTTTCCGATCAATACAATCGGAATAAGGGTGATGCTGGTCGGAATAAACAGATCGGAAAGGGGTTTATAACCCTTTCCGATTACACTCTTTGATCCGAAAATATAGGCAAGGTGATAAGCTATGGAATAAGCTCACACCAAAACTAGAATGAAAACAATAATGAAACGGAATCAATAAGCTCAAATAACAACTTTTCCAAACTTTAAATAAACAAACTTTTAAAATCAAAACATAAAAAGACGAACTTTTAAGCACGAAAACATGAATGAACAACACGGATCAAATGTAATCGCACCAAAAGCAAACAAAAATCAAGAAAGGGAGATGAGAGATTAAGACAAGAAAAGTAAAGATTAAAGAACAATAATTGAAAACTTACTTGAAAATTAAAATGGATTAAAAGTGTATAACAAATGATTAAAGTGCAAGAATTAAAATGACAAGAAATAAAAATGGTGGAAGTGGTGGTTTGTCAAACCACCCAACAACAAGAAATGAACTAAGCCTAATCTATTTATAGGGGTGATTAGGGAGGAGCTTAGGAAGCTTCCTCCCTCTTTCCTCTTTGCCTTAATTGCACACTTAAGTCCTTTTCTTCTTTATCTTTTGTTAATCTTGGACTTTGTCTTGGGATTTCTTTAACTCGTCTTGATTTGTCTTTATAAATAAGACTCGAGTTCTTCGGCTTTTTAGTAAACTTCCGTCCTTTGACTTTTTCTTCGATAAATCTTCAGAATTGGTCTTGGACTTCCGTTCTTTTTCCACTCTTGATCTTTCGACTTCATCTTTCGTCTTTTTCTTCGATAAAAGCCCGTGAATGCCGTGTTTTCTCCACTTTTCACCTTTTCGTCCTAAATCACAACAAAAACACAAACCACGCATAATTCCGACATAAATGACATAAAATACACGTTTTGGCTTGGTTATTATTGCAATTAAGTGGTAAAAAGGATGGGTGTTTTCACACCTATCAAATCCCCTACACTTAACCATTGCAATGTCCTCATGCAATGTATTAGTTACAAAGCAAGTTTACACTTTTCATCATAATCAATCCACGTTGGCCTTTATTAAAGATATAGAAAATTATAAACATTCAAAGTAAAGAAATCAAAAACATACCTTTGGGTTTTGGAAATGTTGTGAATGATCATCATCCTCAAGTTTTCACTTTCTCCAAACCAAGCTTAGAAACGAGATCATTGTTATTATAAGTTAGCAAACTAACACGAACTCATGTGGGCCAATTATTCACTTAGACTCCCTTATTTCTAGGTGTATCTCTTTTATTTTATTGTTGTCTTGAATTATCACGAGCATGCATTTTTGACTTATTTCGATAGTTATTTAGTCCGAAAATAAAGTGAACGATTTAATCAATAGTTAGCTAAAGGACAAAATCTCTTAAAACTGCTTCTCGGGACCTCATAAAGTTCATATCTTGGCATAAATCGCTTCGCGATTTGAGACCTTTCTCGGACCGATATTTGGCAGCGACTTCATACTTCAAATCTTGAGAGACGTTCATGAAATAATGGTCTTCTCTTCATAATAGGAATTTATTCACTTGAAATTTTGAGAGATTCTTCATATATGGACCACGACTTCTTCATTTTTCTCCAATCTTTATTTTGGACTTTGATATACAATGATCCGCCTCCTTTTAGGACTTGGATCTATTTATCCTCATACCTTGTTAGGGCCTTTTTGGATAGACTTCTCCATGATCTTTTGGGAGTATTTGCTTTTCGTCGTGTGTCTCAATCCTTCATATAGATTTTCGATAAATGATTCTTCACATCACTTTTGGATCTTTAGCAACAAAATATAGCCCTCATGCCTTGTTAGGGCCTTTTCGGACTCGCCAATCTTCGCATCCCGCTTCAATAAGTTATGCCTTGGCTATGAACTCTAATCCATACCGAGCAACTTTTAAACGATCTTGGGCTAGAAGCTAAGTAACCTTTTAAATCGTACAACCTTATTTATTGCAGATAAATTTATTAACAAGCGAAGGGAGAATAGGCTTATAATTAACTCACATAAATTCCCGAAAGAATACCAAACTTATAATTGACTCTATCATCTCTCGTTCTCCACAATTTAAAATCTCAAGTAATGAGACTCGTGGATGCTTAGCCTATTAAATCAAAGTTTTGGGTTTTCGAGTCGCCTATAGGATCTTGCAAACTCTTAGACTTTTTCAAGTTTAGAAATCGCATTTTAAAGTTCCCTTGATAAACGACTCTCTAGGATCAGTTATAGGAACTTGCCAAAAGTTCTTGTTCTTAACCCGTGAGAGTTAAGACTTTCGCGTTTTATAGCTCCCTATATAAAAGCCTAGCAAAACTTGACTTAAACACGTTAAGGATACTAGCTAGAGTAACTTAGATAAGTAAACTCGGGTTGAGTCAAAAGATTCACAACGTTTGAAAATTAAAACCACTTTATTAAACATTTATTCTAACAAAGAAAGAAAATAACTATACAAAGGGAAAAACTAATAGGCCAAAATAGATCAAAAATTTTGAAAAATGTCAAAAAATTGATTTTCCGGTTAAAATGAGGACAAATACAAGGAAAAGGCCACTTAACTTCGATAGAAGTCCCCCCTACACTTAAGATAAACATTGTCCTCAATGTTTAAGCATGTGGGAGTAAACTCCCCTACACTTAGGACATTGTGCACTTTGTTTAAATCTCGCTAAGAAAGGGACAACTAAAGAGATTCCTATTTTAATATTGAGAAATATAAAATAGTGAATCAAAAGAGTTTAGGATATAACCGGGAAATCGGGAACACGGATTCACGGTTCGTCAAAAGTCATCAATAGTGTGTCTTTGAAGCTCTAATCCCTGTACATGATAAGAAAGAAAGCAAGAGACACCACGGGGCTCCCCCCTACACTTATGGTGAAAATAGATAGATAATTGGGTTGCCTCCCAAAAAGCGCTTGTTTTTGTTAACCGAGTCATGAGCCTGACTCGTCCCTGAATTAAATGGTCCATGGGGAAGCCTCGAATGCAATACCAGGATCAAAGACCTTGTCCTCGTTCCCGGTTGACATCAACAAAGGAGAGGCGGGGGGATAAGTCTTGTATGGGAGAAAGGTCCTTTCAACATACGTAAAGTATGTGAAATCAAGATCCACGGGAGGTGGGTTGGGTATAGTAAGCACATTGTCATCCCCCAAAGACAATGGAGGCTGAGCATTCGGCAAAGCCGTGATGTTATCAATGATAGTATAATCAATGTCACTTCCCGGGTCAAAGCACTCATCCTCCGTGATAGTGGCTAAAGGGGAGGATGAAAGGTGCTCGGGAGGGGGACTTAGGACAATATCTTCCTGCAACAAATTATCAAAAATAATGTCCCCCTCCATATCATCGTCATCATTACCTGGTGGTATGGAGTGAATGTCAATTTCTTCCAGCAATGGGTCATTATCTTCAACGGGAGGAATAGATGGAGGCAAAGACTCGGAAAGTGGAGGAGAAGTCAACGCTTCGATTTGAGCAATAAGAAGGTGCACTTTCCGTAATCTATCGCGAAGAAGCACGTCTTCCACCTTATCCACAAGATCATGTTCATCGGTGAACTTCTCGTAAACCGGAGAGAATAAATCGTCATCACCCGCATCTCCTGGTGGAGATTGAGAAATTTCAAAAGTGAAATTCTCATAGCTTGGAGAAAAATCGTCATCATTTGGATCGACCTCTTTCGTAAGAGTAACGTCGTTCTCAAGCTCCATAGCAGCCGGTATGTCACAAACCTCATCATCAAACACTTTATCAAGAGCAACATCACAATCCTTGGACACGTTTGGGATATTGAGAGGAGGGATGACAATAGCACTAGGACATTGAGCCGTAAGGTCATTCCAAGAAATAGTAGGCTCATCGTCATCATCATCATAATAGTATGGATACACCGGGGGAGAAGTATAAGTCTCGATATTCGATATTTGCCCCTGTCGTTGATCCTCTTGACATTTCTCGATGATCCTGTTGCAAGTTTCTTGAATTTGTTGACTTTGCTTAACAAGAGAGTCCCATTGTTCGTGGGGGCTCAAATGTTCGAAGGAGGGTGGATGATCGATGGGGTGTTGTGGGAGTTCAAAATGTTGAAAACCTGAATTATAGCATGGTTGTGGCTCATAGTAGTTCATCGGTTGAGAAGAATTATAAACCGGGTTTGGTTCATAATAATCCATTGGTGAAGAAAACTGTGGACACGGATTTTGCTCATAATAATTCATTGGTTGACAATAATAGGTATCGTGAGGACCCCACAGTTGTTACAAATCGGATATGGAGAAAAATCAGGTGCGTCTTGTGGATAGCTATTATCATTGTCATAATTGTACCCCGGTTCTTGCCCGTGACCATACGGGTATTGAACCGGGCACGAAACATGCCAATGAGAATCGCTTCCACAATAGATGCACGGGGGAACAGGAGGTGGGTTCAAAAAGAATGAATTAGTCGAGTTGCACAAGGGACAAAATCCGTTTTGTGTGTTGTCGATATCGTTACCGCACCGCTCACATGTACACCATTGACAAGAGTTGTTCCCAGATAATTGTTTCCCACACCGGACGCAATGGACATAAAAATCCATAAAGAAAGATAGATAAGCAAGAAGAATATTTTTGGTGCAAAACTTTGAAAAAGAAATGCTTTTTATGATTTTACAAATGTTTTTGTGATTTTTGAAAATTTTTGGACACGAAAAATAACGTTCACAAGTGAACGGATCCCAAAAGCCAATGCGTCTCTCACAAAAAACCGTAGATCCTCACGAAAAGAGCCGGCAGCGGCGCCATTTTAATGTAAAGATTTTGCTCGTTGAAAGTTCGTTTTCTCGGTATCTTCTCGAATTGATCACGGTTTAAAGTGCGACTCAGTTGTTCTTGGTGAAACATATATTTTTGGATTTGGTAAAATAAATGTGCAAGACTTAATAATAAAGGACGGGAAATTAAAACTAAAACTAGTTGAAACATAAAAGGTGCAATATTTAAAACGTTAAAAGTAAATGACGAGAAATTAAATGACTTAAAATTAAAACTTAGCGAAAAGTAAATTGACAATTAAATAAAAATTCAAAACGAAATTAAAATGGACTAAAAATAAAATGAGAAAAATTGACATTTAAACTAAAACAAAATATTTAAACAAAACCAAACCTCCAATCGGAATACACCCGATCGGAATCCAAATTGGAATCCGATCGGAATGTACCCGTCGGAAAGTACCAATCGGAATGAGTAAAAAACAAGCATGATCGGAATATGAAGGAAACATGGTAATCGGAATAATAGAAAAGTCCCAATCGGAATATTGACAAATGCCCCAATCGGAATACTCAAATCTAGCTAATCGGAATGATAGAAAAAGTGGTGCAATCGGAATATAAACAACACAAGCTGATCGGAATAACATAAAATGCAAGTAATCGGAATAAGGAAACCCTTTTCCGATCAATACGATCGGAATAAGGGTGATGCTGGTCGGAATAAACAGATCGGAAAGGGGTTTATAACCCTTTCCGATTACACTCTTTGATCCGAAAATATAGGCAAGGTGATAAGCTATGGAATAAGCTCACACCAAAACTAGAATGAAAACAATAATGAAACGGAATCAAAAAGCTCAAATAACAACTTTTCCAAACTTTAAATAGACAAACTTTTAAAATCAAAACATAAAAAGACGAACTTTTAAGCACGAAAACATGAATGAACAACACGGATCAAATGTAATCGCACCAAAAGCAAACAAAAATCAAGAAAGGGAGATGAGAGATTAAGACAAGAAAAGTAAAGATTAAAGAACAATAATTGAAAACTTACTTGAAAATTAAAATGGATTAAAAGTGTATAACAAATGATTAAAGTGCAAGAATTAAAATGACAAGAAATAAAAATGGTGGAAGTGGTGGTTTGTCAAACCACCCAACAACAAGAAATGAACTAAGCCTAATCTATTTATAGGGGTGATTAGGGAGGAGCTTAGGAAGCTTCCTCTCTCTTTCCTCTTTGCCTTAATTGCACACTTAAGTCCTTTTCTTCTTTATCTTTTGTTAATCTTGGACTTTGTCTTGGGATTTCTTTAACTCGTCTTGATTTGTCTTTATAAATAAGACTCGAGTTCTTCGGCTTTTTAGTAAACTTCCGTCCTTTGACTTTTTCTTCGATAAATCTTCAGAATTGGTCTTGGACTTCCGTTCTTTTTCCACTCTTGATCTTTCGACTTCATCTTTCGTCTTTTTCTTCGATAAAAGCCCGTGAATGCCGTGTTTTCTCCACTTTTCACCTTTTCGTCCTAAATCACAACAAAAACACAAACCACGCATAATTCCGACATAAATGACATAAAATACACGTTTTGGCTTGGTTATTATTGCAATTAAGTGGTAAAAAGGATGGGTGTTTTCACACCTATCAACTTTCCTTTGAACATTCCGATCTGGGTCTAATTTGCAACATTCTGATTGGCATTGTTTTGGGTTATTCCGATCTGAACATTTTTAGACTTTCCGATTTGGCTTTTCTTTTAGCATTCCGATTGGCATGATTTGGTAATATTCCGACAGGAGGTGTTTTATAACATTCCGATTAGTACTCATTATCCAACATTCCGATCAGACGATCGGAATATATTCTGATTGGTCCCATTTCCCATGTATTTCGATCAGCTTATTTCTAATTGTTTAATTTCTTGTTTTTACAAAGTTTCCAAGTGTTAGTTCTATTAAGTGTTCTAGTATTGTTCTAATCTTTTCTTTACGTTTTCAAACACTTAGTTTTAACTTGTCAATTTAGTCTAAAGCATTAATTTTACTCCTCGACACTTACTTATTTGTTATTAGTTTAGAATAGATAAACAAACCAACACCTTTTTATTAACCAAGAACAAATCATTCCACTTAGAATCGTGATCAATTCGAGGAGATACCGAGATTAATCTTGAACCTAAGCATAATGCAAGTATCAGTTCTTAATTGAATCTACCTAATCACAGGTACGATATTAAATATCGTCTAACGGTCTTCACCGACCGGAGGTAAAACGCTACCAATTTAGGACAAATGTCAAAGCGAAAGTCCGTGTCTATGTTTTGTCTCAAGAAGGTGGCGTTACGGTGTACTCAGAAAAGTCAAAGATTCAAAACCACATACTCATGTCCAAAGACATTCAACAATCAAGAAAGCTAAAGACTTCCGCAACTCTGATGATCAAAATCTTCCTTATCAATTAATGTAGAGGAATGACCTCTCTTCAAAGGAGTTTGTTAGCAAGCTTTCAAGATGGTTCAAAGTATGAGCATGTGGATGAAGACACAAGATTGCAAGATGGAAAGACAAGTCAAGAATGATTTAAAGATCTCAACATAAAAGACAAAGTCAAAAGACAACGACAAAGGCTCAAAGATCACATCATGAAAGAACAAGACTACTATTACACGTTCAAGATTCATTTATGACGAGAGTAGTAATATCCATAAATCTCCAAATGTCGAAGAGGAATGACCTTACATTGGGGGAGATTGTTAGCCTCAAAATATTGAGTCAAACAAGAATGTTCGGTCATAGGTTTTTATTGTAACATTTATTAGAACTTTGTAATAGTTAGTTAAACAGTCGTGATATTACGGGCTTCATGGCTAGCTTAAAATGCCTCTTTGAAGGTACTAAGCATTTTACTCAAGCCCGACCCATCAACAATATAGTCCATTAAGGCAACATGTAAGCCCGACTATATAAGCCCTTTCTAGCATGTTAGGAAGGGTTGGTGTTCTCAATTTTCTAATCTAATTTCACATAGTTTCTCCATCTTCTCTCTACTTTCTCTCACTACATTCTCTCTCTAGAGTTCATATCTTTTCATCTTTATTTCTTAATCTATCATCAATAATTATGGGACAACAGTGATATCTTTGTCACTATAAAGAAATATAAAGGATTTGTTCAGTTTTACGATCATCTCCCTAGCCATGTCATTGAAGAACCTGAACTAGGGATGATCTTGTTTAATCATCCTGAAAGGCAAGACTTTGTGGGCATCAGTGACCTGGATGATATGAACAATGAACTTCTATGAAATGTCCAAAGAGTCTTCTTCCTTCACCATAGAGGTCCAGGCTTAACTAAAGTTGCAAGAACCTTCAGCTTGTGTTTATTAGGAGTGATGGATATAAGAAACATGAATCCACTGGTGCAAACTCCATTAATTGAAGAACTTAGAGCTACAAAGCAATAGGATAATCATTTCTAATTTAATTTTGAACTTTGTAACCTTTAATGAATGAATGATTATAAGATGTTTATAAGTATATTTGAAGCAACTCTGGGATTTGAATATAAAATCTTCTAAGTGTTTCATGTTCAGCAGAATGGTGGATCTACTAAAGCATGACCAGACGAACAAAGATTTCTACTGAAGAAAGTTTTGCTGAAGAAAGTCCAGCCTTCATCTTACAGAGAATTTAGAAGACAAGAAGTATTTGCTTCAGTAACTAGGCTGTCTAGTTGCAAAAGAACAAGTCCTAAAGAGGAGCTTTGAGTTCAGTTTGGTCTGACAATACCAAACTGAATGATGTCGATCTCCTCTAGGATACTAAAGATACTTCAGTATTATGAAGGTTTACATTAGGCGGGAAAAGATCTGTTTGAAGTCAAAGCAGATCTCATTTGTAAAGGTTGCTTGTAAAGTTAACTATAAGTACAACCTTTATCATTTCTTAGATTAGCTTAAATATACTTTGTACTGTGTATCCAGCATGGGCATTCAACCACCCACTAGCATGGTAACATGTGATTTGTACGCCCTAATATGCATTGCCTATAAAAGGGATGCATCTGGGAGAGAATTTGTTACCTCTTGTATTCAAAAGATAGAACTCTTCCAAGAGCAATTCTCTCCTAACATCAACCAAACCATAAGGCGAAAAGCTTATGAACGTATTGGTTGAGACTTAAACTCATAATCTTGGTTTGTAGATTAAGTAGAGGAGATCACCCAACATTGTTACTCAACCATTTTGCTATTCCGCAAGCAAAGTGGGTTATAGATTCTTTACTGAGTTTTAATAAAATGTCTATACGTTGAAAAGTATTTGGTATTGTTGTTTTAATCGTTTAAGTTTGTTATTGATTTTTTAAAACAACTCACTTTCAATAAGCAAATTACTACTTAAGGTTGATAAGTAATATCATGTTAAAAGGGACCGAAAATTAGTAATTTATTATTCATTTATTTTCACTAAACGTACTAACGTAGTCGTAGGATACTAACTTTCAGTCTACTTAGAATTAGCTAGGGGCCATTGTAGCCCAAACTATTTGTGAAGAATTGTGTAAAACTTAAAAGTTTACAGTATTTGTTAACTAGCTTGTATAAAACGCCTTTTTAATTGTTGTTAACGTACTTGTTTGCGTACTTGTTGTTACCATGCTTGTTGTTAGCATGCATGGTTTTGTTGTGTATTCGAAGATCCTAAACGTTTTATCGAAGTTTTCTTATGTAATATTTTGAAGGTCCTACAAATTTTGTCGAAGTTTTCTTATGCAATATTTTATCGTTAAAAAAATTTCATCTCCCGCGACCTAGTTTCCTGGATCCGTGACTGTTATAGACATATATGGATTATACAAAATGTGGATAAACATCTAAAGACATTTGCAAAGAAAACAAAATAATCCTTATCGGTTTAACCACAATCTTAACAAATTTCTACCTGTTACACAATCTAATTCACCACCTTTAATCATGCACAATAATGCACATCCATAATTTTCTACATACAAATTATTTTATATTTTTTCTTATGCTACCATAAGATAAGATATTTTCATTATAAATAAGCCACAAGCATTAACACTGAAAAGCCGTACAAGCTCATTAGCTTCTTCTCTCTTCTATCTTTTCTTTAATTTGCTCTCATCAAAATCATGGATCCCTACAAGGTACAACTTACAACTTCTACTTTTTTTCAGCTCAATAATGCATTTAATAATTGTGCTTGGAATGATAAGATACATTAATTTGTGTATGATCAACTATGCCAGCTTGTTTATATACTATTGTTATAACCTTTTTCAGCTTCTTGTTTAGTTTCATAAAATCGCCGTTCAAATAAAAACCTAGCTTGTTTATTTCGTAAATTTTATTACAAAAGCAAGCTGAATTTTATTATTATATAGAGATCTCACGAGTTCGAGCGATCAAGTTGTTCATATTACATGTGACACTGTGCATGATTTTTTTTTTCTCGTTGTTAGATCATACAAGCTGGTTGATGTCAAAAGATTCCATAATTAGTTTACATGGAAACAATCGACGGGAACCCTAATCATATCCTTTTTCCGTGTTGGTGATCATATATAAAAGGTTTATGAGCTTGTTTGTGTACAAGCTTTGGTGAGCTTTTGATATGAAATCAACTGATCATACAGTACTCGATCTTCTATACGAGCTACAGTCTTTAGTCTTGCATGCATATCTCTTTAGCTTGAGATCATGAATAAAATTCTATAGAATTTAAACACAAGTATAATTGGTCTGAATCAAGATTGAAACCGGTTGAACCGAGAACGTAACCGCAGTTTTTAAAGCTGGTAAAACTGAACATCCAAACTCCACGAGCATAGACTTGACTTGTACCGGGTCTCTCTTTAAATGGGCAAAAGTTTGTTTCTATATGAATTTTCTTTATTTTTATGTTATAATTGTGTCGTGTTATTGCATGTCATATTCTATATTGGGAAATAGATCGGTACACATATATTGACATATAGAGTAGCAGATCTAGTAAAAACATAGTTTACGGAAACACCTCCACAACCAAATCATACCATATTTTTAGAAAATTTTACCTTTTTTGTTAGAAAGATCATGTTCTGACATGCGGTAAAGTAACTCCTCATCAAAATAATACCAAGTACTATTTTGTTTGATACAGATCCCTATTTTATATACTTTGTAAATTAATTTTCATATATATCTATATTTATAAATCTTTCATTAATATACTTAGAAGTTTCTAGTGACACTAAACTGTAGTAGAAAAGAAATTATGACTGATATTTTTAGCTTTCAATAATTGAATAGCATCTACAATGCTCTAAGTTTTTAATAACTTGAAGCATTTATGGTAATTATTGCTTAAGTAACAATATTTTGAAAATATTTATGGCAAATACAACTAGTGAAAAGCTTTTCTTTCAAAGACTTAGCACAAAAGTCTTTCTTCCAAACCATCCAAAAAATTTTTATATACAATGCTGAAAAATTATTGAAAAGCTTTTTCAAATAATAAAAAGCTTTCATCAAACACCCCATTGCACATGCTCTAATAAGTTAGGTAAGATGTAATATGTGTCTTTTATTTTCCTTGATAATCATTCACTAGAAAATGTTTTTCTTTGCTTTTGAACGGCTGGCTTCACTTAAAAAAAGTTAACTAGTCATTTCAGTAAGTAGTCTGTCTGTTGGTGATTAAAGTAGTTTTCACTTTTCAGCATTGACAAGAAAAAGTATCGATAATTATTTGTTGCAAAAAAATTCCTTACTTACTTTTAAAAAATTGTGTGAGCTTCAAGGTGTCACTACAAGTAAGTGTTAAAAAAACTAACAAAAAACTAGTACATAACTTTAGAGTTAGTGTTTAGTACAGCTGATAATGAGGAGCTGAACTGTTTGATGGCGTTGTGCAGGGCTCGAAACTCATCCTCCCTCACCCTGATGTATTCACGGATAAACACTAATAATAATCTTTGTTATAGCAAATAATGATTTTGTGGTAATAAGAAACTTATCACGTCTATATTTTTGCTGATGTATTTTATTTGTTGCAGCAACGCCCTTCAAGCGCTTACAACTCCCCCTTCACTACTACAAATGCCGGTCTACCCGTCTACAACAATACTGCATCATTGACTGTTGGAAACAGAGGTACTTAAAGTCTTTTAAATAGATGTAACTCCAGCCTCTTATATATAATCATATTCAAATTTTGTTTTCTGTCATATATTTTGAGTCATTTTATAGTCAAAGGTAATTCAGTTATAAAAAGGTTAGTCGTACCTAAAATAACCAAGAATTCTTGTTACAAAATGACTTAAAACAAGACTTTAAAACCTTTATGTAGTTTATTGCTACTTTTCTATAAATATATCGAGTATTTGAAACTTAGTTTGTGCTTGACAGGTCCAATTCTCCTTGAGGACTATCATTTGATTGAGAAACTTGCCAACTTCACTCGTGAGCGGATCCCAGAGCGCATAGTCCATGCTAGGGGCGCCAGTGCAAAGGGGTTCTTTGAGGTCACACATGACATCTCTCATCTTACTTGTGCCGATTTCCTTCGTGCACCAGGAGTCCAAACTCCCACCATCGTTCGTTTCTCAACTGTCATCCATGAACGTGGAAGCCCCGAAACTATCAGAGACCCTCGTGGTTTTGCTACCAAGTTTTACACTAGAGAGGGTAACTTTGATATCGTGGGAAACAATTTCCCGGTTTTCTTTACTCGTGATGCTATGGCCTTCCCTGAAGTCATCCATGCTTTTAAGCCAAACCCTAAGTCACATATTCAAGAAGACTGGAGAATTCTTGACTTCTTGTCACACCATCCCGAGAGCTTGAACACTATGACATTTTGGCTTGACGATGTTGGTATCCCAACTGATTACAGGCACATGGAAGGGTCGAGTGTTAACACTTTAACTTTGGTTAACAAAGATGGAAAAATGCATTATGTGAAGTTCACATGGAAGCCTACTTGTGGGGTTAAGTGTCTGATGGACGAAGAAGCAGTTAAGATAGGCGGGGCTAATCATAGTCATGCCACACAAGATTTGTACGACTCGATTCAAGCTGGTAAATTTCCTGAATGGAAGTTGTTTCTTCAAGTTATTAACCCTGATACTGAGAATAGGCTCGACTTTGACCCACTTGATGGGACCATGGTCTGGCCTGAAGACATCATACCTTTGCAGCCAGTTGGGCGTATGGTATTGAATAAGAACATTGATAACTTTTTCAATGAGAATGAACAGTTGGCGTTTAACCCTGGTCTTGTTGTCCCTGGGATCTACTATTCGGATGATAAGATGCTTCAAGGTCGGATCTTTGCATATTCTGATACTCAAAGGCATCGTCTTGGACCTAATTACCTTCAGCTCCCTGTGAATGCGCCTAAATGTGCTCACCGTAACAATCATTATGATGGAAAAATGAACTTTATGCACAGAGATGAGGAGGTATACTAACAGTCTCTCACTATCATATGACATCATTTTTAGCTGATTTTCCTATAAAAAAAATTGAAAGATTGTTACATTATAATTTTCTATTTTGTTCTGTAGGTTGATTACTTCCCTTCAAGGTATGATCGTACAACACATGCTCAGCAATACCCGATCAATCCTAAAGTGGTTAATGGAATCCGTGATAGGGTTAGTTACTTAGTTTGTTGTCTCCTTATGTCAGGTTGTAGTGATATTTTAACGACTACTATAGTAAATATGTTTCTGGTTATTTATTAATGTAGACTGTTATCCCGAAAGCCAACGATTTCAAGCAGCCAGGAGAGCGATACAGATCATGGGCACCAGATAGGCAAGACCGATTCATTATCCGAATGGTTAAGATGTTGTCTGACCCAAAGGTCACCCATGAGCTCCGTAACATCTGGATTTCATACTGGACACAGGTTTGTTCGCCTTCAAAACTATTTAGATTACTACCATTGTAAATACTAAGAAGTTAGATTTGGTATAATTTGGTTGGTGATATGGCAGGCTGACCAGTCTTTGGGCCAGAAGATAGCATCACGCCTCAACGTGCGACCAAACTACTGAACATAAAGGTCTTGGGATGACTATTCATAGCCTGTGGTGAAGGTCCGTCTCTATGTTTGTTGTGCTACCCGAATGGTGTGAATGTTTAAGTCCTACCTATTATTATTATTATTATTATTATTATTATTATTATTATTATTATTATGTAATATTTTCGCATACTTAAGGAACCTGTAACTTAAATAAGTGCACACCTCGATGTGGAAAGTTACTGTGTTTCAGGTTCGGTTCTGTAAAGAGAAAGCTTAAACTTTGTGGTACACATGTTATTGTAAGTTGTTTTGATTTCTTACATGTAATCTTGTGTCTGGCAATCTATTTTTATGCATCTTATCATGTACTCCTCCGTCTCAAATTAATATTCCTCCGACAAAAAACACATTGTTTTAGAAAACATTATTATCACTGCATTCTTTCTCTTACTTTTTTCCAAAATGACACTCTTACCCTTATGCAATTAATTAAAACTTTATATATATTTTGTAATTTCTAATACAACTAGGTGCAATATGGTAGACTTGTTACATTACTTACATCTATTTTTAGAAGAGGAATATAATTTTGGGACGTCCCGAGATGGTATATAGGACTATAAATTTGGGACGGAGGTAGTATTTATTTTGCGTGGTTCGATATAAATTTGTTTGAGTCTTACCAAGAGGCTCGGGCTAGGCTCGCGATAGCTATAAAGCTTGATCAGTTGCCATAAGTTGGGTTCTTCATGCTTTGATTATTTTGGTTTTTGGATGTCATATTGTGTAGCATTTTCATATGTTTGTTCACTTGGTTAATTGTTATTACAAGTAAATAAGGCCAATAGCAACATAGTCTAATGGGCTGATGTGAGAGGCTCTATCCATATAGAATGGACCATAAAGTTTGAAAACAATATGACATCTCCCAATTAGCAATACATTGTTCACTTTTTTCAACGGCCAATATATTCCGAGGATGTGGAATTCGATTACGAGTCCATTTTGGACGACACTTGAGGACGCGCCGCAACAATTTAGCCTTTTAATCACGAAGCCCGACTCCCCTTCGACTCAACCATTTTCAACTCCATCAACATATGGTAATTAGCACTTGACAAATTACCATTTCACTTTCTTCTTATACCAAATTTAATTCGGAACTAATATGATTTAGGCTTCTGGGTTTGTCTCGGGCCTATAAATGACCCAAGATGCTACAAACCCAATTTGTTGATATGCAGATCTTGTCTAGCCCATTATAATCCATTTCATGGCCTTGAATGTATGTCCTTTTTCGTTCTTGAAATATACATCCTACTTAATTGACTTTCACTTGTCAAATGTGCAAATCAAATAGACTTTTATGTTAGCTTTTTGAAACCCAAAGTATGAAGAAAATTGATCCAACAATTTTATGGTGCACATTAAGAGATTAGCTAGGCATGTAGATTCAGTGTAGCACACCAAAACCAAACTATCTGGCCAGTTTACATGTCTTTATAGTGTTATAAAACTAACGGCCCGTTTGGTTAATATGAGGGTTTGGAATTGGCGGAGGATACGGGGCGGATATGGGGTTATTATGATAAAAAATAAAATAAGAAAAAAAATATATTAATTTATTATAAAACATATTTTAATAACTAGTAAACAAAATATGAAAGAAAAGGTGAGGTTATATTGATTTTTAAAAGCTAACTCGAATGTGAAATGTGGAAAAAGATAAACATGTGGGACCAAAGTTTGGTATCATTTTTAAAATCCATCCCTTCAGCCATGAATGAATCTTTCATTACCAGGACTCATATTTTTATACGAAATTTGTACCAAACAATTGTTTATAGAAATGATTCCATTACTTGATTGCTAAAAGCATGTATCAAACGGCTCCTAAATACATCTTATTAAATATGACTTGAGTTTTTAGTACTCTACTGTCCACTTTCTGATAACGACATTTTACATGCTAATAGTTGATTTAGTGATGTGTACTTTTATAGCTAAGCTCGTAAGAAACTATTTTAGCACATATAATCAAGGTTATAGATAGTATGAAACGTGGCTTGATGACATGACTAAACTTTAAATTTTTGTATGAGGTATAAAGACACGGTGTTTTTTAGACCCGATATAAAACAACAAAATAATATAAAATATTTGTAAATTGTAGTATTATGTTTATATCTTATTTTAAATATATTAAATTTCAAAATATGTTATACACAAGACATATTTGCATATAATATTGTTATTTTCATATTTACTCAACTTATCGCGTCTTATCGTTTTTTTTTCTTTTCGTCACGTAAAATCTTAAACTCACGCTTTAACGTGTTGTATGGCGTGAAAGTCAAGCTTTATATCTGCGTGAGACCTTCACAACCCTTTCAGAACCTTGCATATAAATAGGGGTGGCAATCGAGTTTTTTCGTGTTGACCTGATTGGGTTCGTGGGGTGGCTGTTATTATAACCTTTACCCAAACTCGACCCATTTAATAATCGTGTCACGAAACTCAACTCTGAATCAGACTTACATAACATGTGTAATCCGTTTGCGACCGGTCTAACCTGTTTAAGTAAATAGGTCAAACGGTTAAAAAAATTGTGGCTTATCAGTTTATCTAAATTATGTGAAAAAATGATATTAGTATATAAAAAATGATAAACATAATATAACAAATAATATGAAACATTTCAATGATGCATGAGTTATAATCATCATTCATTTCAGTTAACTACATGTAAAATACATTTAATCCAAATACAACATAAAATTGAGGCTATATATTTTATTTTTAAATGATTATATATACTTAAATGGGTTCACGTGTCGACATGTTTGATATTTACTCAACTCAAACACGACCCATTTATTAAACGGGTTATACGAGTTGACATGTTTTTAATTAAAACCTGTTTATCCTTAACCCAAACTTATTTAACTTCGAATCAAATTCGTACCATTAATCGTGTCGTGTCAATAATTGACACTTTACATATAATACACATTCTTTTGGAACAATTTTACTCCCTGGTACGTTTTATATGAGTTATAGTAGCCTTTACACTTAAATAACATGAAATTATCTCATCAAATAATGTTATGGAATATGAACTGAAGGACTAATATTCACACAAATAATTGAGTAGTACTTAAAGTTAGGGGTGAGCAAAACCGACCGACAACCGAAAACCGAAACAAACCGACCGAAACCGAAACCGACCGACACAAACCGACCAAATTCGAGTCGGGATTCGGGATGCGTTTTTCATGATTTCGGGACTCGGTTCGGGTCGGGACTCGGTATTAATTCGGAATCACACAAAGTAAACCACACAAATCGGGAGTAACTCGAGCCAAACTCGGTTCGGTTCGGGACTCGAGACTAAATCGGGTCGGGATTCGGTTTGAGTTTTCCACAATTTTGGTTTCGGGATCGGTTCGGGACGGATCGGTTTTGTCCCGATGCTCACCCCTACTTAAAGTTGATGTACCTAATCCCATTATCAAAACAAGAATAGCTCATCTATAGAAAATGTTATTGGTATATGTAATCAAAATTGCTTCTTGACATTTGTACATATATTTACTTCATTTTTGTACGTGTATTTACTATAAGCCCTTCTTAACATTTGTAACCGTATTTCTTGTCATTTCTACGCATGTATACTCAAGTAGACGATAATGCTATAAACGGAAGAAAAAAAATACCTCGACCTCTTAAACCAACATAACTTCAACTTATATTTTGAAGATTTTGCCAACAAAAGCTCTTAAAGTTCAACAACTAATATCCAAAAATGTACGTTAGACAAATACTACAACAATATGTGTACTGTGATGTATAAACAAAATCACATGCTTGCTAGGATTTCACAAATCAGTCCATAAATTATATCAGCGAGAATTGTGAAGTTCGTTAGAAACAATATTCTTATATTTTTTAACGGCTGATATTATTAAACTTTAGCAAAAAACTAAAAACAAAAAATAATTAAAAGAAAATAAGAGAAGGGTTTTTTAACTAATATATTCAGCTAAAACTACTTGCATCAAGAAAAAAAACGAGTTACAATATCATCAAACATACGACTTTTCTCTTGTGAAATTGAGTTAAAATATAGCATTGTTGCGATGATTCTAAATCAACCACCATGTTATGTAAAATCCTCCATCCAAAATCATCTTAAGCTTAGGCAGAATGATTCTATTCCAAAATACTCCTTCTACTGTCATTATATTGGTGATTTTATTTCAATGTTGTAAATTGTCTAAAGCATAACATCAAAACCGTCTTAATTTTATAATCTTATTATAAAAAATAATCGATTTTTCGTAGAATCTTAGAAGTTATAGAATTTTAACATTTGGATCCAATGAAATCTAACTTTACTTAAATAAATGAACTACATGAATAAATTATCAATGAACGAGATATTTTAAAATAAAAAATATGTAATATTATCATAGAATCGTTATAAATCTTTTATAATAGTAACTATATTAGTGTACAATCAACTTTTATGACTAATTTTTCTTTATAAAGTTGTTATAGAATCACATGATTATGTGCTCTTACAAAAACAAGAATTTGAAACATGTACATAGGATTTTTCGATAAACTTTTATAATTTTAATCTGATCTTTATGATTTTTATTTGATAATAAGATTAGAATCTTGACAGCCTTTTTCTAAATTATATTGTCAGTGGTTGTTAACGATAAACTTTTATGTTGGCAAAGTTGTTATATTTGTACAATTTATTATTTTTAGTGCTTTTAGCTTTTCATATAGTTATACATATTTTTTTTTATTCGTATACGTACGTAACCATAAAATTATTATTGACACTTACGTGTATTTACGATGAACGCTCAAGTGTTTGTTACAAAACTATACAACAAGGCTACCTTGAAAACAAACTTAGCCTTCTAAACTACCAGTCAAGACTTTTTATATATTTTAATATTTATTATTTCTTATAAGTAAACATTTTTAGTGGTTTATAGCATTTCAACAACTATATGCTACGTAATTTACAATACAGACAAAAACAAAGCTGTTATAGGGAATTATAGGAGTTGAGAAAAAAATTATTTTTTGTGGCCTAACTTTAATAAAATGAAAACCTTATCAAAAAGCATCTTCAAAATCCGATCTGTGTTCACACTATAAAAGAAGTACAGATGGAGTCGATGAGCACACGTTTCAAAGCACTAATTTACACGTGTCAGGATGTCATAGGTCCAACTCATATGTGACACGAGTGGCTTTTATTTAATTTAGATAAAATCCAAAATGAAGATAAGGAAAAGAGAAGCATGGCGTCCCATAAATTTCACAAGGGACCTTTAAGGTCCGTTTGATTTAAAGTTAGATTTTATTTTAAGTGTGAGTTTTTAAAGTAGGTAGTTTGGGATTGGATTTGAGATGGGTATAGTATTTATTTTAAAAGTAATAGGACCAATAAATTTTAATATATTTTAAACAATAATATATTAATTTATTTTGTTATTCTAAATAATAATTGAAAGTCATACACACAAATAACTAGTGGGCCCCAGTAAAAATAGCTTAACCCATCAATTATATGGGGATAGTGTCAGATGGAGTAATAACCGTATTTTTGCTTTTCAAAATGAACCAAACACAGTTTGGTGTCGGTTACTCTAAGTGAAAGGTTTCAGAGAACTTACGTGACATTGCTTCTTGCAGCGCTGTTCCAAACGCCTCTTGAAACGCCCAAACCGCCACAATATTTTCGTGTCAAAATGCAGCAATTATAGTCACTTGCAGCAGCACCATTCATCTCAGTAGCTTTCCCCCTTCGCTGCACAAATGAGGAATATGTGTTACAACATGAGCTTAATAAAAATAAAGCGTAAAACCTGGAACATAGACATAAAAATAAAAGAATTACAAAAATGTTTTACTGTATGTGTGAATCGAAGATCAGTTGCATACGCAATGAAAATCTTACCAAGTTCCCAACCATGAATCGTGAAACTCTTGTCAACCGTATATTTCATCAAAGCCTCATCATTGCTTGAGTTCCACGATCCTACAACCGTACCATCTGTGTTAACTTGTCTTTGACTCATCGCGATCAACCCAAATATAATCTTTGCTCTTTGAAGAATAAGAGAAAATAAAACAAAATCCTGTTACAAAAAACTTTATATCATAACTTATAAACACAATAATGATATAAGAAATATTAACGGAAGTATGTAAGTTGCGTTTAATTTGAACTACGAAAGAAATTGTTGAGCTGATCCCATCTAGACATCGATAAGCAACCCTAAGTGTAACCAAATAACCAGCAGCAGTCGTAGTGAATTGGGAACATGGCTCTTCATCTCCTTGGCTTTGGTATATCAAGCTGTTTTAAAGATTGCCTCCCAATCTAAGTTTCAAAGGCGAAAAAGTTGTAAAGGATCAAATTACCCTTTGTCATGAAAAGCTACTGATCATGTTTAAAAAAATATACTTTTTTCATGTAATATTATATTATTTACGACTGTTAATTACAATTCCTAATCATAAGCAATAGTAACTGACAGAAATCGCGTAAGGTAAAACATAAAAAATTAGAAAACGTTTAAATTTCTTAAGAACAACATAAAACAAAGATATTTGCAATTGGGCGTAGGCTGTGGAACGAGAAAAAACCTATGTTTTATTACATTGTACAAAAAAAGGTACGACAGACTGTGGAAGGGGAAAAAACCTTAATGTCATTAAAAAGGGGTGTATGCTGTGCAATTGCATATCCAACCACAATTTACTTACCCCTTAGGAAAGCATACGTGGTTTGTTGTATTCCTTCACATGTCCAACCATTGCATTTTGATCAAATTTCCTTGCCTCGTCCTACATATGAAAAAATGCAGACTCATCGGTATTGTACACGTAGGTCATAACCAATAGGGAAAAGACATGGACATACATTCTTCCATGTAAGCTTGGAGACAACCACTTCAGGTTTGTCTTCAACAGGAGTGTCGCCATCATCACTTGGATGATCATCTAGGTCTCTTCTTTGATTATCAGGAAGCTCGATTTGTAATGGTGTCGCAACTAAAGCTGGGTCAACTGTTTTTAATCATAATATGTCAGTATGTTGCAAGAATGAGTAAAGGCAAAAACAGTTTAACATGAAGAAAGAAGAGTAAACAACATATGAAACAGTTAAACAATCCAATCCCCATTGCCCAACTAAATATCCTACAATGCATATTCCAACTGGACATATATAATCACATATCTAACTTTAGGTTTTCGCTGTGTTACAACTTTGCATTACCGAAAACACATTAGATAAGAAGGGGTGTTTGGCTCATGGTTTAACATCAGCCAAACATCCCTTTTGCAACAGAAGGGGTATTTGGCGAGGTGATCCAAATACTTGGACTTGTAAATAAGCCATTTAAAGATACAAAGGATAAAGGGGACTGATTTTGAATGATTATTAGAATACTATTAATTCGATGCAAATTCTAAGGGCTTTAAAATCATACTTACGTAAAATAAATTAAGTTTAAAATGGTATTATTATATAAAATTCATAATGAATGTTTGATTGGAAAATTCCACATTAAAAGGACGTAAAAGGTTATAATGTAAATACTGCACGGTAGGGCGTGGTTTGTAATAAAAACTTATTTTAACAACGAACCGGTCTGTGGCAGAAAGTACAGAAGATTAATATCTATAAAATGGCCCGCGAATACGATCATTCTCAAACTTTCATCGATTTCACTCAAACAACCATAATAACAGATTTTATCATCAGAACAATTAAGGATCCGTTTGGTTAAGAGTTGAACTAATGATCTTTATTGTTGTAACTAATAACTGTTATTTTAGATGATTAAAAAGGTTGCTTTTGCAAGATCTTTCTTTGCGTTGCTCGTACCCAATTGTAATTGTCGTTGTTTCGTTCTCGGTATCTTCTCGAATCGATCACGGTTCAAAGTGGAATTGTTATAATTGGTGACTAAAAAGGGGGAGCTTTTGATCTATATCTACTAAAACGATAAGTGCGAGAAGTAATAAAATTAAACTAAAAGCAATTATTGAAAATAAAACTAGAGTTAAAATTAAACAGTAAGTACCTAAACTTGGAAAAACAGTTGATGCGGAATGTTTGCTTGATCTGGAATATTTGGAATATTTGGCTCATGCGGAATAGATCAACTCATGCGGAATAACCTAAAAATCTGCTTCATTCGGAATGATCTTGATTCGGAATATATGTGTTGATCCGGAATGTTTGCTTCATGCGGAATATGCCTTCATCCGGAATAATGGTTGATCCGGAATAAAATTCTATCCAGAATAGATTGCCTTCATGCGAAATATTGATTCATGCGGAATATTGGCCTTCGTTCGGAATAACCTTTGATCCGGAATAATGTGCTTACTCGGAATAACTTAAACAATGACCTTCATTTGGAATATAAACTGATTCGGAATATTTAAAAGAAACCTTTATTCGGAATAACTACTCATCCGGAATATTGATTATTCCGGATGAACAAGCTGATTCAGAATAAATTTTTTACTCGGAATAAAACTTGATCCGGAATATAAGAGTTGATCCGGAATATTTAAAATTCTGAACCAAAAAGCTTGATCCGGAATAAAATCACAAAACCCTTGATCCGGAATATAGTGTTGATTCGGAATCTGGGCAGTTGAAGGTGCGAAGAACACGGGATGTTAAATACACGAATTTAACCCAAAATCCACCAAGTTTTTAATCAAAACTTTACCAATTTAACCACTAATCATTTACCTATGATAAATATCAATCCTCCAAAACAACAAAAACATAAAACCCACTTACTTTTTAAGATCAAACTCAACAAAATGAAACTTAGAACTTTTAATAAACAAGAAAAGAAAGAAAGATTAAATGAGAACTTGTATTAAGGATAAGATTCAAACAAACAAAATGGAAAGATTAAACTTACAAGATTGTGAAAGAATCAAAAGATAATAAAAATCACCAAAACCCTAACGGTGATGGTGTTTCCTACGAAACAGGAAAAGAATAACAGAAAAAAAACTAGTTGAAAAATGTGAATGGGAGGGGTATTTATAGGGCTTGGCTTGGTTTGGTGAGTGGGCTTTCTCCCTTTCTTTTTGTCTTCTCGTCTTTTCAGAAAAGTTGACGTTTTCGATTTCGATTCGGGATTTGTCGACGAATAAATTAAACTCGTCTTTTAATTTCTTCATTTAATAGACTTGAGTTCTTCGACATATGTAAATCTTCCATCTTTGGTCCTTTTCTTCGATAAATCTTTAAATAGGCCCATCGCCTTCAAATCTTTTGCATCTCTTGGATTACAGACTTCGTCTTTTCGTCTTTTTCTTCGATAAAACCCGTGCAATCCCATGTTTTCTTCAATATTTATCTGGTTGGCTCTGAAAACACAACAAACACACAAACCACGCATAATTCCAAACAAATGACATTACATACGCGTTTGGTCTTGTTTTAGCAAGAAATAAGTGGTAAAAGGATGGGTGTTTTCACACCTATCAAATCCTCTATACTTAACCATTGCCATGCCCTCATGCAATGCTACAATTTTAAAGCACGGTTTACATTTCTCATCATAAATAACCCGCCTTGGCCTTTATTAAATTCTAAACACTAAGGAAACCAAAAGAACAAAACAAGTAAAGTATTTAAAGACTTACGTTGGGGTTTTAGATTGTCATGAATGTTCATCATTCTCAAGTTTCACGTTCCCCATACCAAGCTTAAAAACGAGATCATTGTTATTATAAGTTAGCAAACTAACACGAACTCATGTGGCCCAATTATTCACTTAGACTCCCTTATTCCTAGGTGTATCTCTTATATTTTATTTTTGTCTTAAATGATCACAAGGATGCATTGTTTGACTTATTTCGATAGCTATTTAGGCTGAAAACAAAGTGGGACGATTTGATCAATAGTTAGCTAAAGGACAAAATCTTGTAAAACTGCTTCTCGGGACCTCATAAAGTTCATATCTTGGCATAACTCGCTTCACGATTTGAGACCTTTCTCGGACCGATATTTGGCAGCGACTTCATACTTCGAATCTTTGAGAGACGTTCTTGAAATTATGGTCTTCTCTTCATACTAGGAATTTCTTCACTTGAAGTTTTGAGAGATTCTTCATCTTTGGACCACGACTTCTTTTATTTTTCTCCAATCTTTATTTTGGACTTTGATATACAACGATCCGCCTCCTTTTAGGACTTGGATCTATTTATCCTCATACCTTGCTAGGGTCTTTTCGGATAGATTTCTTCATGATCTTTTGGGAAGTTCTTGCTTTTCGTCGTGTGTCTCGATCCTTCATATTGATTTTCGATAAATGGTTCTTCACATCACTTTTGGATCTTTAGCAAAATGTAGCCCTCATGCCTTATTAGGGCCTTTTCGGACTCGCCAGTCTTCGCATCCCGCTTCAATAAGTTATGCCTTGGCTATGAAATCTAATTAATAACGAGCAACTTTTAAACGATCTTGGGCTAGAAGCTAAGTAACTTTTCAAATCGTACAATCTTATTTATTGTAGATAAATTTATTAGCAAGCGATGGGAGAATAGGCTTATAATCAACTCACATAAATTCACGAAAGAATACCAAACTTATAATTGACTCTATCATCTCTCGTTCTCCACAATTTAAAATCTCAAGGAATGAGACTCGTGGATGCTTAGCCAATTAAATCAAAGTTTTGGGTTTTCGAGTTGCCTATAGGATCTTGCATCTTCTTAGACTCTTTCAAGTTTAGAATTTGCGTTTTAAAGTTCCCTTGATAAACGACTCTCTAGGATCAATTATAGGAACTTGCGAAAAGTGCTTGTTCTTAACCCGTGAGAGTTAAGACTTTCCCGTTTTAAAGCTCCCAATATAAAAGCCTAGGAAAACTTGACTTAAACACGTTAAGGATACTAGCTAGAGTAAACTTAGATAAGTAAACTCGGGTTGAGTCAAAATATTCACGACTTTGAAAAATTTAAAACCACTTTATTGAAATTTTATTCTAGCAAGGGGAGAAAATAAACATAACGAAGGAAAATGCAACTATACAACTAGGCCAAAATAGATTAAAAATTTTGAAAAATGTCGAAAAATCGAATTTTCCGGTTAAATGAAGGCACTTTAATGGAAAAGTCCACTTAAAACTTTGATAGAAGTCTCCCCTACACTTAATATAAACATTGTCCTCAATGTTTAAGCATGTGGGAAAAGTCTCCCCTACACTTATGACATTTTGCACGTTGGTTAAATCAAGTTAAGGAGGAGACAACTAAAGTGATCAATTTCAAAGGTGAGTATGAAGAAGATTGAATCACGATAGTTGAGAGATAGAACCGGATTTGCGGATAACATGGGAGCACGGTTCTTCAAAGATTCCAAGAGTGCACTTATCCCTGTAATCACATCACCATACAAACACAAGCAACCTATATAGCTCCCCCTACACTTAGGATGCAAAACGGGAAAAAGGGGATAGATACTCGGGTTGCCTCCCGAGGAGCGCTTGTTTTTGTTAACCGAGTCACGAGCCTGACTCGATCCTGAACTAATTCATGGGAAACGTGGTGAGGGATGGAATCATCTCATGAGAGATGTCCTCACCAAAGTACAACTTCAGACGCTGGCCATTCACCTTAAAATTGGGCCCATTTGGCTGAGAAAGCTCAATGGTGCCATAAGAAAGACATTGGCGATGGTGAATGGACCAGACCAGCGGCTCTTCAACTTGCACGAGAAGATCTTCAACCGAGAGTTAAAAATTAAGACTTGATCACCAACGTGGAACTCTCGGTTCTTAATTTTAGCATCATGGATAATCATGGTCTTCTCCTTGTAGATCAATGAGTTCTCGTAAGCTTCATTCCTCAATTCATGTAGCTCGTTGAGTTGAATCTTGCGAAGATCACCGGCTTTGTTGATGTCGAAGTTAGCCCACTTCAAGGCCCAGTATGCCTTATGTTCCAGCTCGATGGGAAGGTGGCATGCTTTCCCATACACAAGACGATAATGTGTACAATCAATCTGCGTCTTATAGGCGGTACGGAAAGCCCACAAAGCATCATCAAGTTTATCGGCCCATGAGGCACGGTGCTCTCCCACAGTACGTTTCAAAATTCGCTTCAATCCACGGTTGGATATCTCGGCTTGACCGTTGGTTTGAGGATGGTAAGCGGTGGAAAGACGGTGATTGACACCATACTTAGCCATGACTCTTGTAAACTGATCATTGCAAAAATGAGTCCCGCGGTCACTGATTATAGCACGAGGAACACCGAATCGAGCAAACAGTTGTTTAAAGAAATTACAAACCACCCTCGCGTCGTTAGTGGATAAAGCTTTGGCTTCAACCCATTTAGAAACGTAGTCGACGGCGACAAGGAAGTATTTGTTTCCTTTAGAAGAAGGGAATGGCCCCATAAAGTCGATGCCCCATACATCAAAGATTTCACATTCTTGTATGAAATTTTGAGGCATCTCATCTTTATGTGTGATCTTGCCTTGTTTTTGGCAAGCATCACAATGTTTAACCATCTCGTGAGCATCACGATAAATGGTGGGCCAATAAAATCCCGAGTCAAACACTTTTTTGGCGGTGTAGTTGGGACCAAAGTGACCACCGGTGGGTCCTTTATGGCAAGCCTTGAGAATGTCCAAAGCGGCCGGTCCGTCAACACATCGGCGAATAATCAAGTCAGCGCATTGTTTGAATAGAAAAGGTTCATCCCAAAAATAGGTCTTGACATCATTCAAGAACTTTTTCTTTTGTTGGGATGTTAACCCTTTGATGAGAACACCACCCGCTAAGTAGTTTGCAATGTCGGCAAACCACGGGGTGTCATCCAGATTGAGATTTATAGACATTAAGGTCTCAAGGGGAAAAGAGTCATTGATCTCTTTGTTCGGATGATCCCCTTGATATGGATCCTCAAGTCTACTTAGATGATCCGCGGCTAGGTTTTCGGCTCCCTTCTTGTCACGAATTTCAATGTTGAATTCTTGAAGGAGTAAAACCCAGCGAAGAAGTCTTGGCTTAGAGTCGTGCTTAGTCATCAAGTACTTCAACGCGGAATGGTCCGTGTATACGATGGTGGTGGATAAAACAAGATAGGGGCGAAATTTTTCAAAAGCATAGACAACAGCTAAAAGCTCTTTTTCGGTTGTCGTATAATGCAATTGAGCCCCCGTCATTGTCTTGCTAGCATAATGGATTGGTTGGAAGTGTTTATTCACTCTTTGGCCCAAAACCGCTCCAATAGCAAAGTCGCTAGCATCGCACATCAACTCAAAAGGTAGCTCCCAATTAGGGGTAACCAAGACCGGTGCCGTAGTTAGCTTATCCTTAAGAAGATTGAAGGCTTCGATACACTCTTTAGAAAAGATAAAAGGAGTATATTTTTCCAAGAGGTGGGTCATCGGGCGAGCGATTTTAGAGAAATCCTGAATGAATCGGCGATAGAAGCCTGCATGACCTAGAAAAATTCTCACACCCTTCACGGTTAAAGGTGGAGGTAATTTGGCTATGACATCTACTTTAGCACGGTCGACTTCAAGACTGGCTTTTGAAATTTTGTGTCCTAGCACAATGCCTTCTTTTACCATAAAATGGCATTTTTCCCAATTTAGAACAAGGCGAGTGTCTTCGCACCGCTTAAGCATACGTTCTAAATTGGCAAGGCAAGAAGAGAAGGAATCCCCAAAGACCGAGAAATCATCCATGAAGACTTCCATGGTTTGCTCAACCATGTCATGGAAGATAGCCAACATGCACATTTGGAAAGTCCCGGGGGCATTGCATAAGCCAAAAGGCATTCTTTTGTAAGCAAATGTGCCATAGGGACAAGTGAATGTTGTCTTCTCTTGATCTTGGGGATCGATGGGTATTTGGAAATAACCCGAGAAACCATCTAGAAAGCTGTAATATTCATTACCCGCTAAACGTTCAAGCATTTGGTCCATAAAATGAAGAGGGAAATGATCCTTTCTCGTGGCATCATTGAGTTTGCGATAGTCTATACAAACTCTCCACCCAGTAACGAGACGTGTAGGAATCAACTCGTTGTTTTGATTTGGCACAACGGTGATTCCGCCTTTCTTAGTCATGCAATGGACTGGACTAACCCATGGTGAATCCGAGATAGGATAAATCATGCCCGCATCAAGAAGTTTGATAACCTCTTTTTTGATGACGTCATGGATTTTAGGATTCACCCTTCTTTGGCTTTGAATTGTGGGCTTAAAGTCGTCCTCCATGAGAATTTTATGTGTGCAAAAGTGAGGATCAATTCCACGAATATCGGAGATTTTCCAAGCGATAGCTCTTTTATGTTTCTTGAGAACTTCAATGAGACGAGTTTTCTCATCGGCTTTTAAGTCCTTAGCAATGATAACGGGAAGTTGATCAATGCCTTCTAAGAAAACATACTCGAGATAGGGAGGTAAGTCCTTAAGCTCAAGAGTAGGAGGATCCTCAATAGATGGTGTAACTAACGATGGATCATCATTAGTCACCGCTTTAGGAGAAGGAGGAGAAAACGGGTCTTCATTGAGAAGTTTCTCAATAGTACGAATGTCTTCATCTCAATCGGTGGGAGAATAATCATACTTAAGATCGAGAGGACCCAAGCTAGCTTCAAAATCATCCAAGTCACTTTCTCCAAAAGGAGTCAATGACGGAGCAATTGAGGCAACGGTCTCAACATTGGGTAGAGAAGAGAGATTACTTTTGCAAGCATCATGAAAGTGTTCTTCACAAGCCTCATCGAGAACATCAATAGCATTAACACTCTCATATGAATAAGGTTGCTTAGAAATCTTACCCATGTTGAAGACAATTTTATCGTCACCAACTCTCATGATTATTTCGCCTGTGGCTACATCAATGAGAGTGCGACCAGTCCTCAAGAAGGGACGTCCAACGATTAATGGAACACGAGGATCCATCTCGTAGTCAACGACAACAAAATCCGCCGGGAAGGTGAATTTGTCAATGCCAACGAAGACGTCTTCGGCTATCCCCACTGGATAATCAACCGTACGGTTGGCTAATTCCAAAGTCATTTTGGTGGGGACTAGCTCGGGGAGAGATAATTGCTTCCAAACACTTAAAGGAATTAAGTTTATACTGGCACCTAGATCGGCTAGGGCCATGCAATTCTCTACTCCCGGGAAGTTGCAAGGAATTAAGAAGCGACCCGGATCACCAAGTTTGGTGGGCAATTTCCTTAAGAGAACGGAGGAGCAATTCTTATTAAGTTGGGTCTGAGCAATGTCAAGAAGCTTCTCCTTGTCACTAAGAAGATATTTAAACATCTTCGCGTATTTAGGCATGTGAGCGAGAGCCTCGGCAAAGGAGATGTTAAAATTTAATTGTTTAAACATTTTGAGAAAGTTTGAAACTTGAATATCATCCTTGCTCTTTTGCTTCTCTTTCCTCAACCTTGAAGGATAAGGTATATCGGATGAAGAAGAAGGCTTTAGGGGAGTAGGATCACTCACAACCACGGGTGGTGGGGGAATGGGGATAGAAGGCGAAGGAGGTGAGGAAAGTTGCTCTTTTTCCTTGTTCGCAATCACGCGTGGAGGTGTAGGAAGCTCGGGTTCCGTATAACCTTTTCCACTACGAGTGGTGATTGCTTTCATCTCCCCTCTTGGGTTCGCAACGGTGTTACTCGGAAGAGTACCCGAAGAAGAGGGTTGATTACCTTGGAAGAGCGAACCGATTATATCACGTATGTTATCCGCTTGAGTGATGAAAGACTCTCTAATGTCTGCATGAATATCATTGCTTTGTTTCACCATGTCATTCCTTAGCTCGGCTCGAATATCGCTCCCTTGTTTCACCATGTCATTCTTCAAGTTGACGAATTGACTCTGAAGATTCGTCACCATCTCTCTATTAGTCTTCATGAACGTCTCGACGTCTTGATTCAATGCCATAGGTTGATTAAGAGGTGGAGCTTGGTAAGCTTGATAATTTCCTTGAGGTGGGTATGGGTTTCTTTGGGATTGATATTGATTGGTAGCACGAGGTTGGGATTGGTTGTTTCGGTTATAGCTTTGTTGTTGGTTTTGGTTTGGAGGAGGAAAACTGGGTGGAGCAAGATATTTGTTTGAACGATAACTTAGCAAGCTACGGTCTCCTTGAGGTCGAGCTTGATAGCCTCCCGTGGGATAAGTACCGTATGCCGCGTTAACGTTTTCACAAAAATTGCCTTGAGTAGAAGGACAATCATTGTAAGAATGAGGACCACCACATGTGTCACAAGAAATAGAAACGACTTTAGCTTGTTGAAAGTGGTTTGTGGCCATGGTCATGAAATTCTTGTTCATTTCCGCGATTTTTCGGGTAAATTCGGTTATCTCGGGATTGGAAGTAATAGAAGAAACATTGACTCTTGGGTTAGATCTTGAGGATGCGGATGAATCCTAATTCTTGTGGTAAGTAGTCATGTTTTCAATCAACTCTCTACACTCCTCCGGTCTCCTTTTCATAAAAGTACCACTGGCGGCGGCGTTGATCGTGTCACAATCACGAAAAGTGAGACCATTGTAGAAAGTATTAATGAGAGTGACGGGGAGCATGTTGTGATTTGGACAACAGTCGATCAAATCATTGTATCGTTCCCAAGCATCAAAGAGCGATTCATCATTGTCTTGCATGAATCCACTAATTTGGTTACGAAGGCTCGTGACCACGGATGGTGGGAAGTAGCGCGACAAAAAGCGTTGAGTCATGTCGTCCCAAGTATGAATAGAATTCTTTGGGAGACGGCCAAACCATTTTTCGGCATGGTGAGAAAGCGAGTGGGGAAATAGTTGGAGGCGAAGATCATCCATAGAAACACCGGGGGACTTCATGCTTTGGGTGATGGTAATGAATTTGTCGAGGTGTTTGTTGGCATCATCATCCGGAATTCCGCGAAATGGGTTAGTTTGCACTTGTTGGATCATGTGATGCTTCAACGAAAACTCCTGAGCCGTGATATGCATCGGGGCAATCAGGCCTCCACGTCCATTCATCGTAGGTTGGCATAGCTCCTCCATGGTTCGTAGGTCGGGTAAGGGTGGATTATTCATGTTTGGGTGGGGTGGATTATTATTGTTGGGGTGGGGTGGATTATTATTGTTGTTGTTGTGTACACCGGCCATGTCTAAATCTTCGAGAGTCTCGGGCTCTGAATAAGACGTTGATCGAGTACGCATACACTAAAAAGAAAATGCAAGAGAAAATATTTTTGGTTTTTATAGGTTTTTTATTGTTTTTGTATTTTGAAAATTTTATATTTTTATGGGTTTTTGAAAATTTTTGTGCTTGAAAATAACGTTCCCAAAAGAACGGATCCCAAAATCCATTTTTTCTCACAAGAAACCGTTGATCCTTACGAAAAGAGCCGGCAGCGGCGCCATTTTAATACAAGGCTTTTGGCCAGGTATAAAAATATCGTTGTTCCAATCTCTTCGAATTGGAAAATGGATTAACTATGTGACTCAATTGTTTTTGGTGAAAAAGAATATTTTTGGTTGTTTTAAAAGAAATGTGCAAGACTTTAATGAAAATGAAAATGACGTTAAAGTAAATCTAAGTCTAATTTAAAGTAAATGGCAAGTATTTAAAATCGTGACAAAATTAAAAGGCACTAAAAGTAAATAACGCAAACTTAAATCTATCTAAGGCAAACTTAAAACGCAACTAAAACTTAAAACTAAGCAAGGCTAAAATAAACCTAAGGCAAATAAACTAAAAGTGCGACTAAGTAAAAAGGCGGGAAAAGTAAAGCTTGAAAATTAAAAGCAGAAAATTAAAAACAGAAACTAGAAAGAACCTGAAAACAGCTCATCCGGAATGATCTTGATTCGGAATATATGTGTTGATCCGGAATGTTTGCTTCATGCGGAATGTTTGCTTCATGCGAAATGTTTGCTTCTGCGGAATATTCCTTCATCCGGAATAATGGTTGATCCGGAATGTAGTTGTTGATCCGGAATAAAATTCTATCCGGAATAAATTGCCTTCATGCGGAATATTGATTCATGCGGAATATTGGCCTTCGTTCGGAATAACCTTTGATCCGGAATAATGTGCTTACTCGGAATAACTTAAACAATGACCTTCATTCGGAATATAAACTGATTCAGAATATTTAAAAGAAACCTTTATTCGGAATAACTACTCATCCGGAATATTGATTATTCCGGATGAACAAGCTGATTCGGAATAATTTTTTTACTCGGAATAAAACTTGATCCGGAATATAAGAGTTGATCCGGAATATTTAATATTCCGAACCAAAAAGCTTGATCCGGAATAAAATCACAAAACCCTTGATCCGGAATATAGTGTTGATTCGGAATCTGGGCAGTTGAAGGTGCGAAGAACAGGGGATGTTAAATACACGAATTTAACCCAATATCCACCAAGTTTTTAATCAAAACTTAAACCAATTTAACCACTAATCATTTAACTATGATAAATATCAATCCAAAACAACAAAAACATAAAACCCACTTACTTTTTAAGATCAAACTCAACAAAATGAAACTTAGAACTTTTAATAAACAAGAGAAGAAAGAAAGATTAAATGAGAACTTGAATTAAGGATAAGTTTCAAACAAACAAAATGGAAAGATTAAACTTACAAGATTGTGGAAGAATCAAAAGACAATAAAAATCACCAAACACCCTAATGGTGATGGTGTTTCCTACGAAACAGGAAAAGAATAACAGAAAAAAAACTAGTTGAAAAATGTGAATGGGAGGGGTATTTATAGGGCTTGGCTTGGTTTGGTGAGTGGGCTTTCTCCCTTTCTTTTTGTCTTCTCGTCTTTTTAGAAAAGTTGACGTTTTCGATTTCAATTCGGGATTTGTCGACGAATAAATTTAACTCGTCTTTTAATTTCTTCATTTAATAGACTTGAGTTCTTCGACATATGTAAATCTTCCATCTTTGGTCCTTTTCTTTGATAAATCTTTAAATAGGCCCATCGACTTCAAATCTTTTGCATCTCTTGGATTACAGACTTCGTCTTTTCGTCTTTTTCTTCGATAAAACCCGTGCAATCTCATGTTTTCTTCAATATTTATCCGGTTGGCTCTGAAAACACAACAAACACACAAACCACGCATAATTCCAAACAAATGACATTAAATACGCGTTTTGGTCTTGTTTTAGCAAGAAATAAATGGTAAAAGGATGAGTGTTTTCACACCTATCAGTAACATCTAAAATCCACATACCATACGAAGACACACTCTAGTGGTCTACTATTTAAGAGCAGCCTAAACTAAAAACATATATTTGTATACTAATGAACATTCAAAATAAGGTCGAGATCAGTATATTAATCTATAAGCACACCTATAAAGAAAAAAATGTACACCATTACGTAGATACAATATTAAATATACCTGATCATAACTTTAAAACCGCATCAATTATCCCCCGTTTTGTTTCTACATTTCAAAAAAATAATTTATCATAAGTGAGCATTCCAAATGATAATATCCAGAACCCATGGATACAAAGAAAATGTTCCTGCTAAATTATTAACACGTACCAGCCCAAACTAGAGGCACACCACTCAGCAGCTGAAATCCAATGAGGTCGTCGTTGTCTTCTTTTTTGGGATAGGTATGTTGCTCATACCTATCAATGACAACCGAACATCAGAACAAAAGAATCACATTAACGTTGGCGTTTGTGTTAGCTTACTGTCTTAGCTTAAGGCCGTAATTAAATTAAAAAAGAAGCCTATAATCTGTTGAACAAAATCCAAAATTACTGGCAAAATAATAAGTTAATGTTTTCTTCACCTTTCTACTAAAGAAACACATACCTTTTGATCTATGCTTTCTTCACCAGCCAGTATCTCTTAACTATTGTTTCCCTGTTGTTTTTTATTCCGCTGGTCAGGTCATAGAAGCTTCAAAATACCTGCTTGTGCTGCTATGGAATCCTTCCCCAATTAGGCTCAGATCTATATAAGGTGGTCAGGTCATAGAAGCTTCAAAATACCCGCTTGTGCTTCTATGGAATCCGGTTGCATAACATTCATACATGATATGCCATACGGGCATTGCTTTAGAAAACTGAGGTCGAAACTTCTCACTGAGATCGCAAACATCATCACAGCCATAAAAAGATAAAACTTTCACGAAACCCATCAAAAGTAAAATAAAAAAACGGGAAGCGGATGGGAAAATATGTGTCTGTTGCTTCCTTCAACTCCTTCATTTCGAATTCCATGAGTTCAGAACCCACTTGTATCAGACCCTCTTTCTGTTCCTCATAGCTGGCATGACCGGCGAGATCATATGCAAACCATATAAGGAAAATGGTTGAGCTTGCCTTACCTGTAGAAACATATACTCAAATCAGATCGAGTCTAAGAACTTGCTACATTATTTGCAGAGTTTGAGAACCTGCTACATTATTTGCATTGAATTAGGAATAGATAAATTTAGCTTTAGGTTCCAAATCGGCAACATAGAAATTAGAAAGTGATAGTTGCGCGATTATTAAGTAAAATGAAGTAAAACAATACCTTTAGGGGTATGAAGTGGCGACTGCAACAATGGAGGATATTTTCGCAATTTCATGGATACTATTACAGTTGTAAAACAAACACAACTGGTAGGTCTAAAACAATCACAATTCTGGAAACAGCCGTCGTGGCTGCTCGACTGAGTGCCTCGCCAAGATATAGGTAGGTTTTACACACCCTATAAAAGGACTAATGACCACCGTCCATTATATTGTAAGGCTCAGATCTGTAAATGCGGGAACCACCTGGAACAACCGTCGTGGCTGCAACCACAATCAACGTGTGGCTGCCTAACCAACATATGGGTGTCCGTAAACGATGGCTCACGAAACACAATTACAGAAGACTATCCTCATCGCCTGTTTTTAACAAATTTAGAATACATGTACAAATGCAGTTCATCGTTGCAAATCTGAAAATGTGCATGCCATGAATGCATAAGTTGCTTATGCAGGCACACATGAGATGTAGGTGATACCATCACAAACAAATATCATGAAGCCAAGAAGCATCAAATGACACTACCAACATCAGAAAACCACACCGTAATAACATGACATTTAAGTTACGAAATATTATTCGAAAACCAATTAAGGCGTGAGCCAGGTACGTAAACCTTCAAAGGACGCCCTGCTAAGAGCCAGGTTATTTGAGCTTTTAGAAGGTTACATGTTACGCATTCAACAAAAGCTCAGATAAGACGTCATATGGGGAAAAAAAAGTCATAGCCCCGCATGGCTGCAACCTTCAAAGGTTGACCCGCCAAGATCCGGGTTATGTTACCTTTAACCGTAGCTGTATAAACTAATCACAAACAAACATAAGCACAGAAACATACCATTAAGCATCCTAGTGTGTGACAAAGATCATCCGACAGTTAATTAAGCAAAGGCTACAACCGATCTTTTTTTCCCTTCATTATTTGCATTGAAATAGGATCATAAATACTATTTCTAAAAGTTAAAAACCTAATTAGTGTGTTGCATACCTGGTAATCTTGAGCATTTACTTCTAGCAGTAGGGACAATTAGAAATAATACCGATCCGAACCACAATGCACGACATACTGTCCCACACGGGCAGAGAGGGAACGTGAGGCTCAGATACGCGAGGCCGGCACGGACAGAGAGGTCACGTGACCTGCCATGGCTGCAAGCACGGCAACGTGCTGCCCCGGCAAGTCACAGGCCAACTCCACCTAATCATCGACAATCATACACGCCATGGCTGCAACCCCGATAGGGTTCCCCGCCAACATACGTTTGATCTCATCTTTAACCCGGCCCGCTGTAACTCATCATAGCCAGTATAATCGCATACCTTGGGAACCAAAAAGCAACGCTATTGCAAATCCAAAGACTTGCCACACCAAACGGCAGGTTGTAACAATTGTATCAAACAATCAAAAGGCCTAGGAACAGCCATACTAATTGCGTACTTCGAATGTGCATACTCATATTATATTATTCTAATTGTAAACTTAACTTAACAATAAAGGGAATCACGATTTCATATGACCAGTAAATCATGTCATAAAGCAATATTAAAATGTACCGCCTTTTATCACATCAATAAGCCGAAAAAATCAATGAATAAAAGAGGCGGAAAGTTAAACGAAAACAGAAAAGTCACTAACCCATAAGTAAAGCATATAATAAGTGTGAAAACACTTATCCTTTTACCACTTAATTATAATAATAACCAAGCCAAAACGTGTATTTTATGTCGTAAATGTCGGAGTTATGCGTGGTTTGTGTTTTTGTTGTGATTTAGGATCAAAATGTGAAAAGGGAAGAAAACACGGGCTTTCACGGGCTTTTATCGAAGAAAAAGACAAAAGACGAAGACGAAAGATCAAGAGTGCAAAAAGAACGGAAGTCGAAGGCCTATTCTGAAGATTTATCGAAGAAAAAGTCTAAAGATGGAAGTTTAATGAAGTCGAAGAACTCAAGTCTAATAAATGAAGACATTATAAGACGAGTTCAAATAATCCCGAGACAAAGTCTAAAAAGTCGAAGAATTTAGAAGACGAAAAGACGAGAGAAGAAATAAAGGAGCATGATATGAGAAAAAACTCATATCAGTTAAAAAACAAATCACCCTAAAACACAAGAAAAATACCTAAAGTTTGTGCTATAAAGCGGAATTATGTGGTATGTTTTGTGTTTGTGTAAAAATAGGTAAGAAGGATGCATTTTCAAGCAAACAAGAAGAAAATCAAGCTAATTTGGATGAAAAGACAAAGAAGGATCAAAAGTGACAAGCCATTTGAAGACAAAGAACCTATCTTGACAATCTGCCAAAGTTAAAGGATCAAAAGTGTAAATTTGTCAAAGTCAAGATAAAAGTCAAATATGGTCAACTCTCAAGTCAATCAAGTCAAAAGGCTCAAATGATTAAGAATGGAAGTTGAAGGACTGGAATTGTCAAAGAAATGAAGATTATAGCTCAAAAGATCAAACTGCCAAAGTTGAGGGGTTAATTCTGCCATTTTTGGAAGTTATATGGTGCTTGATCCATGTGAACTATTCTCAACCAATGAGGAGTCAAGAAAGAAGAGGCAAGGATTGCCAGCTGGCCACTAGCGCCGTTTTTCCCATTTATTACAAAATCCCAACAGTAAAACCCACTCACCAGTTTTCCACCAATAGCATTACGCCACTCAATAATACTTTTATCCACTTCAGATAACGATCTGTGTGCTCCCTCCTCACCTAATCAAATAATGACACGTGTCTATCTTCTTCAACCAAGAACCCAGGGACGGGATTGAGCTACACTGCATTTCAGAAGAAGATATAAATATGAAAGTTGCTCAAAATCAACAGACGAATTCAACCCAACAACTTAATTGGACTGAAATTAAGTCATTCAAAAATCCCCAAAGTTGTTCATCACCTGTAAATCACAATTAACAAATTGAGGACACGTGGAAGCTTGGGATTGGATGCAACACGTCACTCTTCCTCACCAACTCTCATCTGCACTCTATAAATACCCCTAGATAGCTTTCATTTCTTGTAATGTAGAAAAGTGTGAAAACACACACACTTTTTTAGTTTTCTCTCGATTCAGTTAGATTTAGCATAACAACTCAAGAGACTGACAATCTCTTGAGTCTGTTATTAGTTGTAACCAATTTACCAGCTTTGTAACCACTTTTCCAATTCAATAAATAAAATTTCACCTTAATCTTCTTCATCTACTGTTCATTTCCTGCATCTTGTTACTTTGTTGCTGTTTTTAGCTTGTTATGATCACCATTTGATCATGATTAGCTATTTGTGAAGACCTGTAGCTGTTGTTCCTGTTCTGTTCATTCCAGTTCAAGTTTGAGTAGAATTTGGAGAATTCAAGCTCATTAATAGTGATTAAGATATTGATGGTTGTTGATTAGTTGATGATTGATTGATTCTAGTGCTAAGGTGGTGGTTTAGCACTAGCTAGAAAGCTCAGCGCTTCTCTACTCCCCAAAGGAGGCCTAAGCTAGAAGGTGTTGAAAATCTGCATTTTTGTTCCTCTCAAATGTTGAATGCATGCTTAATTCCTAGATAAAATTTGTTTGATTGCATGATAAAATGTGTTTAGCTGTTATTGAGTTGATGTTGATGTTTTAGTAGCTTAATTGTAATATATCACTTGATCACTAGCTTAATTCTCATTCCTGTTTGCTTAATATCAGTCATCTTTAGCTTATTAGAGCATTTAGAGTGTAAGTCTGTTTCATAGCTTGTAATCAGTTCTAATCCATTACATTTCAGTCATTAAACTTAGCTTTAAATCAGTCTTGAATCAGTTTAGCTTTTAACTCAAATTTCTTTCATAAAATTTTAATAAGTTCAGGTAACAAGTGTTTGGGAGTAGGATTTTATTTGTGTTCAAGTATTGGTAATTGGCTAATTCTAGTTCTTTTTCATTCATTAAGTCATAGCTAAATGTTTTCAGTCATTTTCAGGTCAAGTTTTTAGTCAAACAGGCAATTGGCAGTATAAAAAGTTTGGGTCAGTTCTTGTTAAGTAAGTTTTTAGAAAGTAGTGATTTTCAAATCATTGGCATTTCTTTAATTTTGGATGAAATTCTTTCAAACAAGCTTCTAATCATCACTCAACTTATGTAGTTTTAGTGTGTAGCTGGAATTTCTACAGTATCTAGTTTTGAGAGAGAAATAAGCATTTAAATAAGCACTTGAGCATTTGTCATTCTCTGTGATAAAGTGTCATACTGTTTTCTTATTCCAACATTTCCACTTCACAAACTTGCCAATTTTATTTCACAAAACTTGTTAGAAAGTAGTCCTGGATAGATTTTGAGAATTTCAGCTTATTGGAAAATTTGGTCAACGAAAGTCAAAGAAGCACTCTTTTAGCTTATTTTCATATTCCAGCTTATCTAGTTGATCATTTTGGAAAAGGAAAGACATTCCTTGCTTCTTATGAGCTGATTAACAAGTTTTGATAAGAAAATTGGAATGTGCATGTTCAGCTTATTAGTTAGCTTAATATGGGCTTATTAGAAATAGCTTATTTGAGTTTCACTTAGTTTCAGCTTAATTCCTTTTATAGGCCTAGGTATTATTGGATTTTAAGTCTTTTGCAACTTATTAGAGCTTATTTGGTTGAGATTTCAGCTTATACGAGCTTAATCTTCTTCTTAGCCCGTTTTTGTGAAAAATATCCTTTTTTAATTGCATTTAAGTCCTTTGGTTTTGTAACTGTCTTCATTTGTAGCTAATTTCCCACTTAATTAGGTTTTGCAAAGAGTTAGTCCCTATAATTTGGAACTTTACAAAAGTAGTTAGGCAGTTTTGAATATTGTTACAAGTTTGTTAAAAGTTAGTTACATTTTCACAATTAGTCCTTGTAGTTAATTGATTTACATTTCAAGCATTTTAATTTTCAGAATTTAAATTTTTAGCCCTTTACTTTCATAGATTTACATTTTGTTTTTACTTGAATAACAAATTTGGTAATTGGCAATTTGTTTTACGGTTACGTAGTTAATATTTTCCATTTTTACTTGATTGTTGAATTAGACGTAGAATATCCAAATACCTTTACCAACCAAAAACAATCATAAACCCGATCTTGTTAGGACTTTCAATTTGTTAAGAACTGAGAAAACGAACTTCAATTATACACAATTTCAAATGGCGCCGCTGCCGGTTCTTTGACTTTACGAGAGACTATCGATTGACGGTTTTCATGGGCTTTTGGGATCCGTTCACCTAGTGAACGTTATTTTTATGTATCATAAATAAAAAACAATAAAAAATCAAAATATAAAAATACATAAAAACTAAAAAATTAACAAAACAATTCTTTTCCTAAAGAATTGACCAAACAAATTAAAAATCCAAAAAGCAATCTTTTTCCTAAGAGATTGCACCCAAAAATATATATTATTGGATTCTCTCGGTTTTTATGTACATATAGTATTTTCTCTTAAAAACTCATAAATACAAAAATATTTTCCATATATTATTATAAGTAAATACGTATACGTATAAGAACAACCAATACACATATTCTCCATAAGTATTGCCGAGGAAATACACCGTGTTGAGGGGCGTTCCGGTCCTTGACACGTGTATCGATCAAAAAAAATAAAGCAAGAATAGATAAATACTTACAATAAGCAACAATTCGAAGAATACAAACAATTAAGTGAATAGAAAGGCGATGTGCTATAAAATGCCATCTAAGGGTCAATAGGTACTTAAGTGCTTCGCACCACCTAACCCCCCGTTCACTTGTGAGTATTCTAAGAAGGAAGGCTTCATTGGGGGTATTGCACCCAAGTAGTACATACATATATTATTATTTTCTTGTGGATATTTCATATTGAAACTCAAAGGGGATAATCCTTTTCTCTTCAAAGTCACATGAGAGCTTCTCTCTCATTCCTCGTATTGAGTTGCATGCTCACTCGCGGGCGTGCACAAATACCGATTGGTGTACAACCTCTTCCTCCGAAAAGGAAGAAAAAGAGAAAGAGTAGGAACACTACCATCCATCAAGCCGATCATGAGAATCGTGCTTTGATTCATCCACAACAAGAAGCCATGGCCGGAGTTGATACTCGTTCTTTGATGGAGCAATTACAATCCAATGTTCACGGATATGTCAATGCTATCAAGATACCCGATATTCCCGCAAACACATTTGAGCTAAAAACATCCATGATTAACTTGGTTTCAAACACACCTTTTTATGGGAACAAGAATGATAATCCTAATGATCACCTTAAGAGATTTCTTGCTCTTTGCAACACCATTAAGTACAATGGAGTTCCCCATGATGCAATTAAGTTGATATTGGTATAATTTTCACTAGAGGGTCTGGCTAAGCATTGGTTAGATACACAACCACCCGAGAGTATTACCACATGGGATGGTTTCACTACCAAGTTTTTGAACAAGTTCTTTCCCCCATCTAAGACCACGGCTTTGAGGAACTTAATTATAGGCTTTCAACAAAAACCTAGTCAAACATTTAGTATGCTTGGGAGGAGTATAGAGAGTTATTGAGGAGATGCCCTAACCATGGATTGGATGAAGTTCACCAAATCAATATTTTCTACAATGGCCTTAAACCTCATCACCAAGACTCACTCAATGCTTCCGCGGGAGGGAATATTCTTCTTAAATCCATTCAAGAGGCTTGGGATATTATTGAGACCAAAGCAATGGTGCAAATCAACACACAATTTGATGAAAGAGTACATGTCATTCAAGAAGGAGGTTCTAAACCATTGGAGACTAAACTCATTTCATGCATTAAAGCATTGACTCAAGCTTCAAAGGAAAATCAAACAATCATGCAAAACACTCAAAGGATGCAAGAAACAATGATGAATGACTTCATGAAGCTTTCTATGGGCAATAATTTCACAAATGATGTGCATGCCATTACTCTTTCATGTGAGACTTGTGGAGATCCTCATTCCTATCAACAATGTGATAAGGTGCAAAGTTATCAAGGAGAATGTTATGCTTATCAAGAGGAACATCGTGAACATTTCAAGCCAAACATCAATCCCAATAACCTTTCTTAAAAGTCTCAAAATTACCTTACTCCACCGGGATTCCTACCCCACCCACCCACCCAACTTCAACAAAATCCTCCTCAATTGTTACAAAGGAATCAAGGTCCAAGACCACATTACCAAGGGAATAACTACAAGGCACCTAACAATTTTCAACATCAAGGAAATAACCTTTATCCACCACATCAAGGATTTAATCAACCACTTCCACCCTTCCCAAATCAAGGATATGGGCTACAAGAGACTCATGAGTATGTTGAGAAGAGAATTCGTGAAAGTGAAAAGAGAATAAATGACCAAATGAAACTTGCAATGGATGCACAAACCAATAGGCTTTTAATGGCATTCAATCAAAGACCACAAGGAGCTTTACCATCTAACACACAAGCAAACCCAAGGGCAAATGTCAATGCTATTACAACAAGAAGTGGAAAGTCAACAAAGGATCCTTCACCTCCTAAACCTCCTATTGTTAAACCCACTTTTGTTCCTCCATGTTATACATCTACTTCACCACCTCAAAATGCTCCCATTCAATCAAACAAACATTCTCAACCTATTTTTACTTCTCCTTTACCTTCCACAACTCCCAATGAAGAATCTATCAAAGACAAATCTTCCACTACAACACCTACACCTAAACCAACTCTTCCTTATCCTTCAAGATTAAAAAAAGACAAGCTAAAGAACAAGGATGATATCCAAGTCTCAAATTTCTTAAGGATGTTCAAGCAACTCAACATAAACATCTCCTTTGCGGAAGCTCTTGCTTACATGCCAAAGTTTGCTAAGATGTTCAAGGATTTACTCTCCAACAAGAAAAAATTGGTTGATTTGCCCAACACATCCCTTAATGAAAATTGTTCCGCAGTGTTACTTAAAACCTTACCAACAAAACTTGGAGATCCGGGGCACTTCTTGATACCTTGTAATTTTCCCGGTGTGGAAAATTGCATGGCTTTGGTGGATCTAGGGGCAAGCATAAACCTCATGCCTTTATCGGTTTGGAAAAAACTCTCTCTTCCCGAGCTCACTCCCACTAGGATGACACTTGAGTTAGACAACCGAACCATAGCTTACCCCGTAGGTATCGCGGAGGATGTGTTTGTAGGTGTGGATAATGATAGGTGTGTAAACACCCATCCTTTTACCACTTAATTACAATAATAACCAGGCCAAAACCTTTATTTTATGTCGTAAATGTCGGAATTATGCGTGGTTTGTGTTTTTGTTGTGATTTAGGATCAAAATGTGAAAAGGGAAGAAAACACGGGCTTTTATCAAAGAAAAAGACGAAGTCAAAAGATCAAGAGTGCTAAAAGAACGGAAGTCCAAGGCCAATACTGAAGATTTATCGAAGAAAAAGTCTAAAGACGAAAGTTTAATAAAAGCCAAAGAACTCAAGTCTAATTTGTGAAGAAATTACAAGACGAGTTTAATTAATCCCGAGACAAAGTCGAAAAAGTCGAAGAATTAAGAAGACGAGAAGTCGAGAAAGAAAGAAGAATGAACCAACACATGCTTAGTCTTTCCTTATCACCTATAAATAGACTCCTAATTTGTCATTAGGAGTTGTTGGCTAATTTGACACATTAGTTCTTCCATCTTTAATTACTTGCACATTTTCTTAATTGCACCTTTAATTACTTGTCTCGCACCTTAAATTTGTAAGCTTTTAATTCTTGTCTTTACTTTAATTGTTGAATCTTAATCTTAATCAAATTTTTATTTTAATCTCTCATTCTACCTTTCTTGTTTTGCTTAATCTTTGTGCTTATTACCTTATTGTTATGCTTGTTTGATTATTGGTTATGCTTTTATGTTTTTAATTGTGTTTGCTTATTGACTTTATAGTTTATTGTGTTTTTCTTAAATTTAATTAAGTGCTTATTAGTAAATTTTTATAAAAAGTTGATTTTTAATATTTTTATCATTTAGTTTTCTTAAAAGTTTTTAAATTTTAGCTTATTTGCCTTTTCTTAAAAGTGTTTTGGTTATGTTTTTAGATAAGTGCTTATTTGTGTTTTAGCTTAATTTTAGGTTATAGCTTATTTGATTTCAATTGTCAACCGGGTTTGGTAAACCCTAGTATTCCGAATATAACCTCCATCTCAACATTCCGGATAGTTATCATCTAATTATTCCGGATAGGCTACACTGGTTGATATTCCGGACAAGCTTCTATTGTACATTCCGGATAAAGTGACAGGTTATTTCGGATAAGCAATAGGTACGTTTATTCCGGATAGTGGTCAGTGGATATTCCGGATTAGAAGAGGTTGATTTATTCCGGATAGTGGGTTGGAAGATTATTCCGGATAACCATCTCGACTGGACATTCCGGATAAACTGCAGGGCAACGTTATTCCGGATAAGGACTGGTTGGAAGATTCCGGATAAGAACCCCAGATATTATTCCGGATAAGAAGCTTGACATAGTTTTCCGGATAAGGATCCTTTCGATTATTCCGGATAAGGGATACTAAGAAGTATTCCGGATAGGGACAGTCAGGTTATTCCGGATAAGCTTTACTAGGTTATTCCGGATAAGCTTTACTAGGTTATTCCAGATAAGCTTTACTAGATTATTCCGGATAAACAGTTTATTCCGGATAAGAGTTTGGAGTAGATTCAGGATAAGGGTGACAGCCTTATTCCGAGTAAGCAATACTTTGTGGGTTATTCCGAATAGTGACAGTATTTCGGGCTCCGACTCAGGTTTTGTTTACTATCTGTTTCATATTCAAGCATTTACTTTTGCAGCTATTTTTCTCTTAGTTTAATTTTAAAAGTTCACATTTTTATTATATTGTCATTTTTAATTTTCGTCACGCCTTAATTTTAAGTCATTTAATCAATTTACTTTTCAAGGTTTTAATATTGCACCATTTAAGTTTTAATTAGTTTTAGTTTTAATTAACCGCCTTTTACTTTAAAGTCTTGCAATTTAATTACACTACAACGACAAATCTTTGTTTTCCACCAAAAGACAGGTGAGTCGCACATTCTTCCCTTTCTCAATTCGAAAAGATCGGACGATAAAATTTTCTTACTAGGCAAAAACCACGTATTAAATGGCGCCGTTGCCGGCTCTTTTCGTAAAGATTAACGGTTTTCTGTGAGAGACGCGTTGCTTTTTGGGATCCGTTCATTCGTGAGCGTTATTTTTCTTGCTTAAAAATTTCCTAAAATCCATAAAAATTAAAAATTGTTAAAAATCCATAAAAATTAAAAAATTTCAAATATCCAAAAAGATTTTATTTTTATAGTGTATATATATTGTCTATTTCTTTGGTATTGTTTTCTTTTGCTTTTGCAGGTGTATGCGTACTAGATCTTCTATTTATCTAGAGCCCGAGACTCGTGAAGATTTAGCTATGGCAGGTGTGAACAACAACAATAGTCCACCGCACCTCAACAATAACAACAACAATGTTCTTCCACAGCCCGATCTTCTAACAATGGAGGAGCTTTGTCAACCCACAATGTTTGGACGAGGAGGAGCGATTGCGCCGATGCAAATCACGGCTCCGGAGTTTTCGTTGAAGCATCACATGATCCAGCAAGTGCAAACTAATCCATTCCGCGGAATGCCTGATGATGATGCCAACAAGCACCTCGACAAATTCATTACTATTACTCAAAGCATGAAGTTGCCCGGTGCAACTATGGATGTTCTTCGCCTTCAACTCTTTCCACATACTTTATCACACCACGCCGAAAAATGGTTTGATCGTCTCCCGAAGAATTCCATTCATACTTGGGATGACATGACTCAACGCTTTTTGTCGTGCTACTTTCCACCATCCATGGTCACGAGCCTTCGAAATCAAATCAGTGGTTTCATGCAAGAACCCGATGAATCTCTCTTTGATGCTTGGGAAAGATATAATGTTTTGATCGATCGATGTCCAAACCACAACATGCTCCCCGTTACCTTAATTGATACTTTCTACAATGGTTTGACTTTTCGTGATCGTGATACGATTAATGCAGCCGCCGGTGGCACATTTATGAAAAGAAGACCCGAGGAGTGTAGAGAGCTTACTGAGAACATGACTACTCATCACAAAAACTGGGATTCCTCCGCTTCTTCACGGAACAACCTGAGAGTCAATGTTTCTTCTACTTCAGCAAACCCCGACATGACCGAATTCACCCGCATGATGGCCGAAATGAACAAAAATATCTTGCTCATCGCTACAAACCAATAACAACAAATTAAAGCGGTAGCCAGTCCTTGTGAGACATGCGGTGGTCCTCACTCATACACTGATTGTACTTCTACTCAAGGCAATCCAGAAAACGTGTATGCGGCTTATGGTAATTATTCACCGGAAAATTACCAAGCCCGACCTCAAGGGGATCGAAATTTGCTAAGTTACCGGTCTAACAACTTTCTTTCACCCGGTTTTTCTCCTCAAAACCACAACCCCAACAACAATTACACTAGAAGCAACCAAATCCCACCTCGAGCTTCTAATCCTTATCACCCACCCGCTCAACAAGCCCCACCCATGAATCAAGATGTTGAAGCCTTAATGAGAACCCAAGGAGAGCAAATTAAGAATCTGCAAAGCCAAATTATCAATTTGAAAGGGGATATCACTAAGCAAGGGAATGACGTTAGATCCGAGCTTCGAAATGATATACAATCCTCCTTCAGAAATCAAACGAATGATTTGAAGAATATGCTGGCTAGTTTCTTACCCACCACTCAACCCTCTACTTTGGGATCTCTACCTTCAAACATCGTCACCAACCCGAGAGCGAATGTGAGTGCTATTACTACTCGTAGTGGAGCAACTTTAGTAGGACCATCTATCCCACCCCCAGTTACACCATCTACACCTCCTCCAACACCATTTATCCCTACTACTCCCACACCTAGTATTAGTTCACCATTACCGTCTCCGCCTCGTCGTGAAGAAGTACCCAAGAAGAATCCTCCACCAACCCTACCTTCCACCTTTAACCCTTCAACATCTCAACCTTCACCTTCTACACCTCCACCACCCAACCCCAGCATTCCTTACCCTTCTCGACTCAACAAGGCTAGAATTTTGACTAAGAATGACATTCAAGTCGCTAACTTTTTGGAAAAGATTGCCGGCATGAAAGTCACCTTTACCCTTGTTGAAGCTCTTGCCCAAATGCCACAATTTGTCAAGATGTTTAGGGAATTGCTTAGTAAGAAGGAGAAGATGGTCGAGTTTGTTAATACTCGCTTGAATGAAAATTGCTCTGCAATCCTTCTTAAAGAACTTCCGGAAAAACTTGGAGATCCCGGTCGTTTTGTCCTACCTTGTACTTTTAACCAAACCGACGAATTTACTGCCTTAGCCGATCTCGGGGCAAGTATAAATTTGATGCCTTTCAGCGTTTGGAAAAAGTTATCATTGCCCGACCTTACACCAACGAAGATGACTCTTGAGCTTGCAAATCGCACTCTCGCTTACCCCGTTGGTATTGCCGAAGATGTGTTCATTAAAGTTGGCACATTCACTTTTCTGGTCGACTTCGTCGTTGTTGATTATGAAATGGACCCTCGTATTCCGTTAATACTTGGACACACATTTTTGAGAACCGGTATAGCTTTAATAGATGTGGATAAGTGTGAACTCATCTTAAGAGTCGGGGATGATGCACAAGTTTTTGAAATGGTGAAGCTTACAAGCAAACATGATGGAAGAGAATCAGCGAATATGATTAATGTGCTTGATGATTTTGTCGTCTACAACAATCCTCTATTCGATTCTTGCAATGATAATCCACTGTTTCAAGATGATGTGGATGATTCTCTCTCCAATTTGGAACCTCCACCCATATATGATTCTCCACCGATCTATGATGCTTATGATGATGATTCTAGCTCCGATGGGGATGATTATGATGATTTTACTTCCGAGTATCCCGACATGCCCACTTATGATGATTTTGATGAGGATGATACTCTCGCGAGTGATTCTTCACATGATGAAGATCCTCCGCCAACCATGCTTGATCCTACTTTGGATGACTACTCATTTGAGGAAGACTTTTCTAGTTTTCTCAATACATACTTCCCTCATGAGAGTGATGCCCCTCCTTTGGACTTTGATGATTATGGTCTTTATCCTACTTTGGATATGAAGAAACCCGCTTTAAAGGAGAAGAAGCCGGCCGACACCGATATCCGCAGCACTTATGTCTTAACTCCTCTCTATCCACCTTCTGAGGATGAGATTGCTAGATTTATGATCGGATCTTCTTCAAGGTCTGCTGAACCCGAGTGTTATTTTCCCCTAAAGGAAAAGGTGTTCGACCCCAGTATTGGAATCTTCAAGCCATCTCAGTATCTATCTAATGAAATAAAAGGAAAACTCTTTGGTACTTATGAAGATATGCTTGCACCCTCTTCACCCTTGCTACCACCGTGCTCCATCTTTGCTTAAGGAAACCTTGCCTACTCTTCTTTGGCTTGCCTTGTTCGCCTTAAGCTTGTGTTATTTGATGGACGAAAACTATGTATTTGATCCCGGTGGATGTTTTTCAAGCTTATTCCTATGCTAATCAAGGTCGAGTCAGGCTCATGACTCGGTTAACAAAACCAAGCGCTTCTCGGAGGGCAACCCGCAGTATCTATCCTTTTTCTATTGTTTTTATAATAAGTGTAGGGGGAGACCCTAGTATGTTGTTTGTTGTCTTCTTTCTAATCATGTACAGGGATTCAAGCTTTCAAAGATCCATTCTTAATGACTTTTGACGAACCGTGATCCCGTGTACCCGTCTTCCCGGTTCTATCCTAAACTATTTTGATTCTCTATTTTATATTCTTCCATATTGATAGAGGAATCACTTTAGTTGTCTCTTCCTTAGCAAGATTTAAACAAAGTGCACAATGTCCTAAGTGTAGGGGAGGTTACTTCCACATGCTTAAACATTGAGGACAATGTTTATATTAAGTGTAGGGGGACTTCTATCGAAGTTAAGTGGTCTTTTCCTTGTATTTGTCCTCATTTTAATCAGAAAATCAATTTTTCGACACTTTTCAAAAATTTTGATCTATTTTGGCCTATTAGTTCTTCCTTTGTTATAGTTATTTTCTTTCTTTACTAGAATAAATTTTAATAAAGTGGTTTTAATTTTCAACGTTGTGAATCTTTTGACTCAACCCAAGTTTACTTATCTAAGTTTACTCTAGCTAGTATTTTTAACGTGTTTAAGTCAAGTTTTGCTAGGCTTTTATATGGGGAGCTTTAAAACGCGAAAGTCTTAACTCTCACGGGTTAAGAACGAGAACTTTTCGCAAGTTCCTATAATTGATCCTAGAGAGTCGTTTATCAAGGGAACTTTAAAATGCGAATTCTAAACTTGAAAAAGTTTAAGAGTTTGCAAGATCCTATAGACGACTCGAAAACCCAAAACTTTGATTTAATAGGCTAAGCATCCACGAGTCTCATTCCTTGAGATTTTAAATTGTGGAGAACGAGAGATGATAGAGTCAATTATAAGTTCGGTATTCTTTCGTGAATTTATGTGAGTTAATTATAAGCCTATTCTCCCATCGCTTGCTAATAAATTTATCTTCAATAAATAAGGTTGTACGATTTGAAAAGTTACTTAGCTTCTAGCCCAAGATCGTTTAAAAGTTGCTCGGTATGGATTAGAGTTCATAGCCACGGCATAACTTATTGAAGCGGGACGCGAAGATTGGCGAGTCCGAAAAGGCCCTAACAAGGCATGAGGGCTACATTTTTTTGCTAAAGATCCCAAGTGATGTGAAGAATCATTTATCAAAAATCAATATGAAGGATCAAGACACACGACGAAAAGCAAATACTCCCGTAAAGATCATGGAGAAGTCTATCCGAAAAGGCCCTAACAAGGTATGAGGATAAATAGATCCAAGTCCTAAAAGGAGGCAGATCGTTGTATATCAAAATCCCAAATAAAGATTGGAGAAAAATGAAGAAGTCGTGGTCCAAGTATGAAGAATCTCTCAAAAAGTTCAAGTGAAGAAATTCCTATTATGAAGAGAAGACCATTATTTCATGAACGTCTCTCAAGATTTGAAGTATGAATTCACTACCAAATATCGGTCCAAGAAAGGTCTCAAATCGTGAAGCGAGTTTTGCCAAGATATGAACTTTATGAGGTCCCGAGAAGCAGTTTTAAAAGATTTTGTCCTTTAGCTAACTATTGATTAAATCGTCCCACTTTATTTTCTGCCTTAATAACTATCGAAATAAGTCAACAATGCATCCTCGTGATCATTCAAGACAATAATAAAATATAAGATATACACCTAGGAATAAGGGAGTCTAAGTGAATAATTGGCCCACATGAGTTCATGTTAGTTTGCTAACTTATAATAACAATGATTTCGTTTTTAAGCTTGGTATGGGGAACGTGAAACTTGAGGATGATAATCATTCACGACATTCCAAAACCCTAAGGTAAGTTTTTGATTTCTTTACTTATTTTTTTATTTTCTATCTCTTTAATAAAGGCCGATGTGGATTGATTATGATGGAAAATGTAAAACGTGCTTTGTAACTAATGCATTACATGAGGACCTTGCAATGGTCAAGTGTAGGGGATTTGATAGGTGTGTAAACACCCATCCTTTTACCACTTAATTACAATAATAACCATGCCAAAACGTGTATTTTATGTCGTAAATGTCGGAATTATGCGTGGTTTGTGTTTTTGTTGTGATTTAGGATCAAAATGTGAAAAGGGAAGAAAACACGGGCTTTCACGGGCTTTTATCGAAGAAAAAGACAAAAGACGAAGTCAAAAGATCAAGAGTGCTAAAAGAACGGAAGTCCAAGGCCAATTCTGAAGATTTATCAAAGAAAAAGTCTAAAGACGGAAGTTTAATAAAAGCCGAAGAACTCAAGTCTAATTTGTGAAGAAATTACAAGACGAGTTTAATTAATCCCGAGACAAAGTCAAAAAAGTCGAAGAATTAAGAAGACGAGAAGTCGAGAAAGAAAGAAGAATGAACCAACACATGCTTAGTCTTTCCTAATCACCTATAAATAGACTTCGAATTTGTCATTAGGAGTTGTTGGCTAATTTGACACATTAGTTCTTCCATCTTTAATTACTTGCACATTTTCTTAATTGCACCTTTAATTACTTGTCTCGCACCTTAAATTTGTAAGCTTTTAATTCTTGTCTTTACTTTAATTGTTGAATCTTAATCATAATCAAGTTTTTATTTTAATTTCTCATTCTACCTTTCTTGTTTTGTTTAATCTTTGTGCTTATTACCTTATTGTTATGCTTGTTTGATTATTGGTTATGCTTTTATGTTTTTGATTGTGTTTGCTTATTGACTTTATAGCTTATTGTGTTTTTCTTAAATTTAATTAAGTGCTTATTAGTTAATTTTTATAAAAAGTTGATTTTTAATATTTTTATCATTTAGTTTTCTTAAAAGTTTTTAAATTTTAGCTTATTTGCCTTTTCTTAAAAGTGTTTTGGTTAAGTTTTTAGATAAGTGCTTATTTTTGTTTTAGCTTAATTTTAGTTTATAGCTTATTTGATTTCAATTGTCATCCGGGTTTGGTAAACCCTAGTATTCCGAATATAACCTCCATCTCAACATTCCGGATAGTTATCATCTAATTATTCCGGATAGGCTACACTAGTTGATATTCCGGACAAGCTTCTATTGTACATTCCGGATAAAGTGACAGGTTATTCCGGATAAGCAATAGGTACGTTTATTCCGGATAGTGGTCAGTGGATATTCCGGATTAGAAGAGGTTGATTTATTCCGGATAGTGGGTTTGAAGATTATCCCGGATAACCATCTCGACTGGACATTCCGGATAAGCTGCAGGGCAACGTTATTCCGGATAAGGACTGGTTGGAAGATTCCGGATAAGAACCCCAGATATTATTCCGGATAAGAAGCTTGACAGAGTTTTCCGGATAAGGATCCTTTCGATTATTCTGGATAAGGGATACTAAGCAGTATTCCGGATAGGGACAGTCAGGTTATTCCGGATAAGCTTTACTAGGTTATTCCGGATAAGCTTTACAGGGTTATTCCGGATAAGCTTTACCAGATTATTCCGGATAAACAGTTTATTCCGGATAAGAGTTTGGAGTAGATTCAGGATAAGGGTGACAACCTTATTCCGAGTAAGCAATACTTTGTGGGTTATTCGGAATAGTGACAGTATTTCCGGATCCGACTCAGGTTTTGTTTACTATCTTTTTCATATTCAAGCATTTACTTTTCCCGCTATTTTTCTCTTAGTTTAATTTTAAAAGTTCAGATTTTTATTATATTGTCAAATTTAATTTTCGTCACGCCTTAATTTTAAGTCATTTAATCAATTTACTTTTCAAGGTTTTAATATTGCACCATTTAAGTTTTAATTAGTTTTAGTTTTAATTAACCGCCTTTTACTTTAAAGTCTTGCAATTTAATTACACTAAAACGACAAATCTTTGTTTTCCACCAAAAGATAGCTGAGTCGTACATTCTTTCCTTTCTCAATTCGAAAAGATCGGACGATAAAATTTTCTTACTAGGCAAAAACCACGTATTAGATAAGTTTACATTTCTGGCCGACTTTGTAGTGGTTGATTATGACATGGATCCTTGAGTTCCTTTGATTGTTGGTAGACCGTTTTTGAGAACGGGTCGTACTTTGATAGATGTGGCGGAGGGAGAACTAATTATGAGAGTAGAGGATGAGAAAGTGGTGTTTAAGTTAGGGAAAGTTTGTGATAAGAAAGAGGTTAAGGAGTCTAAACCTTGTGAGACTATTAACATAGTTGATGTGCTAGATGAGGTGTGTGATGAGAATTTTCATGACGCTTGCAAGAGTAATTGTGAGGATATGCCCCATGTTGAAACCGTGGCCTCAATTTCTCCCTCCTTAACACCTTTTAGAGAGAGTGATTTCCTCTTGGAGGAATTTGAGTCCAACTTTCTTGGTAATGATGATTCCCCCATCAACTGGGAAGAAGATATTCTTACTATCCAAAAGTTGCTCAATGAGGACCCTATTCCTTCCCCCATTCCACAAGAAGTTACCAATGATGATCCTTCCATAGTAAAACCTTCCATCGAGAGTCCACCTCCAATTGAACTTAAGGACCTTCCATCCTACCTAGAGTATGCTTTCTTAGAGGGCAAAGACCAATTACCCGTGATCATTACTAAAGAGTTGAAAGAGGATGAGAAAGAGAAACTCATTGAAGTCCTTAAGAAACATAAGAAAGCCTTAGCATGGAAAATATCTGACATAAGGGGAATTGATCCACATTTTTGTACACACAAAATCCTTATGGAGGATGATTACAAACCCGCCATTCAAAGTCAACGAAGGTTTGACCCAAAAATCCATGAGGTCATTAAAAAGGAAGTGATCAAACTCCTTGATGCGGGCATGATTTACCCCATTTCCGACTCTCCATGGGTTAGCCCGGTACATTGTGTTCCAAAAAGGGTGGAATCACCGTAGTACCTAATGAGAACAATGAGCTTATTCCTACGAGACTTGTTACCGGTTGGAGAGTTTGTATTGACTATAGGAAGCTCAATGAAGCTACTAGGAAAGACCACTTCCCATTACCTTTTATGGACCAAATGCTTGAACGCTTAGCGGGAAATGAGTACTATTGCTTTCTTGATGGCTTTTCGGGTTATTTCCAAATACCCATTGACCCTAAGGATCAAGAAAAGACCACGGTACATTTTCTTACAAGAGGATGCCTTTTGGCTTATGTAATGCACCGGGGACGTTTCAAGGTGCATGATGGCAATTTTCCATGATATGATAGAGCAAACAATGGAGGTTTTCATGGATGACTTTTCCGTCATTGGAGATTCATTTACCTCATGTCTCACCAATTTAGAACGAATGCTTAAGCGTTGTGAGGAAACACGTTTAGTTCTTAATTGGGAGAAATGTCACTTTATGGTGAAAGAGGGAATTGTTTTGGGACACAAAATATCCAATAAGGGATTAGAAGTGGATCGAGCTAAAATTGATGTGATTTCTAAGCTTCCCCCACCCACTACGGTTAAAGGTGTAAGGAGTTTCTTAGGTCATGCGGGGTTTTATAGGCGCTTCATACAAGATTTTTCTAAGATAGCTAGACCGATGACTCACCTCTTGGAAAAAGAGGCTCCTTTCATTTTCAACAAAGAGTGTTTGGAATCTTTTGAGATTCTTAAGGAGAAATTGACAAAGGCTCCCGTTTTGGTTTCTCCAAATTGGGAATTACCTTTTGAGCTTATGTGTGACGCTAGTGATTATGCGGTGGGGGCCGTCTTAGGACAAAGAGTGAATAAACATTTTCAACCTATAAACTATGCGAGTAAAACCATGACCGGTGCACAACTTCATTATACTACCACGGAAAAAGAGTTGCTTGCTATAGTCTATGCTTTGGAGAAATTTAGACCATACCTTGTGCTATCCAAAACCATAGTGTATACGGATCATTCCGCTCTCAAGTATCTCATGACAAAGCAATATGCTAAGCCTAGGCTTTTGAGATGGGTTTTATTGCTTCAAGAGTTTAAGATTGAAATTCGAGATAAGAAAGGAGCCGAGAATTTAGCGGCGGATCACTTGAGTAGACTTGAGCATCCTTTTCAAGGAGATTTTCCTAATAAAGAAATAAATGATTCCTTTCCATTAGAGGAGCTCATGTCTATCTCTTCCCAAGAGGATGCCACCCCTTGGTTTGCGGATATAGCAAACTATCTTGTGGGGAATGTGCTTATTGAGGGTCTTACTTCCCAACAAAAGAAGAAATTTCTTAAGGAAGTTAAGTACTACTTTTGGGATGATCCTTATCTTTTTAGGCAATGTGCAGATCAAATCATTAGACGGTGTGTAGATGGGCCCGAGGCATTTAAAACTTTAGAAGCTTGCCATAAGGGACCTACGGGTGGACATTTTGGGCCCAACTATACCGCCAAGAAAGTCTTTGATTCGGGTTACTATTGGCCTTCCATTTACAAAGATGCCTAAGAGATGGTGAAATTTTGTGATGTATGTCAAAGACAAGGAAAAATTACGCAACGTGATGAGATGCCACAAAATTTTATTCAAGAGTGTGAGATTTTTGATGTATGGGGCATAGATTTTATGGGACCTTTTCCATCTTCTAAGGGAAACAAGTATATACTTGTAGCGGTGGATTATGTGTCCAAATGGGTTGAGGCTAAAGCCTTACCTACCAATGATGCTAGAGTTGTTGTGAAGTTCTTGAAGCAATTATTTGCTAGATTTGGTGTACCTCGGGCCATCATAAGTGATCGTGGTACGCACTTTTGTAATGATCAATTCACGAGAGTTATGAAGAAATATGGAGTTAATCATAGACTTTCTACCGCGTATCACCCTCAAACCAATGGTCAAACCAAGGTCACAAATCGTGGTTTAAAGAGAATTTTAGAGAGAACGGTGGGAGAGCATCAAGCTTCTTGGTCGGATAAGCTTGATGATGCTTTGTGGGCTTTTAGGACGGCTTTTAAGACACCAATTGGTTGTACCCCTTATAGGCTTGTCTATGGAAAAGCATGTCACCTCCCATTCGAGTTAGAACACAAGGCATCTTGGGCTCTCAAGTGGGCTAACTTTGACTTAAACAAAGCCGGTTCACATAGGAAAGATCAACTTAATGAGATGGATGAATTGAGAGCCAATGCCTATGAGAACTCTTTGCTTTACAAGGAAAAGACTAAGAAATTGCATGATGCTAAGATCAAGAACCGTGAGTTTAAAGTTGGAGAGCCGGTTCTCCTCTTTAACTCAAGGTTGAAACTTTTTGCGGGCAAGCTTAAGTCGAGATGGTCCGGTCCATTCACTATTGCTCAAGTGTTTCCATATGGCACTATTGAGTTGTCACAACCCGATGGTCCAAATTTTAAAGTGAATGGTCACCATGTGAAACATTATTTTGGGGAGGACATTTCCGTTGAAATGGTCCAAGAGATCCCCATTTTCCCCATGAATTAATTCATTGAGGGAAGAGTCGAGCTAGAGACTCCTTAACTCAAGCATTGTATAACTAGGTTTAGTGTGTTGTAGGTTAGAAATAAGGGTATAGAGAGTTGAGATTAAGTGTAGGGGAGACCTTCTTTTGTCTTCATGATGTTTGTAGGGTTGCTCACTCATTTCATGCTTTGGAGCCTATGGAGGAGGGCCTTGTATCCGGTTCACTTCGTGACTATTGTGATCTTTCATAGACACCTTGTGCTTTAAAAAATGAATTTACTATAGTTGATCTTTCCTTAACTTGGGTTAAGCAAAGTCTATTCATTGTCATAAGTGTAGGGGAAGTTTTTATACTTCCATGCTCTTAAACATTGAGGACAATGTTTAGCTTAAGTGTAGGGGGTCTTCTATCGAAGTGACCTTACCTAGAACTTGTCATTGACCTTCATGATAACTTGGAAATTAATTTTTCAAACATTTTCCAAATTTTTGATCTACTTTGGCCACCAAAAATATGCATTCATAATTTTTGCATCAATCATTTTTCATTTGCATATCACATTTGCATTGTATATATTTCTTCTTTTGTTTTTCATCAAAAATATATAAAAAGGAAAAAATATAATAAAAACATGGTTTAACAAGTTTAGATATCTTTGACATATTAGGCACGCCATGGATATTTTGACTCAACCCGAGTTTGCTTATCTTAGCACTCTCTAGCTAGTATCCTTAACCATGTAGTCCTTCATTGGTCTATTAGGCTAAGCATCCACCAATCTCATTCTTTGAGATTTTAAATTTGTGGAGAATAGGAAATGATAGAGTTGAAGCAAGTATAAAAGGGCTAGATAAACTTCATGATAATTACTTGTAGCTAAACCCTTCTCTTCTTTACCTCTATTTTCTTCGCATGGATATATGTTAATAAATAATCAAGAACGGTTTTAATCGGTTTGTAATCTCGTATGCATTTTTTGTCTAATCATTCATGGTTGGTATAAGTACGTCTTAAGATTCTAAGTTAGAACCTTTTATGTGTACTAGACTTATGTCATGCTTAATAATTAGCGGGTGTTTTTCCTTTTATTCTTTTCAACTTTCTTTGTGAGGAATAAAGAAAAATAAGAGCGGCTTACAAAAAAATGAGTGGCTAGAAAAAAAAAGAGAAAAAGAAAAAAAAGAAAAGAAAATAATAATTATACAAGACTTCCAAGAGGGGCAGTGAAGTGTTAATTTATAGTAACTATCAGATTCCAATATTACCTTGACGGGTTGCGGGGATTTAATAGTTTCTCAAATCCAATATTACATTGACGGGTTGCGGGGTTGAAGATCCAAAGTCTCAAAAAGGCGGCGAATGTAAATTATTTCGTGAGTTTTATTTTTCTTTCCTTAGCGAGTGTGTAGTTACTTATTAATGCATGACATAAGGATCTTACACATAAGGGAATGACTTATTGCTCTTGAAACAGACTTATATTAATTGTGAGCGGTTTTTCAAGTAATGGATGAGAGGATTATTTAGGATTAAAACCGTGCTTCCTTATTTTTGGATTTTACATTTCTTATACTTTACGCTTGAAATAAGGACAAATTTGCTCAAAAGCAATTTGCTCAATTAATAACCGGTTCCACATTTAATTGTCATGAATAAGTTGATGCACTTTTTACTTGTGAATACAATGATCCCATTTTTAAGCTTGGTATGGGGAAAGTGAAACTTGAGGGTGATAAGTGTTCATGGTACCCAAGCCCTAATCAAAGTCATTGAATTCTTTATGAGTTATTTCCATCAAAACCATTTCAAGAAAATCCAAAAAAATATAAATAGAATTGTTTCTTGTGCATTGCATTGTATAGATTCAAAATCATGCATCATATAACATAACATAGTGTAGAAACATTCCATAATGGCCAAGGTGGTTTAATTATGAGAAAAGTGTAACTTGGTGCTTTGAAAATTGCTTGAGGTCATGGCAATGTTCAAGTGTAGGAGATTTCATATGAGCAAAAACTCATATTAATTAATCAACAAATCACCCTAAAACACAAGAAAAATACCTAAACTTTGTGCTATAAAGCGGAATTATGTGGTATGTTTTGTGTTTGTGTACAAATAGGTAAGAATGATGCATTTTCAAGCAAACAAGAAGAAAAACAAGCTAATTTAGATGAAAAGACAAAGAAGGATCAAAAGTGACAAGCCATTTGAAGACAAAGAACCTATCTTGACAATCTGCCAAAGTTAAAGGATCAAAAGTGTAAATTTGTCAAAGTCAAGATCAAAGTCAAATATGGTCAACTCTTAAGTCAATCAAGTCAAAGGGCTCAAATATTTAAGAATGAAAGTTGAAGGACTGAAATTGTCAAAGAAATGAAGATTATAGCTCAAAAGATCAAACTGCCAAAGTTGAGGGGTTAATTCTGCCATTTTTGGAAGTTATATGGTGCTTGATCCGTGTGAACTATTCTCAACCAATGAGGAGTCAAGAAAGAAGAGGCCAGGATTGCCAGCTGGACACTAGCGCTGTTTTTCCCATTTATTACAAAATCCCAACAGTAAAACCCACTCACCAGTTTTCCACCAATAGCATTACACCACTCAATAATACTTTTATCCACTTCAGATAACGATCTTTGTGCTCCCTACTCACCTAATCAGATAATGACACGTGTATATCTTCTTCAACCAAGAACCCAGGGACGGGATTGAGCTACACTGCATTTCAGAAGAAGATATAAATATGAAAGTTGCTCAAAATCAAGAGACGAATTCAACCCAACAACTTAATTGGACTAAAATTAAGTCATTCAAAAATCCCCAAAGTTGTTCATCACCTGCAAATCACAATTAACAAATTGAGGACACGTGGAAGCTTGGGATTGGATGCAACACGTCACTCTTCCTTACCAACTCTCATCTGCACTCTATAAATACCCCTAGATAGCTTTCATTTCTTGTAATGTAGAAAAGTGTGAAAACACACACACTTTTTAGTTTTCTCTCAAATACAGTTAGCTTTAGCATAACAACTCAAGAGACTGACAATCTCTTGAGTATGTTATTAGTTGTAACCAATTTACCAGCTTTGTAACCACTTTTCCAATTCAATAAATAAAATTTCACCTTAATCTTCTTCATCTAATGTTCATTTCCTGCATCTTGTTACTCTTTTGCTGTTTTTAGCTTGTTATGATCACCATTCGATCATGATTAGCTATTTGTGAAGACATGTAGCTGTTGTTCCTGTTCAGTTCATTCCAGTTCAAGTTTGAGTAGAACTTGGAGAATTCAAGCTCATTAATGGTGATTAAGATGTTGATGGTTGTTGATTAGTTGATGATTGATTGATTCTAGTGCTAAGGTGGTGGTTTAGCACTAGCTAGAAAGCTCAGCGCTTCTCTACTCCCCAAAGGAGGCCTAAGCTAGAAGGTGTTGAAAATCTGCATTTTTGTTCCTCTCAAATGTTGAATGCATGCTTAATTCCTAGATAAAATTTGTTTGATTGCATGATAAAATGTGTTAGGCTGTTATTGAGTTGATGTTGATGTTTTAGTAGCTTAATTGTAGTATATCACTTGATCACTAGCTTAATTCTCATTCCTGTTTGCTTAATATCAGTCATTTTTATCTTATTAGAGCATTTAGAGTGTAAGTCTGTTTCATAGCTTGTAATCAGTTCTAATCCATTACATTTCAGTCATTAAACTTAGCTTTAAATCTGTCTTGAACCAGTTTGGCTTTTAACTCAAATTTCTTTCATAAAATTTTAATAAGTTCAGATAACTAGTGTTTGGGAGTAGGATTTTATTTGTGTTCAAGTATTGGTAATTGGCTAATTCTAGTTCTTTTTCATTCATTAAGTCATAGCTAAATGTTTTCAGTCATTTTCAGGTCAAGTTTTTAGTCAAACAGGCAATTGGCAATTTAAAAAGTTTGGGTCAGTTCTTGTTAAGTAAGTTTTCAGAAAGTAGTGATTTTCAAATCATTGGCATTTCTTTAATTTTGGATGAAATTCTTTCAAACAAGCTTCTAATCATCAATCAACATATGTAGTTTTAGTGTGTAGCTGGAATTTCTACAGTATCTGATGAGACTGCTTTTATACATGGTCTCATCGTTCTTTTTTGACTTAAAATGCATTAAATATCATCAAAATACCCAAATATATGCTTGTGTTTGTTGCTTGTGTATTTTAGGTACGGATATTGAGAAAATGACAAAAGATCACAAGAATCACGCAAAAACAAACACGGGAAACGAAGCCGCACGATGAACCAAGCCCTAGTGAGGAATTTTCCAAAGAAAACCCTTGAAGATTTGAAGAATATTGAAGATTGGTCCTCCAAGTTTGAAGAATTGACACTTTATACCCTTGTATCTTCATAATTACAAGTTTGGTCCCTAAAGTTTGTCAAAATTACAAAAAGGACCCTTAACTTTGAAGAATTGGCAAATTTAGTCCCTCAACAAATCTACATTGTCAAATATGGTCCTCCAAGAAGTCAACCAACAAGTCAAAGCCTTGAAGTTTGAAGACATGTGCATGATTAGCCCTTGAAGAATGCATTAATTGCATAATTAATCCTTGAAACAAGTTTTGAAAATTATTGTGCCAAAATTGACAAGTACTTGAAAGATTTTTGCAAAGGGAAAAAGAGTTTAAGCTGATTGGTTACAAAATGAATGAAACAAAAGATTTGGGGGGCCTAATGTGACCAGACACCAAACTGCTCTCCTCCACTCCCATCAAGACACGTCACCCCCACCCACTATACAACCCCTTCCAGTCCATTTCACCAAACGAACCAGTCCAAATCATTATTTTACCCTATCACAAACCCTTTTGACCCCCCCCCTTGTTATTAAAACAAGTTATTTAATGATTAAGTGGGGGAAACATCTTTTTAAACTTGTTTAAACACCCAAACGAATTAAACTCACCTGTTCATCCACCCCTAATCCCTAGAACCCTAATCATGATTATCTCCAAATCAAAGGGGTTTTAAACAAAAGCTTCCAGAATGATAATTTACCCAGTCCCCAACACTTCCCCACACCCAGAAAACGACTACACCTCTCCCTGTCCCCTCACAAGGTTCCCCTGACCCCACTCTTGTGCAAGAAAACAAAGGAAACAGTGATCCAACGGCTCCAACACATTTCCTTGCTCCCAAAGGTTATGATAAACGTTCAAGATTGACTTGGCAAGCTGGCATTCACATGATTCCATCTGAATCATTCACATGGCACAACTTTGACTGAAAATTCAAATTTCGTCCAGGGGCATGTTAGGAATTTGCTACATTAGGGTTTTGATTTCTAGAGGGTTCTATTAGCCCTATAAAGAGACCTCTCAACTTGTGAGAAGGCTCTTGTTCCGGTTTTATGTAATTTTCTTTTATAAATGAATGAAAAAGGTTTTTTTCCCTGCATAAGACTGTGATCCAATTTACTTTCCAGTATCTTTAAGTTTTAAAGTCTGTTTTTCCTGAATTCATTTTTAAATTTTCAAGTTTTGATTAAGAATTTCACTTATATCCAAGATTTTCAGAAACTTGTTCTTTCTGAAAAGCTTGGATCCAAGTTCAAGATTGAGTTGAATCTGCTTTGATAAGACAGGTTTAACTCCTTGAGTTGATTTGTCTAATTTCTTTGTTTGGTTCCAAAAGTTACACAAGGTTTTCAATTTTGGTTCTCCAAGATTTTACAAAAATCTTATTCATCATCCTTTTAGCTTACTGCTATAAGCCATTCAATAAGCTTATTAAACCAAGCTTATTGAATCACTTATAGCTTGTTCTCTCTCTCTTTGTTGATTGTGGTGTGCAGGAAACAAGGAAGGCCAAAGTTTATTTCTCACCATTTTCTTGCCATTGTGTTCAAACCAATCCAACTCCCACAAGGCTCTGCATACACCCGAGTGTATTGGAGGTGGCTTATCAGCCACTGTTGGGCTTAGAAGTAAGCCCAACAAGGTAGCCTTTGTCTGTTCCTTTTAATTTTCATTTTTCTGAAAATATTATGCTTTGTGTGATTTGCATGAAAAAGATGTTATATGATAGATAATGGTATGATTTGAGTTTATTTTGTATCTTATGCATGTTTAGAAGGATTTGATCAAGTTTGGTTTGTGTTTGATTCAGTTTTGTTTGAGAAATTTGTGTTTATTGAATTAAGGGGGTGTTTGGATCTGCTATCTAGGTTGAGTGCTTGACTGATTTTTAGCCTAATAGCAATCTAAACATACTTGATAAGTAGTAGTAGGACTGCTTTGCTAGTTTGTTTCAAGTTTGGTAGTGTTTAGAAAACATTTGCATGCTCATTTTCTTGTTAAAATAGCCTAAATCAGTAACTTCTCTTAACTATCTGTTTAGCTTAAAATTTGCCCATTAATACTTGCTCATTGCTAGATTATAGGTATATTTAGGGTTGTCAATTGTTTGTATGCTAATTGGATAGGTTATATGCTAGTTTTGGCTTGTTAAAATTCGTCCAAGTGTCAATTAAACCAGCAAACTATAGCACAGCCTTGTTTCTGTTTAACAGTCCCCTATTTGAGCTATTTGTGTGAGATTTTTGAATTAGACTTGGGTGTTTTTCTGCTTAGCTTGACTCCCCACACTTCCATGAGTGTGGGGGTGCCCTTGTATCCAAGAAAAAGCCACCAACAAGAGCTTTCCTAAGCTCCAAACCACCAGACCTCAAAATTTACACTGTCAGTGGGAACTCCTTTCCCACTGTTAGTGTCTTTTTTACCACTGCTAAGCTAAAGGACAAATCCAGTCCACTTGTCACTATCAGTTTTCTTAAATTTTTGTCTTTAGTGGGTAAAAATTTGATTTAGATCTTGAAACCAGTTCCATTATTTTTCTTATTTAATTTAGGATTTTTCGGATTAATTAAATTTTTATTTACTGTTCATTTAGTAATTTTTAGATTAATTAGCTATTTTTTATTAACTTTAAAGTTTCTATTTTTGTCTTTTAGTGCCAAAAAGTAATATTTTTCAGTTTTATCAATTTTCCTAGACTTAGAATAATATTTTAAGGTTTTTGGTATAAAAATATTTTACTATTCATCTTTTTATTAATTTCTAGAATTAATTTAATTTAATTAGGGTTTTAATTAAACTAGTTTTGTCATTTAGTGAAAAATTTAATATTTTTCAAGCTTTTTCATTTTTCTACTGTTCATTAGAGTAAAATAGGATTTTTAAAATTGGTAGATTATTTTTAGCATTATTTAATTATTTTTTATAATTATTTTAATTTTAAAATAGTTTTTAGTAATTTAAAAATAGAAAAATAGTATTTAAAAATTATAAAAAATACTTTTTAGTTTTTAGATAATATAAGTAAGTTATTTGTTCAATAAAATCATATTTTGGACATTTTTATTAATTATATTTAATTTTAGGGCTTTAATTAGCATTTAAAATTGAATATTTAATTAATAAAAGGTTTTAAAATATTTTTATTGGATTTTATTCCTTATTTATATTATTTTAGACTTGTTTTAGCTCATAATTAATTTTTAGGTTGAAATTTTTAATTTTGTAGCTTTTTGCGACTTTACGTGTACGCCTTTTTCGTCATAGTTTAATTAATTTTCGTAACCGTCTCTTCTTTCCTTTCTAATTTCTTTTCTTCTTGTCCATAATCACAAACAAACTTTAATCAACTCTTAACACAACGCACTTGCCTCCTTGGGAAACGAATTTGCTTGGTCATTAGTGCTCGGTTTTCCTAAACCGACACTTAACGCTTACCACTATTTTGTCATCCTTTTCCTAAAGGGTACAAAAACACTACATCATTTTTGGCGCCGCTGCCGGGGAGGCGTGTTGTGTTTTGGTTGAACCATTGTTGTTTTTATATATAGCCATAAAAGTAATTGTATTAATAGCACTCTATTAATACGTATTATCGTTTTCTCGGTTTTTGTGAATATTATTACTATATTGTATACGTAGAACAATAAATTTACAAGTACTCCAAATACGTGAGCAATCACAACCTTGACTCGGGATTTCATCACTCGATCATTGTATTCGAATCTCAAACCAAAGAAAAAAGGCAAAAATAGATAAATACTTTCGTGAAGGTTGATTTTGATAATACAAACTATAAGGTGGGTATAAGGCGGTTGTATTTCACAACCTAAAGGAAAAAGGCTCTTAAGTGCTTCGCGCCGCCTCGTTTCCTCCGCTTGCTTGTGCGTATTTGATTTTGAGAGTGAATCGAGGGTTTTGCCGCCCAAAGTATTAATAAGTATCATATATATTTTCTTGGTTTCATTTGATTAAACCATCTTGAACGATTTGGTGTTCCACCATCGTTCTAAAGTCATCGAAGGCGTTCACTTCATGTGATCGTTTTCATTCCTTGAGGCTTCTTTAATCGAGAGATTTGATTAAGGAGGAGATTTGTAGATTTGTGTCTACTAATACATTTCAAAAAATCCAAAAAAGTTAAAAACAATCAAAAACCACAAAAAAAAATTTGAAAAAGTAAAAACACCAAAAAGAATCTTCTTTGCTCGCCTTCTCGTTGTACGTGACGTTTATGCAAACTCGCTCTAAAGCAAGACGTGCTCGTAAACGAAGAAACAAATCACTCACTCCTACAAGTGAGGACTCTCCTATTGACGAACCCATTGTAGTGAAAGAAGCACCCATGGCTAATCGAACTATGATGGAGTTGCTTCAAGCACCCACCGAGGGTTATGGAGAAGCGATTGTGATTCCCGCTATCCTTGCGGAGAATTTTGAGGTTAAGACGGGTTTGTTGTCCATGATTCAAAACAACAAGTTTCGAGGGGACGAAAAGGACAACCCGCATAACCACATTCGCCAATTTAATCGTCTCACCGCCACGTGCAAGTTTAAGGATGTTTCAAATGACTCGATTAAGATGATGCTTTATTCCTTAGCGGGGCCCGCAAAAATTTGGTTAGAGAAAGAGCCACCCAATTCTATATTGACGTGGAAGGATCTCGTTTCAAAATTCGTGAACCAATTTTTTCCGCCCTCTAAGACTACGCACTTGAAAAACGAGATTTCAAAGTTTTCGCAAGAGTATAATGAGAGTTTTTCAACGGCTTGGAATAGGTTTAAGGAAATGTTGCACGAATGTCCTCATCATGGTTTTTCCGACTTGCATCAAATAGACACGTTTTACAATGGCTTGAACGATCATGAGCGTGATTATCTTAATGCCGCCGCGGGTGGTAATTTTTTGTGTAAGACGGTCGAGGAAGCATTGGTAATTATTGAGAATAGGTCTAAGGTGTATAGTCCTCGTAGCACGTCGAGTGTTCGTAAGGCTTCGTCTTCATCTTCACCTAGTTTGTCACACACCGTTGATGCTTGCCAAGTCGAGGCTAATTTGGAGAACAAAATTTTTGATATAGTGAAAGGCTTGTTAGTTGAGTTTAAAGTTGGTGAACAACCTGCTCCCGCTACGATTAAAGCGGTTGAGGTTTCGTGTATGTATTGTGGTGGAGCTCACGATTATTCCGAGTGCATTACCAACGGTGGTAACACTTCGAGTGCCTTCGCGGCCGCGGGAACTTATAACCAAAACGGTCAAGTTCCTCGCACTAATCAATTGACTCCACCGGGTTTTTCACCAAATCAAAATGCTAACAATTATCGAAACAATCAAGTTGGTTACCAAAGCAATCAAAGAAACAATTATAAGGGTAATAACAACTATGGGAATCAAGGGAGTAGTAGTAGTATCCAATTGAAAAATCAAAATCAAAACCGTAATTTTCAAAACACGAGTCAAGCTCTTCAAAATAATAAAGAACTTCCAATAGACTTTTTGAATTACGCTACTTCAAATGATAAGATTTTGGAAAACATTCAAGAGCAAATGGCTAATCAAGCTAAGGACACGGCTAAGAACGCAAAGGAGTTAGCTAATTTCATTAAGGAAAATCTAGCCATGAGAAATGAATTGAAAAATGATTTTGCTAACCAAATTCGAGGTCAAAACAACAAGATAGAGCAAAGTCATGCTAGGCTTGAACAAAGAATTGACCAAAAAGCCGCTAGTCAAGATGTTAAGTTTAATAACTTTGATGCTAACCTTAATGCAATTTTAGAAGCCGTCATGGGGAACAAAGCCTCTACTTCGGGTAGTTTGCCTAGTAACACCGTTTCAAACCCGAAGGGAGAGATGAAAATGATTACCACACTAAGTGGTAAGACACTTAAAGAACCGACTCCTCAACCAATTACTCCAACGGTGGAGGAAATTGAGGAAGAACCCGAGGTGGTGGTCGAAAAGGAGCATATTTCAATCCCACAAAGTACCGCTCATGCCACACCTACGGTTGACCCATCACCCATTTTGGAACCCGAGATTCCAAAGGCTATGCCTATGCCCCAACCCACACCACCCTTGCCTTACCCATCGAGACTTAGGAAGGAGAAACGACAAGAGCGCGACAACTATCAATTTGAGCTTTTTATGAAAATGTTTCGTGATTTGCACTTTAATGTGAGTTTCACCGATGCTTTGGTCATGATGCCTCGATTTGCCTCTAACTTTAAGAGTATGCTGAACAACAAGGAAAAATTACACCAAATGTCTAGTTGTTCGTCGGTTTATCTTAATCGCATACCTCAAAAAGTCGGTGATCCCGGTAAATTTTTGATCCCTTGTGCAATTCAAGATATGGAAGAATGCTATGCCTTGGCCGATCTTGGTGCTAGCATTAACTTAATGCCACTTGCAATCTTCAAGTCGCTCAATCTTCCTAATCTTACTCCTTCACGAATGTCTATTGAGTTGGCCGACCATTCCACGATTCTTGCATGTGGTTTGGTGGAAGACGTTTTTGTGAAAGTGGGGAAGTTCTACTATCCCGTAGACTTTATTGTTGTTGACATCCCCACGGATCCTCAAGTTCCTCTTATTTTAGGTCGTTCTTTTTTAGATACGTCTATGGCTTTGATTGATGTGCATGCTAGAAAGATCACCTTACGTTTCAACGACGAGGAACTTGTTATAAACGCAACTCAAAATTCTCAACTTTCTCATGTTTATTTCGTTGCGACCATTAACCTCGTTGATATGATCGACGTGGTTTGCGAGGAATTTTCACAAGAAGTTTTAGGGTTTGGTGATGAAGAAACTAGTGGCAATCCCACTATGTTAGATCCAATTCTTGATAATTCGACACCAACCTTCACTCCTTTTGAAGGTGGTGGTTTTACGTTGGAAGAATTCGATGTTCCACGTACTTGTGACGAAGACCTCGACAACTATGAGGACTTCTCGATTATCAAGGATTTTCTCAACGATTTCCCATTTCCTCCACCCGAGGAGGTTATGAGTATCGAGCCCAAATCTTCACTTGAGGAACCACCTATTCTCGAGTTGAAAGATTTACCTCCTCACCTCGAATATGTCTATTTGGATGAGGACGACAAGTTGCCGGTTATTATTGCGAAGGAACTTTCGAATGATGAAAAAACCGCACTTGTCGATGTTCTTAAGGACCACAAAGGGGCGATTGCGTGGAAGTTATCCGACATTAAGGGAATCGATCCCAAATTTTGTACACACAAAATATCAATGGAGGAAGATTTCAAGCCAACAATCCAAAGTCAAAGAAGGGTGAACCCCAAAATTCACGACGTCATCAAAAAGGAGGTCCTCAAACTCCTTGACGCGGGAATGATTTACCCTATTTCCGATAGCCCTTGGGTGAGTCCTATTCATTGTGTCCCTAAAAAGGGAGGGATGACCGTTGTGCCAAACGATGCCAACGAGTTGATTCCCACTAGACTCGTGACCGGATGGAGAGTGTGCATTGACTATCGAAAGTTGAATGAAGCCACTCGAAAAGACAATTTTCCCTTGCCCTTCATGGACCAAATGTTGGAGCGTCTTGCGGGAAACGATTTCTATTGCTTTTTAGATGGTTTTTCCGGTTACTTCCAAATTCCCATCGATCCTCGTGATCAAGAAAAAACTACGTTTACGTGTCCATATGGAACGTTTGCCTATCGTAGAATGCCATTCGGACTTTGCAATGCACCGGGAACTTTTCAACGATGCATGATGGCTATTTTTCATGATATGATCGAGAAGACGATGGAAGTCTTCATGGATGACTTTTCCGTGTTTGGTGATTCCTTTACTTCGTGTTTGTCGAACCTTGAGAGAATGTTAATACGTTGTGAGGAAACCAACCTTGTGCTCAATTGGGAAAAGTGAAATTTTATGGTTAAAAGTGGAATCGTCTTAGGGCACAAGGTCTCGAAAGCGGGGATTGAGGTAGATCAAGCTAAGGTAGACGTCATCGCCAAATTACCTCATCCCAAAACCGTCAAGGGAGTTAGGAGTTTCCTAGGCCACGCGGGCTTTTATCGATGATTCATCAAGGATTTCTCGAAGATTTCTCGACCCATTACACATCTTCTTGAAAAAGAGGCACGTTTTGTCTTTGACGAAGATTGTGTACGAGCCTTTGAGATCCTTAAGAGGAAACTTACCGAAGCTCCCATTCTTGTTGCTCCAAATTGGAACCTCCCCTTTGAGATTATGTGTGATGCAAGTGATTACGCTATAGGGGCCGTTTTGGGGCAACGTCATGATAAGCACTTCTTGCCTATTCACTATGCTAGCAAGACGATGACCGAGGCTCAACTTAAATACACTACAACAAAAAAGGAGTTCCTTTCCGTGGTGTATGCATTTGAGAAATTCCGACCTTACCTTGTCTTGACAAAATGCATAGTGTATACGGACCATTCGGCTATCAAGTATCTCATGGCTAAACAAGATGCAAAGCCAAGATTACTTCGTTGGATTCTCCTCCTTCAAGAATTTGATCACAAAATCGTTGACAAAAAAGGAGCCGAGAATCTAGCAGCCGATCATCTTTCTCGTTTGGAAGATCCTCACCAAAGTGTTTACGAGCCTAAGGAAATCACCGAAACATTTTCGCTCGAGACACTTGGTGTAGTGAATTCCAAACTTGATTCTTCTACCCCATGGTTTGCGGATTTTGCAAATTACCATGCGGGTAACTTCATCATTAAGGGTATGACAACTCAAGAAAAACGAAAATACTTTCGTGATGTCAAGTTCTATTTTTGGAACGACCCTTACTTGTTTCGAACTTGTGCGGATCAAATCATCCGCCGTTGTGTATTTGGCACCGAAGCTTCTAACATCCTTAGAGCTTGCCATGAAGGACCCACGGGTGGTCACCACGGTGCTAATCTCACGGCTAAAAAGGTGTTTGATGCCGGCTTCTTTTGGCCTACTATTTACCGAGATGCACAAGATCTTGTGAAGTCTTGTGATTCATGCCAACGATAAGGAAAAGCCTCACAAAAAGATGAAATGCCACAAAATATCATTCAAGTATGTGAGATCTTTGACGTTTGGGGCATAGACTTTATGGGGCCGTTCCCATCATCTCGTGGTAATAAGTATATTCTCGTTGCGGTTGACTACCTTTCTAAGTGGGTGGAGGCGAAGGCCTTGCCCACTAATGATGCTCGTGTGGTAGTTAAGTTCTTGAAAAGTTTGTTTGCTAGGTTTGGAACCCCTCATGCTATCATAAGCGATCGTGGAACCCATTTTTGTAATGACCAATTCGAAAGGGTTCTAAGGAAATATGGGGTTACACATCGTCTTTCTATGGCTTATCACCCACAAACGAGTGGGCAAGTCGAGGTTTCAAACCGAGCATTAAAGAGGATCTTGGAGAGATCCGTGGGGGAAAACCGACAATCTTGGTCGGATAAGTTAGACGATGCTTTATGGGCCTTTAGGACCGCTCATAAGACACCCATTAGGTGCACTCCCTATAAGCTTGTGTATGGAAAGAATTGTCATTTGCCTATCGAGTTAGAACACAAGGCTTATTGGGCCCTAAAGCATTGTAATAATGATATGGAGACCGCGGGAAAACACCGGAAAATGCAATTAAATGAATTGGATGAATTAAGGGACATTGCTTATGAAAATTCATTGATTTATAAAGAGAAAACTAAAAAGTTGCATGATTCAAAAATTAAAAACCGGGTTTTTAACATTGGGGATCAAGTTTTACTTTTTAATTCAAGATTGAAATTATTTTCCGGTAAACTAAAATCCCGTTGGTCCGGTCCATTCACCGTGACTCAAGTATTTCCATATGGGACCATCGAGCTAGCTCAAGATGATGGTCCTAACTTCAAGGTGAATGGACATAGGTTGAAGCACTACTTTGGTGGGGAAGTTCCATCCTTGAACTACCTCGACCAAGTCACCTTCCCCAATGATAATTAGTATTGAGGGGATCGAGTCGAGCTCATGACTCGGTAATCAAAAACGAGGTGCCTCGTGGGGGAGTCCCATGCTTATCCTATGTACATATTATCGCTTTCTTAGTCTAATGTAGCTTACGTGTGGGGATTCGTGCCCTTCCAACCTTTGTTCCGTGGTTGTTTGTGATATGTGGTTTTTAGATCATGATCTTCACGATTGGAGCCTCTCGTGTTCGTTTTATGGGAGCACTCGATCGTTTGCTATGGGAGACATTTCTCAATATCCATGATATATCCTTTGATGTTCTAACCTTAGGTTTTTAGCACACTTCATAAACGGCTTTAAATTTAACGGTTACACCCTTTCCATGCTAGATTAGGCATTCGACTACGTCTCTAGTATGGGGGTGTTTGCACCCCTAGACTCGAAACATTGAGGACAATGTTTAACTTTAGTATGGGGGGGTGACTAGATACTTGCCTTGCCAAACCTTCACGCTTTCCAAAGTTTATCGTTTTGTTTATCGTTTTATTGCAAAATAAGGCTAAAAATGGCCAAATTTTAAAATTTTCTCATGTTTTATAAGTGTTTGAAGACACGAATGTAGATTTTCCGATGGCGAGAATAAAAGTAATTTTTGACTCGACCGTGCGTGTTGAGCACTTAGCTTTGGTTCCTTAACTACACATTAGGCTAAGTCTCTTAAATGAGGACGAGAAAAGATAGAGTTAATTATAAGTTACTATGCTAAACGTAGAGTACTCGTATTCTTTCAAAAACTCATGTCTTCTCGTTGTTTGCTTATTCTCCCTTCGCATGTAAATATTTTTTGCTTAATAAATATTGACTTAGCGGTTTAGTTAGGATTGTTGGGTTTCTAGTCTTTTCTAGTAGCTTCCGTGTAATTAAATTGGGAAGACATTAAGATATCGCCAGCGTCACGGTTTTGAAGTATTGGCAACCCGAATAATCGAAAGCTTCACCCAATAATAAGATTTCAAGTGCTCACCTAAATCAAGCAAACAATTTGAAGCCCCACAAGGCCTAAAATCTATGCAAAATTGAAAGTGAATCAAGCCTTAATCTTCGAAGCTTTAAAGATCCAAAATTCGTTTTAGCGTGAGGATATACGTCTTTGGCTAATAAAACCACCGATGAGGCGGATAATAAAAGGCAAGGCAAGACGGAAGTCATAATAAAAGCTTCATGGCGAAGTTGAATAAAAGATGGAGGTAAACCAAAGATAATAAGGCCCTTCCGTTAGGGGGCGTATAAAAGTCTTGGTAATAAGTCTCATGTTCAAAACCGTTATAAAACCGTGTTTATCGTTTCTTCTTGTCAACTTAATTTTTTAACATCGTTGTCTATTAGGAGGGGTTATTGATTTGATGGTCTTAGTTACACCATTAGGACTCTATTTTTAGACCTAAATCTCTATTATCGCATAAGTCAAACAATGTATCCTCGTGAAACATTCAAGACATCATAAAATATAAGAGATACAACTTAGGAATAATGGGAGGATAAGTACGTGATTAGGGCATATGAGTAGTGTTAGCATTACTAACTTATAATGACAATGATCTCGTTGCACGCTTAGCATGGAATTGAAGTGAAAATCGAGGACGATGAAATTATTTCTAACGAAGCATTCACGTGTTCTTATTCTATGAACCTAAACGTCCCATTTTGCGATGAAAATCATACATTATGTCTATAACACAAGTAGTAGTAATAGTAGTAGTATAGCTAGTTTATCATTCCAATAAAGTGAATAAAAATGAATATTGGAGATGCTACGATACTTTATTCTAGCATTGCGTGAGGGGACGGCAATGGCTTAGTATGGGGGAGTGATGAGACTGCTTTTACATGGTCTCATCGTTCTTTTTTGACTTAAAATGCATTAAATATCATCAAAATACCCAAATATATGCTTGTGTTTGTTGCTTGTGTATTTTAGGTACGGATATTGAGAAAATGACAAAAGATCACAAGAATCACGCAAAAACGAACACGGGAAACGAAGCCGCACGATGAACCAAGCCCTAGTGAGGAATTTTCCAAAGAAAACCCTTGAAGATTTGAAGAATATTGAAGATTGGTCCTCCAAGTTTGAAGAATTGACACTTTATACCCTTGTATCTTCATAATTACAAGTTTGGTCCCTAAAGTTTGTCAAAATTACAAAAAGGACCCTTAACTTTGAAGAATTGGCAAATTTAGTCCCTCAACAAATCTACATTGTCAAATATGGTCCTCCAAGAAGTCAACCAACAAGTCAAAGCCTTGAAGTTTGAAGACATGTGCATGATTAGCCCTTGAAGAATGCATTAATTGCATAATTAATCCTTGAAACAAGTTTTGAAAATTATTGTGCCAAAATTGACAAGTACTTGAAAGATTTTTGCAAAGGGAAAAAGAGTTTAAGCTGATTGGTTACAAAATGAATGAAACAAAAGATTTGGGGGGCCTAATGTGACCAGACACCAAACTGCTCTCCTCCACTCCCATCAAGACACGTCACCCCCACCCACTATACAACCCCTTCCAGTCCATTTCACCAAACGAACCAGTCCAAATCATTATTTTACCCTATCACAAACCCTTTTGACCCCCCTTGTTATTAAAACAAGTTATTTAATGATTAAGTGGGGGAAACATCTTTTTAAACTTGTTTAAACACCCAAACGAATTAAACTCACCTGTTCATCCACCCCTAATCCCTAGAACCCTAATCATGATTATCTCCAAATCAAAGGGGTTTTAAACAAAAGCTTCCAGAATGATAATTTACCCAGTCCCCAACACTTCCCCACACCCAGAAAACGACTACACCTCTCCCTGTCCCCTCACAAGGTTCCCCTGACCCCACTCTTGTGCAAGAAAACAAAGGAAACAGTGATCCAACGGCTCCAACACATTTCCTTGCTCCCAAAGGTTATGATAAACGTTCAAGATTGACTTGGCAAGCTGGCATTCACATGATTCCATCTGAATCATTCACATGGCACAACTTTGACTGAAAATTCAAATTTCGTCCAGGGGCATGTTAGGAATTTGCTACATTAGGGTTTTGATTTCTAGAGGGTTCTATTAGCCCTATAAAGAGACCTCTCAACTTGTGAGAAGGCTCTTGTTCCGGTTTTATGTAATTTTCTTTTATAAATGAATGAAAAAGATTTTTTTCCCTGCATAAGACTGTGATCCAATTTACTTTCCAGTATCTTTAAGTTTTAAAGTCTGTTTTTCCTGAATTCATTTTTAAATTTTCAAGTTTTGATTAAGAATTTCACTTATATCCAAGATTTTTAGAAACTTGTTCTTTCTGAAAAGCTTGGATCCAAGTTCAAGATTGAGTTGAATCTGCTTTGATAAGACAGGTTTAACTCCTTGAGTTGATTTGTTTAATTTCTTTGTTTGGTTCCAAAAGTTACACAAGGTTTTCAATTTTGGTTCTCCAAGATTTTACAAAAATCTTATTCATCATCCTTTTAGCTTACTGCTATAAGCCATTCAATAAGCTTATTAAACCAAGCTTATTGAATCACTTATAGCTTGTTCTCTCTCTCTTTGTTGATTGTGGTGTGCAGGAAACAAGGAAGGCCAAAGTTTATTTCTCACCATTTTCTTGCCATTGTGTTCAAACCAATCCAACTCCCACAAGGCTCTGCATACACCCGAGTGTATTGGAGGTGGCTTATCAGCCACTGTTGGGCTTGGAAGTAAGCCCAACAAGGTAGCCTTTGTCTGTTCCTTTTAATTTTCATTTTTCTGAAAATATTATGCTTTGTGTGATTTGCATGAAAAAGATGTTATATGATAGATAAATGGTATGATTTGAGTTTATTTTGTATCTTATGCATGTTTAGAAGGATTTGATCAAGTTTGGTTTGTGTTTGATTCAGTTTTGTTTGAGAAATTTGTGTTTACTGAATTAAGGGGGTGTTTGGATCTGCTATCTAGGTTGAGTGCTTGACTGATTTTTAGCCTAATAGCAATCTAAACATACTTGATAAGTAGTAGTAAGACTGCTTTGCTAGTTTGTTTCAAGTTTGGTAGTGTTTAGAAAACATTTGCATGCTCATTTTCTTGTTAAAATAGCCTAAATCAGTAACTTCTCTTAACTATCTGTTTAGCTTAAAATTTGCCCATTAATACTTGCTCATTGCTAGATTATAGGTATATTTAGGGTTGTCAATTGTTTGTATGCTAATTGGATAGGTTATATGCTAGTTTTGGCTTGTTAAAATTCGTCTAAGTGTCAATTAAACCAGCAAACTGTAGCACAGCCTTGTTTCTGTTTAACAGTCCCCTATTTGAGCTATTTGTGTGAGATTTTTGAATTAGACTTAGGTGTTTTTCTGCTTAGCTTGACTCCCCACACTTCCATGAGTGTGGGGGTGCCCTTGTATCCAAGAAAAAGCCACCAACAAGAGCTTTCCTAAGCTCCAAACCACCAGACCTCAAAATTTACACTGTCAGTGGGAACTCCTTTCCCACTGTTAGTGTCTTTTTTACCACTGCTAAGCTAAAGGACAAATCCAGTCCACTTGTCACTATCAGTTTTCTTAAATTTTTGTCTTTAGTGGGTAAAAATTTGATTTAGATCTTGAAACCAGTTCCATTATTTTTCTTATTTAATTTAGGATTTTTCTGATTAATTAAATTTTTATTTACTGTTCATTTAGTAATTTTTAGATTAATTAGCTATTTTTTATTAACTTTAAAGTTTCTGTTTTTGTCTTTTAGTGCCAAAAAGTAATATTTTTTAGTTTAATCAATTTTCCTAGACTTATAATAATATTTTAAGGTTTTTGGTATAAAAATATTTTACTGTTCATCTTTTTATTAATTTCTAGAATTAATTTAATTTAATTAGGGTTTTAATTAAACTAGTTTTGTCATTTAGTGAAAAATTTTATATTTTTCAAGCTTTTTCATTTTCTACTGTTCATTAGAGTAAAATAGGATTTTTAAAATTGGTAGATTATTTTTAGCATTATTTAATTATTTTTTATAATTATTTTAATTTTAAATTAGTTTTTAGTAATTTAAAAATAGAAAAATAGTATTTCAAAATTATAAAAAATACTTTTTAGTTTTTAGATAATATAAGTAAGTTATTTGTTCAATAAAATCATATTTTGGACATTTTGATTAATTATATTTAATTTTAGGGCTTTAATTAGCATTTAAAATTGAATATTTAATTAATAAAAGGTTTTAAAATATTTTTATTGGATTTTATTCCTTATTTATATTATTTTAGACTTGTTTTAGCTCATAATTAATTTTTAGGTTGAAACTTTTAATTTTGTAGCTTTTTGCGACTTTACGTGTACGCCTTTTTCGTCATAGTTTAATTAATTTTCGTAACCGTCTCTTCTTTCCTTTCTAATTTCTTTTCTTCTTGTCCATAATCACAAACAAACTTTAATCAACTCTTAACACAACGCACTTGCCTCCTTGGGAAACGAATTTGCTTGGTCATTAGTGCTCGGTTTTCCTAAACCGACACTTAACGCTTACCACTATTTTGTCATCCTTTTCCTAAAGGGTACAAAAACACTACATCAGTATCTAGTTTTGAGAGAGAAATAAGCACTTGAGCATTTGCCATTCTCTGTGATAAAATGTCATACTGTTTTCTTATTCCAACATTTCCACTTCACAAACTTGCCAATTTTATTTCACAAAACTTGTTAGAAAGTAGTCCAGGATAGATTTTTAGAATTTCAGCTTATTGGAAAATTTGGTCAATGAAAGTCAAAGAAGCACTCTTTTAGCTTATTTTCATATTCCAGCTTATCTAGTTGATCATTTTGGAAAAGGAAAGACATTCCTTGCTTCTTATGAGCTGATTAACAAGTTTTGATAAGAAAATTGGAATGTGCATCTTCAGCTTATTAGTTAGCTTAATATGGGCTTATTAGAAATAGCTTATTTGAGTTTCACTTAGTTTCAGCTTAATTCCTTTTACAAGCCTAGGTATTATTGGATTTTAAGTCTTTTGCAACTTATTATAGCTTATTTGGTTGAGATTTCAGCTTATACGAGCTTAATCTTCTTCTTAGCCCGTTTTTGTGAAAAATATCCTTTTAATTGCATTTAAGTCCTTTGGTTTTGTAAATGTCTTCATTTGTAGCTAATTTCCCACTTAATTAGGTTTTGCAAAGAGTTAGTCCTTATAATTTTGGAACTTTACAAAAGTAGTTAGGCAGTTTTGAATATTGTTACAAGTTTGTTAAAAGTTAGTTACATTTTCACAATTAGTCCTTGTAGTTAATTGATTTACATTTCAAGCATTTTAATTTTCAGAATTTACATTTTTAGCCCTTTACTTTCATAGATTTACATTTTTTTTACTTGAATAACAAATTTGGTAATTGGCAATTTGTTTTACGGTTACGTAGTTAATATTTTCAATTTTTACTTGATTGTTGAATTAGACGTAGAATATCCAAATACCTTTACCAACCAAAAATAATCATAAAACCGATCTTGTTAGGACTTTCAATTTGTTAAGAACTGAGAAAACGAACTTCAATTATACACAATTTCAGAGAAACACATGCTAACCTCCCTAATCACCTATAAATACCCTCCTAATGACACATTAGGAGGTGTTGACTATTTGACACATAGTTCTTTCACCTTTAATTTTCATGTCATTTACTTAATTGTCATTTAATTTCCTTGTCTTGCACCTTTAATTTCTTGCCTTTAATCCCAAGTAAGTCTTTTAATTTTGTTATTGAATCTTATTTTTAATCAAGTTCTTATTTTTTATCTCTCATTCTACCTTTCTTGTTTTGCTTAATCTTTATGTTTATGTGCTTATTGTTATGCTTATTTGATTAAGTGTTATGTTTTTATGTTTTTGATTGTTTTGGATTATTGATTTTATAGCTTATTTGTGTCTTTCTTAAATTTACATAAGTGTTTATAAAAGTGATTTTTTATAAAAAAAGTCGTTTTTAAATATTTTATTATTTAGTGTTTTTAAAAGTTTTTAAATTTTAGCTTATTAGCTTTTTCTTATACGTGTTTTGGATTAAGTTTTTAGTGGAGTGCTTATTTGGTTCATAGCTTATTTTATCCTTGTTGCTTGTTGCGTTTTTCATTCATCGGAAAAGGGTTTCCCCTTTCCGACCAACATTCCGATCACAACCATCGGAATAGGGTTTTGTATTCAGACAATGATTCCGATTGGGATTCCGATGGAGGTAATAGTTTGATATTCTGATAAGAGTTTGTTACCATTATTCCGATAGCTTTACTATCTCGTTATTCCGACGAGATCTTTTTTGGTTGCATTCCGATCACATTCCAACGCTGGTATTTCGATAGGGTTTCCTTTGTCATATTCCGACGAGTTCATTCCAATCGCATTCCGACGGCATACATTCCGATCGGATTCCGATGGAAGGTATTTCGACAGGTTTAGTATTTAATATTTTGTCTTAGTTTTATTTTCAAGTTTGCATTTTTATTAAATTGTCAATTTTACTTTTCGTCAAGCTTTAATTTTAAGTCATTTAATTAATTTACTTTTAAAGTTTTATTATTTTGCACAATTACTTTTTAAATTAGTTTTAGCTTTAATTACCATTATTTACTTAAAGTCTTGCATTTTATCTTAAACAACGACAAAAAATATTCTTTTCAACCAAAAGACAACTGAGTCACACGTTAATCGGTGTATTTTGCATTCAACTCATAGCATGTTAATTTAGCATAATTGTATATTTATTTGTCATTATATATGTACTTTGAGTGTGTTTTGTGATTATGCATGTTACGAGCGAAATGGAATAAAATGGCCGCTTAATTAAATTTTTGGAGAAAAGACATTGTGAGCGCCGATAAATGAAGAAAAAAAATATTGTAGAAAAAGATTTGAGTGCGTCGCAATATTTTCGGTCATCTTTTATTTGTCAGGGCTTCGTCTGAGCAATTATTGGTGCTGGGTTAATTTTTATTGGGCCAAAGTTATTATATGTTAAAATAATAAAAGAAAAGAAAAAAAACACTTTGGCCCATTGGACCCAATACCCAATAATCTATATATATATATTGAAGGAGGCATAAGAATAAAAGAGGAGAGGATATCAAGAAAGAAAAAAAGACAGCGCAAGAAAGGGATCCATCACAAGTTGACAGCCGAGTGGGATAGAAAAGAAAAGTCGATCAAAAAAATTACACAGTAGGAATGCTTCTTGTGGGGGACACATTAAAAGAAAAAAAGGAATCTTGCTTTGGAAGATTTTGTTACACAATACACAGTGGGAGGATAACTCATATGAATATATAAAAAAAGAGTGATAAACAGTAGAATGCGGGTCGGGTACACCGCGATGTCCGGCTAATTTTGTTGTAATTCCTTCTGGTAAATTTATTTATGGTTTGATCATTACTTTTGGATTATCATATTTTTATTACATTGATTTATAATTTATTTATAAATTATTTTTATCGATTTAATATTATGTTTAATTATTTGCGTGAGACAATTTATTGTTAGTTAACGATTCATACTTATTTTATTTAGTTTAAAAAAAGATGGTCGTATAATAAATATAAGTCGTACCTAAATAAATTATTAAAACATAATTATTGGTTGGATTTATATAAGATTTATTATCGCAAGTCATAGATAAACATAATAAATGCTGACATTAATTCATTCATATTAAGTCGAAATAATCTTTGTAAACGAATTGAAAAGTTTCGATAATCCATAAGTTTGATCAGCCATAAATATTAGGAGCTGGAAGGAATTACATTTTTCTTTTAATTGTTTACATCTTTATTTTATTTTCTAGCTTTATTATTAGGTTAATAATTATTATAATTTTTAATCCGCATTTTTATTATCAAAAGTATTTTAGTTGTCAGATTTTAAAACCAAAACCTTTATTGATAAGTGATCACCCCAAAACTTAAACTAAAACCACATAGTCCTCGTGGATAGATACCCGCTTACCCTATCTAGTATAAGGTAATTAGGTTATTTTTGACCGGCACTTCGACGTCGATCAAAAATTTGGCGCCGCTGCCGGGGACTCAGTGAGCTTTTCATTTAAGTTTTTGTTAATATTTTTTTTTAATAAATACAAAAATACAAAAAAGATTTTATTTTTCTTGTTCGTTTGTTTGTTTTGTTTGTTTTGTTTTGTTTCTTGTGAGTGTGCAGGTTAGTGTATGCGCACACGTAGATCGGGACGTACATCACCGTTAGCTTACGATCCTGAGGTTGAGAAAAGTGCAAGGTTAAGAAAGAAGACGTTACGACAGTTTTCTACTAATCTTGATTTTTCAGGTTTAGCAGAGCTTTTCGCTGAAATGCCAGGTGACGAAGATGTTGGCGGAGGTTCTAGCGGAAGTAGTAGCGGAGAAGAATCTCCACCACGGGGTGTTGATTCTTATTACAGGTCGGGGATCTTCGAGGATCCTTCGCCTATCGTTTATCCGGATCCGGTTAAAGGGGTTACAAGTAACTTCAAGATCCAACCGAACCTCATAGCAATCTTGCCAGTGTTTAAAGGTCGTGAGGAGCCATATGCACATCTGCGAGAGTTCTTCTCAATTGCTGACACACATTAGGTTAATAACATTACCAAGGATGAGGTAAGACTTCGCCTTTTTCCCTTTTCTCTTAAAGATCAAGCTAAGGACTGGTTCTCATCTCTTGAGCCAGGTGGTATTAACTCATGGTCTGAAATGCAATCTGTTTTTCTTGAAGAATTTTATTCTATAAGTAAAACTGCTGCCATTAGGAATAAGATTAAATCCTTTCGTCAAATCCCAGGCGAGTAGTTTCATGAAGCATTTAGTAGACTTAAGGAGTTATTAAGAACATGCCCTCATCATGATGTTCCAAAATGGGAGCTTGTCAAAGTCTTCTATGATGGGTTGGATTATAACAACCAACAATTTGTGATGACCACTAGTGGGGGTATGTTTTTCTCGCAACCTATGGAGGAAGAATGGGAGTTTTTTTGAAAAACTAAGCAAAGGTTCCAAGACCCAAGCTTCAGTTGATCGAAACAACCACCCATCTTCCGCCAATTATGTGTCTAACCAACGTGGCACAAATTCTGAAATTAGCGAGTTAAGTAAGAAAGTTGATCTATTGTTGAAAAATCTAGGAAAAGGTGTTCCAAATGTGTCTAATGTGTCGCATAGTGGGTGTTCAATGTGTGGTGATCCAAGTCACTATGTCGATAATTGTCAAAGTTGGGGGGCACCACCAAATGAGGAGGTAAATGGAGTCTATGGTGGTCGTCCACGAAATGACCCATTCTCTGAAAGTTATAATCCTGGATGGCGCAATCACCCCAACCTCCGTTGGAAAGATGAAGACAATCGCCCTAATAATGCCCAACAACAACACTATGGTTACAAACCAAGGTATGAGGGTGGCGATTCATCTAATTTTCAACAAAATTCTTAGAATCATAGGCCACAACAACAATATCCAAATCAGGGCCAAGGGCAAGATGATAACCGTCTCTTGAACCTTGACGGAAAGTTTGATATGCTTATGGATTCATTGTCTACCAATAATCAAGAGATTAATAGAAAATTCCAGGTCACTAATCAAAGACACGAGACCACTACTAAATCTATTGCAGCTCTTGAGAGATAAGTTGGTCAATTAGCGGATCAATTAAGCAAAAGAGATGAGGGAAGGCTACCGAGCTACCCCACCATGAATCCCGCACACAAGAAAAATGGTAATGAGCATGTGAATATGGTGACGTCTCTTCGAAACGGTAAAATCTACAACAATGACAACGGAATTCCAAATTCTCCTGATGTCGAGGATTTCGTTATTGATGACGAAATTATTGTTGAAGGTAAAAATTCTGATAATGTTAAGTCCGGTTCTGAGTTGGTGAATGATTTGTTAAATGATTTTTCTAAACCAACAACACAGAATCCTAAATGTTAGCCCTATATTTTATATAGTCGAACAAGAATGTAATAGGTCATCTTAGTCGTTAAAAGGTCTTGTATTGTAATAGGTTAGTCGGGAAAACCGGGCTTGGACTTTAAGCTAATATTGTATAAGTTAGGGGCGTAAGCCCAAAAGTAAGCCAAGCCCGACCCAAGATGAAGCCCACAAAGGCCTTAGTGCCGTGGGGTATATAACCCTCTTTCACATGTGAAAGAGGGTGTTGGTTCATTTCATTAAACACATAGTTTTAGTGTAAACCTTCCACTTCTCTCTCTACTTTCTCTTTCTACTTTTCTTCTCTTTCTCTCTCTAAGAATCTTGTGTTATGGATTGATTAGGAACAACATTTGGTATCAAGAGCCTATAGTGGATAGGTGATTAAAGATTCGTGTGTGGTGTTCTTGAATTTTCGTGGCCTTTTTGATCTTCATCTCACGTCCAAAACTTCTTTTTTGCGTTTTTTATAGTCTTTTCTTGATACAAATCATCTACATACTAGTATTAGTGATTTGGGTATCTTGGTTTTGGCTAAAACACAAATCTTTTGGATCAAAAGTTGCGAAATTTCTTCTTGTTCTTCATTCCGAAATTCTGGCAGAAACTTCCATCGGAAAGTACAAATTGTACTTGGGCTTCCATCGCAATAACCATCACCATCGGAAAGGGTTTTGGTTCTACATTGTGATACGTGGATTTCATTACTTATTCCGATCTGGACATTCCGATCGTACTTTGCGATCTGGGATTCCGACAGGTATAAGGAAGTTTTTTAAGTCGTTACTCTGTCCAAATTGTCTCAGCCACATTCCGATCTGACATTGCGACAGCATATTGCGATCTGAACATTCCGACAGAACATTCCGATCTGGACATTGCGACAGTGCATTGCGATAGGACATTCTGATCTGAACATTGCGATAGAACATTCCGATCTGAACATTCCGATGGACATTCCGATGGATATTTTGTTTGAGTAATTTTTAGACTTAGCCACTATCTAGACTAGTTTCGGAACATAGTTTACACGAAGATTAAAAAAAAAAAAAAAATTTTCACTAGACCATTTTTAGGCCATTTAAGCTTCAATTTCAAATTTTGGCGAAGCGAAAAATTTTTTGACCAAAAATTCGAATTTTCGGACCAAAATTCAAATTTTTAGGCCAATTTTAGGTTTTACTTTTGTCAAAATTTTCACTTTTCAAATTTTTTCCTATTAGTTTTTGGCTATTTCTAACCTGATTTCAAAATTTAGTGATTCAAAATTTTTTCGGCTTACCGTTTTGTCGGACTGAGGAATTTATTGTCGGACTGAAAAAAAATCAGATTTTTCGGAATTTCAACCACAATCAAATCACAACACATCCACTAAGATCCGTAATCCATACACTTCATATCCTCTTCGAGACATCCGTTCAATGGACATCTTCGTGGATTCAACACCAACAACGTCCATGACTGAGATGAATAAAGAGAAGATGCAGAATCCAAAGGTTCAGACAAACGTTGAGACTCCAATCAGTAAACCTACTAACAAGGATTCTACAACCAAAACCGTTCATGCAATCAAATACAAGATGTCGAAAGCAAAAGAAAGATGCATGGAACACATAAAGTTGCTTCAGTCACACCTTCAGGTTCTTTCAAGAGAAGACCTAAAAGGCACTCGTATTGAAATTGGATTCAAACGGGTATTCGTTCTACTATTTGGTCAAGATGTTGAGACATTCATCAAAACGATGCTATTTAATATGGACCATCTTCAACTTGAACTTAACGAAGATGATCTTCACGAGACTCTATCAATGGACATCCTTTTATCTCTCAACATTCAGTTCCAGCAATTCATTGACTCAAGTGGCTTATCCAACAACGATCGAGAGTTCACAAATACATACTTTACCAAATATACTCTCGTAGATCCTCAAACGTTTAAAGAGACACTTCGTCAACATTTGAGTACTCTAAAGAAGTCAATTGCTGATAGAATACGCCATCAAAGGCAATTTGAACGAAGGGTGAATCAAAGACTGACAGACAGCAACGTCGATAAAGATCAAGCATTGGATGCTTCATCGGTTGATACAGAGAGCAGCGCGACAGAATCAGAAACGCAGCATACCAGTACCAGCTCAGGAAATGATCAAACAACCAATGATGCGGATATCAGACCCATTTATGATGATCAGCCTATGGCTATGGTACATTTAAATGCTGAATACGATGTTCCTCAACATACTGAGCAATCTGAACCCATTCTTGACACGTATATAGTGGAAACGGTTGATAGCAATACCACACCTGATTCATCAGATACGAGTACTAATGGAGGAGAGACTTCTCAGGATGTTGATTCTAAGATTCACGAGCTTGAAATTCTGTTAGCTCAGAAGACTAAAGATTTTGAGGATGCCAAACTCGATTTTTCAAAGAAAAATAACAAATTTGAAGCTTACTTTGAAAAACTTGAAAAAGCAAATGCTGTTCTTGAACAAAAATTGGATCGTAAGATTCAAGATTTTAACGTGGAAAAAGAACATTTTGTGAAACAAATAAATTTGTTAGAATCAAAGTTGGCTTCTCAAAATGCAAGTCCTTCGCCTGCTTCATTAACTGAATTATCTGTGCAACCTATCGACATTGTAGATAGTAATGATGCGAATGCGGATAACGCCATATTTGATAATATGAACATTAAGTTAGAACAACGTGTCGCTCAATTACTTCTACAAAATGAGCAATTAAAGGCTCAGATTCAGGAAAATGTTTTTGCACTGACAGCGGTGAAAAACGAATTAAGGAAGATAAAAGGAAATAGTGTGGATACTAAGTTACCAAAACAGTTAGTCTTGGGGAAACCTCCTTCTCAATCATTCAGAAATCGCTCAGTTGCTAGACAACCGAATGCGTTTAAATCTGAACGACTCAAAATGTCGAATCCGAGGTTTGCATCCCAAGTTGACGTGCGTAGCAAGTTGCCTAAACCAGTCACTCCACAATCTAGACCGACCTTAAGACAAACTGCTTCTGCAAAACCCGATCACATGAATGCTTCAAGCAACTTTAGATCTAGCTCCAAGAACATGCCTAGGCATAGTTCAAATGACACGGGTCATAAAAGCTATCTAGAGGATGCTAAAAACAAGACACAAGCAAGAGATAGGACCAAACCACAACCTAGGAGCGTTGTTCACACATCTAGTAATTCTAGACCCTTCTATGATGTGCACAATTCTGCCAACCCTAGGAACTCTAGAGCCTTCTCAGATGCTAAGCACTTTGTTTGCACGAAATGTAACAAATGCGTGTTTAATGCCATTCATGATGATTGTATCACTAAAGTCCTGAACAAGGTGAACCAAAAAGCTAGAGCACCTCAAAGATGGAACCCTAACGGAAATAGGTTTTCTCCAACTAAGTCTTCCGCTGTGCATGAGAAACCTATGACTCCTAGATCCTGTCTTAGGTGGATACCAACGGGTAGAACCTTTAAAACAATTGGTCTTAGGTGGGTTCCTACAGGAAAGATATTTCCCTCTAGCACAAAAAAGGTTCTAGGTGAACCCCAACACGGTTCTCACAAAGATATCACTAACCCACAAGCAAGCATACAAACTACTGATAAAAGTGCAGGTATTAAAATAAAGGTTCAACAAGCACACAAAGGTTTTCCATATTCATACCGTTCAACAAAAGACACTCTCAAAGTTTGGTTGCTGAAGAAGCAGATATCAGAGAAATACGTGTCTCAAGGGTTTCACAAGTAAGATTCAAGATGACTTACAGTCACATATCAGGCTGTAACTCGAACGTCAAAGAAAGGGAACTTTATCTCTTCAACGATAAGTTACCCTCAAAACGAGAAATTCATATTTCTCGGTCACGAGCTTCTATTAAAACTATTCAAAAGTTTTATGCTCGTGTACAAGGCTTATATTCAAATTACAGACTGTAACCCGAACTCACAAGACAGGAAAGTTCATCCCGAGTATGACTTATCCTCAAAACGAGAAATTCGATTTTTCTCGGACACGAGCTTACATTCAAACTATTCGAAAGTTTTAAGCTCGTGTATATGACTTCTAGGCGCATCACAGCTTAGAACTCGGACATCAACTAAGGAAAGTTTATCTCGGACGATAACTTATCCTTCTCAACGAGAAATTCATATTTCTCGGTCATGAGCTTCTCATAAAAACATTCAAAGTTTTTAAGTTCATGAAAACGATTTCTAAGTAAATGTCAGCTTAGAACTCGAACTTCAACTTAAGGAAAGTTTATCACGGATGATAACTTATCCTTCACAACGGGAAATTTATTTTTCTCGGTCATGAGCTAGTCACAAAACAATCAAAGTTTTGAGCTCATGAAAAACGGACCCGAAAGGGGAGTGTACGTTTCAGTGCGCTTTCCCTAAGCAATAGAAGAGAAGTCTTCTATCCTGATTATTTTAAAACAGTTGAACACAATTTTTCAAGAATTTCTCAAAAGGTTTTTCTAAATCTTTCAAAATTGTGTGTTCAACACTCCCTTCCTCATAAGTGGTTTTTATATCTCAAAATTGTCATATGTTATTTTTGATCAATTTTTGAGGGGGAGCGTTTTAAATTCAAGCCTTTTAATGTTGTTAGGTACATCTCTAACATTGTCATATTTTATGTATCCAACACATTCCGAAAATGATATAAAATTGTCAAATGTAATATATTATATCGGAAAAGGCATCTCAACTCCGTACCTCAACATATTTTGTGGTGTCGTTTTTCTAAAATTTTGTCAAATTTTGTCTCAAGACACACATATATTGTTGAGGGGGAGCGACCCGACTGAAAATGTTCCATGATTCATGCGTGCACACATGTTTCTCTCCCAACGATTTTTCGGAAAATGTCATATTTTAATCAATTGGTATCTCTAATATGATGTTTTTATATTAGAGATAGGGGGAGAAAATGTGATTAAAATGTAATATATCGCAACATATGATCTTAAAGACTCAAGTGCAACTGTTTCCTTCACATGCCAAACTATTTCGTATATCGATGCATGTGTGTAGGGGGAGCTTTTCGGAAATGTAAAACTTTCAAGTGTTAAAAGTTTTGATTTTTATCAAACACTTTGAATGGTTTTCAATGGTTTATGGTTACGATCTATACCCAAAACAACCTACTATCCACGACGGAACGATGGAGTCAAAAGGTGGTTTAGGATAGGAAACTAAGTCCTATGATCCAACCAGAACCGGAGGGATCTACCCAAGGACATTCCATAGCTAGAAATAGTTGTCCTTAGGAAAGATGGAGTGGAATGAAGCTGAATGCGGACCAATTACTTAAGTTAGCACTAGAACAATCACAACAAGGTGCTAATGATGACGTATTGGTAAGCATTGAAGGAGTTGAATATTCTATGCAACTTAGGCAGAAACCGGGTCAATACATCTATTGAAGACAAGTCATCATGGACCCAGTGATGCAATGCACAACCCTTCCCAGCCATTCGAGTTTCTCTCAAAAGAAACTAGTCTCATTGTCACGGAGATCAACACGTATCTATTTACTTTCTCACTCCGAGTCAGTTAATATTGAAAAGGTGGCAGTCTGCTCCAGCCTCCGATTACCAAAATGCACTTATTGAGTCTAGAGCCAATCGAGATCTATCTATCATCTCATTAGGACACAATCGAGTCCTACGCATTATCCTTGTGATATTTCCAGAACATCTGAGTGATAAGATTCACAATGAAGATGGAAATCCTGCTTGAGCCAGCATCAGACAAGCTCATGGTAGGTAACTTGTGCGATTCTACACGACAAACTTGTGAGAACTGGAAAGCAACTAAGATTGCATTCTTAATTGATTCAAACTTGATTCCAGGTTTCTTCGCAAAATCCATGTGTTCTTGCCAGAACATTCAGAGTGACACTCATTAGTGTTCACAGTGACGAATGGAAATCCTTCCAGTGTCAACATCAAACAGCACTACGGTAGGTAACTCGCAAGATTCTCTATGAATCAAGCTTGTGACAAACTGGAAAGCAACAATGGTGCGATTCTTTTAGAATCAAACTTGTTCCAGGAATTCTGAATTGACGACTCTAATCAAACGGATAACCGTATCCTTTTTTATTCACTCTTTACGTTCGCAGTCTGCTTTGAGACGGTCGAGTAAAGAGAACTGGCTTCTACCGCCGGGAAACCCTGTCAAGGAGGTTCTTAATCGAATCTACCTGATCACAGGTACGGTATTTAATACCGTTTAACGGTCTTCACCGACCGGAGGTAAAACGCTACCGAGTTAGGGTGAAATGTTCAAAGCCATTTCATTCGTGTCTATATATGTTGCTGCATATCAAGAAGGTGGCGTAGCTGTGCAACCGATGTCGATTCAGAAGTCACAAAAGCACAAGATGGCGATAATCAAGATACCTAAGAATGTACGAATGTAATAGGTCATCTTAGTCACAAGGAGTACAGATGAAGATCTCAAGCACTCAAAGTCAAATGACAAAGGCTCAAGATAAAGATCACGAAAGCATGAAGGAACAAAGCTGTTACAAACAAGATCAAGATCAAGATACAAGACCAAAGAAGGAAGATCTCCTCTACAAGAATGTATTCACTCAACCATCTTATGCTTTTTAAACATTTTAAGATGACCGATACATTGGGGGAGATTGTTAGCCCTATATTTTATATAGTCGAACAAGAATGTAATAGGTCATCTTAGTCGTTAAAAGGTCTTGTATTGTAATACGTTAGTCGGGAAAACCGGGCTTGGACTTTAAGCTAATATTGTATAAGTTAGGGGCGTAAGCCCAAAAGTAAGCCAAGCCCGGCCCAAGATGAAGCCCACAAAGGCCTTAGTGCCGTGGGGTATATAACCCTCTTTCACATGTGAAAGAGGGTGTTGGTTCATTTCATTAAACACATAGTTTTAGTGTAAACCTTCCACTTCTCTCTCTACTTTCTCTTTCTACTTTTCTTCTCTTTCTCTCTCTAAGAATCTTGTGTTATGGATTGATTAGGAACAACACTAAAGCTACTGAATCTTCTGAAGTTGGGAAGGGTGGTGTGTCCAACACACCTTACCCTACGGCTTTGGAGAAATCGACATCTGCAAGGTTAGCTAAAAAGGGTCCTCAGGCTGAGGATATGTGGGAGACTTTCAAGCAAGTTAAAATCAATCTCCCCCTTATTGATGCTATCAAGCAAATTCCTGCATATGCCAAGTTTTTAAAGGAATTGTGTACCCAGAAGAGGAAGCTGAAGGCGTCGTTGACTAAAAAGATTGACCTAATAGATCATGTTAGTGCAGTCTTATCTAGCTCCCTTCCTCCTAAATTCAAAGATCCTGGAGCACCACTTATTTCAGTTGTGGTCGAAAATATTGCCATTAAGAAGGCGCTCCTTGATCTTGGTGCCAGTATTAACATTCTTCCTGCTAGTTTGGTTGATAAGTATGACTTAGGAACTCTTCGTAAGACAGACACCATTATTTCCTTAGCCGATCGATCTACTAAAATTCCTAGAGGTATCTTAGAGGATGTTATTGTGAAAGTTGATGATTTCTATTACCCAGTTGACTTCTTTGTTATGGACACCGAGTCAAAATACAAAGATGTTCAACCAACTACTATCCTTGGGCGCCCATTCTTAGCCACGATAGATGCTAGGATTAGTTGTCGGACTGGCGCCATGGATATTACATTTTGTAATAAAAAGATAAGACTGAATGTGTTCAATTCTATGAATTCTCATACGATGAATGAGTGTTACCAAGTAGATGTGATCGATGAGGAAGTTAAAAAGTATGCATCCCGTATGCTCAAGGATGATCCTTTGGAATTATATCTAACTGGGGAGAGTGAGGAGATTCTTGATGTTGCTGAAGTTCAAGAGATTCAAGAGTGTTTGGTCAGTTCTTTAAACCATCAAAAACCACCTTGGTCTAATAAAGTGGAGCCCTTGCCTTCTACTTTTGACACGGACACGAAGCCGTCTCTAGAGGTGCCTCCAACTCTTGAACTAAAACCTTTGCCATCCAATCTCAAATATGCTTTTCTAGGTCCTAATAATACGTTACCCGTTATTGTTGCTTCTGATCTTTCTGAATCACAAGAGGGAGCACTTATAAAGGTGCTTTCCAAGTACAAAGCAGCAGTAGGATGGACGATTGCAGACTTGAAAGGGATCAGCTCTTCATTATGTATGCATCGAATTGTTACGGACACAGATATTAAGCCAGCAAGAGATGCGCAAAGGCGTCTGAATCCTAATATGAAAGAGGTGGTAAAGACGGAAGTTCTTAAATGGTTAGATGCTGGTATCATCTATCCCATCTCGGATAGTAAATGGGTAAGTCCTACTCAAACGGTGCCTAAAAAGGCCAGAATCACCGTTGTTCAAACCGAGAACGGGGAAAAACTCACAACCTGACCAGTTACTGGGTGGAGAGTGTGTATAGATTACCGTAAGCTGAATAATGCCACGTCTAAAGATCACTTCCCACTACCTTTCATTGATCAAATAGTTGAGAAGCTTTCTGGTAAGAAATTCTATTGCTTCTTGGATGGATACTCTGGTTATAATCAAATACCCATCCATCCTGATGACCAGGCCAAAACTACGTTTACGTGTCCATATGGGACGTTTGCATTTCGAAGAAGGCCTTTTGGCCTGTGTAATGCACCCGCTACCTTTCAGCGGTGTATGATGAGTATCTTTTTTGACATGGTTGGAGAATCTGTAGAAATATTTATGGATGATTTCTCCATCTTTGGTCAATCCTTTGAAAGCTGCCTTGATCAGCTTGAAAGTGTGTTAAAAAGATGCACCGAAACTAATTTGGTGCTTAGTTGGGAGAAGAGCCATTTCATGGTTCGAGAGGGAATTGTATTAGGGCATGTTGTGTATGAAAAAGGGTTTGAGGTTGACCGTGCCAAAGTTCAAGTAATTTCAACCCTTCCTCCTCCTACTACCATCAAAGTTGTGCGTTCTTTTCTTGGTCATGCCGGGTTCTATAGGCGATTTATTAAAGATTTTAGTGCAATATCAAAGCCTCTTTGTAATCTACTCTTAAAAGATGCACACTTCGACTTTAATGAATCATGTCTTAAAGCATTCAATATGCTTAAGCAAAAGATTGTAGAAGCTCCTATTCTGCAATCACCTGATTGGTCGAAGCCTTTCGAGATCATGTGTGATGCGAGTGATTATGCCGCTGGGGCGGTTCTAGGACAGCGGGTCGATAAGAAACCCGTTGTGATCTTTTATGCTAGTAACACTTTTTCAGAAGCTCAAATGAATTACACCACTACTGAAAAAGAGTTGTTAGCCGTGGTTTTTGCTCTTGATAAGTTTAAGTCATATATTTGGGGGCATTCTAAGGTGATAGTATTTTCAGATCATAGTGCCTTAAGACATTTGTTGACTAAAAAAGAGACAAAACCGAGGTTGCTTAGGTGGATTTTGCTTTTACAAGAATTTAATTTAGAAATTCGGGATAAAAAGGGGTCAGAAAATGTAGTTGCCGACCATTTGTCTAGAATTATCCCTCCGCCGTTCAACCCTTCTGATATGATTAAGGAAAGCTTTCCGGATGAAAGCTTATTTGAGGTTTATAAGGTTCCTTGATACGCAAATATAGTTAATTACCTAGCTGTTAAAAAGCTTCCGGATTTTTGGTCCAAGCAACAAAGAAAATACTTCTTCTCCCAGTTGAAGCATTATTTTTGGGAGGATCCGGAGCTCTATAAGGTGTGTGCTGACCAAGTTGTTAGGATATGTGTTCCCGACCATGAGCATATTGACATATTGGCTCATTGCCATTCTTATGCATGTTGTGGTCACTTTGGTGCTACGAAAACTGGGCATTAAGTCCTTCAAAGCGGTTTCTTTTGGCCGACTATCTTCAAGGATGCCTAGTCTTTTGTGAAAGCATGTATTCGTTGCCAATAAGTTGGTGGGATTTCAAGGCGTAATCAAATGCCTATGAATCTCATACTTGTTGTTGAGATCTTTGACGTGTGGGGTATTGATTTTATGGGACCATTCCCCACTTCCCATGGCAATGTGTATATTTTAGTGGCAGTTGATTATGTGTCTAAGTGGGTAGAGGCTGAGGCTACTAAAATGAATGACCATAGTGTTGTTCTTAAGTTTGTTAAGAAGAATATCTTTGCTAGACATGGAATTCCTAAGGCTATCATTAGTGATGGGGGTTCCCACTTTAAGAACTTTAGATTTGGAAAATTACTGAAACACTATGGATTTAATCATAGGATAGCTACCCCTTATCACCCACAGACTAGTGGACAGGTTGAAGTATCTAATAGGGAGATTAAGCGAATCTTAGAAAAGATCGTTCGTAGTGATAGGAAAGATTGGTCCTTGAGGTTAGATGATGCTTTGTGGGCATATAGGACGGCTTTTAAGACTCCTATTGGTATGTCACCGTATAAGTTGGTATATGGCAAGGCATGTCATTTACCGGTTGAGATAGAGCATAGGGCTGAATGGGCGATTAAGACCGTTAATCTGGATTTAGAGAAAGCGGGTAGTTCTAGGAAACTTCAATTATCTGAACTAGATGAGATTAGACGTGATGCCTATGAAAGTTCTAGGATTTATAAGGAGAAAACCAAAGCTTTTCATGATCGACACATCACCAAGAAATCGTTCTTGGTTGGTCAAAAAGTTTGGTTATTCAATGCTAGACTTAAGCTTTTTCCTGGAAAGTTGAGAAGTAAATGGACGGGTCCATACATAATGACTCAAGTCTCTCCATACGGAGCCATTGAAATAAAAAATATGGTGGGTGGAGAGACTTTTAAAGTTAATGGACACCGTTTAAAGCCGTATGTTGAGTTGGAGAGTGATCAAATGGAAACGGTGGATGTGGTTTACTTGGAACAACTCCAACCGTCTCAATAGCTCATATGAGTTATGTCTGGCTGAAGACGGTAAACTTAGCGCTTCGCGTGAGGCAACCCGTGGTTTCTGGAACTTTGTGGGTGTGTTCACTACAAACCCTCGCGAGACAAAACTCGTCCAGTCGGGCTACCGAGTGGTTTAAAGGCTTGTTGCATACGCTAAATGCAACCGTGATTCCTACGAAAGTGAGTTAGGCTTTTGTTTTTTGTGTGAGTTTGTCAAATTGATTTTTAACCAAAATTTCAATTTAAAGCTTTTTGCATTAGGGACAATGCAATGCTTTAAGTTGAGGGGGGTGGCACATGTGTTACATGTTTTTGTGTGAAATTTTGGTCAAAATGGGTTAAAATGTGATTTTTGGGAAAAATTGAAAATTTTTTAAATCACATTATAAGAGTCTTGTGCTAATTAGATGTGGAGGTTTCTTCTACATATATGTTTGTTGAGTGTTTACAGATTCTGAAGATTAGCTTGTGGATGATTTATTGGAGCAAGTTAGAGGATTTGGCCATAATTATCAGGTGCACCCGATTCCATTATATAATTTGGTTATTAAATTGATTTGATTGTTTGCATGTAGTTCAGCATATGTATAATTAGATGATCAAACCACGCCGGTTTAATTCCCTCTACTTACCTTTGCTTAGATTGAGTAGAAAGTTTAAATAAATAGTATGAAATATAGTAATGTAATAGTTGGGTTAGGACATTTAGAATTGATCTTATTCAGCTCGCCACCCGCGCACGGTGGCCTTAGAAAAGAGTTGGAGAACTGTCATAATTATTGGTGGTAGTCATATGCTGGGCTTGCCTATCTGATTCGTCACCCGCGTAAGGTGATACTTTAGTTGTTAGCATGGGTCAGACGCCAATTTTTATGATGGATAGCATTGCACTTAGCTGAGACAATTTTATGTGAAATAACCCAATCCTTGTATTGTTGTAATGAAATTAGGAAGATTAGTTTAATTTAGTGCATTGTATAATTAGACTATGTGGCAGATAATTCCATCATGTGATGTACCAGTAGGCACGAAGTATAACTGTTCCCATTTAAATAAACAGACTTAATTAACCGGTTCTCATGTGCTAATGTGTCTTAGTATGCACCTATATGATAGATATTCATTTTTCTGAATAATTGGTCTTTATATCAACCTTGAAAGGAGTGTATAAAGCGTTCGGGATGACTTGTATAAGAAACGGTCCCGAATGGCAAAAAAAAGAGCTTATGTGTGATGTGAAAAAAAAAGAAAAAAAAAAGAAAAAAAAAGAAAAAAAAAAGTGAAAAAAGAATGAAAAAAAAAATGTGAAAGAAAAAAAAGAAGAAGAAAGGAAGTAGAAGTATATAAGCTAAAGTATGATGGCTTATGATGTGCTCTTATGTTATAAAAACTCCAATGTTATAAAAGGTGTACGATATTTTCACCTCTTGTTTTAGATTAATGTTTATATTGATTATAGGTGTGCATTAGGTACGTTGGACACATGGTTAATTATATGAAATATAAAGTAAATGGAATCAATGGGAATGGTTATGCTAAGTGTTTGAGAAGGACAAAAATATTGGTAATCATTTTGTATTATTTGTCATGTAGGATGGTTATTAGTGTATTAGGTTGAATGTGATCTTTTTGATGAAATTTCAATAGTATGATTAAAAATTATGAAATTAACATGCTTGTATATTTTTATTTTATTTTTACTCGAGACGGTAAAAGTTAAGTTGAGAGGAGTTAATCGGTGTATTTTGCATTCACCTCATAGCATGTTAATTTAGCATAATTGTATATTTATTTGTCGTTATATATGTACTTTGAGTGTGTTGTGATTATGCAGGTTACGAGCGAAATTGAATAAAATGGCCGCTTAATTAATTTTTTGGAGAAAAGACATTGTGAGCGCCGATAAATGAAGAAAAAAAATATTGAAGAAAAAGATTTGAGCGCGTCGCAATATTTTCGGTCATCTTTTATTTGTCCGGGCTTCATTTGAGCAATTATTGGTGTTGGGTTAATTTTTTATTGGGCCAAAGTTATTATATGTTAAAAGAATAAAAGAAAAGAAAAAAAAACTTTTGGCCCATTGGACCCAATACCCAATAATCTATATATATATATATATTGAAGGAGGCATAAGAATAAAAGAGGAGAGGATATCAAGAAAGAAAAAAAAGACGGCGCAAGAAAGGGATCCATCACAAGTTGACAGCCGAGTGGGATAGAAAAGAAAAGTCGATCCCAAAAATTACACAGTGGGAATGCTTCTTGTGGGGGACACATTAAAAGAAAAAAAGGAATCTTGCTTTGGAAGATTTTGTTACACAATACAAAGTGGGAGGATAACTCATATGAATATATAAAAAAAGAGTGATAAACAGTAGAATGCTGGTCGGGTACACCGCGATGTCCGGCTAATTTTGTTGTAATTCCTTCTGGTAACTTTATTTATGGTTTGATCATTACTTTTGGATTATCATATTTTTATTACATTGATTTATGATTTATTTATAAATTATTTTTATCGATTTAATATTATGTTTAATTATTTGTGTGAGACAATTTATTGTTAGTTAACGATTCATACTTATTTTATTTAGTTTAAAAAAAAGATGGTCGTATATAAACATAAGTTGTACTTAAATAAATTATTAAAACATAATTATTGGTTGGATTTATATAAGATTTATTATCGTAAGTCATAGATAAACATAATAAATGCCGACATTAATTCATTCATATTAAGTCGAAATAATCTTTGTAAACGAATTGAAAAGTTTCGATAATTCATAAGTTTAATCAACCATAAATATTAGGAGCTGGAAGGAATTACATTTTTCTTTTAATTGTTTACATCTTTATTTTATTTTTCTAGCTTTATTATTATCTTAATAATTATTTTAATTTTTAATCCGCATTTTTATTATCAAAAGTATTTTAGTTGTCAGATTTCAAAACCAAAACCTTTATTGATCAGTGATCACCCCAAAACTTAAACTAAAACCACATAGTCCTCGTGGATCGATACCCGCTTACCCTATCTAGTATAAGGTAATTAGGTTATTTTTGACTGGCACTTCGACGTCGATCACACGTTTAACCAGTAATCAATTCAATAAGACATAATTCAGCGAACAATTTTTCAGTTATTAAATGGCGCCGTTGCCGGCTCTTTTCGTAAAGATTAACGGTTTTCTGTGAGAGACGCGTTGAATTTTGGGATCCGTTCCCTCGTGAACGTTATTTTTCGTGTCAAAAAATTTCAAAAATCCATAAAAATTAAAAAATTTCAAAAATACAAAAACATTAAAAAACTTATAAAAAGCAATTCTTTTTCAAAATTTTGCACCAAAAAGATTTTATTTTTCCAAGTACATATATATTGTCTCTATTTCTTTGGTATCTTTTTATTTTTCTTTTGCAGGTGTATGCGTACTAGATCTTCATCTTATTCAGAGCCCGAGACTCGTGAAGATTTAGTTATGGCTGGTGTGCACAACAACAATAATCCACCCACCCCAACAATAATAATCCACCCACCCCAACATGAATAACAACACCAATGTTCCCCCACCGGACCTTTGAACAATGGAGGAGCTGTGTCAACCTATGATGAATGGACGAGGAGGACCGATTGCGCTGATGCAAATCACGGCTCCAGAGTTTTCGTTGAAGCATCACATGATCCAACAAGTTCAAAATACTTGTCCATTTCGCGGATTACCGGATGATGATGCCAACAAACACCTTGACAAATTCATTACCGTTACTCAAAGCATGAAGTTTCCCGGGGTTACCATGGATTTTCTTCGCCTTCACCTATTTCCACACACCTTATCCCACCATGCCGAAAAATGGTTTGATCGTCTTCCAAAGAATTCAATTCATACTTGGGATGAGATGACTCAACGCTTTTTGTCGCGCTACTTTCCACCATCCATGGTCACAAGCCTTCGGAATCAAATTAGTGGATTTATTCAAGAACCCGATGAATCACTTTTTGATGCTTGGGAACGATATAATGTTTTGATCGATCGATTTACAAACCACAACATGCTCCCCGTCACCTTAATTGATACTTTCTACAACGGTTTAACTTTTCGTGATCGTGATACGATTAATGCAGCCGCCGGTGGCACATTTATGAAAAGAAGACCTGAGGAGTGTAGAGAGCTTATATAGAACTAATAAGTGTGAAAACACTTATCCTTTTACCACTTATTTCCAATAATAACAAGACCAAAACGTGTATTTTATGTCGTAAAGTCGGAATTATGCGTGGTTTGTGTTTTTATTGTGTTTTAGGACCAAAAGATGAAAAAGGAAGAAAACATGGGCTATCACGGGCTTTTATCAAAGAAAACGAGAAAAGACGAAGTCAAAAGATCAAGAGTGTAAAAAGAACGGAAGTCCAAGGCCTATTCTGAAGATTTATCGAAGAAAAAGTCTAAAGACGGAAGTTTAATGAAGTCGAAGAACTCAAGTCTAATAGAAGTAGAAAATTATAAGACAAGTTCAATTTGTATCGACAAATCCCGAGACGACGTCGAGAAAGACAAAATATTTAAATCGAGTCGAGAAGAAAGAAAGAAGGAGCAACACATGCACCTTCCCACCTCCTATAAATACCCTCCTAATGACACATTAGGAGGGGGTTAGCTAGTTTATTTTTCTTTCTTTAGTTTTCATTTTAGAGAGAGAAAGTGTTTCACTAAAACTTCATCTTTTCTTTCAAGTTTAATCTTTTATTTCATCCTTGTATTTGGAATTCATTAATCAAAAGTTCAAGTTTAAGCTTTTAATTTTTAATCTTCTATCTCCTTTCTTCATTTTTACTTTAATTTTGATCCGAAATTATTTTTCATATTGTTTCATCTTGATGTTTATGTGATTAAAAAGTTTATCTTTTTGATCATATCTAAGTCTTTGTGCAAATTGAGCTTTGAGCTTATTATGCTTATTGGCTTATTTGGTACTTAGCTTATTTGTCTCTTAAGTTTTCTTAAAAGTTTAGTGTTTTTAAAAGTTTGATTCAAAAAAGTTTGCTTATTTTGTATTTTAAAAGTTTTCAAATTTATGCTTATTGAGTTGGTTAAGTTTCGGTTAAGTGTGCTTATTGAAGTTTTGGCTTATTTCTCTTGTATCGGATTATTTGTGCTCCATTGCAATCATAGGTTTACTCATTCCGACGCTTCATTCCGACGGGCTCAATGCGATCGCAATAACCTTGAAGGTTTTACTTTGCGATCAAGTGTTTTTCCCCCTTATTCCGATCGTGATTGCGATCGCTCATTGTGACGCACATTGCGACGGGTTTTAAGGTTTTAGTCAGACGAAACGCTGCCCAATTTTTGCTAGCAACATTCCGATAGAAAACCTTGGATTCCGATCTGAAACATTCCGATACTGGATATTCCGATAGACTTGTATTCCGATAGACTTACATTCCGACAAGACTGCATTCCGATAGAGTTAATTTACTTTGATATTCCGATGGTTATTCAGACATCATTATTCCGACAGCTTTCATTTTCTATTAATCCGATGGTTTTGTTTTTGCAACATTCCGACAGAATTGACTTGTTACATTCTGATGGTTTAAGTTTTTAGTTTTATTGAGTTTTAATTTCCAAAAATTGCACGCTTCCTGAAATCTCTATTTTTACCAAGTGTTTTTCTAGTAACTTTTAGTTTAATTTTTAAAGCTTTTATTTTACTCAACGACATTTTAATCTTTGCATTTAGTTTAAATTAGATAATCAAACAACCCATTTTGTTTTCCACCAAGAACGACTGAGTCGCACTTTCTACTAGTAATCAATTCAAAAAGATCGGACAATAACTCTTTTATACTTGGCTAAAAACCTTGTATTAAATGGCGCCGCTGCCGGCTCTTTTCGTTAAGATTAACGGTTTTAAGTGAGAGACGCGTTGGATTTTGGGATCCTTTCACTTTTGAACGTTATTTTTCTTGCTTACAACTTTTCAAAAATCCATAAAAATTAAAAAATTTCAAAAATCCAAAAAAATAGAAAAACATAAAAAACCAAAAATATTTCTTGTCTATTTTTCTTTTCTTTTGTAGGTGTGTATGCGTACTCGTGCTCGTAAGAAGAAAGTAGCTCAAGCCGAAGTCATTACTCCACCTATTGTCACCATGGACAATCAACCAATGATCGAGCTTTTGCAATCGCACGTAGAGGGCAACACCGATGCTATTGTCATACTAATACTAGCTTTTACCTAGTAAGAAAATTATCGTTGTTCTAGTCTTTTCGAATTGAGAAAGGGAAGAATGTGCGACTCAGCTGTTTTTTTTGTTAAGAAAAATATTTGTCGTTGTAGTGAAATAAAAAATGCAAAAACTTTAAAGTAAATGGCGGGTAAAATAAATCTAAATCTAATTTAAAATAAATGACGAGAGATTAAAACGTGATGAAAAGTAAATGGCAATTAAAGTAAATAACGCAAACTTAAAACTATCCTAAAGGCAAACTTAAAACTTAAACTAAAGGCAAGCTTAAAAGAAATCTAAGGCAAGTAGACTAAAAGTGCGAGTAAGTAAAAAGGCGGGAAAAATAAAGCTTAAGAATTTAAAAATATAAACTTAAAATAAACTAAAAACAGCTTATTCGGAATAAACCTTCGTTCGGAATAATCACTCGTTCGGAATGTCACCTTCGTTCGGAATAATTCTTCTTCACTCGGAATATTTACCTCATGCGGAATAAATGGCTCATCCGGAATATTTGAACAAAACCTTCATTCAGAATATACTAGTTGGTTCGGAATAAGGAGCTCATCCGGAATGTTGTGTTCATCCGAAATAACCCTCGTTCAGAATAATAGCTTGATCCGGAATATTTGATTATTCCGAATAAACAACCTTGATCCGGAATATTCACTATTCCGAATGAACAACCTTGATCCGGAATATTTGTTATTCTGAATGAACAACCTTGATCCGGAATATTCACTATTCCAAATGAACAACCTTGATCCAGAATATTTGTTATTCCGAATGAACAACCTTGATCCAGAATATTCACTATTCCGAATGAACAACCTTGATCCGGAATATTTGTTTTATTCGGAATACCCTGCTTATGCGTAATAAACTGCTGATTCGGAATACCAAACTGATCTAGAATGATTGCTTGGTTTGGAATGACCACTTGATCCGGAATAACCTGGAAAAATAGACGAAGCGAAGAACAAGGGAAACAAAAAGAACACAAATCTAACCAAAACTAATCAAATCAAACCAAAAGATTAAGCAAGACTAATCACAAATAATCAACTAATGAATACCAATCAAACCAAATCAATAAAACTAACAATAAACACCACAATAATCAAAAGCCACTTGATTAAATCAATAAAAACTTCAAGAACATGAACATAAACATAAAGCACAAAGATTAAAGATTAAACAAGAAAGGTAGATAGGAGATTAACAAGAAAAGTAAAGATTCAATAACATAAAAAGGAAACTTACTTGAATTTAGATGTGCAAATTAAAGTAAATGACATGGAAATTAGATGTGCAAATAGTGGAAGACTAATTGTCACTATTAGCCAACAAAAACAAATAAAATGAAATGGGTGCTATTTATAGGAGATTAGGGAGGTGATTAGTGGAAGCTTCCTCCTCTCTTTCTTCTTTCTTTATTTCTCGTTTAGTCCTCGTCTTCTTAATTCTTCGACTTTTGTCTCGGGATTAACAAACTCGTCTTGTAATTTCTTCATTAATTTAGACTTGAGTTCTTCGGCTTTTATTAAACTTCCGTCTTTGGACTTTTTCTTCGATAAATCTTCAGAATAGGCCTTGGACTTCCGTTCTTTTTGCACTCTTGATTTCTTGACTTCGTCTTTTGTCTTTTTCTTCTATAAAAGCCCGTGAAAGCCCGTGTTTTCTCCCGTTTTCACATTTTCGTCCTAAATCACAACAAAAACACAAACCACGCATAATTCCGACATTTACGAAATAAAATACACGTTTTGGCCTGGTAATTATTGTAATTAAGTGGTAAAATGGTGGGTGTTTACACACCTATAAAATCCCCTACACTTGACCATTGCAATGTCCTCATACAATGCATTAATTACAAAGCAAGATTACACTTTTCATCACAATTAATCCACATTGGCATTTATTAAAGAGATAGAAAATAACAAAGCAAGTAAAGAAATTAAAAACTTACCTTAGGGTTTTGGAATGTCATGAATGATTATCATCCTCAAGTTTCACGTTCCCCATACCAAGCTTAAAAACGAGAACATTGTTATTATAAGTTAGCAAACTAACACGAACTCATGTGGGCCAATTATTTACTTAGACTCCCTTATTCCTAGGTGTATCTCTTATATTTTATTGTTGTCTTGAATGATCACGAGGATGCATTGTTGACTTATTTCGATGGTTATTTAGGCTGAAAATAAAGTGGGACGATTTAATCAATAGTTAGCTAAAGGACAAAATCTTTTAAAACTGCTTCTCGGGACCTTATAAAGTTCATATCTTGGCATAACTCGCTTCGCGATTTGAGACCTTTCTCGGACCGATATTTGGCAGCGACTTCATACTTCAAATCTTAAGAGACGTTCATGAAATAATGGTCTTCTCTTCATAATAGGAATTTCTTCACTTGAGGTTTTGAGAGATTCTTTATACTTGACCACGACTTCTTCATTTTTCTCCAATCTTTATTTGGGATTTTGATATAAAACAATCCGCCTCCTTTTAGGACTTGGATCTATTTATCCTCATAACTTGTTAGGGCCTTTTTGGATAGAATTCTCCATGATCTTTTGGGGAGTACTTGCTTTTCGTCGTGTGTCTCGATCCTTCATATTGATTTTTGATAAATGATTCTTCACATCACTTTTGGATCTTTAGCAACAAAATGTAGCCCTCATGCCTTGTTAGGGCCTTTTCGGACTCGCCAATCTTCGCATCCCGCTTCAATAAGTTATGCCTTGGCTATGAACTCTAATCCATACCGAGCAACTTTTAAACGATCTTGGGCTAGAAGCTAAGTAACTTTTCAAATCGTACAACCTTATTTATTGCAGATAAAATTTATTAGCAAGTGATGGGAAAATAGGCTTATAATTAACTCACATAAATTCACGAAAGAATACCAAACTAATTAATTGACTCTATCATCTCTCGTTTTCCACAATTTAAAATCTCAAGGAATGAGACTCGTGGATGCTTAGCCTATTAAATCAAAGTTTTGGGTATTCGAGTCATCTAAAGGATCTTGTAAACTCTTAGACTTTTCAAGTTTTAGAATCCGCATTTTAAAGTTCCCTTGATAAACGACTCTCTAGGATCAATTATAGGAACTTGCGAAAAGTTCTTGTTCTTAACCCGTGAGAGTTAAGACTTTCGCGTTTTAAAGCTCCCTATATAAAAGCCTAGCAAAACTTGACTTAAACACGTTAAGGATACAAGCTAGAGTAAACTTAGATAAGTAAACTCGGGTTGAGTCAAAAGATTCACAACATTGAAAATTAAAACCACTTTATTTAAAATTTATTCTAGCAAATAAAGAAAATAACTATACAAAGGGAAAAACTAATAGGCCAAAATAGATCAAAAAATTTGAAAAATGTCGAAAAAATTGATTTTTCCGGTTAAATTGAGGACAAATACACGGAAAAAGCCACTTAACTTCGATAGAAGTCCCCCCTACACTTGATATAAACATTGTCCTCAATGTTTAGGCATGTGGGAGTAAAATCCCCTACACTTAGGACATTGTGCAGTTTGTTTAAATCTTGCTAAGGAAAAGACCACTAAAGAGATTCCTATTTTAATATTGGAAAATATAAAATAGTGAATCAAAAAGAGTTTAGGATAGAATCGGGAAGACGGAAACACAAAATCACGGGTCATCAAAAATCATCAAGAGTGGATCATTGAGCGCACGAATCCCTGAATATGAGAAGAGAGGAAATAGCAAACACCAACGGGTCTCCCCAACACTTAGGATAAAGATAGCTAAAAGATAGATACTTGGGTTGCCTCCCAAGAAGCGCTTGATTTTTTATCACCGAGTCGTGAGCCTGACTCGACCTTGATTAGCATAGGAAGAAGCTTGAAACACATCCACCGGGATCAAAGACATAGTTTTCGTCCATCAAATAGCACAAGCTTAAGGCGAACAAGGCAAGCCAAATAAGAGTAGGCAAGGTTCCCTTAAGCAAAGATGGAGCACGGTGGTAGCAAGGGTGAAGAGGTGCAAGCATATCTTCATAAGTTCCAAAGATTTTTCCTTTTATTTCATCAGATGGATACTGAGATGGCTTCAAAAGTGCAATACCGGGGTCGAACACCTTTTCCTTTAGGGGAAAATAACACTCAGGCTCAGCAAAATTTGAAGAAGATCCGCTAAGAAAATGCACAACCTCGTCCTCAGAAGGTGGACAAAGAGGTGTCAAAACATACGTGATGCGGATGTTGGTGTAGTCCGGTTTCTTCTCCTTTGAAAGAAGTTTCTTCAAATCCGTAGAAGGATGAAGACCATAATCATAAAAAGTCCAAAGGAGGGGCATCACTCTCATGAGGGAAGTAAGTTGAGAAAAGTAGAAAAGTATTCCTCAAATGAGTAGTCATCCAAAGTAGGATCAAGCATGGATTGCGGAGGATCTTCAGCATTAGAAGAATCACTCGAAAGAGTATCGGCCTCATCAAAATCATCATAAGTGGGCATGTCGGGATACTCGGAAGTAAAATCATCATAATCATCTCTATCGGAACTAGAATCATCATCATAAGCATCATAGATCGGTGGAGAATCATATATGGGTGAAGGTTCCAAATTGGAGAGAGAATCATCCACATCATCTTGAAACAGTGGATTATCATTGCAAGCATCGAATAGAGGATTATTGTAGACGATAAAATCATCAAGCACATTAATCATATTCGCCGATTCTCTTCCATAGGATTTGCTTGTAAGCTTCCCCATTTCAAAAAAACTATCTATTTAAACTATTTTTAAATATAATACTCTTACTAAAATTTTAAATAAAAATTGAAAACTATTTTAAACTTAATTAAAAACTATAAAACTATTTTAAAATAAGAATAAAATGAAAACTAATTTAAAATTATAAAAGTAACTAAAATATTTTTTTATCTTTTTATTATTTTATAAAAACTGAATTAAGGAAATAATAAAATTTATATCTAAAATTAATTAAACTAAAAACTTGAATTAAAACTAATTAATTTAAAGCTGACAGAAAATTAAACCCTATATTAACTAAAAAGCGTGTAAACAAACAGAAATGGAAAGCTAGAAGAGTTGGTTATGGTGATTGGCAGCTGAACGAGAGGTCCAGGGTTCGAGACCCACAATGGACAACTTTTTTGCTAGTAATTATATTTTTTTGGACATTAACATCTCAGACCAATAGAGTCTGAGTTTTAAAAGTAGTAACAGCAAATACACAAAAAACCAAATAATCAGTATAAACTAATTAATAAGCAGTAAAAAAGCAAATAAGCCAAATAATCCAAATAAGCAATACCGAATAAGCTAAAAATTAAACAGATAATAAGCATATAAAGTTAAAACTGAAAATGAATAACTTAAACCATAAGCAGATCCAAACCAGGCAAGATAAACAAACAAAAGCAGATTCAACTTACTTAAAAATTAAACAGATCGAAACATTAACAGGCTAAACAAAGCAGATTTCAAACACTTAATACCAAAATAAACCTAACAGATTAAACATTGAAAATCAACAGGCATATAAAACTCAAATTCAAACTTTGAAAAATAAGCAGATCCAATCGAACCAAAATATAAATAAAACTAAACCAAACCAATAATTCAAGCAAATCCAAACAAACTATATAAACTAATAAGCAGATTCGAACAAAAAAAAATCAAACAAAGCAGATACGAATAACACAAAACACAAGCAGTATCCAAACAGTAACTTAAACAATTCTTTAAACAATAAAAGCAGATTCAAAGCAAATAAAAGCAGATAAAACAAAACACAAATAAGCTAAAACTAAAACTTAAAAAAATAAAAGGAAGAAGAACCTTGAGACGAAACCTTTGAGCCGTAGACGAGGCGCTGAGCCGTCTAGTCGAATCGAACACCTCCGTCTTTCAACCAAACATCATCATCACTATCTCGATCCAAGTAGTACCAATCGAACCAGAATAATCTTCCTCAAATAGTATTTTAACCGAACCAAAAGTAACCTACTAAATCTCCCAGTGGGGGAAATTTTATAACACTTTCTCTATATTTTTTTTATATTTACTCGAAATAAACACCAATAGTAATAAAGAAACACAGATTAAAGATGAAGCTTTGACAGAAATTAAAGGAGACTTAAAGTAATTAAAATAAACTTTTCATTAATTAATAAAAGAGTACATTAACTGGAAATTAAAAATTACAATATTAAACCTAAAACTAAATTGGCAGAAAATTAAAAAATAAAGAAAAAGTGCTCCCTATTACATCTTTTGATGGGGTTTTTATAGGCAAAACCCCAAAAAACTTCTTCATGAAGCTTCGATAGTAAGCAATGAATCCAGGCCCTTCATTCATCTTTTCTCTCTCTTCTCTTTGATCTTGCGGTGGAGAATCACCTTGCATCACATGGATTGCCAAAGTGGCAGTTTTTGTGCTTCTTGTGTTTCTTGGTGGCCGAGGTGGAGGATTTATATTGGTGGGATTGGTAATGGATATGTGGTTCAACCAATCAAAACAAAGTAATAGGCCACGTCGGATTGATAAAGGACCACTCCCTTGGTGACTGCTCCGAAAAAGATGTGGATTTAATCCCCATCCGTGTGAAATACACGAGTAAGGAAAAACCCCTAATTTAACTTGGGTAAATTTTGTGATGAAGATTTAGGGTTTGGGGTAATTGGTGGCTGCGTATTTTTTGGGGAAGAAAGAGAATGGGTTGGTTAGCTTTGGTTGTATCGAAATAGCACTGGGGAAAAAACGTTTAATAATGGTAATGAGTGGGGGTGGGTAATTTATTGGGTGAGTGGGGTGAGTTGGGTAAAAATAAAACACGTGTGAGGGGGGTGTGGGGGTTGACCGGTTTTGTTGACCAAGCAATTAAGGGGAATGGGGTAGATAAACGTTTTTTATAAAATAAAACGTGTGAGTGGGAATACGTGTGAAGGGAGTTGTAAGTTTAACCGAATTGTGTGGGTTATGAAGGTTGACTGAAAAATTAACTAGCAAATCTTATTTCGTCCAATAAAATGGGTTTTTGGCCCAATTGATTATTCATCCATCCTGGTTTTGTATTTGGGCCTAGGATCCGAAAAGTATTCATCCTTCCCTAAATTGGGCTTTTGAGCCATTTTGATCCATAACAAATACACATCTTATTAAATGGGCTTGTGGGCCCAATAAGCAAATGTGGGACCCACAAAGCTGGAATATCCTCAAAAAGATTAAATCCGATAAAATCGAGTTTGATTTTGGCTTCCTTGATTATTTCTTCAAAATCGTGTTGACTTTCCGGTTTTCGTGATCTTTGGCACACTTTTGGTCTTTTGATTTTGTCTTCATCTCTTTTTGGACTTTTCTTCAACATTTTACCGTGAAATCCCATGTTTTCTCTTCTTTTTATCATTTGTACCTATTTTAACACAAAAACACAAAACCACGCATAATTCCGACTTTTACGATATTAAACACATGATTAGGTCTTGTTTTTCCTTGATTTTAGTGGCAAAAGGATAAGTGTTTACACACTTATTAAATCCCCTACACTTGACCATTGCAATGACCCCATGCAATGCATTATTATAAAGCATAAAGTTACATTTTCTCATAATTAATCCATCTCGGCCTTTATTACTATTACTACTACTACTACTACGATGAAAAGATAAAAACTTAATAGGAAACAAAAGTTTTAATGATTTATTAATTTGGAAATTATTTGAAGGAAGAAACTTGTAAAGAAATCTAAGACTTGAATTAGGGCTTTGGTGTCATGAATATAAATCACCCTCAAGTTTCACGTTCCCCATACCAAGCTTAAAAACGAGATCATTGTTTACCATAAGTCCTTAAGTTAAAACCACTTATATAAGAAAATTGTGTAAAATCTTTCTCCAATTCCTACGTTGTATCTCTAGATTTTATTGATTGTCATTCACCCGTAGGCTCATTTGACTTATTTGATCATTATTATTACAAAAATGAAGGCCAAACGGTGCAAACCCGACACTCAAAACCTAACCTCGTCCTCAAAAACGTTGTCACTAAAGAAAGTCCACATCAAGGATGATTTAACACGATTTGGGGAATAAAGTTCCGGACCCAAAAATTGGCCAATAGTACTACTTATTAATTATTCCTCCAAAGTCATGTAGACTTTATGTGGAGTTTAGAAAGTTCACATCATATACCCTTAGGCTCTTTAAGATGTAAAAATGCTCCCCGTCTATTGTCCACACCCTAAGGCTCCTTGAACGATAAACGAGAGAATTGATTTTTTTGATCAATTTTTATTCAACACTTACCATGCCATACACCCTAAGGCTCTAATGAAAAGGTTCGTGCTACATGCCCCACACCCTAAGGCTCCTTGGGGTCATGTTTTAATCTTATTCTTTCTTTATTTATGATATATATAGTAGGCCAAATTCCGTGGTCCCATGGTCTGGATACCTCCTACTTAGTGGTTATGAGCCACCTTAGTCGGAAGTCCACAACGCTGGCACCCTCAATGTGTTCATGCTTTAATTACAAGGAGAATAAAGATTTGGCTAAGAGTTAAGATATCGAATCGACACCGCAAAAATCCCCATTTATTAAGCAATTAAATATACAAGCGGGAAGAAAGAGCTACAAAAACCATATAAGCAAAAATTAACCCTTAAACTTATTATCAACTCTATCATCTCTCATTCTCCATTAAAATCTCAAGGAATGAGACTCGTGAATGCTTAGCCTAATAAACCAATTAAGGTCCATATGGTTAAGGATACTAGCTAGAGTAAACTTGGATAAGTAAACTCGGGTTGAGTCAAGATATTCATGACGGGCCTAATATATCAAAGATATCTAAACTTGTTAAAACCATTTTATTAATTTATTTATTTTTGACTTTATTCTTTAAATGGAAATTATTAATACGATGCGATGACAAAAAGGAAAGAAAATAAATAAAAATACTACTAGGCCAAAATAGATCAAAAATTTGAAAAACGTTGAATTTTTTTTTAATTTTCCGGTTAAATGGGGTCAAATACAAGGAAAAGCCCACTAAAATATTGATAGAAATCCCCCCTACACTTAATATAAACATTGTCCTCAATGTTTAAGCATGTGGGAGAATAAACTCCCCTACACTTAGGACATTGAGTACGTTGTTTAAAACCGAGCTAAGGAAGCGACAACTAAAGTGATTACATTTATTTGTTTTATTTATATACAAGATTGAATCACACTAGCAAAAACTTACCGAAGGAATTGGGTACACGGGACACACGGGAACACGGGTCGCGTCAAAAAATACCAAAAGTGGATCATTAAAGCACATGTCCCTGCACACAACATCACAACACACAAACAACCTACTTGGCTCCCCCCTACACTTATTGGTGAAAATGGGTGAAAAGGCTAAAAAGGGTGAAAAGGGTAAAAATCGAACGTAGTTATACGATGCTTGATTTATTTAACACGAGTCTCTAGCTCGACTCGATTTCCCGAATGTGATCATTCAAATGGGAAAATCATGGGAAAACCGAGATTTCCAACGGAGGAAAATCTCTCCATGATAAAGGGTGAAATAAAGTCATATAAGGCATACCCCAATAAAAATCCACCCGGGTAAAACACATAATTTCCATCATTAAAGGAAATAAACCCCGAGGTGGTACGCAAGTCAAAGAAAAGTGGGGTATCCTTGGTCAAAAGTCTCTTATAAGGAAGGGTAAGGTGGTATGGCAATGAAAGCATAAAAGTCTCTATTCCGGGATCAAACACCGGTTCCTTAACGGAAAATAGCAAGAGGTAGTGACATTTAAGCTCAAAATATCATCAAAATGCAAAGTGGGAAGGTCGTCCTCTTCCAAACTTGATGTGAAAACATAAGTATCGTCGGAGTCATAGGAAAAATCTTCCTCATGAGGAAAATAGGTATTTAGAAAGATATCTAAATCCTCCTCAAATGGAATAATCTCTAAAGTCGGAATGATCTCTAAGAGTGGAGGATCCTCCTCAATAGTCATGACTTCTAAAATTGGAGTATAAAAGTCAAAAGGAGTCTCCATAGAAGAATCACTCATAGAGATATGAGGTGCATTAAGATCATGGGGTAGGTCATCAAAATTAATGAGATCACTTAAGGAAGTGTCATCATCATAAGTATCAAAGATTGGGGTATCATAAATGGGTGGGTCAAAAGTGGGTGGGTCAAAAGATAGGTCGTCTAAGCCGAAGATAGTGTGATCACTTGAAGAAGTGTCATCACTATAGGTGTCATAAATAGGAGTTTCAAAAATTTGAGGTTCTAAGGGAAGGGATGAATTTATCACAAAATCATTTTGATTAGACGTTTCAATTCCAAAAGGATTAATAAAAATCTCTTCATTGTCATAATTAAGAACATCAATCATATTGACCGACTCTTTTCCATTTGATTTTGTTGTGATTTTTCCCATTTTAAAAACTTGTTGTTCATCCCTAACCCTAAGAATTAACTCCCCTTCGGCTACATCAACTAAGGCTCTTCCGGATCGTAAGAATGGTCTACCAAGTATTAACGGAATACGAGAATCCATCTCATAGTCGACGACGACAAAGTCTATGGGAAAAGTGAATGTACCAACTCGAACAAAAACATCTTTGGCAATACCAACGGGGTATGCGAGGGTTCGATTAGCTAACTCTAAAGTCATACGAGTCGGTACAAGGTCGGGTAAGGATAATTGTTTCCAAACCGAAAGTGGCATAAGATTGATGCTAGCGCCGAGATCCGCTAAAGTCATACAATCATCGATTTGAGGAAACGAGCAAGGTAACACGAATCGTCCGGGATCTCCTAGCTTTTTGGGAAGCTCTTTGAGAAGAATCGCGGAACAATTCTCATTTAAACGGGTGTTCACGAGCTCAACCATTTTTTCTTTCTTATTAAGCAAATCATTAAACATTTTGACAAATTTTGGCATTTGAGCAAGTGCTTCAATAAGGCTTATGTTAACATTGACGTTGGAAATCATTTTCAAAAAGTTAGAGACATGAACGTCATCTTTGGTGAGCACTTTAGCCTTGCCTAACCTAGAGGGATAAGGGATATTAGGCTTAGACTTTGAAGGTTGAGAAGGAGAAGGACTCGCTTCTTGAACAACCGTAGGGATAGGCTCTTTCATCAATGGAGAACTAGTAATAGGAGTGGTAGTGGGAGGAATCACCGAAGGGGGAGTAAGATTACTCATTATGACCTCCGGGCCTTGTCTCTCCTTTATGGGCGAAGATATGTAAGGTCCCACTAAAGTGGCTCCACTTCGAGTATTGATAGCACTCATATTAGCACGAGGGTTAATCTTGGTATTGGATGGTAAGGCTCCTTTGGGTCTAAGGGCTTGAATCATTGTCAAAAATCTCTTATCGGTCGATTCTTGCATCTCTCTCATAATTCGCTCATGGTCGGTCACTTTTTGTAGAACCAAGTCCATTTGAGGATTATGCATATTCATTTGATTAAACCCTTGATTAGGAAAACCTTGGTTTTGATATTGAGGTTGAAAACCGTTGTTATTATGAAAACCTTGGTTATTATTTTGAAACCCTTGATTTTGACCATTAAAATTCCCTTGATTTGCATTCCCTTGAAAATTACCCATTTGAGGACCTTGGTTCCTATTTTGGTGTTGGGTATTTTGGGCGGGTGGGGGTGGTCTTTGTGGTGCTACAAATCCCGGGGGAGCCAAATAATTAGTACTCTTGTAAGACAAATGGTTAACATCAACATTAGGTTTAAATGGAACCCTTTCATTAGCATTAAAAGCACAAACTTGTTGTTGTTGATTATAAACCTTGTTACAATTAAATATGAATGTGGTCCACCACAAGTCTCACACGTTTCACTAGTTTCTTTCAAGGCATTAACTTGACCATTTAGGGTTTCGGTTTTTAAAGCAAGTGATTCAACAAGTGAAGTGAGTTTATCGATTCTCTTGTCACTCTCACTAGAACTAGCACTCGCCATAGTGGCCCTAACACTTTTGGTTTGTACTTTTGCCTTGTTTTCAATTATGGCCCAAGCCTCATTCATAGATTTCACAAGAATATTGCCCCCCGCGGTACTATTAAGTGAGTCTTGGTCATTTAGAGTCAAACCATTGTGAAACGTATTAATTTGATGCACTTTGGTGAAACCGTGTTGTGGACATTTTATCAAAAGTTCTTTAAATCGATCCCAAGACTCACTAAACGTTTCCCCATATTGTTGTTCAAAGGTGATGATCTCATTTCTTAAAGAAGTGGTCCGTGATGGTGGGAAAAATTAGTTTATGAACTTGGTCTCTAAATCAATCCATGTTGTAATACTTTGGGGTGGTTCCTTATCAAGCCAAATCCGGGCTTGTCCCTCGAGGGAAAAAGGAAAGAGTTGTAAACGAATAGCCTCTTGTGGCACCCCATTGTATTTCACCGTATTAGCCAATTGTATGAAACGTTTGATATGAGCGTGTGGATCATCATTAGTACGACCTAAAAATGGTGTAGTGGAAACCATTTGAATAAAATCCGTTTTAAGTTCAAAATGATTAGCTCCAATATCCGGCACCACAATCGCGTCATCGTTTCCTTCTACGTGAGATTGTAGAATCTCAATCATTGGTCGATTATCCGTTGCCATCGTTTTGTCGAAAGCTCGATTCTCGGGATCGGCTTGAATGACGGTCTTTTTGTTTTTCTTCTTCTTCTTCTTTTTGGAAGAATTGGAAGAATTTGGTACACCAATCGGTATGTATGTATGCGCGCGAGTGCGCATACAATTAAAACTTGGAATGAGGTAGGTGACCTCGGTCGACTTTGAGAGGAAAAGGATTTTCCCTCTCGAGGTGCAATATTAAAAAGCTACAAAAATATATACTTAATTACTAATTGACTTGGTAAACCAATAATCGGTCGTCCCTCGTAATATACGCACAAGGAAGCGGGGAAACGAGGTGGCACGAAGCACTTAAAAACCTTTTTCCTTAGACGGCCTTTTATAGCGCGTCGCCTTATACCCACCTTATAGTTTGTATATTTTAAGTTCAAACGTCTTACTAGTATTTATCTATTTTGCCCTTTTATTTCGTTATGGATGCGAATACAATAGTTGGGTGATGAAATCCCAACTAAGGCTTATTTGAAAAGTAGGTAAATTATTGTGCTACGTAATATACTATAGTAAAAGAAAAAATCTTTTTGTATTTTTTTAGGAAAAATATATATTCACAATAAAAACGAAAGAAATCGAACTAAGAAAAGTAACACTAATACGTAATATTTTTGGTGTAATACTTTTAGGAAAAAGTATTACTTTTGGATTTTTTAATTTTTTTGGTGCAAATCTTAGGAAAGAATTTGCTTTTGTTGATTTTTTAATTTTTTTTGTATTTTTAAGTTTTTGATTTTTTTGTATTTTTGATTTTTGCACAAGAAAATTAACGTTCAAAAAGAACGGATCCCAAAATCCAAACGTCTTCACGAAAAATCGTCAATCGTACGAGCGAAGCAGTAGCGGCGCCATTTTAATACTAAGGTTTTACCTAGTAAGAAAATTGTCGTTGTTCCAGTCTTTTCGAATGAGAAAGGGAAGAATGTGCGACTCAGCTGTTTTTTTGGTTAAGAAAAATATTTGTCGTTGTAGTGAAATAAAAAGTGTAAAAACTTTAAAGTAAATGGCGGGTAAAATAAATCTAAATCTAATTTAAAATAAATGACGAGAAATTAAAACGTGACGAAAAGTAAATGGCTGATAGGTGTGTAAACACCCATCTTTTCTACCACTTAATTACAATAATAACCGGACCAAAACGTGTATTTTTATGTCTTTTATGTCGGAATTATGCGTGGTTTGTGTTTTTGTTGTGATTTAGGATAAAAAGGTGAGAAGTGGAGAAAACACGGATATTCACGGGCATTTACGGACTTTTATTGAAGAAAAGGATGAAAGACGAAGTCAAGAAGTCAAGAGTGCAAAAAGAACGGAAGTCCACGACCAATTCTGAAGATTTATCGAAGAAAAAGTCAAAAGACGGAAGTTTATCAAAAGCCGAAGAATTCAAGTCTATTTTATTGAAGAAATTAAAGACGACTTCAAAAGAAATCCCGAAGCCAAAAGTCTCTTAAGTCCAAGTTTAAAGAAGATTAGAAGAAAAGGACTAAGTATGCAATTAATGAAGATTAAAAGAAGGAGGGACTTAATTACGCAATTAAGAGAAAATGAAAGAGGGGAGGAAGCTTCCTTAATCCTCCCCTATAAATAGTCATTAGATGTAAACTTTTCATGTTGTTGGCTAAGTGTGACAATTAGTCTTCCACCATTTAATTACCTTGCACCTTTAATTACCTTGTCAATTTAAATACTTGTCAAATTTAATTACCTTGTCTTGCACCTTAATTACCATTTAATTCAAGTAAGTTTTTCTTTTTAATTCTTGTTAATCTTTATATTTATCTTGTTAATCTCATTCTTCCTTTCTTAATCTTTGATTGTTATTGTTTATGTTTATGTTCTTGATTTTGGTTGATTTATTTAAGTGGGTTTTGATTATTTTGATTAAGTTTTGTGAGTTTGATTGTTTTGGATTGATTGTTTATGTTTAATAGTTGTTTATTTGCTTGTTTGATTTAATCTTGTGTTTGTTTTAGCTTTGTTTTGTCTAAATTCGTGCTTTATTGTTTGTCCCGTGTTCTTCGCTGCTATTCCCTTCCAGGTTCTGATCTTCATTTACTCCGAGTAAAGGGATCTCAGAGTAGTCTATGCGGAATAATCTTTATTCCGTATAAAGGTTTTTGCTAAGCTAGTCCATGCGGAATATTTGATATTCCGCATAAGGTGATTATTCTGAGTTGCAAGTTATTCCGAATAGGGTATATTCCGGATAGGTTATTTTCAGTTTCTTCAAATTTAGTTTTTAAGTTTCTGCCCTTTTATTTTTGAGCTTTATTTTTCCCGCCTTTTTTCCTTAATAGCACTTTAAGTTTATTTGCCTTAGTTTAAGATTTAGTTTTAGTTGCGTTTTAAGTTTACCTTAGTTAGATTTAAGTTTGCGTTATTTTCATTTATTGCCTTTAATTTTAGTCGCGCTTTTAATCTACTTGCACCATTTATTTTAATTAGAGTTAGATTTACTTTTAATTGCCCTTTACTTTATTTGTTCTGCACCTTTTATTTACTACAACGACACATCTTTGATTCCACCAAAAACAATAGAGTCACACATTAAACACAAGTTTTTCAATTCGAAGAGACCAACACAACGAACTTAATCTTAATTTTTATACGGGCCAAAAACCTTGTATTAAATGGCGCCGCTGCCGGCTCTTTTCGTTAAGATTGACGGTTTTCTGTGAGTGACACATTGCTTTTTGGGATCCGTTCACTTGTGAGCGTTATTTTTCTTGTCTAAAAAATTCAAAAAAAAAATCATAAAAATAAAAAATTGATAAAAATACATAAAAATTAAAAATTTCAAAAATCCAAAAAGATTTTATCTTTCTTGTGTATATATATTGTCTTTGTGTTTGGTTTTGTTTTCTTTTGCATTTTCAGGTGTATGCGTACTAGATCTTCTAATTATCAAGAGCCCGAGCCTCAAGAAGATTTAGATATGGCAGGTGTTAACAACAACAACATTCCACCGCACCTCAATAATAATAATAATAACAACAATGCTCTTCCACAGCCCGATCTTCGGACCATGGAGGAACTTTGTCAACCAACAATGTTTGGACGAGGAGGACCGATTGCGCTGATGCAAATCAACGCTCCTGAGTTTTCGTTGAAGCACCACATGATTCAGCAAGTACAAACAAACCCATTTAGAGGATTGCCTGATGATGCCAACAAACACCTCGACAAGTTCATTACAATCACCTAAAGCATGAAGTTGCCTGGGGCCACAATGGATGTACTCCGCCTACAACTCTTCCCACATACTTTATCGCATCATGCCGAGAAATGGTTTGATCGTCTCCCGAAGAATTCTATTCACACTTGGGATGATATGACTCAACGCTTTTTGTCGCGCTACTTTCCACCATCCATGGTCACAAGCCTTCGCAATCAGATCAGCGGTTTCATGCAAGATCCCGATGAATCTCTTTTTGACGCTTGGGAGAGATATAATGTCTTGATCGATAGATGTCCAAACCACAATATGCTTCCCGTCACTTTGATAGATACTTTCTACAACAGATTGACTTTTCGAGATCGTGATACGATCAATGCAGCCGTCGATGGCACATTCATGAAAAGGAGACCGGAGGAGTGTAGAGAGCTAATAGAGAACATGACTACTCATCATAAAAACTGGGATTCCTCTGCTTCTTCTAGGAACAACCCGAGAGTCGATGTTTCCTCTACCTCAGCAAACCCTGAGATGACCGAACTCACCCGCATGATGGCCGAAATGAGAAAAAGTATTACGCTTCTCGCTTCAAACCAACAACAACAACAAGTTAAAGCGGTTGCTAATCCCTGTGAAACATGTGGCGGTCCTCACTCATACACCGATTGTCCTTCAACACAAGGAAATCCGGAAAATGTGTATGCAGCTTATGGTAATTATTCACCGGAAAATTACCAAGCTAGACAACAAGGGGATAGAAATCTGTTGAGCTACCGTTCCAACAACTACCTTTCACCCGGTTTTTCTCCTCAAAACCAAAACCCCGCCAACAACTACCATAGAAGCAACCAAATCCCACCTCGTGCTTCTAACCCTTATCAACCAACCACCCAACAACACCCACCCATTAATCCCGATGTTGACACCATCATGAGAACTCAAGGTGAGCAAATCAAGAATCTACAGAGCGAAATAATCAATTTGAAAGGAGATATCTTGAAGCAAGGTAATGACATTAGAACCGAGGTTCGTGATAATCTTCAATCCTCCTTCATCACTCAAACAACTGAATTAAAGAATCTGTTGGCTAGTTTCTTGCCCGAAGCTCAACCTTCTTCTTCTTCGGGTTCTCTACCTTCAAACACCGTCACTAATCCGCGAGCTAATGTGAGTGCTATAACTACGCGTAGTGGAATTACCATTGTCGATCCACCTATCCCACCACCATGTATCCCTACTCCTCCTACACCTAGTAGTGCACCATTACCGTCTCCGCCTCGTAATGACAATGTATCTCGGAAGGACCCTTCAACATCACAACCTTTACCAACCACACCTTCACCGTCTCCCTATCAACCTAGAATCCCATACCCTTCTCGCATAGGCAAGACCAACGAGCTAACCAAGAATGACTGTCAAGTATCGAAATATGTGGATATGCTATCTAAAATGACCATCAACATTAGCCTTGTTGAAGCACTTCGCCACATGCCGAAATTTGTCAAAGCATTCAAGGAATTGCTCAGCAAGAAGGAGAAGCTGATTGAACTCGCCAACACACGCTTAAATGAAAACTGCTCTGCAGTTCTTCTTAGAGAACTTCCGAAAAAGCTTGGAGATCCCGGTTGTTTTGTGTTGCCTTGCGTGTTCAACAAAACTGAAGAATTTACTGCCCTTGCTGATCTCGGGGCTAGTATTAATTTGATGCCACTGAGTGTTTGGAAAACACTATCATTACCCGATCTCATTCCAACAAAGATGACTCTCGAACTTACAAACCGCACTCTCGCTTACCCCGTTGGTATAGCCGAAGACGTGTTTATCAAAGTTGGCACATTTACTTTCCTGGTCGATTTCGTCATAGTTGATTATGAAATAGACCCTCGTATTCCTTTAATACTTGGTCGTCCATTCTTGAGAACCGGACGTGCTTTAGTAGATGTGGCCGAAGGTGAGTTAATCTTACGAGTCGGGGATGATTCAAAAGTTTTTAAAATGGGGAAGCTTACAGGCAAATCCTTTGGAAGCCGAGAATCAGTGAATATGATTAATGTGCTCGATGACTTTACCGTCTATGACAATCCTCTATTCGATTCTTCCATCGATAATCCACTCTTTGACGATGATGTAGATGATTCTCACTCCACTTTGGAACCTTCTCCCATTTATGATTCTCCACCGGTCTTTGATGCTTATGATGATAATGATTCTAGCTCAGATTCGGATGATTTTTGATTGTACTTCTGAGTATCCCAAGCTGCCCACTTTCGATGATTTCGATGAGGCTGATACTCTCTCGAGCGATTCTTCGCATGCTGAAGATCCTCCGCCATCACTCGATCCTACTTTGGACGATTATTCATTTGAGGAAGACTTCTCTGAATTTCTCAACACATACTTCCCTCATGAGAGTGATGCTCCTCCTTTGGACTTTGAAGATTATCGCCTTGATCCTACTATGGATTTGAAAAGCATTATGTCAAAAGAGAAGAAACCGGTCGACACCGAAGTCCGTTGCACATACGATTTGACACCTCTTTGTCCCCCTTCTGAGGACGAGGTTGTGCTTCTTTGCGGATCTTCTTCACACTCGGCTGAGCCTGAGTGCTATTTTCCCTTAAAGGAAAAGGTGTTCGACCCGGTATTGAAGTCTTTAAGCCATCTCAGTATCCACCTGATGAAATAAAAGGAAAAATCTTTGGAAATCTTGAAGACAAGCTTGTACTTCACCCTTGCTTTCACTGTGCTCCATCGCTGCTTAAGGGAACCCTGCCACTTCTTCTTTGGCTTGCCTTGTTCGCCTTAAGCTCGTGCTTATTGATGGATGAAAACTATGTCTTTGATCCTGGTGGATATGTTTCATGCTTCTTCCGTTGATGATCAAGGTCGAGTCAGGCTCACGACTCGGTAAACAAAAATCAAACGCTTCTTGGGAGGCAACCCATGCATCTATCTTTTCGCTTTCTTTACCATAAGTGTAGGGGAGACCCTTTGGATTGCTTTCCTCTCCTCACTTCCTAATCAGGGATTCGAGCTTCAATGATCCACTTTTGATGATTCTTGACGACCCGTGATTCCGTGTTCTACTTCTTCCCGGTTCTATCCTAAACTCTTTTCGATTCACTATTTTATATTTTCTCAATATTAAAATAGGAATCTCTTTAGTTGTCTTTTCCTTAGCGAAATTTAAACAACGTGCACAATGTCCTAAGTGTAGGGGAGTTTACTCCCACATGCTTAAACATTGAGGACAATGTTTATCTTAAGTGTAGGGGGGACTTCTATCGAAGTTAAGTGGCCTTTTCCTTGTCTTTGTCCTCATTTTAACCGGAAAATCAATTTTTCGACATTTTTCAAAATTTTTGATCTATTTTGGCCTATTAGTTTTTCCCTTTTCTTTCCTTATAAGAATAAGTGGTTTTAATTTTCAAACGTTGTGAATCTTTTGACTCAACCCGAGTTTACTCTAGCTAGTATCCTTAACGTGTTTAAGTCAAGTTTTGCTAGGCTTTTATATAGGGAGCTATAAAACGCGAAAGTCTTAACTCTCCCGTGTTAAGAACAAGAACTTTTCGCAAGTTCCTATAACTGATCCTAGAGAGTCGTTTATCAAGGGAACTTTAAAATGCGGTTTCTAAACTTGAAAAAGTCTAAGAATTTGCAAGATCCTATAGGCGACTCGAAAACCCAAAACTTTGATTTAATAGGCTAAGTATCCACGAGTCTCATTACTTGAGATTTTAAATTGTGGAGAACGAGAGATGATAGAGCCAATTATAAGTTCGGTATTCTTTCGTGAATTTATGTGAGTTAAATATAAGCCTATTCTCCCATCGCTTGCTAATAAATTTATCTGCTAATAAATAAGGTTGTACGATTTGAAAAGTTACTTAGCTTCTAGCCCCAGATCGTTTAAAAGTTGCTCGGTATGGATTAGAGTTCATAGCCAAGGCATAACTTATTGAAGCGGGATGCGAAGATTGGCGAGTCCGAAAAGGCCCTAACAAGGCATGAGGGCTATGTTTTGTTGCTAAAGATCCAAAGTGATGTGAAGAATCATTTATCAAAAATCAATATGAAGGATCGAGACACACGACGAGAAGCAAATACTCCCCAAAAGTCATGGAGAAGTGTATCCGAAAAGACCCTAACAAGGTATGAGGATAAATAGATCCAAGTCATTAAAGGAGGCGGATCGTTGTATATCAAAGTCCAAAATAAAGATTGGAGAAAAATGAAGAAGTCGTGGTCCAAGTATGAATCTCTCAAAACTTCAAGTGAAGAAATTCCATTATGAAGAGAAGACCATTATTTCATGAACGTCTCTCAAGATTTGAAGTATGAAGTCGCTGCCAAATATCGGTCCGAGAAAGGTCTCAAATCGCGAAGCGAGTTATGCCAAGATATGAACTTTATGAGGTCCCGAGAAGCAGTTTTAAAAGATTTGGTCCTTTAGCTAACTATTGATTAAATCGTTCACTTTATTTTCAGACTAAATAACGATCGAAATAAGTCAAACAATGCATCCTCGTGATCATTCAAGACAACAATAAAATATAAGAGATACCCCTAGGAATAAGGGAGTCTAAGTGAATAATTGGCCCACATGAGTTCGTGTTAGTCTACCAACTTATAATAACAATGATCTCGTTTTTAAGCTTGGTTTGGAGAAAGTGAAAACTTGAGGATGATAATTATTCATAACATTTTCAAAACCCAAGGTATGCTTTTGATGTTTTTGATTTTCTATTTCTTTAATAAAGGCCAACGTGGATTGATTATGATGAATAGTGTAATCTTGCTTTGTAACTAATGCATTGCATGAGGACATTGCAATGGTCAAGTGTAGGGGATTTGATAGGTGTGTAAACACCCATCTTTTCTACCACTTAATTACAATAATAACCGGACCAAAACGTGTATTTTTATGTCTTTTATGTCGGAATTATGCGTGGTTTGTGTTTTTGTTGTGATTTAGGATAAAAAGGTGAGAAGTGGAGAAAACACGGACATTCACGGGCATTTACGAACTTTTATTGAAGAAAAGGATGAAAGACGAAGTCAAGAAGTCAAGAGTGCAAAAAGAACGGAAGTCCACGACCAATTCTGAAGATTTATCGAAGAAAAAGTCAAAAGACGGAAGTTTATCAAAAGCCGAAGAATTCAAGTCTATTTTATTGAAGAAATTAAAGACGAGTTCAAAAGAAATCCCGAAGCCAAAAGTCCCTTAAGTCCAAGTTTAAAGAAGATTAGAAGAAAAGGACTAAGTATGCAATTAATGAAGATTAAAAGAAGGAGGGACTTAATTACGCAATTAAGAGAAAAGGAAAGAGGGGAGGAAGCTTCCTTAATCCTCCCCTATAAATAGTCATTAGATGTAAACTTTTCATGTTGTTGGCTAAGTGTGACAATTAGTCTTCCACCATTTAATTACCTTGCACCTTTAATTACCTTGTCAATTTAAATACTTGTCAAATTTAATTACCTTGTCTTGCACCTTAATTACCATTTAATTCAAGTAAGTTTTTCTTTTTAATTCTTGTTAATCTTTATCTTTATCTTGTTAATCTCATTCTTCCTTTCTTAATCTTTGATTGTTATTGTTTATGTTTATGTTCTTGATTTTGGTTGATTTATTTAAGTGGGTTTTGATTATTTTGATTAAGTTTTGTGAGTTTGATTGTTTTGGATTGATTGTTTATGTTTAATAGTTGTTTGGTTATTAGTTTGGTTTAATCTTTTTGTTGATTTTGTTAAGTTTTTATTAGATCCGAGCTATCCTTCCCTCCTTGTTCTTCGGTTAATGTTACTTATCTTTCCCAGAATCGTGCTCAGCTATTATTCCGAATAGGGGTTTGCCAATTTGTGCTCTATTCGGAAAATTTAAACATTCCGAGTAAGGGTTTAGCAGATAGGCTTATGCGGAATATTCTACATTCCGAATAGACTTTATTCCGGATAGGGGGCCACATTCCGAGTAAGCACTATTCCGCATAGAGGGAACTTTCCGAATAGGACTGGATATTCCGAATAGGAATATATTCCGAATAGCTGACATTCCGAATAGGCCGAAATATTCCGAGTAGGCACTTTATTCCGAATAGGGACAGATATTCCGGATAGAAGGGTTTATTCCGAATAGGAGGTATTATTCCGAATTGAAGGTTTTCCGAATAGGGTATATTCCGGATAGGTTATTTTCAGTTTCTTCAAATTTAGTTTTTAAGTTTCTGCCCTTTTATTTTTGAGCTTTATTGTTCCCGCCTTTTTTCCTTAATGGCACTTTAAGTTTATTTGCCTTAGTTTAAGATTTAGTTTTAGTTGCGTTTTAAGTTTACCTTAGTTAGATTTAAGTTTGCGTTATTTTCATTTATTGCCTTTAATTTTAGTCGCGCTTTTAATCTACTTGCACCATTTATTTTAATTAGAGTTAGATTTACTTTTAATTGCCCTTTACTTTATTTGTTCTGCACCTTTTATTTACTACAACGACACATCTTTGATTCCACCAAAAACAATAGAGCACATTAAACACAAGTTTTTCAATTCGAAGAGACCAACACAACGAACTTAATCTTAATTTTTATACGGGCCAAAAACCTTGTATTAATGGCAATTAAAGTAAATAACGCAAAATTAAAACTATCCTAAAGGCAAACTTAAAACTTAAACTAAAGGCAAGCTTAAAAGAAATCTAAGGCAAGTAGACTAAAAGTGCGACTAAGTAAAAAGGCGGGAAAAATAAAGCTTAAGAATTTAAAAACATAAACTTAAAATAAACTAAAAACAGCTCATTCGGAATAAACCTTCGTTCGGAATAATCACTCGTTCGGAATGTCACCTTCGTTCGGAATAATTCTTCTTCACTCGGAATATTCACCTCATGCGGAATAAATGGCTCATCCGGAATATTTGAACAAAACCTTCATTCGGAATATACTAGTTGGTTCGGAATAAGGAGCTCATCCAGAATGTTGTGTTCATCCGAAATAACCCTCGTTGGAATAATAGCTTGATCCGGAATATTCGATTATTCCGAATAAACAACTTTGATCCGGAATATTCACTATTCCGAATGAACAACCTTGATCCGGAATATTTGTTATTCCGAATGAACAACCTTGATCCGGAATATTCACTATTCCGAATGAACAACCTTGATCCGGAATATTTGTTATTCCGAATGAACAACCTTGATCCGGAATATTTACTATTCCGAATGAACAACCTTGATCCGGAATATTTGTTTTATTCGGGATACCCTGCTTATGCGGGATAAACTGCTGATTCGGAATACCAAACTGATCCAGAATGATTGCTTGGTTCGGAATGACCACTTGATCCGGAATAACCTGGAAAAACAGACGAAGCGAAGAACAAGGGAAACAAAAAGAACACGAATCTAACCAAAACTAATCAAATCAAACCAAAAGATTAAGCAAGTATAATCACAAATAATCAACTAATGAATACCAATCAAACCAAATCAATAAAACTAACAATAAACACCACAATAATCAAAACCCACTTGATTAAATCAATAAAAACTTCAAGAATATGAGCATAAACATAAAGCACAAAGATTAAAGATTAAACAAGAAAGGTAGATAGGAGATTAACAAGAAAAGTAAAGATTCAATAACATAAAAAGGAAACTTACTTGAATTTAAAGGTACAAGGTAATTAAATGTGCAATTAAAATAAATGAAATGGAAATTAAATGTGCAAATATTAAAGTGGAAGACTAATTGTCACTATTAGCCAACAAAAACAAATGAAATGAAATGGGTGCTATTTATAGGAGATTAGGGAGGTGATTAGTGGAAGCTTTCTTCTTTCTTTATTTCTCGTTTAGTCCTCGTCTTCTTAATTCTTCGACTTTTGTCTCGGGATTAATAAACTCGTCTTGTAATTTCTTCATTAATTTAGACTTGAGTTCTTCGGCTTTTATTAAACTTCCGTCTTTGGACTTTTTCTTTGATAAATCTTCATAATAGGCCTTGGACTTCCGTTCTTTTTGCACTCTTGATTTCTTTACTTCGTCTTTTGTCTTTTTCTTCGATAAAAGCCCGTTAAAGCCCGTGTTTTCTCCCCTTTTCACATTTTCGTCCTAAATCACAACAAAAACACAAACCACGCATAATTCGGACATTTACGAAATAAAATACACGTTTTTGCATGGTTATTATTGTAATTAAGTGGTAAGAGGATGGGTGTTTACACACCTATCACATACCCGAGATTAGAGCCAACAATTTTGAGCTCAAATCTGGCTTTATTCAAATGGTCTCTACTCAACCTTTCTTGGGGCGTTCGCTTGATGATCCTCATGACCATATAAAAAGGTTTCTTCAACTCACCAATACGGTTAAGTATAATGGGGTTTCACAAGAAGTGATTCGCTTGCAACTTTTTCCTTTCTCCTTAGAGGGACAAGCCCGGAATTGGCTTGATAAGAAACCGCCACAATGTATTCTTACGCGGACGGATTTAGAGACCAAGTTCATTAACTACTTTTTCCCACCCTCACGTACTACCGCTTTTCGGAATGAAATTATTACCTTTGAACAGAAGTACGGTGAGATATTTAGTGAATCTTGGGACCGTTTTAAGGAACTTTTAAGAAAGTGTCCACAACATGGTTTCACAACATTACATCAAATAAATACTTTTTATAATGGGTTAAAATTGTTATTCCCATTCAATCCAGAACACAAGATTTAGAGAGAGAAATAGTAGAAAAGTAGAAAGATAAAGTAGAGAGAGAAGTGGAAGGTTTACACTAAAACTAGGTGTTTTATGAAATGAACCAACACCCTCTTCCACATGTGGAAGAGGGTTATATATGCCACGGCTCTAAGGCCTTTGTGGGCTTCATCTTGGGCTGGGCTTGGCATTCACTTGGGCATATAGGCCCTAACAAAGACAATATTAGCTTAAAGTCCAAGCCCGCTTTTCCCAACTAACCTATTACTATATAAGACCAATAACGACTAACATGACCTATTACATTCTTGTTCGACTATATAAAATATAGGGCTAACAATCTCCCCCAATGTATCGGTCATCTTAAAAAGCTTAAAAAGCATACGATGGTTGAGTGAATACATTCTTGTAGAGGAGATCTTCCTGCTTTGGTCTTGTATCTTGGTCTTGATCTTGTTTGTAACAGCTTTGTTCCTTCATGCTTTCGTGATCTTTATCTTGAGCCTTTGTCATTTGAATTTGAGTGCTTGAGATCTTCATCTGTACTCCTTGTGACTAAGATGACCTATTACATTCTTAAATTCTTAGGTATCTTGATTATCGCCATCTTATGCTCTTGTGACTTCTGAATCGACATCGGTTAGTACACAGCTACGCCACCTTCTTGATAGGCAGCAACATATATAGACACGGATGAAATGGCTTTGAACATTTCACCCTAACTCGGTAGCGTTTTACCTCCGGTCGGTGAAGACCGTTAAACGGTATTAAATACCGTACCTGTGATCAGGTAGATTCGATTAAGAAGCTCCTTGACAGGGTTTCCTGGCGGTAGTAGCCAGTTCTCTTTACTCGACCGTCTCAAAGCAGACAGCGAACGTAAAGAGTGAATCATAAGGATAAATTATCCGTCTGATTAGAGTCGTCAATTCAGATTTCCTGGAACAAGTTTGATTCTAAAAGAATCGCACCATTGTTGCTTTCCAGTTTGTCACAAGCTTGATTCATAGAGAATCTCGCGAGTCACCTACCGCAGTGCTGTTTGATGTTGACACTGGAAGGATTTCCATTCGTCACTGTGAACACTAAAGAGTGTCACTCTGAATGTTCTGGCAAGATCACACAGATTTTGCGAAGAAACCTGGAATCAAGTTTGAATCAATTAAGAATCGAAACTTAGTTGCTTTCCAGTTCTCACAAGTTTGATTTGTGTAGAATCGCACAAGTTACCTACCATGAGCTTGTTTAATGCTGGCTCAAGCAGTTTTTCCATCTTCATTGTGAATCGTATCACTCAGATGTTCTGGCAATATCACAGGGATAATGCGTAGGACTCGATTGTGTCCTAATGAGATGATAGATATATATCTTTTGGCTCTAGACTCAATAAGTGCATTTTGGTAATCGGAGGTTGGAGCAGACTGCCACCTTTTCAATATTAACTAACTCGGAGTGAGAAAGTCAATAGATACGTGTTGATCTCCGTGACAATGAGACAAGTTTCTTTTGAGAGAAACTCGAATGGCTGGGAAGGGTTGTGCATTGCATCACTGGGTCCATGATGACTTGTCTTTAATAGATGTATTGACCCGGTTTCTGCCTAAGTTGCATAGAATATTCAACTCCTTCAATGCTTACCAATACGTCATCATTAGCACCTTATTGTGATTGTTCTAGTGCTAACTTAAGTAATTGGTCCGCATTCAGCTTCATTCAACTCCATCTTTCCTAAGGACAACTATTTCTAGCTATGGAATGTCCTTGGGTAGATCCCTCCGGTTCTGGTTGGATCATAGGACTTAGTTTCCTATCCTAAACCACCTTTTGACTCCATCGTTCCGTCGTGGATAGTAGGTTGTTTTGGGTAAGGATCGTAACCATAAAACCATTGAAAACAATTCAAAGTGCTTGATAAAAATCAAAACTTTTAACACTTTGAAAGTTTTATATTTTCAAAAAGCTCCCCCTACACACATGCATCGATAAACGAAATAGTTTGGCATGTGAAGAAAAGAGTTGCACTTGAGTCTTTAAGATCACATGTTGCGATATATTAAATTTTAATCACATTTTCTCCCCTATCTCTAAGATAAAAATAAAATATTAGTGATACCAATTGAATAAAATATGACATTTTCCGAAAAATCGACGGGAGAGAAACATGTGTGCACTCATGAATCATGGAACATTTTCAGTCGGGTCGCTCCCCCTCAACAATATATGTGTGTCTTGAGACAAAATTTGACAAATTTTTAGAAAGACGACACCACAAAATATATTGAGGTATGGAGTTGAGATGCCTTTACCGATAATATATGACAGATTTAATATCATTTTCGGAATGTGTTGGATACATAAAATATGACAATTTTAGAGATGTACCCAACAACATTAACGGCTTGATTTTAAAACGCTCCCCCTCAAAAATTGATCAAAATAACATATGACATTTTTAGATATAAAAACCTATTATGAGGAAGGGAGTGTTGAACACACAATTTTGAAAGATTTAGAAAAACCTTTTGAGAAATTCTTGAAAAATTGTGTTCAACGGTTTTAAAATAATCAGGATAGAAGACTTCTCTTCTATTGCTTAGGGAAAGCGCACTGAAACGTACACTCCCCTTTTGGGTCCGTTTTTCATGAGCTCAAAACTTTGATTGTTTTGTGACTAGCTGATGACCGAGAAAGATAAATTTCCCATTATGAAGGATAAGTTATCATCCGTGATAAACTTTCCTTAAGTTGAAGTTCGAGTTCTAAGCTGACATTTACTTAGAAATCGTTTTTCATGAACTTAGAAACTTTGAATGTTTTTATGAGAAGCTCATGACCGAGAAATATGAATATCTCGTTGAGAAGGATAAGTTATCGTCCGAGATAAACTTTCCTTAGTTGAGGTCCGAGTTATAAGCTGTGATGCGCCTAGAAGTCATTATGAGAGAATATCAAGCAGCTTCATTTGCCAAAACCTCCAAGTCTTCTGGAGTCATATACTTCATACCAAGACGGCCAACGAGATACGCAAACCTATCTTTCGATAGAGCTTTTGTAAACAAGTCTGCCAGCTAGTACTCAGTTCTGACAAAGTATAATTCCACGATGTCACGTTCCACTTGTTCCTTGATGAAGTGATATCTGACATCGATGTGCTTGGTGCGGGAGTGTTGAACCGGATTGCAAGATATGGCTATGGCCGACTTTGAGTCACAATACATAGGTATTTTATCAAAGTGGAAGCCATAATCCGTGAGTTGAGTCTCATCCAGAGGACTTGAGCACAACACGCGGATAGAGCCACATATTCTGCTTCAGCTGATCAGAGCGAAGTGCAATCCTGCTTCTTTGACGACCAGCTGACAAGCTTGTCTTCCCCTAGAAATTGTATGCTACCATAAGTGCTTTTACGACTATCAAGACAACCTGCGTGATCAGAATCTGAAAAAGCCGTTAGATGAAAACCGGTTTCCCTCGGATACCAGAGTCCCATGTGAATGGTATTCTTAAGGTACCGAAAGATCTGTTTAACCTCTTTGAGGTTCTTTTGAGTAGGTCTGGCTTGATATCGTGCACAATAGCATGTGGCATGATGAATATCAGGCCTGCTGGCTGTAAGGTACATAAGTGACCCGATCATACTGCGATATCGCGTTTGATCTACGGGATATGAGTACAAGTCAGCGTCTAGGGATGTGGTCGACAATGGTGTACCAACGCGAGCACATGAGGTCATACCATGCTTTTTAAGTATCTCTTGAGCATACTTAGCTTGGTTAATGAAGATACCATGTGGGGATTGATGAATTTGGAGGCCTAAAAAGAATTTTAGCTCTTCCATCATTGACATTTCAAATCTGCTGTGCATTAATTTTTCAAAACGTTTTGAAAGTTTTGGGTTCGTAGAACCAAAAATAATGTCATCAACATAAACTTGCACCAGCATTATGTCATCCCTATATTTATTAGTAAAGAGAGTAGGATCAATAGAACCTTTAGAGAATCCTTTGGACACTAAGAAGTTTGAAAGTTCTTCGTACCATGCCCTTGGAGCTTGTTTAAGTCCATATACAGCCTTCTTGAGACGATAGACTTTGTCAGGATGATGAGGATCGATGAATCCTTCCGGCTGATTCACATACACTTCTTCCTTCAAATGACCGTTGAGAAAAGCAGTTTTAACATCCATCTGAAAAACCGTAAAGCCCTTATGTGCAGCATAAGCAAGGAATTTCCTGACTGCTTCCAAACGAGCGACTGGAGCGAATGATTCATCGTAGTCTATGCCTTCTTGTTGACGGTATCCCTTAACCACAAGACGAGAATTGTTTTTGATGATGGTTTGTTCTTCATCCAGTTTGTTTTTCCAGATCCATTTGAAATCTAAAATTGACATTCCATAGGGTCGGTCAACAAGTTCCCAAACATTTAGGCGTTCAAACTGATGAATTTCGTCTTGCATTGATTCTATCCACGCATGATCAGTCATGGCTTGTTTGATGTTTGTAGGTACAGTTGAACTCACGGTGAGTGCATACATACACACATCGCCATCGATTTCGAGTTGTCTGCGTGTTCGAACCGGTTGTGAAGGATTTCCAATGACTTGCTCCAATGGATGATCACGTGTCCAATGGTGAGTGGATGGATATGGTTGGTAGAATGTATGCATGTTGAACGGATCAACATGTTGAGTAGAAGAGTCTCCGACTTCGTGTACCGGTGTACCGAACGGATTGATAAATTCTTCATCGTCAGGTTGTGCATCGACTGCTTGATTGTTGTTTCCTCCTTCAACATTGACGGTTGGTGATGTTGGTTGTATGATTTTTTCTTGAGTTTGTTGAGTAACCAATGGAATAGTCTCTTGAGCAACGGTTGCTGAAGTAGAGGCAGCTGTGTCTTGTTGATTTTGTTCAGGTACATCAGCAGTATTGACAGCGGAAGGCTTTGACACAACTTGATTGTTTCCATAGTAATATTCATCAAACATTGGATCATATAAATCAACCAACTCACTCATTTGTGTCGTATCCGTCGAGTCTGCTGTAGGAGTACTTTGTTGACATTCTTGCACGGGACGTACACTGTTTTGTGTAGGTGCCATCGTTGGACATTGAGGAGCGGGACTTGAGCTGTTGTGATCAAGTACCATCAGTGGCAATTCGTCAAAGTTCACATGAATTGTTTCGACAATAATCTTTGTTCTCTTGTTATAGACCCGATATCCTTTCGACAATGTCGCATACCCCACAAAAATACATGCATCACCTTTTTCTTTCATCTTGTCGAGATTCTCACCGTCTTTAAGAATGTAGCATAAAGATCCAAATACGTGAAAGAATTTGACAGTAGGTTTCATGCCATTGATGATGTGGTAAGGTGTCTTTTCATGTCTAGGGATAACGAGAGAACGATTCTGAGTATAACAGGCAGTTGCAATTGCTTCAGCCCAGAAGAATAGCGGTAATTTTGAAGCAGAAAGCATTGTTCGAGCAGCCTCAACCAAAGTACGGTTCCGCCTTTCGACACTGCTGTTTTGTTCAGGAGTTCGAGCAATAGACGTTTGATGTTCGATGCCTTCTTCTTGAAAGTAAGATTGCAAGTTCTTGTTCAAAAATTCAGTACCCCTATCCGTTCTTACGATTAAGAATTGAGCTTGAAGATTGCGTTGTATCATCTTGAGAAAGTTTTTGAGAACCTCTGGTGTTTCATCTTTGGACCTTAAGAAGAAAGTCCATGTGTATCTGGAGTAATCATCAACAATCACGAGAATATACTTTTTCCCGTTAATACTCTCTACACGCATGGGACCACATAAATACATGTGTAGAAGTTCCAATCGTCCTTTTGAGCTTGGGGTAGTCTTTGTTTTGAAAGACTTCAGTTTTGCTTTCCCCAACTCACAAGAAGAACAAAGATGGTCTTTGACGAATTTCAACTTAGGAAGACCAGTCACAATATCATTCTTCGAAAGCAAGTTGATGGTGTCAAAGTTGAGATGTGACAATCGTTGATGCCATAACCATGCTTGAGATGATGACGCTTTAGCCATTAAGCAAATTGGATTTGTTGAAGATGTGTCTTGAAGAGTTACTGTGTAGAGATCAGAACCACGAGAACCTGTAAGAAGGTCATTCCCATTGTAGTCTCTAACATAGTAAGTAGATTTCCGAAAAGACACTTCCAAATCTGCATCACAAAATTGACCAACCGAGAATAAATTGTGATTCAGTCCCTCGACGTAATAAACCCGTTTTATAGTGATATTCCCTTGAACCAAGTCTCCATATCCGAGTATCGGTGCAAATTGATCATTTCCAAACCGTACCGTACCCAGAAACTTCTCCATGAAGTTAATGAGAAGCTTGAGATTGCCCGTCATGTGCTTTGTGCACCCGGAGTCTATTATGAATAGGATGATTTCGACGAGCTGCAGAAGAATTAGAAGACAATGTAGCATTTGACAAATGGGAGCCCTTGATAGAAACGGGTTCCAAAATAGTAGTGGGCCTAGATGCAAAGTCTACAGGCAAGCTGATATTCCTAGACCCAATCACTAAAGTGGTTAACTTAGGTACCCATTTGTATCCGAGTGGTGTAAATCTCGAATACCCCCGTGTACATGTCCTAATCATGTTCTCATATAGCTTCTTTAATCTGTTTTGTTTACGCAGAGTAGTGGAGTCTAACGCACTTAGTTTCTTAAGTGGTTGATCAGTGGATTGGTTCAAAGTTCTTGTGGGTTCTCTAGTACTAGTGGGCACAGGAATAGGCTTCCTAGTTCTAGTATTCACGCCATTATGATTAAGAGCACAAGCATCATGATTGAAAGTACGAACACATTTTCCACATTCAACACAAACAACTTCAACATTCGAGGTCTTAGCATTTAAACTGTCATTACATGCAGTTACAGACGTTTTATTCTTAGAAAACTTAAAATTCCTACGGTGATCTTCTACTTCCTTCTTCTTCCCTTGACTATTGTTAGGCATGACTCTATCTTCAAGTCTAGTGCTCTTAAGCTGTGGTCCGCTAACACTAGTAGTGGGATTTACTCCTGTAGAAGAAGACACACGTTGATTAGTTTTCCTAGTATTCTGAGGTAACTGCGTTGTTCTAGTTTGAGTGGACCTAGTGTTCATCTTATACATTCCAGGTGCTATCACATTAGTGCTCTTATCATTTCCTATCTTAGGCAAAGTCTGTGGGGATTGTCCCAAAATAGATGATTTAGGGCATTTAACCGCATTCGGTTGACGAACAGCGGATGGTTTACCCAAAACAGACTTTCCTTTCATTTTCTCAATGAGTTTCTGTAACTCACTTATGGCAATGTCCCTTTCTTTTAGCTGAGCTTTCAAATCATTTATTTCGAAATCTTTTTCATTTAGTAGACGAAACGAAGAAGCTGACATTTCTTGACACTTTTTATGATTATGAGATTTTTCACCTTTTTGTAAAGCAAGTTCAAGAGAAATGGAGTGTTTCTCAAGTTGAGAAAAGCTTTTCGAAAGTTTGTTGTATGACTGAATTTGTTTTGAAAGCTCTACTTCAAGATTGCGACATTTCTCGTCCGATTCTGACACTAGACATGCTACATGACAATATTGATCAAGATCGGTATACACACCAAGTATAGCATTCATATGGTCAGCATAAAAGTATTCCTTAGAAAGTCGATCAATTTCGTTAGAAAGTTGGTGTTCTTGTGTCTTTAATTTAATTTGAAGAAAATCAACTTCATCTTCAAGGGATTTGACATAGCTTAAATCAGTTAACATTTCCTCAGTGAGAGCATTATAAAACATTTCCACATTTTTTGAAAGATCATCAATGGTTGGAACAATGCATTATTGAATGACGACTTCTACTTGTGGGTTAGGTTTAATATTCCAAATGGTATCCCTAGAAGTTTTTTCATAGTCGACGACACTTTTGTACAAATTTAAAACCCCTTGTTTTATAAACTCAAATTGCTGAACACTTTTGCTTTTCTCATCCCATTTACGTTTTTCATCCGAAATTTGTTTTTCTAACAAAATTGATTGCTTTTTGAAACTCCTTTTTAAAGAAACTTTCTTTTGGGGTTCATCACTTGGTGGTGGAACACTATTGTACATCTTTTGTTCTTTGGAAAGTTCTTTTTGAGGAACAAACTTAATATAATTATCAGAATCAGAAAGGTTTATTAAATCACTTAAGTTTGATCGACTTTCTTCTTGTTGACGAATGATTTCGTCGCAGTCAGGGGAAAGCATAAGAGCAAGATTATCAACATAAAAACCGATATCATAAAGAGCAGGCTTGGTACTTTGAGCTTTCTTGAGATATTCAGGCTTGACAAAACTCGTTTTTATATTTCTATTGAGCATATTCATAGTTTGAATAGACTGACCCGTTTTGTAAACAATGTTGTTTAACGTGTCGACTCTCTTTTCCAAAGCAAAAATTTTTTCAATATCCTTTTCTTCAGGAGTTTTATAAAGCTCAGTTTGTTCTTTGTTAACCGACTCTAATTCAGTAATTTGGAGTTTATGTAGCAGCAGTTGTTCTTCAAGTTCCGATATCTTCTGTTTTGACATATGAATTTCGTGTGTTACTTCAGAACAATATTGTTCATTGAGCACCTTACGTTCATATACCAAACCATTAGCTATTGCAACCCGTCGATCAGCTTCTTTTACATAATCACACTCTTTAAGCCTGTCTATCTCCTCGGCTAAGGATGTGTTTGCTTGCTTCAAACGTTTATTAGCCTCTTTGTTTTCCTCAATTTCATGTTTTAAAGAATCAATAATAGACGCAAGCAAATCACGGTCCTCATCCGAGTCAGTATCCTGAACAGCTTTTCCGTCATCATTACACATATGCTGTGAATCCGTAGAGATAATGCTATCCTCCGTGTCCATTACATATGTGTCATTGATGCTTTCGGGTTGCTCAGGATGCCGTCGTTCATTAGCAAACACATTATAGTTATCATGTGATGGTACCTTTTCAAGTAGCTCAGAATCATAGATGGGTCCAGAAGTATCATTAGTCTCTGGGATCACTTCTTGAATCTTTGCCATGTACACATAATGTGCCTCTAACTCTTGATCATCGGGTTCATCATCAGTGTCATCACGCCAGTCAACTTCATCTGCTGTGAGTGGAATTCCTGCTTCTTCTTTCTTGCACAGCAACATCTTTTCCTTGTGATATCCCGAATCCTTAACCCGTTTTGGCTTCTTACATTCCCTAGCCATGTGCCCAAATCCCTTGCAGTTGAAGCATTGAATCCCAGTCTTCTGCACCACCGGAGTGCCTACAGTATCTCTAGCCCCAACTTGATTCAGCATCCTCTGATTATCATACCTGGCATCACGATCATACCTAGGTGCATGATCAACTTCATTATATCTAGCATTGGGTGATGATCTGAGGTTGTTGTTGGTAGGTTTGTAGATCTTCTTATAAGTTGTGGTGAGTAAAGACATGAGTTCCTCAATCTTCTTGTCCCTTGAAGTTTGTTCATCATCACTGTCTCCATCTGACTCGGTGTCATACTTTGGAGGTGGAGTGGGGACAATTGCTTTTACTTTGTGTTTAGCAGTAGCTAGAGGTTTCGTGGATGAGCTTGATGACTTTGAGGAATGAGTAGGTGGTTGTTGACGGGGAACATGTTTTGTTGAAGTAGCAGCCACAAAAGCAATAGAATTTGCAAACCGTTCTGCCTTTTCAGCCCTTAGTTCATTCACTTCATTCTGATGTTGTTTCAAGATATCATAAAGTTTGTGATAAGAGATGGTCTTGATATCTTCCCTTTGTTTAACCAAGGTCACAAACCTTTGCCATTCCGGTTTGAGTTGAAGTAGAAACTGAACATTGGCATGATGATTGGAGATGGTGCACTGATTTCTGACAAGCTCATTCATCATTTTGTAGAATCTCGAGTAATATGAGTCAATGGATTCACCATCTTCAGATGTGAATTTTCCAAACTCCCAAAGTAGATTAGTCTCGAGATCTTGAACATTGATCGACTCACCTTGCTTCAATCGATGAATTACATTCCATATTTCCATAGCATTAGGACATGCATCAACTGTGGAATAGATATCGTTATCAATTCCAGTGAGTATGAAGTTTACAGCATCAGCTTCAGCTTGGAGGAGTTTCTTTTTCTCAACAGAACATGTGTCAAAATCCTCCATAGCTCGTATAGTTGATGAAGTACCATCCTCTGCCTGTGTTGTAATTGGTCTGAATTCAAAAACTGGAGGTGGATTCTCAAGGCAGTGACGAAGAGCAGTTCGGTTTTCTTTTCCGTCGAGAAATCTAAGAAAACGAGATCTCCATTGAACGTAGCAACCGGCAGTGAGCACAGGTGGGTTACCGTTGCCACCTTGTTCCAAACGAATTTGATTAGCAGTTGCAATGTTGATGTTGTTGTTAGACATGGTGAATACTTGTGGATGAATCGCAGATCTTAGTGGATTTGTTGTGATGATGTGTGGTTAAAATTGAAATTCCGAAAATTCAAAAAAAATTTCTCAGTCCGACAATAAATTTCTCAGTCTGACAAAACGGTAAGCCGAAAAATTTTGTATCGCCAAATTTTGAATTTGAGTTAGAAATAGCCAAAAACTAGTAGGGAAAAAATTTGATTTTACTTGACCTAAAAAATTTTAACTCTTTTTTTTTTTAATCTTCGTGTAAACTATGTTCCGAAACTAGTCTAGATAGTGGCTAAATCTAAAAATTACTCAAACAAAATACCCATCGGAATGTCCATCGGCATACTTATCGGAATGTCCAGATCGGAATGTCCAGATCGGAATGTCCAAATCGAAATGTCCAGATCGGAATGTCCAGATCGGAATGTCAAATCGGAATGCTCAGATCGGAATGTTCAGATCGCAATGTGCTGTCGCAATGTTAGATCGGAATGTGGCTGAGACAAATTGGACAGAGTAACGACTCAGAAAACCCTTAAACCCGTCAGAATCCCAGATCGCGTTGCACGATCGGAATATCCAGATCAGAATAAGGTATCGCAATACAGTGATCGCAAAGTAGAATCCTTAGATTATTGCGATCAAATCCCACACACTTGTACTTTCCGATGGTAACACTTGCTTGAATTTCGGAATGAAGAAAAACAAGAAATTTCGCAACTTTTGATCCAAAAGATTTGTGTTTTAGCCAAAACCAAGATACCCAAATCACTACTACTAGTATGTAGATGATTTGTATCAAGAAAAGACCATAAAAACACAAAAATAAGTTTTGGGACGTGAGATTTAGATCAAAAAAGCCACGAAAAATCAAGAACACAACTCACCAATCTTGAATCATCTATCCACTATAGGCTCTTGATACCAAATGTTATTCCCATTCAATCCATAACACAAGATTTAGAGAGAGAAATAGTAGAAAAGTAGAAAGAGAAAGTAGAGAGAGAAGTGGAAGGTTTACACTAAAACTAGGTGTTTTATGAAATGAACCAACACCCTCTTCCACATGTGGAAGAGGGTTATATATGCCACGGCTCTAAGGCCTTTGTGGGCTTCATCTTGGGCCGGGCTTGGCATTCACTTGGGCATATAGCCCCTAACAAAGACAATATTAGCTTAAAGTCCAAGCCCGCTTTTCCCGACTAACCTATTACTATACAAGACCAATAACGACTAAGATGACCTATTACATTCTTGTTCGACTATATAAAATATAGGGCTAACAAGAATGAATGACCAAGATTCAGTAAATAGTGCCTCGGGGGGTAACATTTTGGTAAAGTCTTCTAATGTCGCATAGGATATAATTGAGAATAAGTCTAGAGTGCAAACCAAGAGTGTTCGAACTAATGTGGCTAGTGCTAGTACTAGTGACGCCGACAAGAGAATTGATAAGCTTACTTCGCTTGTGGAATCGCTTGTTGTACAAACCGCCAACAATGCCAAACAAATCAATGCCCAAGCTAATGCTTTGAGTCAATCATGTGAAATATGTGGGGGTTCTCATTCATACACTGATTGTCCTTCGACTCATGACAATCTGAAAAATGTGTATGCCGTCAACGGTAACTTTTCTACGGGAGGCTATCAAGCACGTCCTCAAGGTGACCGCAATTTGCTCAGCTATCGCTCAAACAACTTTCTTTCACCACCCGGTTTTCCCCCTCAACACCCAAACAACCTCAATCGCAACAATCAAAACCCACCACGAACTCCAAATCAATATCAAACCCAAAGAAACTCATATCCACCTCAAAGAAACAATCAAGTTCACCAACCACCCGCTTATCAACCACCTACCTACCTTGCTCTTCCTCCCACCCAACCCACCACATTTAATCAAGAGGTTGACACTTACATGAGGACTAATGATGTGATAGTGCAAAATCTTCAGCGGGAAATGGCCAACTTGAAAGCAGATATGGTGAAACAAGGGAATGATCTTCGAGCTGATATGCGAAACTCTTTGGCAAGTCAAACGAATGACTTAAGGAACATGATGGCTAGTTTCTTCCCAAGTAATCAAGCCTCTGGTTCGGGTTCTCTTCCGAGTAACACCGTTGCTAATCCAAGAGGGGAGATGAAAGCAATCACCACTCGAGGTGGAAAGGTTTAAAGGAACCTGAGCTTCCTACACCTACACCGGTGATTGTGACAAAGGAAAACGAGTCCCCTTCTCCAATTCCTACACCTTCTACTTCCACCCCTCCACCACCCAAGGATGTGAGTGATAATTTCATTCCAAAGCCTTCATCTCAACCCAATATACCTTATCCCTCAAGGTTGAGGAAACAGTAATTGAAGAACAAGGATGATATTCAGGTTTCTAACTTTCTCAAAATGTTTAAACAACTGAATTTCAATATCTCCTTTGTTGAGGCTCTCGCTCACATGCCCAAATATGCTAAAATGTTTAAAGATCTTCTCAGTGATAAGGAGAAACTTTTTGATATTGCTCAGACCCAATTTAATGAGAATTGCTCTACAATGCTCTTAAGGAAATTACCCACCAAACTTGGTGATCCGGGTCATTTTCTCATTCCTTGCAACTTCCCCGGTGTAGAGAATTGTATGGCCCTAGCCGATCTAGGTGCTAGTATAAACTTAATGCCTTTAAGCGTACTGGAGAATGAGTCCCACTACAGGTCAACTAGAGGAAATACTTCATCAACCCATATGAAGGCAGCCCTTAAATATTGTGAAAACAATAAAAGGAAGTATGTCGATGTCATCCGGGCGCCACTTGAGCCTTTTGATAGAACTCGTAAAATTCCTACCATGGAGGAATTGGCCAACCAAAACAATGTCCTTAATTTTAAAATGATTGAAAAGTGCAAGGAACTAAAGCCTTGGACAGAGGTGTCTACCTTTTATACAGATGGTCAACTAATTGTTATTTAAATCGGAAATAATTTGTTTTACATGTTTTTTTATACTGTACAAGATCTCAAACGACCATTCACTAGAATCGACAGAATTTACTTGATTCATCAAATGGAAGTGTTTCTGAATAGTGATGCCGTAGGTCATTTCAAATTCCCTTAGTGCAGTGATATTATAGTTGACAAAAGATTTTGGCTAGCTTTATGTGCTCTTGATAAAAAACACCAAGGATGGCTACTAGACGAGGTAAACATAATTGACCTTTATGTAGGTGTTCCTATATTATTTATGGTTAAAACTTTAAAATCCCTCTAACCATAAAAGTATTTTCCTTTCTGAAATAGCACATTAACCTTTGGATCATATACATGTGGTACACCTGCACGAGCGACATGGATTGGTCTATGGTTAGCTGTTATTTTATGGCACTTCTTCTTCAAGGATCATTGCCAAAATTTTACGCTGGCACACAGTTTTACCCTTTGGCATGGAAAGATGTTGAACGGGTATGTACAATCCATATGTTTTCTTAAAATGAAAGCAGATATATACTTTTATTGTTCTGAATCATGTCATGGACATTATTTACAGGTCTTTATTCCCATCAATGAACCATCTTCTCACTGGTCTCTGGCAGTGTTTAACATCTGCACTGGACTAGTTACATTTTATGACACTCAAGTCACTTTTGATGATGAATTTCGCCCCTGGTATTTAAAGATGAGGAGCTGTTTGGAGGATAACCTACCATTGATTATGAAACAAACAGGCGTGTTTGAAAAGAAAGGAATTCACCCTTCTATTTATACTATTATGCTCAACGTGTTCCAAAACAGGGTGGTCTATACGGTGATTGCGGTGTGTTTCTTTGCATTTTTCTATACATGTCAGTTTTATTTTTACTTTTAAGTGTGCTTTTTAAGCATATTTTGTTTTATAAAAACATCATCAAATACTTGGGTCTTTAAATTCTAGGTTAGCAAATCGGATCCCAATGTTTAAAGTTGATGATCCAATACAAACTGCTCTTGCATATCGGGAAAAAATGCTTCGATTTTATTTTGATCACAAAATGTTTTCTCCATGAACCTTTTATGTTCCTATCATTTGAAGACTCAAGAATGTTGTCACTATGAATATTTGTAACTTATTTGTACTTGCATCTTGTTTGCAAAAACCATCATCTATTACATGGTGTTTGCAAAAACAATTAGATCCTTATTATGAAATTGTGCACCAACTATTATAAGACATATTCTCTATTATTGTATACTTATTTATTATTTCCTATCATTAACATGCATCCATATTAAACATTGTACACTTGTAAGATACAAAACCAAGAAACTTTAACTTAAGCACATCCATAGGTAACAAAAGCATCAATCATAACGAATGTCCGAAAATAAATACCAAATGCATAATTGAACATTCGTTTCTCAAGGGTCAGCCAGGTTAACAGGATTCCATCCAAAACCTGGTTCTTGTGATCCTCCCCCAAATCATATTCAAGCCATGGATACCTTGCCTGATTTTGTTGTGAGCTTCCTTCTCTAAAGTTAAATTGGTTCACCGTGAAGGCCATTGCTTGGTTTGGGCTTCTAGAGCTTTCTCCAATGTAAAATTGGTTTACCTTCACCGGAAAGTTTCCATGTGTCTCTCTTGAACCTCCACCCAAGTTAAACTAATTTACTGTCACAGGCACTTATCCCTGTCTGTCTCTCCATATGTTTGAGCTTGGAAAACTAGAACCCTAACATATTGTATATATTAGTGAACTTTTATAAAAAAGGTAACATGATTAACATAATCGCACTTACATCATTATTTGCAAGGGGTGAATGACAAGCAGTCCTTGCGTGTCTAGTCTTTTCGCACCTTGAACATTTTGTCACAATCGGTGCCTCACCTTTGGATTTTATCCGTCCTTTGTTTATTGGCCTATCAGATTGTCGAATGTCCATATTTGGTGCTTTAACAACTTCAAGTCCATCTGGTACAATCCACTCGTGTGGTTCCCCCACAGGATACATTAACTCTTTGTAAGTATCGTATAGAACAGATTTTCTAAACCACCATTCCACTAACTCGCTACAATCAGAACATTCAAGATGTCTAGTAACCGCTATTACATGACCGCAAGGTATACCCGATAGTTGCCATCTACGAAAAGTGCATGTACGCTCAGTCAAATTTACCTGTTGTAACTTTCGTCGATCATCTACTTGGTAAAGTACGCCAACTTGAATGCCAACCACCTCCTAATGAAAGCCTTTTTCCATTCTCTTCTTGACATTTTCTGTAGCCCAATTACTTATCATATTCAACTTTGCATCTGGAATACGATTTATAATAATGTTACATATATATTCAAATTATAAATGAATTTAATCTATGGTATTGAAATAATATTAACCTTTATATTTTTCACGCCTAGCACAATACCACTTTTGTAGTAGACCCCTGAACCAATCCATGAGCTTCGTCACCGGAGCATATCTAATATGCCTTGACAAATTATTGATAAACTCGACGCTGTTTAATGTCATGTAATTATAACGATTAGTCGGGCACATCTCCCTTGGCCATTTTTCAAAACCAGCATCTTCAAGTGTCCTGTAAGCATCTGGTTTATATGCTTGTATTTTAGAAATGCCTCGTTGAAACTCTAGAAGGGTGTAGGCTTTTCATTTCCATAATTTATCCCCTAAGCTTTTCGCTCTTCAATTTATAATTCATTTCCAAGTGCCTACAACAGTACCCATGAAATGCATCAGGAAATACCTCTCTACATGCCAGTGCTATTGCCGCATGTCTATCTGGTATGATTTCAAGATTTGGCACGTCGCCTATACATTCCCTCGTCTTCTTGAAAAACCATGTCCACGACTCCCCAGTCTCTCCTTGAGACACACCTGTAGTGATTGATATTATCTGATTGTTTCCATCCATTCCATGCAGCACCAGATTTGTTCCTCTGTAAGTACCTTTCTAATGTGATCCGTCTATTATTAAAAGTTGTCTCATGGTTGTTAAGAAACTCCGAATCTGTATATTATTTAATATAAGCTATGCATACCATAGAAAAATTATTTAAGATACTTAAAACATATAATCATATAAAGTAAATGCTTACCGTAATACCAAATGCTATAAAGCACATTTTAAATCCTCCCTCATCATCGGTATCAATATGTGTTACCGTCCCTGGGTTCCGCAACTTTAAGTTATAACAATAAATAGGAAGATCGGCGAAAGATTCTATATGGCCACCATAGTTAAGTTCCAATGCCTCGTTTTTTCCACCCCATGCTTTTTTGTAAGTAATGTTTATGTTGTAATCAAGGTTCATGTCTTTCATTATGTCTTGCGGTTTGTATACATGACTATTATCTCTTAACTTTGGTGAGATTAGATGGCCTATCAATTTTTTAGTAGCATTACGGTGATTAGGATTTATTTTAGTTCTTGTACAAGTGTGAACATCATTAACCGTCCCTAACAACCACTTCTCATTCGTTTTAGACTTAGATGATATAATTTTCCATTTGCATTCTTTATTCACGCAAATGACATCTAACCTCTCTTTGTTTGATTTCCATGGTTTAAACTCAAGACCTTAATCAAGTGCATTTTCACCAAGTACCGCAATCCAATGTTCTTTATTGTTAAAATCGTCACCCTTATCCAGTATAGATTTTGTTGTTCTCAATTATATTTTTAGATGGTTTGATGATAAGCTCTGGTGCATCAGGTGGTTCGGCCGCAAAAGTAAATCTATTTTTCTTCCATTAAGATTCATTAATAGTAGGTAATCTGTTTCTTTTAGGAACTAAAACTGTTTCTTTTTTTATCGATGATCTATTGATAATTTTGAAAAACACTAGGGCTTGAATTAAGATCTATATCTATACATTTTGAAGTTGAAAGTTTTACCTTTTGAATGTTTATATTGTGAAACATGCTAGATATTGTTTTAGATACCTCTAGCCCGAAGAAGAACACATCATTATCATCTTCTATGCGTACATGGTTTGAACCCATTTGATATGATATAGAAATATCAAATGTATAATCGATGTCGAACTTTTCCCTCACGAACAGAACTAGGTCCCTGTAAGTAATATTGTTCAGAAGTACGGAACCATAAGTCACGCCATCACAAACCAAATAAACAGTTAAATGGTCTGAGGAGGATTTCATTGTGATTATTTTTTTACATAATTTTATGTTCTTCAAGCCTATATATATATATATATATATATATATATATATATATATATATATATATATATATATATATATATATATATATATATATATATATATATATATATATATATATATATATATATATATATATATATATATATATATATATATATATATATAATCAAAAAATTTATTATTTTCCTGCACATGGTAGGTTTATGTATGTTGCATTTAATACCATGACTAGTGTCATAACCCTGTAAGCCTACTATCTCAGTCCTAGGTAGTATACATAGGTAGAGTATGATGTATATTAGAGCACTATCCCGTGGTAGAGCAGCCGTCGGTGAAAACCCGTGCAACATATTTACTGATGTAGACAACTCATAGATGCGTAAGTGTACTATGTTAGATATATTTAGGCTTACATATTTTAGATATCTTTAGACAACTCATAGATGCGTAATACACTCCGTAGTTGAGAATCTGTGCCACATAATAACACACTATAACAATGTTCGTGCCACATAAGATGTATTTTATTACTACTAAGATAAAAGAGATACACGATACTGTTAAAAGAAAAGTAAAATAAACTAACAAACACGAAAGACATTTTAAATTATGGGACACTATGGCTTGTGGAACCACAATCCTTCTTCTGCGACACCACATCATCAACAACTTTCTTCGAACCAGCACCCTTAATTTCCAAATTTGATGCTGGCTGGTTTGTTCCCATCTCTTCCTGTTCCCATTCGCTAACTACAAAATTCATTGCAGTACAATCTTTAGGGCTAGTAATGTTTGAGGTTACTTCCTTATCAGAATCATAAGAACATCTGTTCTTAGTATAGTAATAACTCAGTAGACCCTCGTTCATTTGGTCAACAGTCAAGCTTTCTTCTAGGTTGTACAGGTCTAACAGGGCGTGCACTCCAGCAGCATCATACATTGTTTTGACATCCCTATCATTTTCAACAATAGTCAAGCCTTCTTCCAGTTTACAATCTGGTTTACAGTAAATCCAAGCCGACATTTCAACCTTCAATTCATCTTTCAGCAAATCACACCATTGTTGATACGTCAACCGCTCAGACATATGTGGCTTCAAGCATATTATTCTTCCACTTTCTCCATACCTCAACGGATCAAAAAAGAAAGAACTTCCATGGTAGACTTCAAACACGAAATGACCCGGTGGATACTGTTGCTTGTTCCATCATGTAAAAATTGTTTTAATACACTTAATAAAAATTTATATACATTAAAGAATAAACGTAAAAGATAAATAGAGAATTTATATACAACAGATCTTCCATAAAAAATCAGTGACACTTGATGATGAATCAGATCCTTGAGATACCATTCTGTTTTGATTATAATTAAACTAAAAAAATGATAAAACAAGATGAATGATTATTTTGTAGAAAGAGCACTATATATAAGTGTAAATATACATGTGTACTATAAAGATGCGGGTAGGTACTTCAATAAATTTTGAATCGTCTATAAATTAATTGCCATATATGGACAAATACATATCTACATTTCAACTTTCACAATTTTCATCCCAATATACACATCTAAGATATGGATTCACCAACAAATAAAGGCTGGGAATTCATGCTCGATATAGATGACTCATATCTACAACTTTTTGCTCCCCTCACAATTGAATAGCCAAACCAAAAACCCAATCATATGTTCATCAAGCGCTATAGACTCTCATTATGCCAACATAAATCCTGTAAGGATAATTCCAGGTCCTGCTGGAGAATTTCAACAAGGTAACTTATTTGATCTCACAAATGTTAGCGATGCTCCTACTCAAGAGTATATTAGTAAAATAAACGATGATGTTAGTGATGATTATGATTTCAAAACCGCTCCTTGGGTCAACAATGTCGAGTTTATGAAAGATATTGGCGAGTTTGGCGGTGGAATTTTTGGGGTACATTGCAAATGGTAAAATTGAGTACGTTTTTGCTATTATAACATCCTGTAAGCCAAATGTGATTGGTGATATGAACCTTACACTTAAAGATCCTTCAGGAACGCTTCATGGGACAATTCACTATAAAGTTTTAGCAGATGATCTTTATGTTGTAGGGTCTGCTTTAATACTAAAAGCGTATCAGTATTTAGTCCTAAATCATCAAATATGGCTCTCAACATTACTATTCGAAATTTGGTTCCTGTATTTCCAAATTAGCTCTTAGGGCTTATGTATAAGGGGCCAGTGTAAGCAATCAGTTCTAGTAAAAGATTGTGTAATTTTTTTAAAATTATAAGAATGTTGTTAGCTTATTGTTTTATTTATATATAATGTGTTTCAGCTACTTTAAGCCAAAGTTGTACAATAGGATACTAGTTCATTTAAGTTTACATAGATATGGCAAGTTCTGTTAGAGCATTCTTATACCTGCTAGAGCATTCGAGTAGGTAGAGCAAAGTTTTGTACAAAAGACGTGAAACTAGGTACAACGACATGACTTGTAATAAATACTTCCTTAAACAATCCTTTTACCTGCTAAATAGTACAATAGGGTTCTAGGTCATCATACTATCTCATTTAATTTTACATACATATAGCAAGTTCTGTTAGAGCATTTGATAATCTGTTAGAGCATTTGACCTGTTAGAGCAAGTGTTTGAAAAAAGACGTAAAACTCTTTACAAAAGACATGACATGTAGGAAATGATACTATCCTTATACCTATAACATAGTACAATAGGAGACTAGATCATTCAAGTTTACACCGCTAGAGCGTTCGAGTGGGTAGAGCAATTTTTTGTACAAAAAGACGTGAAACTAGGTACAACGACATGACTTGTAATACATACTTCCTTAAACAATCCTTATACCTGCTAAATAGTACAATAGGGTTCTAGGTCATCATACTATCTCATTTAAGTTTACATTGATATAGTAAGTTCTGTTAGAGCATTTGATAATCTGTTAGAGCATTTGACCTATTAGAGCAAGTGTTTGTAAAAAGACGTGGAACTCTTTACAAAAGATATGACATGTAGTAAATGATACTATCCTTATACCTGCAACATAGTACAATAGGAGACTAGATCATTCAAGTTTACATGGATAGAGCATTCGAGTGGGTAGAGCAAATTTTTGTACAAAAAGACGTGAAACTAGGTACAACGACATGAATTGTAATAAATACTTCCTTTAACAATCCTTATACCTGCTAAATAGTACAATAGGGTTCTAGGTCATCATACTATCTCATTTAAGTTAACATAGATATAGCAAGTTCTGTTAGAGCATTTGATAATCTGTTAGAGCATTTGACCTATTAGAGCAAGTGTTTGTAAAAATACGTGAAACTCTATACATCGACATGACATGTAGTAAATGATACTATCCTTATACCTGCAACATAGTACAATAGGAGACTAGATCATTCAAGTTTACATGGATAGAGCATTTGAGTGGGTCGAGCAAATGTTTGTACAAAAAGACGTGAAACTAGGTACAACGACATGACTTGTAATGAATACTTCCTTAAACAATCCTTGTACCTTCTAAATAGTACAATAGGGGTCTAGGTCATCATACTATCTCATTTAAGTTTACATAGATATAACAAGTTCTGTTAGAGCATTTGACGTGTTAGAGCAAGTGTTTGTAAAAAGACGTGAAACTCTTTAAATCGACATGACATGTAGTAAATACTTCCTTAAACAATCCTTACAGCATTTGACTGGATAGAGCTAGAGTTTGTAAAAATACGTGAAAGTTATCAAAATTCTATATAAAAGGATCATTTTAGACCAAATATTGTAAACGAAATAAAATCAACAGGGTTTACATAAAAAATCAAAATGACAACAAAAAATGGTGTTTATCCTTCAGGAAGTGGAAACGACGAGAAAATCGAATGGTAAGTTTATAACATAAATCATACATAAGTTTAAACATTTGGTTTATGTGTAATCGTCTTTTAATTAAAAGTATTCAATATTTATTGCACCCATTATTTGAAATCTTTTTTTTTCAAATTATCCATAGTGGGGTATTCCACTTTTATCCTCGTCTATCATATCTCGTGGACATGGAAGAATATCGGTTCTTCAAAGTGCACCCTACAACAGAAAGGTTGTCTTATCAAGAGTGGTGTGATTTGTTGTTAAATGAAACAAAACAAGACATATGGGCTTGGTTTTTCAACTCTAAAACTGACTATAATGATCTCAAAAACGGTTTGACTATTGTTGAAAACAATAATATGTAAAGAAAATGTACGACTTCGCTACTCTGAATGACAACTCCGTTGAGATTTATATTGCCCATGATCCTCAAGTTGAACTTCTTTCTTTTTATTTTAAGAACTTGACTTTGACCGGTGCCGACAAGGACTTGCAAAAAACACGTGCAAAACATGAAATAATAAAGAAGGAGATGGATAACGTATAACTTGAATAGCTCCATGCATGGAAGAACAAGAAATCCAATCACCAAAGATTCTAAGAACACCGGATAAGGCCTATAGAGAGTATGCAAGAAGATTCAAAGGGAAGAATCTATTTGATGACTTTGAATCAGTGGTGTCCAACGAACATCATGATACTTTGGCGAGTACTACGCCAACTGATGATGTGTGTGAGAAATGTGTTTCACCTAAATGAAGTTTCGGTTTTTAGTCTTTTGTTTTAATGTTGGTTATATTTAGACTTATTTTTGTTGTATTTTGATTACTATGTTTGAATTGTTGTATTTTGATTACTATGTTTGAAGTTTGAGACCTATATGTCTATGGGTGTAGGTCATTTAATGACACATCAGTAGAGCAGCGCTTGATAGAGCATCAAATTTTAGAGCACTCGTCGGTATATGCTCCTACGGTCCTGCCTATCTATTAAATACAACATCCACGATGAATGCACATACAAACTATTAGATCTTGAAAACAATGTTAGAAATACGTTTTTACGTATTTATGAAGGATCGGTCGCTCCAACGATTATTATGTAATGGGCTTGTGATCTATTTAATTAATGTATAGTCCATATAGCCCACATGTAGGGTGGGCTATATATATATATATCCCCTCCTAGCATGTTAGGAGGGGTTGTTGATTGTCATTTACACTTAATCATTATTCCATTTTCACTTTCTCTCTCTAACTTTCTCGCTTCTCTCCTTTCTCTCTCTAATCCCTCATCTCATTCCTTCATCTTCTTCTTTATTTATCAATCAATCAACCATCCAAATCCATCAAATCCATCACATAGAATAGGCCATTAATCTCGTAGACCTTCAATTGGTATCAAGAGCCAAGGTTTGACTGGTTTATTTTTGCTTTTATTTTTTATTGATTTTGGTGGGTTTTGATTTAATCATGCTTAAATATTAAAAAGTTTGTATTTTTTATAAAAAGTTTGTGTTTTTATGTGTTAAATCATATCAAATCTTCAAATTTACTTACTTTTTAGATAAAAAATCACAAATTTTTATATAAAAATCAAAAATTTCTTTATCAAATTTCAAAAAAGTTTGTGTTTTTATAAAAAGTTTGTATTTTTTATTGTTTTTAATCACAAATTTAATCATCAATTTATATAAAAAGTTTGTATGTTTTCTAAATTTTATCAATTTATATAAATTTTTATCAATTTTTAGTTTGTATTTTTTTATGTTTTATTTTATTTTTATCAGTTTTTGTTAAATTTTTTTCTTGATCTGGGCTTGTGTCAAGTTTTTGTCCAACAGTCTTTCTCTATATTTTTTTTTATTATTTTAATTTTATTTTTAGTATCATTTTTTAACAGTCTTCTATCTGGGTTTCTGTCAACTTTTGGTCATCTGTCAATTTTTGGTCGAATTGTCAAGTTTTGTCCAGTTATCTTCTGTCCATTTGTCCAAGTATCTCAGTCCCATCAAAACTGTTCCTAATGTTCAGATTCTAACTCATTGTTCTGAATCAAACCCAGAAGTTCCGAATCAAACTCCAAGTTCTGGACGAAAAAGTTCCGAACGAATAAGTTCCGGGTGAACGAAACTTCCGAGTGAACCAAAAGTTCCGAATCAAACCCAAAAGTTCCGGGTGAACGAAACTTCCGGGTGAAGAAAAAGTTCCGGGTGAAGAAAAAAGTTCCGGGTGAAGGAAATGTTCCGTATGAACGAAAGTTCCGAATGAATGGAAACTTCCGAACGAATGCAAAGTTCCGAATGAAGACCATTCGAACATAACGGGAACATTTGTTTTGACTCGACACCAATTTAAAACACTCACAGACTCCCCCTCACGACTCGACTCCCTCTCTCGACTCAACAGAACCCATCCCGCTCCACACCCTCTCGGACACCACTCGACCCCCTCACAACCTCCCCACACCATCACTAACACCCTCGACTCAAAAACCACTTGACACAGTTTTGAAATCAACACACCTTCACTTAACAACAACACAAACTACTCTCGGACTCCACACCCTCCTCTCGACTCACGTTTCTCTTAATAACAATCCTCGACACATCTTTCGACTCACCCATAACCCTTAACTCGACAGGCATCACACCCCGACTCCCTCAAGTCCCTCGACTCCCTCTATCGACTCATTCCCAGACCCTCGTCTCACACCCCTTCCAGACTCACACCCTCGCAACACCCTCAATCCCCAACACCCTCCCTCGTCACATCTCTCATACCCCCCTTACCTCGCAGACTCCAACACACACCATCAAAATAAACACCCTCGAGACAGACTCCCCACACTCTCGACACAGTCACTCACTCTCCCTAAACCTAATCAAACACCCTCAACCCCTTACAAAATCTAAACCTAAACCTAAACCTAAACCTAAACCTAATCAAACAAAATCCTTTTTTAAAACTCTGTTAACCCAACTCACAGACACACAAACACACCCAAGACTCGATCAAGACTCTCGACCCTCACACCAGAAAGACGCTACAAAAGAGAGAGGGACTCAACAAATCAAATAAACATAATTAACCTACCCGAGATCTTATTAAAGATCTTGTCGACAATCTTGTTCTTGTGGTGAGACAAATTGTTCTTGATTATTATCTTATTGGTTGGTTTTTGGTCATTTCGTGGGTTGATTTATCACAGTGATGAAACGGAGGTTCATTTTTGGCTGCGTTTGTAAGATGTTTGTGTGAAGTATTTTGGGAGAAGAGATTAAAAGAGATGGAAGATTTATATCAGTTTTGAGAGAAAATAGATGGTGAGAGTGTTTATCTGTGAGAGAGAGTCGGAGAGGATTTTAAATTGAGAGTTATTGGTATTAGGAATTGATTTGTTTGAGGTAAGTATAGTTATTTGTGGAAGAGAAAGAGTCAAGGCGGAGGAAACTATGTTCTAGTGGTCAAGGCCACGTGTTGTGATTTGTTGGCCACGAGTCTCTCTCATTTCTACCAATCTATCTTCTAAAACTATATACGTATCAGATTTGCTTATTTTATTTTTTTATTTTATTTTCTTTTATTTTTTTTAATTTTTAATTTTTAGTTAAGTAAAAATTCTTTTTAAGAAAAGTTAATTTTTTTTTTTATATATATTTTCATTTTTTAAAATTAATTTTTTTTTTAGTTAAGTTATTGTTTTAAGTTCACTTTTTATATTTTTTAAAGATAATTTTTGTTTATTGGTTTTTGGCAAATGTGTTGAGGCGGGTATTTTTTTAAAAAAAAAAAGAATATCAGATTTTTTAGTTAAGAAAATTTTGTTTATTAATATTTTGATAGAATTAAAGTGGAAAAACATTTGCCGGGTTAAAAGTTATTGTGGCCGGTTGTAAAGTCAAAAGTGACGAGTCAACGTGACGGGATTTATTTTTTAGCGACTACGGATTTTTTTATCGGGTTTAATTCATAATTGTTTGAGCCGACAACATCTTTTGAGCCGAATCAAATTGTAAAATCCTGAAAACTACAACATCCACATCATTTTTCCTCGATTTTCAATGGACTCGACACTTAAAGAGGGAGACTTGCATCGAATGCACGCCAAAGCTAGAGAAAGTGGCATAAATTCATTTCAAATGCTTCAGTCTCATCTGGTCACTCTTTCGAGGATTTAAGGAGGGAGCGAATTTGTGACAATCTTTGGTCAAGATCGTCATATATTCATGGACTCAATGTTCACCACTTTGACCGAACTCGCCGAGCAACTCAACCGTGACAAATTTAATCACTCTGCATCGTCAATTGCTTATAAGGCTCTTGTGATACAACTCACGCCTTTCCTCCAATTCAATATCATCAAGTCTGCAAGTTCAGTGATTTGCCAATCGTTTCTTCGAGATACACAAACCGAGCTTCGAGTTTTCCGTGATACAATTTTGAAACTCATGTCATCGGTCTCGTCTTCGATTTATGAAATATCTCGACTTTAGCAAGGGTATGATAATGGAGTGCAAGACTCTTCGATGCAAGAGGAAACTGGTCATACGGTTGAAAACTTGGAGCCTAACAATGGCAAGAGCACGGAATCAGGAGGACAACATGATACCAGTGGCACGTCAGGGACTTTTCACGAGATCTCTTTTGCTGACACCTTACCCGTTTATGACGAAGCGCCTGCAAATATGGTACAATGTAATGTTGTTTATGATGTATATGCTGATGACATGCCGCATATTGAGCATTCTGAACCTAATTATGACAAACATGGGATGGAAAAGAGTGATAGAAATACCACTTTTGATTCATCCGATGTGAGTCATAATGGGGGAGAAAGTGTTCAAAATGCTATAGTACATCATGATAAATGCTTTACAACTGCCTCGTTAACTGATTCTGATTCCAAGATTAAAGAGCTCGAAACGATCGTAGCTCGGCAATCAAAAGATCTTGAGGATGCCAAACTTGAATTTTCTAAGAAAACGGACAAATTTGAAACATACTTTGAAAAACTTGAAAAGTCAAACATTGTTCTTGAAAGAAAATTGGATCAAACTGTTCTAGATTCTAAAGCTGAAAAGGATAATCTTTTGAAACAAATTCAACTGCTTGAATCTAAGTTGGCATTCCAAGATAACGTGCTCAAAGAAAATGAAACATTAAAGGCTCAAATACAGGAAAAGGTCTTTGCTATAGCTGCGTTGAAAAACGAGTTAAGGAAAAATAGAGGACCTAGTGTGGACACTAAGCTTGAAAAACCATCAATCTTGGGGAAACCGCCTACAAATCAGTTCGTCAGACAACCGATTGTCAGACAACCTACTGCATTTAGATCCGAGCGACCACAATCCTCGAGACCGCGGTTTGCCTCCCAAGTTGATTTGGTTCATCTTTTTAGACCAGTCACTCCAGCAACTAGGCCCAATGTGATCACTCCAGCTTTAGCAAGACCAAATCATATGATTGCCTCTAGTTTCCCTAAAAATACCAAGACCACGTCTAGAACTAGTTCAAATGACGTTTGCCATGAATCTGATCTTAGGGAAGCTAAGCAAAAGACACATGTAAGAGATAGGAATTTCAAACCTAGTCAGATGCCTTCTTGTTTACCCAACACTGCTAACCGTAGCATGTCCAATCCTAGGAGCATCAATCAATCATCTAGGGATTCTAGATCTTACTCGGACATTAAATATGCTACTTGTAAAACATGTAGAAAATGTGTCTTTACGGCAAATCATGATTCCTGTATCAAAAAATTGCTTAATGAGGTGAACTCCCGTGCTAGACTTAAATCCCAGTGGGTTGCTAAAATCAAACCCGTTGGCAAAAAGTGGCACCCCACTGGTAGAACTTTCACTCTTGTAGGAAACGAGTGCCCTTTAACTAGGATAGTCTCTGATTCTATGAAGACTACTAGGGAAGAAATTGCAAAGGATGATACATCACTTAAGCCTGAACTTAAGGTTTTCTATAAAAGGAAACGTTTGCCAACTAAGACAAGTGAATCATCCCCTCAGGCCACCTCTGACATAAGTAAAGCCAACTATGAACCCCCACGTGCTTCACAAATAGATATCTCTAACCCATGCAAAAGTATACAAACTCCTAATGAGAATGCATGTACCAAAGTTGATGTTCCAAAAGAACGAAGCGATCCAATCGTTGTATACCGTTCAACTAAGGACACTCTCAGAGTTTGGTTGCTAAAGAAGCAGATATCAGAGAAACTAGTATCTCAGGGGATTCATGGTTAAAGCTTACACAAGGACTTACAGTCACATAACAGACTGTAACTCGATCTCCAAAGACAGGAAAGTTCATCCCGATGATGACTTATCCTAAAAACGAGAAATTCATTTTTCTCGGGCATGAGCTTATGTTAAAAACATTCCACGTTTTTAAGCTCATGCACAAGGACTTATAGTCACATCACAGACTATAACTCGCTCTTCAAAGAAAGGAAAGTTTATCGCCGATGGTAAACTTATCCTAACAACGAGAAATTAATTTTTCTCGGGCATGAGCTTATATCAAAAAACATTCCAAGTTTTTTAAGCTCATGCATTATGGCTCCTCGTTAAATGACAGACGACGACCCGGACTTCAGAGACAGGGAAGTTTATCTACGCAACGATAACTTACCCTCTTAACAAGAAATTAATTTTTCTTGGACACGAGCTTACTCTAAAACCATTCAAAGGTTTTAAGCTCGTGTATATGGTTTATCATTAAATATCAGATGGTAACCCGTGCATCAAAGAAAGGAAAGTTTATCGCCGATGATAAACTTATCCTAACAACGAGAAATTAAGTTTTCTCGGGCATGAGCTAAAATTAAAAACATTCAAGGTTTTTTAAGCTCATGCACAATGACTTACAGTTAAATGTCAGACTGTAACTCGAACTTAACATAAAGGAAAGATTATCTTTTATGATAACTTATCCTCTTAACGAGAAATTCACCTTTCTCGGTCATGAGCTTGTATTAAAACATTCGAAGTTTTAAGCTCAGAAAGGAAAGTGTATCTTTTAAATAAGAGAACTTTTCCTCGTAACGAGAAATTCACCTTTCTCGGTCATGAGCTTTCCGTTAAAACAGTCAAAGTTTTCAAGCTCATGAACACGACTTCTAAGTAAATGTCAGCTTAGGACTCGTCCTTCAGATAAAAGGAAAGTTTATCGCCGATGGTAACTTATCCTTAACAACGGGAAGTTCACAACTTCTCGGACTTGAGCTCGCTTTTAAGATATTCAACATCTTAAGCTCAAGTAACTGTTTTTTCAAAACTTTGAACACAATTTTTCGAGAATTTCTCAAAAGGTTTTTCTAAATCTTTCAAAATTGTGTGTTCAAAAATGTTTTGATAAAAAGAGCATGTCTTCTGGAATCGATAATATTTACGAACCTAGAAATGTCATTCAATAATGACACGGGGTTGTAAATAATGTTCGAGCAGAAGTTCAAACTTTTAAAACATGCTCAAAATGGTTTGCTATTATTTCAGATAGCAACCCGCTTTTCATAATCAAGTCAAGCATTTCACCGGAAAGCTTTGACTCAACAACGGGAATTCATTTTCTCGGGGACGTGACGAGGTGACCAACATTCGTGAACAAGAACCATGTGAATCTCTCATATGATGTTCTCCATCATTCAGGTCCTACCTCGTAAATTGTTAATCTTGTGAATTCATTATTATATATGATCTTTGCACGTAATAAATACCTTACACTTGTGTTTAAAAGGTATTTAATTTACGTTTCAAGTACACCCTCATTAATTTGAGGGGGAGCTTGTGTAATTCATGACGATAATTGGATTTGCATTTTTCTTCCCAAATTTTCTTAAAATGCTATTAAATCAATTGATATTAAAAACATCGATTGGGTTAATATTTTTAATATGGGGGAGAATGTGATTTAATATGGGATATGATCAGTCATAAATGGTTTGACTTAACGTGATAGCTCATCCCGACATGTGCAAAATGTTTTCGGATATCGTGGCATATGTTAAGGGGGAGCAAAATGGATTTGCACTTCAAAATGGATTTCATGGTGACATACACTTACCCAAAACATCTCTATTCACGACGGTGAAGATTGTGGTGACATAAGGATGGTAGGATAGGTTAAAGTCCAATGATTTCTCTAGAACCGGAGGAATCTTCCCAAGGACATTCCATAGCTAGAAATAGTAGTCCTTAGGAAAGATGGAAAAAGATTGTGAACGTAGCTGAATGCCGACCAAGTACTTAAGTTAGCACTTGAACAATCACAACAAGGTGCTAGTGATGACGTATTGGTAAGCATTGAAGGGGTTGAAGAATGAAAAAGAATTGTAAAGATAAAGGGTGTAAAGAAAGAAGCCCTCCTTACAACTTTAGGCAGAAACCGGGTCAATACATATGCTATTAAGATCATTGTTTAATGATTCTTAATATTGAAGAAAGACGTAATGGACCCAGTGATGCAATGTACAACCCTTCCCAGCTAACTCAAATATCTCTCAAAAGGTATTTGTTTTAATCACACGGAGATCAACACATTATCTATTGGTTTATTCACTCCGAATAAATTGGTATTGAAAAGGTGGCACTCCTCTCCAGCCTCCGATCACTAAAATCCAAAATGCACGATCGAGTCTAGAGCCATTTGAGATCATCAAATATCTCATTAGGACACACTTTCATATTTCCTTGCTTCTTCACACACTGTGAAAAGTAAGAAAGATCTTAAGAGTCCTACGCAAAATCTTCATGATCTTGCCTGAACATCCGAGTAGTACGAAAGTATCTACAATGAAGATGGAAATCCTTCTTGAGCGAATATCAAAAAGCTCATGGTAGGTGACTTGTGCGATTCTTTATGAATCAAACTTGTGATAACTGGAAAGCAACAGTGGTTTAATTCTTAAATGAATTTAAACACGTTCCAGGCCTCTACGCAATATCTTAGTGATCTTGCCAGAACATTCAGAGTAATACTATTAAGTATTTACAGTGACGAATGGAAATCCTTCTAGTGTTAACATCAAACAGCACTTGGTAGGTAACTTGCAAGATTCTATATGAATCAAGCTAGTGACAACTGGAAAGCAACGATGGTGCGGTTCTTAATTGAACTTCACTTGTTCCAGGAACATGAATTGACGGCTTCAAATCCTGCGGATAATATTATCCAAATGATTCACTCTTTACGTTCGCAGTCAGCTTTGGACGGTCGAGTAAAGAGAACGGGTTTACCCGCGAAATCTTGTCAAGGAGGTTCTTTATTGAAACTACCTGCCACAAGTACGATATTTAATATCGTCCAACGGTCTTCACCGACCGGAGGTAAAATGCTACCGAACTAGAATGAAATGTTCAAGGCCATTTCATCCGTGTATATTGTTTGTTGCTAACTGTCTTATGCAGCGTAACAAGAAGGTGGCATTGCGGTGTACAATCCAGAAGAAGTCGTCACCACATGCTTATACTACATACAATTAGTACTTCAACAAATTCAAGAAAGCCCGAAGGTCAAGTCTTCCGCTGTATCAAACTCTGAAGCTTTCAAGAATTTAAAAGTATAAGTATGTGGAACATGAAGTCACGAAGAGGCAAATATCACAAGTGAAGAATGCACAAGGTCAAGGCAAGGAAACATGCTCAAGACTAAAGTCAAAGATCACATCAAGCATATTCACAAGAACAAGATCGAAGACTCAAGCATAGATGCTAGGTTTAAGATTTTGTAAAAAGATGTGACCTCCCTTAGGGGGAGATTGTTGGAAATACGTTTTTCCCAATAAAGTCTCGGTCACATCTTAGTTAGCATAGATCACGAGTTATAGACTATTTAGAACTTTGTTTCTTGGAGCGACCTCCCTTAGGGGGAGATTGTTAGAAATACGTTTTTACGTATTTATGAAGGATCGGTCGCTCCAACGATTATTATGTAATGGGCTCGTGATCTATTTAATTAATGTATAGTCCATATAGCCCACATGTAGGGTGGGCTATATATATATATATCCCCTCCTAGCATGTTAGGAGGGGTTGTTGATTGTCATTTACACTTAATCATTATTCCATTTTCACTTTCTCTCTCTAACTTTCTCCCTTCTCTCCTTTCTCTCTCTAATCCCTCATCTCATTCCTTCATCTTCTTCTTTATTTATCAATCAATCAACCATCCAAATCCATCAAATCCATCACATAGAATAGGCCATTAATCTCGTAGACCTTCAAACAATATTTTCATAAAATGTACAGACACATACCGTTTGAAGTTCAAATGGAAATCATGGTTGGACTTCCAGTGGAGGTTTTACTATGGTTTCGAAGAGTGTCAAAGACTTGGAAGGCAACAATAGATCAAGCCCAGTTCATCATTCGCTACGGTTCGCGGGCAACAACCTCTTGCTTTCATATAACATATAAGCACGTCGATAATGGTTTCATGTACAAGGTCAGTGGCAACTTAATTTTCAGTCGTTTTTATCCGCCATACAATCTTCGTGTTTTTAGGCCAATTGCTACAAGTGAAGGTATATGGTGCTAAACATATGTTAATAATACATCACTTATGCTATGGAACCCGTCAATAAGAAAATGTGTTACAATAGTAGTATTAAATCATGTGAACCAACCAAATTCACCAAGAATGGTGTTTGGATTTGGTATAAGTCCACAAAATCAAGACCCTACCCTATTAAAAATTAATTACCCGTTAGTCGGTGAAACTGCATGGTATGTTTCGGTGTTTACACTTAGTTCTCTTAGTTGGAACAATCTGGCCAACAACCTCTTTCCTCGTGAATCATTAAGAATAGTACGGTCGTCAAGACAATCGGTTGTCGGTGGTAAAATATTTTGGGTGGCTTTTGAAAAGATCGTTTGTTGCCAATGTAGGAGGCAGAAAAATTACATGCTAGTATCATTTGACTTGGTTAGTCATCAAGTTGATGTATTAGACATTCCAGATGGGATCAGAAATATGATTCCACATCCATACTATATGTCAAAACTAGGAGAGTATTTAGTTATTTTAGGAAGTTTCACCGTGAATGGTTTACGGTTCTTGTGTGCATGGGTTTTACAATTTAACGCGGGTGTGATTTCATCATATAGACTACTTTTTAGCATTCCGATGCCAGAGCATCAAGTGCCAAGGTTATTGGGATTTGATAACGACGAGCAACCAATTATCGTTACTAAGTTCAACGATAACGCCTTGGCTCACTCACTGCAAGTGTATAACCAAGAAATGCAAACATTTGAAACAGTTAGTTATGAAGGAAATAGTCATTCTTTTATCATTGAACCATACAAAGAATCACTAGTTCTTAGTGACCGACAACAAAATGAATGGATCTATTAAAGAATGTATCATGTAATTTGTGTTTTAGTGTTTTGTTTTAATGTTACTTTCATTTTGCATTTTTTTAATGTATCGTGTTTACTATGTTTGTGAATACATTTACAAATGTTTATGCTCAATTTAGCTACATTTGTATGAACAAAACTATGTAAAGACCAACAACATTTGAGCCACTAAATATACATAATAACAACTGAATAAGACCCATCATAAAATAACGCAAAGTTTACATAAGTACACACCATAAATCCAGAACCATAAATAAACATAATCCCAACTTCATTAGACCCAAAATAGAAGTTTACCAGAAATCCAAAGTAGCAGAACTAGAAGTTTACATAAGTACATACCAGAAATCCAAATTTAGAAGTTTAGCAGCCACTTACATCAGACCCAAAATATGACATATCATGATAGGTTTAGTAAACATCTAACAAACATCAAATACTAGGCAATCTTATTCTTTACCATCACTGTCGTATACCTGGATATTTCTCACATATTTCAACCTTAGCATTTTATTGTAGTGAAACCTACATGCCATTCCAAACTCCCTTCATTTGCCTTCAAGATTTATATGATTAGTCCTCCACGGCCTACCTTTGTGATGGTATGCTTTCATACTCATCCAGCATTCTTGATCCTAGTGTTTGAGAAGAGCCCTACGATAAATATGCATCGGATGATCCTCCATCGTTGAAGCTTTGATTGCCTAACAATTTACAGATCAGATAGACTATTAAGTAAACTATATTATTTGTATGTTCAGATTATTAGAATGTTGTTAAAACAAAATAGTTACCAATCTTTGTTTATCCGTAGTCGACGAGAATGGCCTATAAAATGCACGAGATCTTTCGGCAAAATGACCAGAATGATGCGGCCATAAACACACGTGGTGCATCCTCTCATCGACTACAATTTTCCAATAACAACCATTTAACTATGTTCCTAAATATAACTTAATTTATAAAATAATGAAGGTTTTTCTTTAGCTGATCATACCTGATTCTGAATAAGAAAGCTCCTTCTGTCGTCTCTTAAGATTAGTTACACCAGACACAACTAGAAGTGTTATTGGATTCCCGTCCATTTCAAATGCCATTAAACCGAGTCTGTTGTTATTTTGTTTTGTTAACACTACATACATACCGTCCTTAAACTCCATTCCATTAGCCATTGTTGTCCAATCTGTTCCATTTAGCTGATACTTGAACACCCCGGGAATTTCATCACAATCGATCCTTTGATATCTGACAGTATAGGTCTCATCATTTGTTGATATTAATAACGGTTGATTGTGATTAAAACCAGTTACAAAGGTTCTCAGAACAAACTGCAATTAATCATCAAACATAAAGAGGTACTTTCATTTAAGATAAGTATGTTATTTAAATTATATTTACCATTTATAATTGTTAACGATATCTGTAAAGTTACCTGTGGAGAGTCTTCATATGGCCAAGAACGTGACAAAAATCTTTTTTGTCTGTTAGTAATTACATTATACCCGTCGCATTTGATTCCATCAATACCATATCTAGTAACATAAAACGTTTCATCTCCCTCTTCAATGAATTGCATCAATACTGCATCTTTCATGTTCTCAAGACAAAACTCAGACCACCTTTGACCTTCAACCCAAATGTTTCTACTGTTTGGCACCTTTAAACCACATTTGAACATGTATAGATCATTACTTGTCAAATACACGTGCCTGTTCCCGTTATACTAACCTTCCCGGAACAACGACGGTAGAACCTACAAATTATATAAAATTTGTATAATTATAGTGCTCTTTTATTATAAAAGCATATAAAAACATATTGATCTATTATAGTATAGGTTTTTAATACCTATGATTTGGGAAAAGTATCACTGTTCACCAATAAAACAAACTCTATTGGCATTTGTCTGCATATTGAGATTAATTTAAAAGCATCATTACACTTTCATACAAAGTAATGTTGTTCTTGTATTCTGTTTATTTAGCATTTATTATTTTATTTTAGAGTAAAACCTTATTTACCATTTTATATTGGAAAAATACTTCAAGAACAAAAATATATGAAAATTTCACAAGTAACTTTTTTAACATGCTTGTGCGTGGTTTTGATAAAGTAAATTTAAAAACCTATTATATGTTCAAAAGCATTCTTATAACTATTTCACGCAAAAACCCTAAACAATCATGCACTGTTCCAAGTTTGATTAACGGGAGTGATTGTTAGTATCCACACATCACAACTACGATCGTTTACCAAGTTTTCGAGCATGCATAGGCCTTGTGTTAGTACACCCAAGTCAAATGATTTAATTCCTCTTGGAAAATTAGGAACAACAACCTCGTGAGATATTTCCATTCGTAGATTAATTGAAACAATGGAACGTGTGAAGTCTCCCATGCCTACCCAAATCGAATCCTCCCAGTACAAGTGTCCTTAAAAATACACACCGTTCCCAAAAATACGCCCTTGATGTGGAATAACTCCCACGGTTTTCCAATTGCCGTTAGCCAATGAGAAAATCTTAACCTTGTACTCCTTACAAATTATCACCAACTTACAATCTCTGTCAATAATTCTCCCAAATCCGGACTCATCTCGATATGGATGATCCATTTCACAACTCATGTCAATCGTTAGGTTTGTACGAGTTGCTGGGTTGTAAAATGACACCCCACCATGCAAGCTCACGCAAATTAGTTCATTGCAAGACCCCAATACACGAATGAAGTTGGGGTTACGATATAGATGACCATCGCCCAAGAACACTACAGACGGGTTACTTAACACCTCATCATTTAGGAGCCGAGTGTATATAGCATAATCGTTATGAAATACAAATCGTCTGCACCTTGCTTCCTCGGATTTGCGATGAATGAATAAGGGGTGGGTAATGACATTGTACCATGCTTTGCAAACAGTTTTGTAAACCAACAATGTGGAAACAGGTAATTGTAGGAAAATGATCATCAACAAATCAAAGGTTAGATCTTCAAATGTAGCAGCCATCATTTTGTATGGAGAAATTACGATTTTGTTATATAGACGAACTTGTTTGTGTAAAAGACTATGAAACTTTGAACGTGAATTTAAGTTAAGACTTGGTTGAGAGTGTGTTAGTGGGAAAACCGTTTTAGAAAATTGTGGAGAAAATTACCACGTACAAAAAAAACTCTTCACTTTCACAAAACGTTTATTGTTAGTGGGCCTTTTAATAAAAAACTGTTAGTGTTAGCATTCTAAATTATTGAAAGAAAATTTTTGTGTTATTTTTAACATATAAATAAAAAATTTTATTTTAACACAAGTGAGATGGAGAAGCTCCGTGTAATTCATGCAATACGTATCATCATGCAAATTGATTAGTTGGTAAATTACATTAATTGAGAATCTTCATGATTACAACCAAAATAGAGGAGGCAAAAGAAATAGAGGAGGATGGGGACGTCGAAAGGTCATGAAATAAACATTATCCCAACTTCAACATACCAAAAGAAGTTTAGCAGATAAGTCATGAAATAAACATAATCACAGCTGAATAAGATCCATCTTAAAATAACGCACAGTTTACATAAGTATAAAAACCACATAACCATAAAACACGATTACAAAACACGTACTAGAAAACATATAAACTTCCTAGAAAATAAAAAAATAAAACTAACTGTAGTAGGTTAGTGTTTCTTGAAAATAAAACCTAATCATAATATTAGTAGTAAACATATGTTACTACGGTTAAAGACTAATCAAGAATAAACAGCCCTAGGTGCATTCCTAAGGGTGTAACGTCTGCCCGTGAGTAATGGTGTGACCAATGTCTCTACATAGGCACATGTGTCTCAGGCGATCGACTCTATAATCTCGTAAGTCCTGTTTATAGATTTATACAAAATAACATGCACACCAAAATGAAGGAGAATTCGGTCGTCTTCTTTATAAGTAATGGGCGAGAGTACTTTGTCCAACCTTGAACGAAATCAAGTCTACGATCAAGACGGTGGTCGGGGTAGCGAATACAATACAATATGTTCTATTGTTGATTAGCGGGAGTGATAGTCAACAACCACACATCACAACGATGATTGTTTACGAAGTTAGAGAGCATGCATAGACCTTGTGTTAGTACATTAGTACACCCAAGTCAAATGATTTAATTACTCTTCGAAAATTAGGAACATCAACCTTGTGGAATGTTTCCATTCGTAGATCGATTGAAACAATGGAGCATGTAAAGTCGCCCATCCCTACCTAAATCGAATCCTTCCAATACAAGCGTCCTTCAAAATACACACCGTCCCCCAAAATAGACCCTTGATGTGGAATAACTCCCAAGGTTTTCCAGTTTTCATTAGCCAATGAAAAAATCTTAACCTTGTACTCTTTACAAATTGCCACCAACTTATAATCTCCATCAACAACTCTCCCATATCCATACTGAATTCCATGTGGATGATCCGTTTCACGACTCAAGTCAATAGTTAAGTTTGTACGAGTTGCTGGGTTGTAAAATGACACCCCATCCCTCAAGCTCACGCAAATTAGTTCATTGCAAGAATCCAATACACGAATGAAGTTGGGGTTACGATACGAATGACCATCGCCCAAGAACAATGCAAACGGGTTACTTAAAACCTCATCATTTAGGAGCCAAGTGGATATAGTCAAATGGTTATGAAATACGAAATGTCTGAACCTTGCTTCCTCGGTTTGGCGAAGAATGAATAAGGGGTGGGTAATGACATTGTACCATGCTTTCCAAACAGTTTTGGAAATCAACAATGTGGAAACAGGTAATTGGAGGAAAATGATCATCAACAAATCAAAGGTTAGATCTTTAAATGTAGCAGCCATCATTTTGTTTGGAGAAATTATGTTTCTGTTATGTCTAAATTGTTTGTGTAAAAGACTATGAGACTTTGAACATAAAATGCAATGTTAAAACTATGGGTGAGATTGTGTTAGTGGGGAAACTGTTTTAGGCTATCGTGGAGAATAGAGAAAGTTACCACGTACAAAAAAACTGTTCACTTTCATTTAGACGTTTAGTGTTAGTGGGTGTAATAATGAAAAATAATTATTGTTAGTGGAGATATTCAAATTAATACAATCGTGATGGAGAAGCTCTATGTAAATCATGCAGAACGTATCATCATGCAACTTCATTAGTTGCTAAATTACATTAATGGAAAAGATTCTTGAACAAATCCACCATATATAACCATGCAAGTTGCTTACTTCACATTATTACAAGGGGTCAAATTTCAACCAAACTGTAACTAATAGTTATAAATCTTTGACACGTATGACTTCTAGTTGAAACTAAAATTAATTACTACAAGATAGATAAAATATAAAATTTAATAGTACCTATCCCTTCCATAACCTTCCACACCTACACTATAACTTTTTTTTCACCCACCACATATTAACATACAACTTGATTGAGTGCCTATTTAAACATCCACTAGCTATATTGCATTATCACTTATATCAACCATGTTTGTGGTCTCAGTTTATATAATACTTTCATGTTACTAAATTCTATAAAAACTTAAACCTAATCAACTAAAAACTAGGCATGATATAAGCAACTACACTTTAAGTCTATGGAAAAAATCATGAAGTAGCAAACTAAAACCTATGTAAACAAAAACTTATGATCAAAACTAAATTTCTATCCACATGATCAAAACTTATGCCTAATCAGCTATAAACTAAGGACCAAATCATGGAGTAGCAGAATAAAACATAAGTATAACAACTATAGGATGATAAAAACTTATGCGTAATCAATATTAAACTAAGGAAAAAAGCAAGAGACATACAACTACACTCATCTGGCAAATTAAGCAAACATAACCATTGATATGACCTATTTAAACAAAAATACATGTTTTAAAATACGTCATACTAAGATTTTCTTCAATGACCAAGATAACAAGTTTGCCATTTGGTAACAGATGTTGTAAGACTAGCACAATCAATAGGCTTAGTGTATTGAGCATACCTGAAAACAGGGGTTCATTGTTTAAAGAAATCAACAGGCTTCGCATCCAGTTTGTATTTCAGGTAGAATTGAATCAACTTCTCTCGATAAGCCAAAGCTTCCTATACGGAATCACTTACTTGCAATGACATACTGTGGGACAACCTGTACAACAATATGCAAACCCATATACCACAGTCCCCGTATAGGCCAGCTTGTCTTGGGCCTGTATAGTCATATCGAAAACTGATCTTATATTTGGATTAATCTAAACCTTTTTTTCATAACTCCACTATGAACCAAATACATGGGCATTTTCAGACTCAATTTTGACCTAATCTTCACCATCCAGGGACGAGTTTCATTCCCTGAGATAGGCGATCCCAAACTGTCATAAAAGGTGAAAACTCCCAAACAAATATGGAACTCTGCCATTAACCAATGTACATTCTCAAAATTTATTAGGAAGTACACCTACAGTGGATAAAACATTATAAGAGAATGTTATGAAATACAACACTTCATTACAAAATACGCTATACAACGTCTTACCTTTTCAACATTTTCATCCCACCAAGGGACGCCATACTTTCGACCATCTGCAAAGCATATCGGGGGAAAATCTAGGCCAAGAAGTTTATAGCTGAAAAAAGGATTCATCATTGCCCAGTCAGAACAAGCCTTCCGAAACAACCACATATATTTAACCCAAATATCGATGTGCTGGAGATAAAATATACTAACATTACGTTAGTTAGATAAACAATGTTTTTCAATCATGTATAGGTTTATTAATGGACTAGAGTTACCTCATCAGAGAGCCAACCCCTTTTTAAACATCTTTTTTCGGTCAAAGCTTCCCAAAAAAGACTACCAACATCATGAGATTCTTCTAGCCATGGAAATGTCCATCTCATCTGGTTGAAATTTTTATCACCCATCAATGCTTGTAGTTCATTAGGAATGACTATTGTTCTGGCAGGTGCTTTTTTATCACGACTAAAATCCTATACAAAAAAATTATAATATGAGATTACTTTATTTATCACATTTCAATACATATAGGATGGTTTGCAAATTGATACCTCTTTCCACGGTGTTATTTGGATCTCGATTCCACCAGGGCCAAGTAAAACTTTATTATCATGTTCTTTTTCAGACTTGTTTGTCTTGCGGCGCCTTTTCTTACACTGAACTTCTGTTGTTGGAGGTTGTTGCATAAATGGTTCCTGTAAAGCCGGACCAAGTCTCTTTTGACGGTCAAGTGGAAGAGCAATAGTTAGAGCAGGTGAATTCGGCTCCGGTTTCAAATCACCAATTCCCTGATAAAAGGTAAAAAAGTAAATATTATCATGCGATAGAGCACTTCGCCCTAGGTTTAACCATAAATCCAAATAAGAGCACTTCACCATAGGTTTAACAGATTAACATAAAAAAATTATAGTACGAATAATGGAATCCACTACGATTATATACAAATTCACCAACATCTTTTCTTTACCCTTTTTTATGTAAGAACCTTTTACCTGACCCATATAGTATACGTTTTCATGGGTATCGTTTATGTAAGCATAGTTATACAGAGTTCATATTATAAGCATTTGTTAAAAGACACTTTTCAAAACAGAAAATGAAGTCCACTACAATATGTATACATGCACCAAAATCTTTTCGTTTACCCTTTCTTATGTAAGAACCGTCTACTTTACCCTTGGTGTGTGCGTTTTCATAGGTATCAATAAAGTCAATTACGGTCTTTAACGAACAACCCTTTTATTTTATGTAGAATGGTCGAAGTTTTTACTTCCAATTTGTAAATTTGGACTCTTCTTTCGGATTAAAATATTTCGATTCATTACTTTGAATACGCTCACTTTTAGTTTGTCTTTTAGTATCGGAATATAATCCACGCATGGATCAATCCAGATTCTCAATGCATGATATGAACCACACAAGCATGAATCTAGATACTCAAACTAGAAAAGAGTATTCGATACTGAAATAGAAACTGAAATGGAGAGCATTCAAAGTGATGACTCGAACTATTTTATTTCCCATGAACTGCCAATAGTGAGAACTGGGAAGGGAAAACATCGACCAATCAACATAAAAGAAAAGGGTTGTTCTTTAAAGACAATTGTTGACTTTATTTGACACCTATGAAAACGCACACACTAAAGGTAAAGTAAACGGTTCTTAAATAAGAAAGGGTGAACAAAAAAGATATTGGTGCACGTATACATATTGTATGGACCAAAAAAAAGGATTTAACCATAGGATTAGACAAGATCCAAAACAGTCCTTAGTGGACATTACCTCAAGGGTATTGTAAATGTCTGAACATAAATCTTGAAGATCTTGCGTAGATATATCCTCATTTTTGTCATCATAAGTATGGAAAGGAGCAGGAACGGCACCCTTATCGGGATCCTGGGACAGACCAGTAAGAACATGAACAGCACCATTCTCGGGATCCTAATACATTTTGTTGTCCCCTAATTTAATCACTTCACCATGGTTGATTAATAGAAAATAGATGAAAAGAAATGGATTTCTAGAGAGGGAAAGTAGTGAGAGAAAGTAGAGAGAAGGAGGTGATTAACTAGGTGAAATTAGATTAAGAAATGAAAATCCTTACCCTTCCTAACATGCTAGGAAGGGCTTTATATAGTCCGCCTACATGTGGGCTTTGAATTGACTATATTGTTTGGGCCGGGCTTGAATAAAATGCTTAGTACCTTAAAAGAGGCCTTTTCAGCTAACCATCAAGCCCGTAATGTCACGACTATTTTAACTAACTGTTACAACGTTCTAATAAATATTACAATATAAACCTATGACCGAACATTCTTGTTTGACTCAATATTTTGAGGCTAACAATCTCCCCCAATGTGAGGTCATTCCTCTTCGATATTTGGAGATCAATGGAGATTACAAATTTCGTCATAAATGAGTCTTGAACGTGTAATAGTAGTTTTGTTCCTTCATGTTGTGATCTTTGAGCCTTTGTCATTGTCTTTCGACTTTGTCTTTTATCTTGAGATCTTTAAATCATTCTTGACTTGTCTTTGCCATTTTGCGATCTTGTTTCTTTATCCACATGCTCATATTTTGCACTATCTTGAAAGCTTACTAACAATCTCCTTTGAAGAGAGGTCATTCCTCTACATTAACTGATAAGGAAGATTTTGATCATCAGAGTTGCGGAAGTCTTTAGCTTTCTTGATTGTTGAATATCTTTGGGCATGAATATGTGGTTTTGAATCTTTGACTTTGCTGAGTACACCGTAACGTCACCTTCTTGAGACAAAACATAGACACGGACTGAATGGCTTTGACATTCGTCCTAAATAGGTAGCGTTTTACCTCCGGTCGTTGAAGACCGTTACACGATATTAAATATCGTACCTGTGATTAGGTAGATTCAATTAAGAACCTCCTTGACAGGGTTTCGTAGCTGTACTAGCTGTTCTCTTTACTCGACAGTCTCAAAGCAAGACTGCGAACATAAAGAGTGAATCAATTGGATAAATATCCGCTTGATTAAATTTGTCAATTCAAATTCCTGGAACAAGTTTGATTCATTGAGAATCTTACCATTGTTGCTTTCCAGTTGACACAAGCTTGATTCATAAGAATCTAGCAAGTTACCTACCGTAGCGCTATTTAATGTTGACGCTAGAAGGATTTCCATTCGTCACTGTGAATATTAATAAATATCACTCTGAATGTTTTGGCAAGACCATAAAGATATTGCGTAGAAACCTGAAACGAGTTTGGATCGATAAAGAGACAAACCACTGTTGCTTTTCAGTTTTACATATGTTAAATTCATAAAGAATCTTACACATGACCTACCACAGTGCTGTTTGATTTTAACACTAAAAGGATTTCCACTCATCATTTTGAATACTAGGCAGTATCACTCTGAGTGTTCTAGCAATATCGCAAGGATATAGCGTAGGACTCTCTTGATCGTCATCCGTGTGTCCTAACAAGATTTGATTGATCTCTTGGCTCTAGACTCAATTTGTGCACTTTTAGTGGTCGGAGGCTGGAGCAGATGCCACCTATTCAATATCAACTATCTCGGAGTAAGAAAGTCAATAGAAGTCGTGTTGATCTCCGTGACAATAAAACAAACTTCTTTTGAGAGAAGCCTGAGTCAGCTGGGGAGGGGTTGTGCATTACATCACTGGGTCCATGATGCGTTGTCTTCATGATGTGTTGACCTAGTTTCTGCCTAAGTTGTATGGAGGGATAATTTCTTTACACCATTTATCCTTACATTTCTTTTTCATTCTTCAACCCCTTCAATGCTTACCAAGACATCATTACTAACACCTTGTTGTGATTGTTCCAGTGCTAGCTTCAGTACTTAGTAGGCATTCAGCTACGTTCACATTCTACTTCATCTTTCCTAAGGACTTCTAATAATCTATTGGATTGTCCCTAGGAAGATCCCTCCGGTTCTGGTTGGATCATAGGACTTAAACCTAACCACCCTTTTGACACCAATAACGTCGTGAATTAAAGATGTTGTGGGTATTTCATCGTAACCATGAGTGCTTGAGTCTTTAGATCACATTTTGATCACATTTTTTCCCCTATCTCTAATATATAAGATCGTTTGATATTAGAGATACCAAATTTGATTAAAATATATATTGTGAAAAAAATAGTCTTGAAGAACTTTCGGGAGAAAAATGTGTCAAACTTGGCAGAAACTTGGAAAGCTCCCCCTCAAAAATTGATCCAATTGAATTGTCATAGTAAGGATGTGATCCACATTTCGCTTTTTGAGGATCGGAGTTGTTGAACACATAATTTTTTAAAGATTTTGAATAATCATTGAAAAACTCTTGAAAAAATTGTGTTCAACGCTTTTTGAAAAACTCTATTTCTTTTTGGCGAAAAGGTTTTTCTAAAGCATAAACTTAAGTTCCTAAACTTTGAATGTCTTGACAAATCCACTCAAGTGTAAGAAGATTTAATTTCTTTTGTTGAGGGTAAGCGCACTAAATCGTACACTCCCCCATGAATATAGATCCGGGTTGAAATCTTAAAGTGAATACAAGCCATTGTGTTGAGCTCAAAACGTTGAATGTTTTGTGACAAGCTCAACCCAAGATAGATTGCTCTCCTGTTGTTGGAAAAATTGTCCAAAATAGACATTTTCCTTTATTAAAAGTAGAAATGACATGTTTTGAAAAAATATTTACAACTTTCATTCGAGCTTTATGTACACACACGTGTCGTTATTGAGCGATATTTCTAGGTACGTCTATATTATCGATACTGAAAGACATGTCGAGAAGAATATTTTTGGATTTTCAAAGATTTTTAATTTTGTATTTTGCTTTTTCATTAATATTTACAGGTAGATGTTTGATAGATGAATCAAGCAGGCTTCTTTGCCAGAATCTCCAGTTCTGCTGGAGTCAAACATCTCATACCAATTTGCCTAACAAGATACGCAAACCTCTCTTTCGAAAGAGATTTTGTAAACAAGTCAGCTAATTGGTAATCAGTCCCAACAAAGTATATTCAACAATACCCCTTTCAACTTATTCCTAAATGAAGTGATATCTGACATGAATGTGCTTCGTGCGGGAATGTTGTACCGGATTTCAAGAGATGGCTATGGTAGACTTTGAGTCACAGTACATAGGTACTTTATCAAAGTGGAAGCCATAATCCGTGAGTTGTGTTCTCATCCATAGAACTTGAGCACAACACGCAGATAGAGACACATACTCCGCTTCGGCTGATGACAATGATGTGCAATCCTCCTTCTTGGAAGACCGTCCAACAAGCTTATCTTGACCTAGAAATTGTGCACCACCAGAAGTACTTTTACGTGTATCAAGACACCCAGCATGACCAGAATCTGAATAGGCCGTTAGAAAGAAACCGGTTTCCCTCGGATACCAGAGTCCCATCTGACTGGTGTTCTTAAGGTACCGAAAGATCCGATTAACCTCCTTGAGGTGATTTTCAGTGGGTCGTGCTTAATATCGTGCACAATAACACGAAGCATGTGATATATCTGGTCGGCTTGTTGTTAAGTACATGAGGGAGCCAATCATTGAACGATATTTCGTTTGATCTATGGCATCTCCCTCCAAATCAGCATCTAGGGATGTGGTTGATAATGGTGTCCTAACGGGGTCACATGTGGTCATACCATGATTTTGGATTATCTCTTGACAATACTTAGCTTGGTTAATGAAGATACCACTTGGGGATTGGTGAACTTGAATTCCTAGAAAGAATTTTAGTTCGCCATCATAGACATTTCAAATTTGTTGTGCATTACTTTTTCAAACCATTTTGAAAGTTTTGGGTTTGTAGACCCCAAAAAAATGTCATCAACATAAATCTGCACAAGCAAAATGTCATCCCTATATTTATATGTGAACAAAGTTAGATCAATGAAACAATTTGAGAAACCTTTGGAGACCAGAAATTTCGAGAGCTCGTCGTACCACGCCCTTGGAGCTTGCTTGAGTCCATAAAGTGCTTTGTGGAGATGATACACCTTGTCAGAATAATGAGGATTGACGAATCCTTTCGGCTGAGTGACATAGACTTCTTCCTTTAAAGGACCGTTAAGAAACGTCGTCTTTACGTCCATTTGATAAACGATGAATCCCTTATGTGCAGCATAAGCAAGGAAAATCCTGACCACTTCTATACGAGCTACTGGTGCAAATGATTCTTCAAAATCAATACCCTCTTTCTGCCCATGCCCTTTAGCCACTAGCCTAGCTTTGTTCTTGATGATTGTGTTTTCTTCATCCATCTTGTTTTTCCAGACCCATCGAATATTTAATGGAATTACATCGTATGGTCTGTCAACAAGTTCCCAGACTTTAAGTCTTTCAAATTGAAGAAGTTCATCTTGCATCGATTCAATCCAATCATGATCAGCCATGGCTTCTTTGATGTTTTTCGGTTCAGCTGAACTCACGGCGAGTGCGGACATACAAACATCGCCATCGGTTTCAAGTTGTCGTCTTGTACGAACGAGCTGTGAAGGGTTTCCAATTACGTGAACCAAAGTATGATCTCGGGTCTAATGATGTGTTGAAGGATGTCGTTGGTAGAACGTATGCATATTTGACGGATCAACATGGTGAGTAGAAGACTCTCTAGTTTCATGTACCGATGTACCGAATGGGTTGATAAATTCGTCTTCGTCAGATAATGCATTGTCTGCTTCATTTGTGTTCTCTGAAGCAATGACAGTAGTTGTGGATGTTGTACGAGCGGTTGTTGATGTGATATTCAGAGGAGGTAAATCTGCAGCAACCCGTGTTGAAGTAGATGAAGTTGTATCCTTTTGTTGACGATGATCGGTATCATCATTCTTATCATGAGTGACAGCGAAAGACTTATATACAACATGTTTCTCCCCTGTGAAATATTCATCATACATTGGTCCATATAACATTTCCAACTCTTCAATTGTCGTGTTGACTGCCATATCTGCTCTTGGAACATTTCCTTGAACCAGCTTCGAACTTGACGGTTCATTGTTGTGGTCTTGAGTTCCGAGTTTCGTGCGGTTGTGGATGGAAGTCGTATGTCGTTGTGGATCGGGACTTAAACTGTTTTTTTCAAGTGCCATTTCTTGTAATTCATCAAATCGGATATGAATAGTCTCAACTATCAATTTTGTTCTCTTGTTGTAAACTCTATACCCCTTAGACTGAGTTGCATATCCTACTAGAATACATGCATCACCTTTCTCTTTCATCTTATCCAAATTTTCACCATCTCGTATAATGTAACAAGTACATCCAAAAACGTGAAGGTGTTTGAGTGAAGGTTTTCGATCATGAATTATGTGATATGGTGTCTTTTCGTGTCTTGGGATAATTAAGGATCGATTTTGTGTGTTGCATGCAGTTGACACGGCTTCGGCCCAAATGTATAATGGTAGTTTTAAAGCGGATAATAATGTTCGAGCAGCCTCAACTAAAGTACGATTTCGTCTTTCCACAACGTCGTTTTGTTCGGGTGTTCGAGCAATAGATGTTTCATGTTCAATTCCTTTGGCTTCAAAATAGTTTCTCAGAGTTGAATTCAAAAATTATGTGCCTCTGTCAATACAAACCACTTTTAATTGAGCTTGAAGACCACGTTGTATCAGTTTTAGGAAGTTGATGAGAACTTCGGGTGTTTCATCCTTGTACCTCAAGAAGTGAGCTCATGTGTACCTTGAGTAATCATCGACAATTACCATAACATATTTCTTCCCATTGATACTATGAACACGCATGGGACCACACAAATTGATATGAAGAAGATCTTACCGTCCTTTAGAGCTTGGTGTAGTCTTTGTCTTAAAGCTACTTCGTTTAGCTTTACAAAGCTCACAAGAAGAACAAAGATGATCTTTGATGAATTTCAAGCATGGAAGGCCTCTCACAATATCTTTCTTGGAAAGCAAGGTAATGGTATCAAAGTTGAGGTGAGATAGACGTTGATGTCATAACCATGCCTGAGTCGTTGAAGCTTTAGCCATGAAGCAAATTGGAGTTGTAGAAGTTGTGTCTTGAAGTGAAATAGTGTAGAGATCAGTACCCCGTGTACCGGTAAGTAAGTCATTCCCATCATAATCACGAACAAAACATGTCTTCTTTTTGAAAGCAACCTCCAAATCTGCATCACATAATTGACCAACCGAGAAAAGATTGTGATTGAGCCCTTCGACGTAGTATACCCTTTTGATCGTGATATTCCACTGAACCAAATCTCCATATCCTAGGATCGGTGCAAATTGATCATTTCTGAATCGGACCGTACCCAGGAACTTCTCCACGAAGTTAATTAGAAGCTTGAGATTCCCCTCATGAGATTCGTGCAGCCGGAGTCCAGTATGAAGAGAATTATTTGTATCACCTGAAGAAGAGTTAGAACACGATGGAGCATTCGCTAAATTGGATACCACTGTAGTGGTGATTGTAGAATCATTAGTATCCTTAGCAACATTTAAAGGCATACTAATACTCGTTGTCACATTTTATGTCCTAACTTTAGGCATCCATTTATATCATGGAGGACATTGATTAGCATACCACTATTTCCAAGACTTGCTAGCAGACTCATATAATTACCTAATTCTACTTCTAGGATTCTTAGTGGTGGAGTCTGATGCAATACTTTGCTTAGTAGGGGTTGCACCAGAATGGTTCATTTTGCATTTGGGTTTACTAGCACTAATTGACATCGCAAATTGCTTCTTAGTTCTAGTATCTACGCCTTTGACATTGTTCATAGCACACATAGAATGATTAGCATTAGCACACTTTCCACATTTGACACAAACAAATTTCACATTCATAGCATTCAAATCATTCAAGACATTCAAATCGTCATTACAGGCGATTACAGACTTTTTATTCTTAAAAAACATTCAAATTCCTAGGGTGTTCTTCTACTTCCTTCATGTTCCCTTGACTCTTGTGTTTCCAAACCTTATCATTCACTTGAGTGCTCTTAGTCTGAGGTCGGCTAACACTAGCATTGGAGACTACTCTTGTAGTAGAAGACACACAATTATTAGTGTTTCTAGAAGTCTGAGGCGATTGACTAACTTTGTTTGTGGGTTTAGTGGTCATTCTATACATCCCTGGTTTAATCACATTATTGTGCTTAACGCTTGGTGATACGATATTCCTTATGGGTTGAGTATGTGGTAACCTTTTCTTTCCATCCATCTTGGGGGCAAACACAGGTTTTGCAAACGAATAATTTGAGAAAGCAGATGGTTTTCCTAAGATAGAGGATCTATTTACTTTAGAGGCATTGGGTTGTCTAACAACAGGTTTCTTAACGCTAGGTTCCACAACTTTCCCACCCATCTTAGCAACAAGTTTCTTCAACTCTGCTATTGATATGTCTTTTTCTTGTAATTGAGCTTTCAACTCCGAAATATCAAAGCTTTTGTCGTTTAGTAATCGACATGACTCAAATAATTTTACTTCCAAATGTGTATCATTTGAAAAACTGCCAACTTTCTTTTGCAAAGCAAGTTCAAGTGAGTGACAATGTTTTTGAAGATAATTATATCTATGTTGTAGTAACGAAAACTCTTTTTGGTCAACTTTATTTGAAAGCTCAGTTTCAAGACGTTCACAATCTTTAACTTGATCAAGATATTTGCATGCAACATCAGAATATTCATCAATATCAGCACAAGATGTAACATAAACACACATAATATCTTTTGAGAGACATTCATGTAAGAGTAGATCATATGCTGTAGAAAACTCGTCTCTTTCAGGTTGATGGTCGTTTACTTCTTGTTCAAGAGATTCCACATATTTCAAATCATCAAACATTTCTTGCTTAATTAATGTTTCAAATTCAAAAATAAGTTTTTGCGTTCTTTCCGCAAGCGGAATCAAAATACTTTTCATAAGCACAATTATATCGTGAGGAATTTCTTTGTCTCCTTTCGAAAGTTCACGTTTTTTCCAGTCATCATCAGCAACCTTTTTGAAATATTCAATGTTACTCTTGAGAATACTAAGTGCTTGCTTGCTCTGGCTTACAGAAGCTTTAAATGGCAAGTACTCAATAAATTTTGAAACATTAGTTTTCTTAGTGGCAAAAGCTTGTCTCCATTTAATTCTTATTTGTTCACATTCGAAAAATATTTACTCACGAGTCTTCTGTGTTTGCGGTTTGAAAAGACCATAAAGACTGTTTTCATAAGCATAATTATATGGTTTAATAAATTCTTTATTAACTTTTGGTCTACTCTCTTCTTCCACATCGTTTGTCTCTTCACTATCGGGCCTAACAACAAGGCAATCAAGATCGGTCCATTGGGACTCATCAAGATATAAGTGCTGATTCTCAGATTGAGCTTGCTCAAGGTACTTAGGATTTGCAAAAATAGGTCTATCCTTGAAGAACAAATGAGGTTTCAACATTCTCATGGTTGTGGAAACCTTGGTTTCCGGATCTTGTAAGCAACTAGGAATGCATCATGTTCATATGATTAAATAATCAAAGCGGAATGAGAACATGACACATTAACAAGGTGTTTAGGCACATTGAGCATGAATTAAAACAAAAGGGATGTTCATTATATTAATAACAAACATCCACTAGACGTTTATACATTGAATCCCACGTCTAGTGCACACACGCTTTAGGTTTACATTGTGAATGAATTGATAAATAAAACCTAAGACCCTTGGTTCCTTTTATAGTGTAAGGATTAGGGTTTACAAGAGATAAAATCAAATAAACAAGTAAATCTTCTATTTAGATAAACATATACAGAATAAATCCTGCATATATATCCAAATAGAATCTTCCATAAGCTTCTTGTATACGTTTTGTCAATGCTTGTTTTGTTCATGACAATGCTTAGATTGTACATGACAATGCATGATTCCATCAACGCCTAATTTGTTCTTATCAACGCATGGAATACTCTTATCAACGCTTAGACAAATAACATCATGTTTTCTTCATTTTTGAGTTTCTGCCATATCAACTTTTTGACCCAACAATCTTCCCCTAGTTGATGGTGGCAAAACTCTATGTGTATCTCTTGTAAGTTGTACATGATCTTCAAATTGCTTCCCCTCAAGTGTAGCATGTGTATCTTCCCCTTTTTGTCACATCAACAGGGAAGTAAACAATGTATGCAATCTTGAAGATTCTCCAAATGTAGCTCTATGTAATGATCTTGAAGAACAATAACTATAATATTTTTGATGTAGAAGTAGAGTAACCCAAACCTATGTTCCATATCTTGTACGATGATGTGATGAAGTATGTAGCTGATACAAAAATCCTCATCCTTTGTGAGACACTGAGCACGATAATGTAACTCCTTCAAGTGATAGAAAATATGTGCATAGAGAATCATAAGAAAAATCACATATTCCTAGATCTTGTATCACTTCATCAGTAACCATGTAAGCACAAACAAGTTATCTTTAAAGTCTATGACTGGGAGTGCACGACTATAAGATATGATAGAACACAAATTCGCAAAAATCTTCTTCAATCATCAAACTTACCATAAGAATTCTTCCCCTTAAGCTAACACCTCTTCATGACAAGTCAATATCTTCATATGTAAAAGCTATTAACGAATAACTCTTTCACAAGGCTATCCCGATTACATACTCCAATAAATTACTTCATGAATCGTTGCTAACTCGCCTTAAAATCATTAATCCCTTTCAAAAGTATCCGAGCCATAAATATCAACATGATATTCTAAATTAAAACGGAGATTCCATGTACCTTCGTGTGTAAATACCACCTTTTTGTGTGCTCAAAACGTACTAATTTTCTCAACAGCAGCAATCCTTGTGTTATCCGAGATCCTTCTCTATCCAATATATCAGGAATGTGTATTGTCACATATCGGACAATACCTAACAGCGTTTGAAAAACCATATCTCGGACAACACTGTCAACCTATCAGTGTTGACTTATTCTGTCAGCGTCCAAATATTACCTGTCAGCGTCAATATCTTCCTCACGTCTTTTTCACTTGTCAACGTTGAATTACTAAGTATCAACGTCATTTTTCCTTATGTCTTTAGATCAATAGTGCTATCCCACGTGAAGAACTTGTGTCGTGTGAATAAACCTATCATTGTATCTTCGTGTGAACACAAATTGTGCATTACCTCTTTTATCCCACGTGAACACACCAAGATAACCACTTCATTCTTTAACCGTGTGAACATAAACATACTTTAACCGTGTGAACACAAATTCTTTCCACCAATTAGAATTGAGTAGCTCACGTCTTTATCTGCTTATATAACCTTTTGTCAATCTGCGATCCAAAACTGTCCCATATAAGTTCATATATACTTTTCTTTACGTCCACATCATAGTACTTTTTACTTCTATCTGTGATGTACTTTATCAAACATTCGCTTCACCAACAGCACAACGATTCTCCTTTTGACCAGCAAGAAAATACGAGCAACAGTGGTCTTCCTTTATTTTCTTTGTGCCACGATCTGCTTGCCCACGTGAGTAAAAAAAACAGCATAACAACAGCTTTTGCAAGTAAACCAACATGTCACGATCTTCATTTTCTGTTTAAATCTCGATCTAGGGTTTATAGCGTTATTTATTGAAGCCCTAACTTAGGGTTTGTAAATAAACCTTATACCGTGTATTATATTGAATCACAACAGCCACAAATCTCATAACATTCTGCTCTTTATGTCGATCTAGGGTTTAAAGAAACCCTAGTTCATGATTTTATGTGAAAGCAAAAACATTAATACCTTTACTGCAGCGAACTTCGACGAGCTATAAATTTTTCTTGAGAGTTGAACTCGACGATCGCTCCGGTGAGACTCTAGACATAAGTGCCAAGAATCTACAGTCTAAAAATCACGAAGATCCAACGGTTAACGAATGAGAAAACGTGTTTTGAACATGGCTGTCCACAAAAAACTGCATTCACTCACTGCTGACTTTGACGCCGAATAACTTTTTCCTGGGGATAAAAGTCGACAATCCCTCCGGTGGATGTTTAGATATATATATGTATAACACACATATAAATTTTCACGACGATCCAACGGTTCAATCGAAAGTTATGACCTTCTGAATACTGCTGCGCACACAAAAACGTCCAGAAAAACCCTAGACGGATTTTTCTTCTTTTCACCATACACGAACACCTTGTTGGTCCTAGCATCACGAGACACGAGGCTCTGATACCACTTGTTGATCCCAAACTTAGATCTATTTAGCTTTATGTATACGAGATTAGATCAAGTAATACACTTAGAGAAACCTTTGTATATGCTTATGATAATCTAAGTGTTATGCGGAATTAACACTTAAACAAGAACACACAATGATATAAACAAACTTTCACTTTGATTAATGATATCAAACTTGCTTACAATGAAAGTAGTTTACAAATGAAAACTTATATAAAACATTAACCTAAAGGTCTTCTATTATAGACATAAGAAGCCTTGTACAATAATCTACGTATCAGCTATTCTAGGTAAAGATAAATATAGAAAATACATTGTTGTTCCTATCTTTACTAGAAGTAATCTAGAATATAATAAACGCGTAGAATATATCTTCCCATCAGTTCTTGTCTTCAATGTGTCAACGCTTGACTTTATCTTGTCAACGCTTGAGCTGTCAGCGCTTGTTTTGTTCTTGTCAACGCTTGTGTTACTCTTGTCAGCGCTCAAGTGATCTGGCCTTAATTTATTCCCAACAATCTTCCCCTAAACATGATATCCACTCTTATGATCAAGTTTCTGAATAAGCATTAAGGACTAGGAGGAATCTTACAAACCTTCTCATATTGGTAATGAATAAATCTGATCAAATCTTTTGCCATGTCACTTGAATAATCTATTTCCAGCTCAGTGTCCTTCATCTTCTCCAAAATAGCCTTGGATATGAAATACTGACCATCCACAAGTAGATACTCAGCAAACTTTGTAGAACTCAAATGGTAAACACCAGCAGCAGAATATAATCTCCATTGAAGACCACTGAGGTCATCTTCAAGATCCTTCCAAATAGCAGGATTCTCATCTCTTGGTCCACACATTATTTTGAATGTGGACCACAGTTTTATTCCATTAGCTGAAGTTGGTGCTTCAGCCTCATACTTGGTCTCTAGCAACCTCCATAGATCAACCAAGTCTTCTCTATCACAACTTGCAAACAAAGATATGAGAGTGGTAAAAGTGTGTACCTCTTTACCATATCTGCCAATCTTCCAAAACCCACATTCATCTTCTTCATAGCTCACAATTGGGTTCCTGGAATCTAATGGTAACACTTGCACCATATCTGAAGCTTCTAGTGGTGAGAGCTTGAGGCTCTTTCTTATAACAGCTTCACTTGGATATAGTGGATCCATATCTTTGGGAAACTCAACAGAAATTCCCTTCTTCACTGGTCTGGGAACAAACATAGCTTTCTTGAGCTCCATTTCTTCTACAAGTTCTTCCTTTCTTTCATCAGAAAGAAGTCTGAGAGTGTTTGCTTCCTGCACTCTCACCCAAATGGGATAAGCCTTGCATTCCAATTCATCAAATGTCAATGCCCTCAATTTCTGATAAGTCCATCCAACTCCATGACATCTGAGCAACATGCAGTATAGCTCCCTTTTATCCCTTTTCAACTCTGAGAGAATATTGCTTGCCTTGTGTTTCAAAATTACCTGGCAATCCTTCTGAACTCTAAGAAGAATCTCCAAACCCCATAATTGATCTGAAATGGTCAAGTCTGGATTCTCCATACATCTTTCTTCCCAAGCATTGTACATTTGAACCACCTCTGGCATGTCAAAGTCAACCTGCAATTTCAACTCTCTCAACTTCTCCTCAGCCAACTCATCCCCATACTCAAGTCTTTCTGGTTCTATAATCATCACACTTGAGTCTAAGCTAGCTCCATCACTTCCTTCTTCTGAAGTCACAACAAATGGTGACTCTTTCACCTCCTTTTTATCTTGTTCCATGATTTGTGCAGCCAATCTTCTATCAAATTCAACTTGAGCTGCATCCTTTGGAACAATCTCTTCTACCATTATACCCTTACCCTTATCTGATGGTGCAATGGTTGGTAAGGTAGATGGTGATACCTGTGCAGAAACCTCCTTGATGATGGATGATGACTGGGATACATCACCCTCATGTGCAGGTCTGTCAACGCCCAATTTTGTTCTATCAGCGCCCAAAATATTTCTATCAGCGTCCAAATTCTCCTTGTCAACGCCCAAATATCCTGCCTCATCGCCTTTTGTAACTTCTTCCAACATGGCTGTAAATGATAAATTCAAGTTGGTAGGAGAAACTAAGGACGTATTAAAACCTGTTTGTTTCTTCAAAGTTGTAAGGGCCTCAACAACATCCAAGGATTGACCATCATGGCTGCCCTTATCACTCAGATTTATTGGATCTTCTTCCCCTTTGGAAGATTCCTCCATACCCCTCCTTGCACTAGCACTCTCCAAAACAACAATCCTCTCCCTCAATTTCTTGAGTTCAAGGCCTTGTGAGCTGACAACTTGTACTAAGTCTGCATTTTGCTTTTGCAAGCTCATGCAGACTGCCGTCAATTCCATAAGAGTCATTGGTTCCAGTCTGCCCTCTTCTGAAATGGGGATTTGACCTCCCAAGTCAGATTCATTGGGCATGGATGAGGACTTAATGATGGTGGGACTGCCTTGGCCAGCATCTAAGCCAGAACCAATAGTCCCAGCCTCATCCAGGTCACCAGCCACACTTGTGGTGGTGGTTCTCGCTGCTACATGGCTAGGACCACCAGAGGAGAACACTCCAGTAGTCCTTTGGTGTTTCATCAACCTATATTCAGGGGGTGTGGAAGATGGTGTGGAAGAATGGGTGGATGTGGGTTGGTTAAGGGGTGTTTGGGTTTGTGAAGGTTGTGTGTCAACGTTGGAAATAGGCACATCAATGCCAACATTTAATGTGTCAGCGTTGAAGGAAGCTTGGTCAATTTGCATAGGTTCAGATGAAGGTATGGGTTCAGGTATTGGGTCAAGTTGTGGTTGGGGGTTAATTTGTGGTTGGGGGTCTGGTTGGGGTTGTGTTGCTGCAATAACAGCAAGCATAGCTTGGGTTAAAGGTAGGTCACGATGGGGTGGTGAGTTCATCTTCATAAAAATAGCTTTCTTTTGCTCAGGGATCGTATAAAAATCATTATGATCCCTTGTGCAGTATCCTTGGACATCAAAAACCATTTGTAAAAAACGGGGATAAGCTAAAGTCATTTTGTTCCCCTTATTTTTACACATGCCCTCAAAAATCATTTTAGAATAATTAAATTTTTGCCCTGTTGCAATGCACACAATAGCACTTGCAATAGATCTATTGATCTCATTGTGTGCAGTGCATTTGGGACTCAAACATTGAAGGAGGACATGTATGAGGTACTTCCAGGCTGGGGGAAATTCCTGCTGATGATACTTGTTTAAGGTACCTTCATCAAGAAAAGGATATCCCAAAGCCCTAAGCCCTTGTTCTATTTCATTAATGGGAAGGGTGGCTATACCATCAACATCATCAAGATGCAAGGCTTGGCATACCAAAGCCTCAGTAACTACCCAAGGTCTCCCATGAACAATACAATTCAATGTAGTCACTCTATTAACTGTTGAGGAACTGACAGTGTTCCAAAACTGTTTAATATGTGTGACTGGAATGAGTGGTGCATGAGAAATAGCATACCTTAAGGGGGATGCATTCAAATACGCCACCATTTGTGTGTATTGGGGAAACAGAGTATCATCAGCTTTAAGATACGCGATCATGTTATGTTGATTTCTGAACCCCAATTCCAAATCTGATGGTCTAAACTTTGGTGCCATTGTTGAAAGCTGTTAAATTTATATGATGAAGATGAAGTTGATAAGAGAAAATTGTGTTAGACAAGAATTATAGATACCCTATTTAAAAATAGGAGCCAATTTTATAGGAGAAGAAAATGCATGCGATAGGCCCAAAAATAGGCAAGTATTTTCAAAGAGTAATCATGAAAATATTGAAAAATTATAAGTTTATCTCATGCATTAAATGAAAAGTAACAACTCCCAAAATTACGGCCTAAAAATATGTCAAAAAGTAACAACTGGGTAGGTCAGATTGAGTGTCAACGGTCAAAAATAACCTATCAACGCCCAACGGCTATAATCTTGTCAACGTTTGCCTATAGCCATGTCAGCGTCTAAATTGGTCACAACAACGCTTGGAAATATACTTGTCAGCGTCCAAAAATAAAAATGTTTTAAAAATGAAAAATGACCTTAACAAGTAATTTATCCTAGAGAAGATAACCAAAAAGCTGATAATTATTATAGGGCGGCAAGCACTGTCCAGTTATGCACACTTGCTTAAGCAAGATAGACATAACAGTCCTCTAGTGTCCCTTGCTAACCAAAACTCTTAACAACCAAGTTACCTTACAAAATTCCTTGTTACTCCCAGGTAAATCCCATAATAAAATTATTCCCAAGTCTCCCAACAGACCACAACCAATTCTAGGCCAAAAATGTCTTGGCAGCATGCATAGTATATCAACTTTGCATGCTACAGTGCCTCATGATTTAGTAAAACTAACTCATACTCACCTGTGGACACAATCTAGAATTGTGATAAGAGTATCATATGGATACCCAAACATCCTAAAGGTTCCTAAAACCTCCCCTTAAACTATGATGCATAAGTTTGCTAAAATCATGCATGAACATAAAAATTTATGTCAAGATAGGAATTAAAAATTCCAACCATCATCCATAAATAAAAACTTGTCCAAATTCTTCTCCATTGATCCATAAGCAACTCTGTATCCAATGGTATACTGCTAACACCATCTGCACATTTAGATTAAAAACCACAAAACTAACATTGTTGCTGACAACGCCCCGATAACACATGACAGTGTTGAGGGAAGCTTTGTCAGCGTTAGACAATTATGTTGCTGATAACGTTGCAAAAACACTTATCAGCGTTCAAGCAACCTTTGTCAGTGTTAGAAAAATATAGTGGAAAATCTAAATCATAAATAAGACCAAAAACAATGCATCATCCTGTACATACTTTTACAAAAAGACTCCAAAACACATATTATGTGAGATTGACCATTCCAATACTTGTTACCAAGTATTGAAATCTCCCAGCATCAAAAGGTTTAGTTAGCAAATCTGACACATTTTCCTCAGTGTCAACCCTATCTGGTTGTATTAAACCTTACTCAAAGCAATCTCTTATAAAATGGTGTCTAATTTCTATGTGTTTAGTTTTAGAATGATGTACAGGATACTTAATGATGCATAAAGTGCTGTTATTGTCAACAAATATCTTGGTATGCATGAAATTATACCCATAGTCCAACAGCTGGTTCTGAATCCACAAAACTTGTCCACAACAAGCAGCTGCAGCCACGTACTCAGCTTCAGTTGTAGAATTAGCCACCACTGTTTGTTTCTTGCATTGCCAAGATATCAACCTGCTCCCAAGAAACTGACATCCACCAGTTGTGGATTTCCTATCAAATTTATCACCTCCATAATCACTATCTGAATATGCAATCAGCTCCAATGGTGAATCCTTTGGGTACCACAAACCAAGACTAGGATAACATCTTAGGTACCTAAAGATCCTCTTCACAGCATAAAGGTGACATTCTTTGGGAGTCACTTGATGGCGTGCACAAGCACACACAGCAAACATGATGTCAGGTCTGGAGGCAGTAAGATACATCAAGGATCCAATCATGGATCTATAATGCCTGACATCAACATCTTTCCCATCTCCAATCTTTCCCCAAGGGTGTTCTCTATCCATAGGAGTAGTAGCCCTCTTTTCATGTGGAGAAAAGCCAAACTTCTTCAAGATCTCAGCAACATATTTATCCTGGGAGATGAAGATACCATCTTCTTTCTGCTGAACTTGTAAACCAAGAAAGAAGTTCATCTCCCCCATAGCACTCATCTTGAATTTGTCTGTCATAAGCTTGGAGAAATCCTCACTCATCCTTGGATCAGTAGACCCAAAAATGATATCATTAACATAAACCTGCACAAGCAACACATCCTTGCCTTTCTTCTTTGTAAACAGTGTCTGATCTATGGTGCCCCTTTTGAATCCATTGTCCACCAAATAGGTAGACAAAGTACCATACCATGCTCTAGGGGCTTGATGAAGGCCATACATAGCCTTTTTGACTCTATACACTTTATCTGGATTCTCTGGATCCTCAAAACTTGGAGGCTGCATCACATATACCTCCTCAACAATGGTTCCATAGAGGAAGGCACTCTTGACATCCATTTGATAGACAGTGAAGCCCATGCAGGATGCATAGGCTAGAAAAATCCTTATAGCTTCAATCCTTGCAACTGGTGCAAAGACTTCCTCATAGTCTATCCCCTCCTCTTGTGTATATCCCTGAGCCACTAACCTTGCCTTGTTTCTGACCACAATGCCTCTTTCATCTCTCTTGTTCCTTAGAACCCATCTTGTCCCTATAGGTCTGACATATCTGGGACAGTCAACCAGCTCCCAAACATCCTGAATTGCAAATTGGTGAAGCTCATCCTGCATTGCTTCCACCCAACTTGGTTCTTTGAGAGCATCAAATATTTTCTTGGGTTCCTGTTGTGACAGAAAACAGGCAAACAAACATGCTTGCACAAGAGGGGTATCAACCTTCTTGTGTATATTGGCAATAAACCCACCAAGACCTTGATGAGATCTTCTAGTCTGAACTGGAGTATTAACATTACCAATGATTTGAGAAGGAGGATGATTCTTCATAACTGAAGTAAGTACTCCTCCCTCAAAAAGTCTGGTATCTTCAACTTCATTCTCCATATTGCCAATGTCTTCTTGATCAGACTCTCTTTCATCAACATGAGGATGAACCTCTTCATAAACATTGGAAGGTTCACCTTGTTCAAAAATGGAAGAGAAAAGATGTGCAGAAGTGTTGTCAACGCCTGAATCTTGTTTGTCAGCGCTTCGGCTAACAACGCTTGAACTGTGGTTGTCAACGTCTGAACCATCAACGTCTGAATTAGTCTTGTCAGCGCCAGATTTGCCTTTGTCAGCGTCTGAAGGACCATGCATGTTTGTATCTGGTGGTACTTGGAAACCACCATTATCTTTTCCAGCAGCAAAAGCATCTGTCCAAATGGGAATTGTAACATATTCTTGTATAAGAGATGCCTTTTCTGCTTGTGATCCAACCTTTTCATAAACCTGAGTACCTGAAACATCAACAACTTTTTCCTCCATAACATTTGAAGTTACCTTCACAATGTCTAGATTAGTGACAGGCATATAATTTAAAGTTCTAGATAAAGGTTCCAAGTCAAACAACCAATTAGGACCACTTTCAGGATCACTAGGCTTATTTTCTAAAAACCTAACATGTACTCTTTCAAGTATACGTTTTTCTTCTTTAAGATAAACCCTATATCCCTTGCTCTGCACTGAATACCCCATGAAGTAACCCTCATCACCTTTTGCACTAAATTTCCCCAAGGCATCACTAGTATCTAAAACTACTACATGACAACCAAAGGGTTTGAGAAAACCAATATTAGGTTTTCTTCCCCAAAGCAACTCATAAGGTGTTTTGTTCTGAATTTTGTTAACTAATGCTCTATTTTGAACATAACAAGCTGTATTAACAGCCTCAGCCCAAAAGGCTATAGGAAAATGAGCATCAGCCAACATTGTTCTGGCTGCTTCAATTAGGGTTCTATTTTTCCTCTCAGCAACCCCATTTTGTTGTGAGGTTCTAGCAATACTAAATTGCCTAGTAATTCCTTTCCTGGCACAGAAATCAGCTAGCTTCTTATTCCTAAATTCTCCACCATTATCACTCCTAAGCATTTTAACTTCATTGCCAGACCTCTTCTCAATCTGAGTGATAAAATCAATTAGAATATCAGCTGTGTCACTCTTCATAGCTAGAAAGAATGTCCAAGTAAACCTAGAAAAGTCATCTGTGATGACAAAGCAATATGACTTACCATTCAAACTTTCTATATTGGTTGGACCAAAGAGGTCCATGTGTAGCATATGAAGGGGTCTAGAACTAGTATGCACCTGTATGGACTTGAATGAGACCTTGTGCTGCCTGCCTTTAAGACATGCAACACAAGAGTGGTCATTGTGGAAGGCCTTCTCAGGCAAACCATTAACTAAACCAAGTCTCACAAGCCTATTTATATTTTTAAAATTTATGTGCCCTAATCTCATGTGCCACAAATTACTCTCATCTACTGAGGCCTTAGCATAAAAACAAGACATATTATTATTCATTTTAATCCCATTCAAATTCACATTATATATGTCCTTATGCCTAGGTGTTATATACTCAATATATTTCTCATCAGGGATCTTAAAATCCTTGCTTAACACCAAACACTCAGTATCAGTAAACAGAACTTTATTTTGGTTATCACAAACTTGTGATACACTAAAAAGGTTGTAATCAAGTTCTTTTACCAGAAAGACGTTCTCAAAACGCAAATTCTTGGTGAGAAGGGTTCCTTTTCCTGTGATAGTACCATATCCGCCTCCAAAGTATACCTTATCACCATCCTTAATGGGAGTGAAGTTGGTTAAGTAGTCTTCCTTCCCTGTCATGTGCCTTAAGCATCCACTATCCCAATATCCATAATCATTGACCTGTCTTTGAATGCCCTGCACATAAAGAAAACAAATTAGTTTTCTTTGGGACCCAAGTCTTAAAAGACTTGGATTCATCTGGTTGTTCAATAAGAACAGACTTAGTTCTCACAACAACCCCATTTTCATCCTTCTTAGGATGAAATACCCAGTTAACCCCAATAGGTTTGGTAATGACCTTTGAAATGTAATTAAACCTGTTGCAGGTCATTGAGATCCCATTATCATTAGGGTTTTGATCTTTCTTGGGTCTCCATGTTAAGCTTGAAGAAGCTTTAGACCCCTTACCCTGTGGTTGCAAATATTTAGGTCTGGTCACGTTTCTGTCAGCGTTGGAATTAGTCTTTTCAACGCTGAAATTACCCTTGTCAGCGTTGAACCTAGGGTTTGCTATAGAAACCCATTGCCTATTTGACCAGGTGTTTGTCTTTTGAAATGGTCTTTGTCCATGAGTGTTAGACCCTTTAGTAAAGAATGGGGCAGGTCTAATCACTTGTGGACTTTGCTGCACACAAGGTCTGGGTCTGACAACGTTTGACTTCCTAACAACGTTGACTTTGTTCCTGTCAGCGCTGAAATTGTTCCTGTCAGCGCTGGCTTTGGGAGCGTTGACACACTTGTATGACAAGTGTGAAAAGCTACCACAAGTGTAACAAGATTTTCTAGACACAACCTTAGGTCTAGAAGAGAAGAAGCCTGTTCCATTATTGCTAACTTGGCTCTTGGGTGACCTAGTATTCCTATACATCTCTGCATATTTAATGTTAGGTTTTCTATCAGTGTTTGAGCCTAGGTCAACAAATTTACCAATGACTGGGTTTGTAACCTTAATAGGAGTTGACTCATTGGGACTTTCACATAGTAAGCCACCCTTAACAAACAAAGTAGGGTTAGCTTTCTTCCATTCATTCAGGTCAGTCAACCTTTGTTGGTACTCTTCAACTAGAGTGACAACTCTTGGTGGAGGAATGAATTCCTCCTCTTGGAATTCTGGTAAACCAGTCCAAGATAAGTCCTTTTGCTGGACACCATAGAAGTCACCAGCTGGTGGTGGAACCAAAGAGTAATCATTCATCCCAATCCCAGTCATGTCCTTAGGATCCCTTTGTTTACCCACACAGTCTCCTAGGGTTTGAGTGGCTCTATCAAATCTTTGAATTTTAAGGCCAACATTGTCTTTATTCTTAATGGCCTCATCTAATTTAGCCTGTAACTCACCATTTATCCTTTCCATGATGTTTCTAACATCCATACTAGCCTCTAACTCATGTTTTCAGATATTTATTTTATCTTTTAAGTCAAATTCCATTTTCTTGTATTCAGAAACGGTTTTCTCAGTTTGAGTGAGGGCTACTTGGTAATTAGACAATTTGCACTTTTCAGTACTCACATCACTCATTAATCTTAACACTTCATTGTTAAGTTTCTTAGTGTTTAACCTACAACCTTTACTACAAAAAGCATCATTGTATACCTCATTATCAGATGAAGAGGAGGAGTGTGTCATGAGAGCATATTCAACATGCTCTTCTTCTTCAACCTCAGCAATCAAAGCTTTATACTCTTCAACATTCTTAGCCAGATAGCTCCAATCCCATCCCATACCATCAATTCCTTGAACTGCAACCATGGCCTTGGAATCATGAGCTTTAACAACCTGACTTGAGGGTTTACCAGCATCAGATCTTCTAGGAGATCTGCATTCCCTCATGAAGTGCCCCATATGATGACAGTTGTAGCATTCAACTTTGGATTTATCAAATCCAGCTGTGTCCTTTGCATTGAAGGTCGTCTTCTTCTTAAACCTTCTGTTCCACCTATTTGCTCTTATACTAGCAAGAGCCATGTTCCACTTGATGTCCATCTCTTCCAAGTGCTCATCACTTATCTGCTCAAGGTCCTCATAGGTAATCACTGAACCATTGGGAAAAGAAGCAATATAGGCACATATAGTATCCAAATCTAAACCAGCAGGTTTAACTCTTGGGGAGTCACTCTTGAATGTGTCAGCGTCTGAATAGGAGACGTTGACAGAACTTGTTCCAGTGCTGACATATGATGATCTAGTAACTGGATGCATGTAAGAGTCCTTCTGATTGAATTGACCTTCACTATGAGAGAAGAAGGCCATGTTACTGTTGGTAGACTTGCTTCCATGCTCTAAAAGAGTTTCATCATCCAACAGCCTTAGTTTGTTGTAGATGTCATCAAATGAGGAACTCTTGTAAGTATTGTTTGCAAGAATAGATCTTGCCTCAATCTTCCATGCCTCACCAAGACTTTTAAGAAAGGTAGCATTAATATCAACATCACCAACTTGTGTCCCCATGAAGGACAACTTGCTTGTAATGTCAAGCAATCTGCTTCTCACACTACTCAGTTTCTCATTGGGTTGAGCTTTGAAGACAACATAATCATGCATGAGTTGCTTTTTCTTTTCTTCCTTAGTGTCTGCATTGCCACCATATGCAACTTCAAGAGCTTCCCAAAGGGTTTTAGCAGATTCATAGCCTCTATATTTATGCTGGTTCTCTTGTCCCAAAGAGACTTTCAAAATATTTAGGGCTTTCATGTCGACCCTTTTCTTTGCTATGTCTTCAGCAGCCACAGCTCTACCATCTCCAGGTTTTTCTCTCTTATCCTCTTTAGAACATCCAGCAACAACTGATCTTTGAGCAATAACATTAGCAATCTTTTGGGCTTTATCGAATGTGTTTCCATATTCAATAACCTCCCAGAGTGTGTAGTCATAGATTCCCAGATATTGCTCAAAGTTGAATTTCCACAGATCAAAGTTGGTTGCATCAAGCATGGGAATCTTGATGTTTGGTAAAGATGAGGAGGAGGAGGTTATTGCTTCAGACATGATGTTGTTAGGGTTTTTGAGAAAATTAGGGTTTTGGTGATTTTTAGGGTTCTTGTGTTCTTTAAGATCAAAAGTTCCTCAACAAGCTCTGATACCACTTGTGGAAACCTTGGTTTCCGGATCTTGTAAGCAACTAGGAATGCATCATGTTCATATGATTAAATAATCAAAGCGGAATAAGAACATAACACATTAACAAGGTGTTTAGGCACATTGAGCATGAATTAAAACAAAAGGGATGTTCATTATATTAATAACAAACATCCACTAGACGTGTATACATTGAATCCCACGACTAGTGCACACACGCTTTAGGTTTACATTATGAATGAATTGATAAATAAAACCTAAGACCCTTGGTTCCTTTTATAGTGTAAGGATTATGGTTTACAAGAGATAAAATCAAATAAACAAGTAAATCTTCTATTTAGATAAACATATACAGAATAAATCCTGCATATATATCCAAATAGAATCTTCCATAAGCTTCTTGTCTACGTTTTGTCAATGCTTGTTTTGTTCATGACAATGCTTAGATTGTACATGACAATGCTTGATTCCATCAACGCCTAATTTGTTCTTATCAACGCCTGGAATACTCTTATCAACGCTTAGACAAATAACATCATGTTTTCTTCGTTTTTGAGTTTCTGCCATATCAACTTTTTGACCCAACAATGGTTTGAATTGATTGATTAGTTTTGTAAACAATTTTCTTATAAAAATCAATTTGAGTTTTAAGTTCCACCATTTTGTCGATGTCATTCGCTTGTTTAGTTTTAAAATCCTTTTCCATCTTTTCAACCACAACTTTCTTTTCATTGACAAGTTTAGTTTTATCCTCTTGAAGAAAACCATTTACTTGAGTTAGCTCATTGACTTTAGTTGTAGCAAGATACGTTTTGTGACGTTCAGTACTCAAAGAGTGTTATAATTACGTTTTTCTTGTTCTAGAAACTTAAGAGTTTCGTTATATTTTTGTTGAAAATCGTCCTTTTTACATTAATTAAACACCCTTTGTACCCCTCAATCTCATTGGTCTTTTGAAGAAGCTGAGCTCTATAGCTATCAATGGTCTCACTAGATTTAACTAGAGCAACTTTGCATTCTTCAAAATTTTGAGTGAGCGTAGCGTTTGCCTTCTTTAATTGCTTGTGACTCTTTCTAGTTTCGTTGACATCTTTTTGTAAAGAAGAAATTAAGTTAGCAAGCGCAATACGCTCCTCGACATCATCATACTCATTTTCATGTTGATCATCCTCAGACTCATTATTGCACATGTCTGATGAATCGAGTGTGGTATTGCTATCAACCGTTTCCATCATACATGTGTCATTAATCGCTTTTGGTAGCTCACAATGCTCATGAGTATTACCAAACACATTATATTCCTCTTCATTGTGTACCTTATCGATTGACTCAGTATCAAAGATAGGACCGGTGTCATCTTCAGTGACATTGAGAACTTCTTCAACCTTTGCCATATACGAGTAATGTGCTTCAAGTTCTTGATCGAAGGCTTCATCATCAGTATCATCAAGCATGGCTCCTTCCTCAGCCGACAGTTTAACCCTAGCTTCCATCTTCTTGCATAGCAGCATCTTTTCCTTATGATAGTCAGGGTCCCTAACCCGTTTAGGCTTCCTACATTCCTTTGCCATATGCCCATAGCCTTGACAATTAAAGCATTGAATCCCACTTTGCAACCACTTGAGTACCAACAGTTTCCCTATTCCCAACAGCAGTAGCAATCCTCTGTGTATTATATTTAGCATTTTGTCGATCATACCGTGCAGAACCCTCAACATGTGTTGGATTACGTCGATCATACCTTGGAGGACTTTCATCACGTTGACGTGTGTCATATCTTCGAGGACTCTCAACATATTGGTTCCTTGTATTTGATGATGTTCGAAGATTGTTGTTGGTGGGTTTGAAGATTTTCTTGTAGGTCTTCACAATGATAGCAATTTTTTGTTTCATCTCTCTATCCTTCTGAGCTAGTTCTTCATCACTGTCCTCTTCAGATGATGGCTCAGGTGATGGTGATGGTGATCTTGGTTCTTTGTCTCGTGATCTTATGGGAGCGGAATACTTAGATGAAGTGGAATATCTTGGTGAGGAGGATGTAATGGAGTACCTTGGTGAGGAGGATGTAGTGGAGTATGACTTTGGAGCACGAGAGCGTTGATCTTGGACGTGTTGAGTGGTAGACACCAAAGCAAGTGGATTAGCAGTCTTTGTTATCCTTTTAGCTCCAAGTTCATTCGCCTCATTCTGAAATTGTTTCAAAATGTCAAAGAGCGTGTGATAGTTGACCTCGTCTAACTTACTCGGTTGTTTCACCAAAGTTACGAACCGTGTCTACTCTGGTTGAAGTTGCTGTAGAAATTGCACATTGACTTGCATGGTGGAGACTTGCAAATTGTTTCTTGTCATGTCATTCATCATATTGTAGAACCTTGAGTAATATGAATCAATTGATTCCCTATCCAATGAAGTAAACTTACCAAAGTTCCAGAACAAGTTAGTTTTGACATCTTGCTTGTTAAGTGATTCTCCTTGTTGCAAGCATTCAATGGCAAACCACATCTCTTTAGTAGTAGAACATGCGTTAACCTTTGAGTAAATATCATCCCCAATCTCACTTAGAATCAAATAGATTGCTTCTTTCTCTACATCAATCCAAGCACGTTTCTCTTTCGAAGTGTTCTCATATGTTTTTTCAATTGTTTGCTCATCGGAACCGGTTGTTGAGTCGGTTGCTGGAATTGCAGGGATGGTTATTGTAGTGAGAGTATAGGGTCCTTCTTTGATACAACGTCGAAGAACATCACCATTAGGTTTTGTGTCAAGATATCGAAGGAATTGTGATTGCCATTGTGCATGTTGATGCAAAAGTTAGGTTAGACCGAGCTTAACCCAAATTAGGCTTAATTTGGGGTCTTGTGGACTCTGGCTCTCGCACCAAGTGAAACTTGCTTTAGGACCCTACGCACTAAACAGACACCATTAGGCTTACCGTAGGTTTGTTACCCACGATTAGACTCCAGCATGAGCGTAAGTAATCGGTTTGAGTATATTAGTGTTTAGGGTATTGTGTATATCGTACCTTTGTGGAACCGAATGAGTTCCTTTTATACTTGAGAGAGTCCAGGTTGGGCTCCCTGTTCTTGCGGCCTAAGGAAGAGATAATGACTGGAAATAGCTTGATCTTCATTATCCAAACAAGGCAAGTGTATATCCCTTTTCCTTAGGCGAATATAACTATAATATAAGTTATATTCGGTCTGATCCTGTCGCACTACGACGAGGACTCGGCTAAGTAATTAAACTCTTGTGCGACAGTGGCTTACCAGGCCTTATGGGCCATGTGCGCACATCGCCCAAGTATCCAATCCATTCCTGATGGATGCGGGTAGTACCCGTGAGTTGGACTATCCATCCCGACTAGGGACTATACGTCATCATGTCCCCCCAGTCTAGTGGTCGCAGGTTCCAACCGCGGCTACTAGACTATTAATCAATAAGGCCCGCACTCATAGATGCCCAGCAAAAAAGTAAAACCACACAGTCATTGCAGCAAATAAGCATCCATGTCATATTCCACTATCACAGTCCTTTATTGGAAACCGTGAAAAGTATTTAATCATGTCAGAGGAAGTAATCAGCGGACACCATAGGATGAACTAAACGTCATAGACACGTGTCATAAGAACCATTACATCCACAAGATTTATAAATGCAGTCTGATAGTCAGTTACTTCACTTTTCCAAAAATTCCTTTCCCCCCATTGTTAAAAACTGTAAAAAACCACTATCCGCAACAAAGTAGACCACCTTCACCCTCGCTTAAAACACCCACAAGAGCAAAAAATGGTAGCCCAACTATTTGACGTGACATCCTGTATATCCGAACAAGAGCTCTCTCGTTTTACCACTAAATACCACGTTCCTTCAGATCTCCATCCGACTGTGCCAGATCCACAAGCACATATTGGTAGTTTTCCTGACGGAAAAATTGGTATATACACCAGGTTCATTGAGTTTTCCAACAATCGCATACCTCTAAGCCGCTTTCTGATAGACATACTAAATCATTATAGTATACACCTCTCCCTGCTACATTGTATAGGAGCCGCCAAAATCTCAAAATTTGAGATAAACTGCTTACTAAAAAATGTTCACCCAACCAGAAACCTGTTTCGCGCCTTCTATAGACCCACATGGATGAACGAATGGATAACCTTTACGAAACGCCCTGGTCAACTTCAATGTTATTCAGAAAAAATAGATTCCCTGAAGAAGTGGACCGACAAGTTCTTCTGGGTAGACAAGGTTGTGTTCCCATTTGACCAGGACTTCATCACCCCCGAGACAATGATAAAGGATGACCGCCCCATTGTCGGGTCGTATAACGAGGCAGACGCACAATCAATCAATGCTGATCGGATACCAATGCAAGAATATCCAGAGACACTGCTGTACGCCCAAGGTCTGAGCCACACGCTAATTCTTCCTGCCAACCACCTTCCACAGTACTTTGATGACTTTGACCATGGTAAGAGACCTTCATTTCTTCACTTCCCCTTCTGCTTGTGGTTGTATCTTTTTATTTGGCTCCCGAAAAAACCATTCCTGCACGTATACTTACTCATCCTTCATATGAATGCAGAGTTAACTTACACACAGCTCATGAAGCGCGGGAATCCATGCACCGTGACCATGCGCGCCCGACCCTTTACATTAATCGAGATTTCAAACTTTTGGCGCATTGGTCAACGAACGGTAGCTCTGGAGTTTCCTTCTCCGACACCTAGTGGGAATGCCGAGATGACAACCGCCATAAATGCTACCCCTATCCGAAGCGTACCATGCATCGTAGAGTCTCCATCAAAGGAAATGAGTCAAGGAGACGAAGAAGAACATGGTGCCGTAGAGGATTCTCACACCGGCCCATCCACAGAGGATATACCTGTGCCAAGTTACAAAAAATTACCGTGCTCCCCTACGCAGCAAATTCCAAGAAGGGGGAGAACATTACAAACAAGGCCACGCGCTAACGCAACATCGTGGGGAGCCTCATCAAGACCACGGGAAAACATACAACTATCAAGGTACCTCCCTGCGCCCTTCTGTAGTATTTCGTAAGAATATACAATTCTCACACCTCTAATAATCGTAAGACATCAAATTTTCATCTCTCTTGCTGTTACGACCGACGCGGACGCGGGTACCTCGAAGTCCACCAGATTTACTCCTCCCTAGCAATGTACTTGCTCCTGCGCTCTTGATGGTGCAGACGTTTGTAGGGACTTCCTTCAACACATAACTCCCCTTGGCCGCGCTCAACATTTATACCAGATGTCCGACGAGCTACTAATGAAGGAGCTAGACACAATTGCCGCCCAAGAAGTAACTTTGGCTGCCCACCTGAAGAAGAAGATATCCCAGCTGTGCGAGCGTTTAGCACAAGTAAACGAAGAGGTCCGCCAGGTTACATAACAGAAATACCTCAAGCTTGTACATGCGAAGATCGAATTTGCCCGATTGCGCGCCGTGTCCAATATAAATTCCGGATCCATCCAATATTTAGAGGATGAAAAATCCTCGCTCTCTGAGTTCCTAGACCGTGAGCGCCGCCTGCGAGCAAAGCAAGAGGACGAAAACCGCTGAGCCATGGCAAAACTAGAAGAAGGCATGAATGCCCTTGCCTTGAATTGCAAAAATTTTGTCACTAACTTCCAGAAGGACATGACCAAGAAGTCAGAAGTTCTGAAGTATATGAGTACAAATTTTGATATAGAGCTATATCCTCACCTCACCGCAGTGCGCGCTGAGAATCGATAGCTAATAAAACATGGTCTTCCACTTGCTGCCAAAGGTGTTATGAACTTACCCCCTTTTGACAAAGCGATCAAGGATGTATATGATGCCGCGCTATTGCTTGGATCCAGTCTCGCCATGGAACGTGCTTCCAAAGAAAATTTACTAAGGGGTCCTTTGAAGGGAAATGAGATCTATTCCAAATATGCGCAGGAGATGTTTGACGCTGCTTTCCACATATTAGAGAGCCTCCCAATGCCAACCATAGATCTAATCGAGAAATGTCAGGACCTCCCAATTAGCGTGACCATGACAGGCCTTATGCTTCCCAGTGATAGTGCAGACCCAACAGAAGGAGACCCTGAAATCACTGGCAAGCCGAAACTACCCCAACTACAAGTCCCTTTGTACATTTCTGTCACTCTAATATTGGTTCCGCTGGAAGATAAATTAAAGCAACACGTGTGTCGTGTCGCCACGAAGAATCACACCTCCACCAAAGGCGCTGTCATCAGCCTAGGCTTAACACACCCTAGCCGGTCTGACGGTGTACCCATGAGTCTTCTATCCATTGACGTATACTACACTCGTGTGCTTCAATATATGAAAGAGGCATGGGCACAACATCGCACATCGCAGAACCCACAACATCGCAGATTAAAGAGGTCACTGTCCACGAACGACCTTCTATAGAGGTTGTCCTGCCCCATCATATTTATTGTTGTATCTAATGCTAACTGATCTTGTAAATTAATAATTTGTTCAATGATAATAGAGTCATGTTTCATATCCATGTGTAGTCACATATATATGTGTATAGGTTCCTCCACCTACACCTGAGATGGTGAAGGAGAACATATGTTCATGAGTACGCCCGTTAGGGTGCGACTCTTCACTTATGGGTGAGTCTAAAAGTCATTACGTGTGGTCCTGCCACTACTACCATAAGTAATGTCATCGAAAATGACATGTTTGTTAGGCGTGCACACTGTGCGCATCCGTCATAAAGTATGAGGACTGCTATACTTACCACAACGTCTTGTGAAAAGCTGCCTAACAAAGGATACCTTATCCGGCGCCGCTGGGGGTGCATCCCTCTTACGCGACAAACTTATTCCTCTTATTCCGCCTGGAAACGTTATTATACATGTACATCTAAAGGCCCAATATATATTAAAGAAATAATAATTGCATGCATGTATTTAAAGATGAGAAAGAAAAAACATCATTTGGACTGCGGAACTAGCTAGGAACCGCAGTGTTTTATTCATACCCCTTTTTGTAAATGTTTTGAAACAAATAACAAAAACCTAAAAAATGATCAAAAATAAAAAAATACATGGATCCTTATTGGGGCTACTAGCAGCTAAGGTATTGGTCCATGCCAACTATGCGATATCTCAAGGAGAATATCGTCTAGAACTCTAGTCGTCTCTTAAATCATTCCTTGTAGATACCGATTCTGCATAGCCATGCGCACTTATCCTAGTTTGTGAGGAACCTTTGCTCGCCTGACCGCGCTGCCTCATGCTTCGTGCTACTGGTAGTACGCCCATACGAAGCTGTTGTCGCTTAGTGAGTAAAGGTATCCTTGCTGCGGGGACAACTACTCCCCTGCGCTGCTGTTGATGGTTACCTTTAGTCGGGAGCAGCGTTACCGCGTGTCGCGCCATATTTCTAATTGACGTTGCTAAAGAGCCTAGAGCATGTCCCATCTTTGAGAATAGTCCCCCTTCTACTGCACCTTTAGTTGAGATTGGGCCAGTAACCATGTTAGAATTTGTCCGACGTCTTGAGTCCGCTTGGCATTTCTGACAACGCGCCACTCTCTTATGCGCATCTTTATGCGCAAATGGCCAAAAGTACCCTGAGCGAGTGACTTCCTCCACCATAGCGACCGGGCCGCGAGGACACACACGCAGCTTCTATTACTGCCCGCGCCTGATCTGGTGCTAAGCATTGCAACATCCGACCCTTGCCTATTTGCCTATACAGTGTCCCTTTGACAGTTTGAAAATGCCTAGCTCGCACCTGTATCTGCTTAGCCTTCCTTCTGCTGCTTGGCAATTTGTTATGTGACAAAAACTTTCGAATGGGCGTCATCCATGTTGGTGACTCCCTGTTCGCACTCACATTTTTGTGCAAGATAAAATCGACGAGAACGTGACCAAGAGGCTTGTTCATGTTTACAATGGAAAGTTGTTCCATGTCCACTGATATTTCATCTTCCTCTTCTTCAACCATTCATATAGCAAACTCTGCGGACCGTGCCGTCATGTCTCTATCTTGTTCGTATACTCGATTAGCACCCGCCCTCGTGGCTCGCATGACCCATTGACTCTACTTTCCACCAGAGGGTTGTAGGTGTAGGCCAGCAGGCGCTTTATGTCTATTCTTAGCGCTAACCTAAGACCTGCTATGAGGGCTTCGAAGTCTGCTTCCATGCTGGTAGTGGGGAAGTCCAACAACAATGCGTACGTTATTTTTATGTCGCCTTGGTTCGTGAGGATGAATCTTGCATCTGGCCCCCCTTCTCTTGTGAAGCCTGTCGAGAAAAGGACCCATGAGAGTCCTGGCAGCGATTCAGCGCGCACAGATATGCTTGGCGCCTGGGATTCCTCTGAGACACGCCTCCTTCTGCTCATCTGTGGACTAGGCTTTATATTATGTTGACACCTGTCCGCCTGCTTCCTTTTAGTGATGGTGCTAGAAGTACTGTTACCTCCTTCGATTGTGTCTATATTACGGATGGTAACTACTCCATTTTGCACCGGGAATTTGAACATACCGTGTGCCGTGGAAGGTACTGTGCGTAGTGTCTTTAGCGCCGGCTGTCCGAATATCCCGTTGAACGAGGATTGAGAGCGCACAACCATGAAGTCCATCCATACCGTCGCTGAGTGTTCCGCGTTCCCAATGGTCACATGTGTGCAGAGATTCCCCAGTGGTCGAGTCTTATCACCGCTAAACCCTGTGAGAATCTGTGCTGTCTCTTCTAATTCCTTCCTTATTTCCCTTGGCAACTGTGCAAAGCAATGTTTGTATAATATGCTCGCTCCAGACCCCCCATCGACGCACATGCCTTCTATAATGTGGTCGTCGAAGGTTATGTCAACCGTCAACGAGCCAACTCTTTAGTCCGTATCCGAAAGGATGGGGAACGCTATTTCCTTATCGTGCAAAAAATCTGCGACCACTCTTCTTTTCATGAAAGATTTTTCCCTCTCTACCATGTATATTGTTATAGGCTTATCTTTCTGTTTTTTCACTTCGACCTTCTTCGCATCCGCGTTCTTTCTCCAATCCCTTATCAGGTGGTTCAGCTTTTCTGCCTTTACCAGGCTCTCAATGTGTCTTTTCAACTGAATACGCTCATCCATAGCATGCCCTTTATCATCATGGTACTCGCAGTGCTTTGTGTTATCCCGCTTATCCACTGGTCCCAACATTGGGCTAGGCTTTGAAAGTTTGCTCCTTCTGATAAAAATATCTCTCTAGAGGTTTTTTGCAGCGGGGTGAATTTGCTGTTGTTGTTATTGTTGTTGCGCCCTTGCTTTGCCGCTCCTTGGAAGTCCAACGTGCGACTGATATTTTGCCCATATGTTTGTTTCTTGGGCCTATCTTGGTGCCCATAGCCCGACGCCACTTGTCGGTTATCTGCTGCTGCGGTTTCTCCTTGAATAAACGCTCGGGCCTTTTTCATTACCCCGTCAAACGTTGTCGGGGTTCTGTCGTTCAACTTTTTTATTAGGTCCGGATTTGTGATACCTGCGAGGAATCCAAAAATCTTTAGAATTTCCGGGCAATCCTTAATCTGGTTGCTCTCAGATTTGAAGCGTTCCATGAAGTCTTCTAAGCTCTCGTTGTGCCTCTACTTCACTCTTGCAAGTGAAACCGGATTTTTGTCATACTTCTTCTGCTACAAATAGTTCTTGCGGAACGCTCTTCAAGTTCTTCAAACCCATGGATGCTCCTTCGCGGGAGACGGTCAAACCATGTCCGAGCGTTCCCGATGAGCGTCGAGTTGAACATATGGCACCATACGGCTTCCGGCCATTGCTCTATCCCTTCCTGTGATTCGAATACTTTCAGGTGATCATCCAAATCCGCCGTACCGTCGTATGTCTTAACATTAGACGGCATGCGTCTTTTCCTGTTATCCCTGAAAGTAGTTATGCGTTCTGAAAACGCTCTTCCTTTTTCTCGATGCCATGGCATGGTCCAATGATCTTCACCTTGTATCCTTGGCCTTTTTGGCGTCCTGTGGTGTATTCTTTCGTAGTCAAAGGAGTCAGAGTCCCCGGTGGATGAAGAAGAGGCCCTTTTACGGCGGGGGTGGCGGTCGCTATGACTAGAGTCCGAGGAACCTTTGCTTGACGAGTTGCTCTTGCGTCTCCTTTCAATGCTCTTACTCCTTTCATGAACTCGCAGATCCTGAGATTCATCTCCTTCTAAGGGGCCTAGCCTCTTTAGGGCGCTTTGTCTACTAGTAGGGTTAGGCCCTAGTCTGTCCTTCACACTTGTGCGCCGGTGGTCATTGACTGGTGTCATGAAACCATCCTCTTCTCCTGAGTCCCTGGAGCTATCTGAGGACGATGCGTCCTCAATGAGAGGCGCATCTGAAGTGGATGCTGGGATCTCAGTCACTTGCTGCTTTCTTCTCTTTTATTTCCTAGCTTCCTTACTGGATCTTGAGCTTCCCTTAGACTTGGATTCTTTATCGAAGTCTAAACTGGTCCGAAGGTCTCTCGCTGGATTCTCCCTCATTTGCGCCCTCATGAGTGGGATTAGCGCCTCATAGTTTTCTACGACATAGTCGCTCATACTTTGTTTCGCCGCGGGGGAAGTTTCTGTTTCCACCTGCAGATCTGTCCCATCCCTTGCGTCCAGAGTCTCCTTGCGACCTTGATTAGGGTTTTCCTGAGAGAATGATGTGGTTCTGACCGTCTGTAGGGTCGGAGTGACCAGCGGAGAGAAAGATACTTGCAGTCCTTTCCCTCCACGACTTGGGTTATTGGGCTCAAGGATTGAGTAAGTACCTGTTGTCTTCTTGGCCCCACCTTTGGGTGGGGGCGGGTTTGCGCCGTTTTTCGTCATTGGCTAGAGTTTAGTTTGGGTCCCACGGATGGCGCCAACTTGTTGATGCAAAAGTTTGGATAGACCGAGCTTAACCCAAATTAGGCTTAATTTGGGGTCTTGTGGACTCCGGCTCTCGCACCAAGTGAAACTTGCTTTAGGACCCTACGCACTAAACAGACACCGTTAGGCTTACCGTGGGTTTGTTACCCACGATTATAATCCAGCGTGAGAGTAAGTAATCGGTTTGAGTATATTAGTGTTTAGGGTATTGTGTATATCGTACCTTTGTGGAACCGAAGGGGTTCTTTTTATACTTGAGAGAGTCTAGGTTGGGCTCCATATTCTTGCGGCCTAAGGAAGAGATAATGACTGGAAATAGCTTGATCTTCATTATCCAACCAAGGCAAGTGTATATCCCTTTTCCTTAGGCGAATATAACTATAATATAAGTTATATTCGGTCTGATCCTGTCGCACTGTGACGAGGACTCGGCTAAGTAATTAACCTCTTGTGCGACAGCGGGTTACCAGGCCTTTTGGTCCATGTGTGCACATCGCCCAAGTATCCAATCCATTCCTGATGGATGCGGGTAGAATCCGTGAGTCGGACTATCCAGCCCGACTAGGGACTATACGTCATCAGTGCATATCTACCAGTCACAAGCATTGGTGGTCTCTCTTTGTTACCTGCCACCATCATGTTGTTGTTAGTGACACGATACTCTTGAGTAGAACCCATGTTGAAAAACTTGAAATTGTTGAAGTGAAAAGGATCTTAAGTAGATGTGTTGTGATTGTTGTTGTCGATGAAAAATGTTAAAATCCCCTAAAAATTGTCTTCACAAGAAACCAAAAATTCTAAGGCGAAAAATCACACGAAATTTTCACTTTTGTAAAAACTTCTATTTTCGGAATATTGGAGTTTTTCGGAATAAGTGAGTTTTTCGAAATAAGTGACTTTTTCGGATAATTGACCCTTCTTCGGAATAATGGTGGATTTCGGATAAATGAAGATTTTCGGAAAATTGATGAATCTTCGGAATAAGTGGTTTCTTCGGATAGCAGTGTGTTTTCGGATAAATACACTATTGTCGGAATTTTGTGGTTTTTCGAAATAATGCACTGTTTTCGGAATATTATGGATTTTTCGGAATAATAGACTTCTTCGGAATTATGGCTTTTTCGGATAAAGAACAATTTTCGGATAAATGCAATGAATTCGGATAAAAGGAGGATTTTCGAAATAACTTACCTTTTCGGATAAACGATATCCCTTTCTTCGGATAAAGCAATATCTTCGGAATAACTCACTTTTTCGGAAAAACTGATGATTTTCGGAATAATCCCACTTTTTCGGAATAATCTTCGGACAACCACCTTTTTTCGGAATATCTACTTATCTTCGGATAAAATGATTTTCGGAATACTTGCTATCTTCGGAATAATTACCTATCTTCGGATAAATCTTCGGAATAACAACATATCTTCGGTATGAGAAACCCTTTTTCGAATATTGATTTTCGGAATAACCAAAACCCTTTTCCGAAGATATCAATTGGCCAATAAAACTTACTGTTCTTGTACCGAGCCCCAAAACCAATCCAAACACCCTAAAAACTTGCGATTTGAACCACAAAAACTTAACCAAATCCCTACCAAATCTATGTAAGTGATTTATATCAAGATTTAGAGCTTGAAAACACTAAAAAAATTCGATCCGAGATAATTTAGAAGTAAAAATCACATGAATCAAATTAATAACCAACAACCAATCACTAATCTACCCTGTGGCGATTGATACCAATTGTTGTCCCCTAATTTAATCACTTCACCATGGTTGATTAATAGAAAATAGATGAAAAGAAATGGATTTCTAGAGAGAGAAAGTAGTGAGAGAAAGTAGAGAGAAGGAGGTGATTAACTAGGTGAAATTAGATTAATAAATGAAAAGCCTTACCCTTCCTAACATGCTAGGAAGGGCTTTATATAGTCCGCCTACATGTGGGCTTTGAATGGACTATATTGTTTGGGTCGGGCTTGAATAAAATGCTTAGTACCTTAAAAGAGGCCTTTTAAGCTAACCATCAAGCCCGTAATGTCACGACTATTTTAACTAACTATTACAACGTTCTAATAAATATTACAATATAAACCTATGATCGAACATTCTTGTTTGACTCAATATTTTGAGGCTAACACATTTGTCAATTAGGAGGCATATAAATTCTGTATAAATCAAATGACAAGCAGATTATATATATATATAACACAAATACCTTAAACTCAGCATTTTGGAAACAATTTTGGAAGGTGCCTCTAGACTCGACTGCTGAAAATTTCGGATTTTCCGACAAATGTGTAAGAGCATCAACAACTATATTCTCATGATCATTCACAGTTTGAAAATTAATATATCTAAGAATAGACCTGTAAAACCCGTAAAAATAAGGTCATAATTTAATTATATTTTTCAAATAATTTTGAAGTATTTATGACGTAAATGTTATTATGTTTAACGGTTTAAGCTGAAACCGATATTAAATATTATATTTCAATATTTTGACGAGTAACGAGGACTACTAGTGATCGCGATACCGACAGATGCCAAAATTTTATATTTTATTATCGATCGTTTCGATATTTAATACTTTCGACAATATCGTTTTAATTACGTATCGAGTCGTTATATTATTATTTTTCGTGTGCGTTTAAACTTTTAAGTATTTTTACGAAACCCGAGTCTCGTAAATATTTGTAAAATTTACTTTTAGTCATTTCCCGCTTTTTAACTAATATTTACATTTTAGACCAAAACTATCACAAATTGGCAAAAACTACCCTAACCTTGGACTATATAAGCTTTTTCCACTTACACTTTTACACATACAAAATAATTAAAAAATAAAAACAAACCCACCACCCTTTTTCTTTCTTATTTGTCGTACAACCCCAAGAACACCACCACCAAATCTTTCAATTTTCTTGATTATCTTGTTTGAATCTTCCAAATCAAATCAAAGTTCCATCCTTAGAATTCAAAGGGCTACACATTATACATGCATTACATTTTGATGAATTTTGATCAAGTTGATGCTTGTATGATCATGTATATATATTAATTTTATATTATGACTAGTGTTTTTGCTAGTTGTTGTGTTTAAATTTCTGAATAAATTTTGTAAAAGGGTCATGCAAGTGTGTTAGAGGTTTGATCAAGGTGTTAGGATGTTAGTATGATGATATTAGTGGTATAGAAATGGGTAAATTGTGTTGAAAAATTGATTTTGTATGGTTTTTAAATGGTCAATTTTAGGCAGTAGGTTTGAGGCTATTTTCGGAGGCCTTAAATCTGAATATAGGATGATATTATGGGATTATGTCGTAGAGAATTTCGTTAGCTTCGATTTGATATAAAGTAGGCCTTCCAACTCCAAACGAGGTGGAAGATACACTAGTTTGATTTTTGTGTACCGGGAGACGAGTGTTGACACAATCCGAAAATTGTTGTTGATATTTGGATCGAATCTCGGGGACTATAAAATGAGTTTCAAAATGATCCAAGGGCTGTTATCAGGCTCAAAGTTTAGTATTTTGAGTCTATTTTTAGAATCAAGTGTCGGTTTTCTAAATGGAGTTGTTTAGAATGGTCAAAATGGTTTCGTATGTCAAGGTCGCTAAACTGTCCGGATTTTGTGATTCAAAGATGAGTCGGGCAGGGAACTTTAGAAGTAAAATCTTTTAATGGGCTTTTGGGAGGACTTTCTACATATAGTAAGTAAGTTCTCTGAGTAGTATCACAAAATTTTGATATGTCTAAGTATGGGAAAACGGCTTGGACATTCGGTATGTTCCGGCAGATTTTTATTAAAAGCATAGAATAATAAAATGAATATATAGGAGAGTGTAGTAGTATCACTTGTATCGTTTTCTCTCGAGTTTGTCGTGATTTTATGAGTCGAGTTTTATATTCTTATGTATGGTTTATTTCTCGAGTCTATTATTAATGAACGCACCTTATTTGATAGGTTACGGTTCTCGTATTTGAAAGGCATCATTTATCGTCGGCGATCGTCTCATTACCACTATTGGCTAAGGTGAGTCTATAGCCTCGTTTTATACTAGTTATTAAATGATTTTAAACCCGCGAGGGGGAATACATGTTTTTATAAACTTAGAACACAAGTCTTTTATGGTATGCTTGTCCCTCTTTGAATGGACCTGTGGTTGCCTTTAAATTGCATTTAGTGACTGCCATTGTTAAAGCCTCAATTATGGACCGTTAATTAACCTATGATGGGTTAACCGCTAGTACAATTAATAGATCTATGGGGGAAGCCGCCCCAGTTCAGTTTGTGTGGACTTGTCACAGAAGCTTAGGCCCGACCTCCACACTGTTTGAACATATTGTATTGAGAAGTCAGGTATACGGCAATGTACCAATAATCTGGAGGTAACGACAATTAATAAATCTCTTGTCTTATTAGACCTAACGGAGTGTCTAAGGGCTCGGTTCCATGAGCTTATTGCAATTTATGCTATATACAATTATTATTGTTGATGAAAATTATTATTCGATGTTTATTAAGCATGCCACAAACTTATAATCTTTGCTTGTGTTCAAATTGATTACATAAACCTATAGATTCACTCGGCATTTTTGCTGATTGTTTTACTCACATGTATTTCAGGTAATCAAGAAGTGGAAGCTTGGAGGTCACGGGAATGAAGTTGTGCACTGCTTTTGTTGTTCAAACTCTTTTTGATTTATTTATCGTTCCATTTTTAAAACAAACTAATATGTTGTTTTAACTATTCTTTTGGTAACGATTACTTGGGCTACGCTACTCTGATAAATGCTTTAGGAACGATAAATTTGAAACGTCTCTTTTCGAGTCGTTCTTTATAAATTGTGTGTTTTTATACCATTGTTTAGCACCCAAAGATATATTCCACTGCGTGTAAATTTGGGGGTGTTAAAGATTGGTACCAGAGCCATGAGTTATAGAGAACTAGGTCTTTATTTTAAAAACCTAAACTATAACTGTCAGTTTTTATTTTTCAACGAGTCGGTGCACATGACTTCGCGTGACTTCAGGTTTAAGCTACTTCTGAGATTATAATTTTTGTATACGTTATTACATAATATACCTTATTGGCAAGTATTTATAAATAAATGCTATGATCCATTTATGGATATATATTTGTATCTAGGATCCCTTTATCGATATATATTTATGTCGTTAAAATTTTCGATGAAGTTTATCATTTATTAATGATTAACTTAAATAAATACAATGAATTTGCAAGATCTTTCTGTATTTATTTTTGAAGTATTTAAATTGCTTTTATTGCAAAAATTTTATAGTATGACCTTACATACCTTCATCTGTGCGCGTTACTTTCATTGTTTAACCCTTTGAGATATCTATATAGATATCTAAATCGCTTTCCGGCTGTTTGTGCTTGGACGTCTTGAAACGTAATCTCTAGACCATTGTGTAGCTCAATGTGTCCTTGGAATAGACTAATCGTTATCATGTGAGTCACACATTTTGAAACACTTCCTACAATCGTGTTGAATAATATCATGGTTTTTCATAATATTTTGTTGATTTTTATCACCGTTTTGCACGGTATGTGAAGATTTAATTCATTGACATTTATATGTACCGACTCCGAAGTGTATTGTTCGCTTATATCTCGGTAACGTCATCATCATTTTATAAATCATCGTCTAGATTATGGCGCTAGATTGGAATACGATTTTACTTATATAAAATTGTATCATTTGTTTTTCATTAACCTTCTTGCTCCCGGAACGCAACCCGTTAATGTTCCATTCTTTTCTTGTTATGTGTTGTGTTTTTGGATAATCGTGGCACCAATGAGATTTGCCTACTTTGCACCCTGAAACTTAAATTATGAACGTCATTCACCGTTTTGCTTCCTAAATTTTGTGTTGGATACTTTGAAGTATCTTATGTCATTCATTATGCTATAATTTTATTTGATGCTCATTATGATATTTATTTCTCATTGTTGTAAAATCCACAAAACATGTGTATATATATATATATATATATATATATATATATATATATATATATATATATATATATATATATATATATATATATATATATATATATATATATATATATATATATATATATATATATATATATATATATATATATATATATATATATATATATTTTGAGTGGTTAGGAAGTGTCGAAAAATATATTTTATACAGAACTTGCAGGGGTATTTTAGTCATTTTATATTGGGTTTCAGGTCTCGGGTAAAACTAGAAAGTCGTCTGAAACGTCGTTTTGCATCAAAATGCTTTAGACTCCAATTCTTGGAGATGTCGTTTATCGGGTCAATTAATCGGCTCATATTTAAAAGTCAAATCTGATAGAAAATTCGGAACATGGGTTTTAAATGTTTCTAAGCAGTTTTGAGTTCATTTGAGATCGTAAAATTTTAACGAATGTTATTTTGCAACTAACTAATACTAGTTGCATGTGAAAATGTTTAAAAATAGAAACATTACAGGATTAGCAATTACCGGATTAATGGTGTAATTTGAAAACGAATAATATACTATCTTAAAAGCATGTTGTGTTGAGTATCTTACATAGAATACACATATGGATTGATTTATTCTTTTTATATATATGACTCATTTGTCATTCGATGTTATTTATTTTTATTTTCTTCTAACCTTCCACTGATTTGGGTTGAGTTTTGAAGTTTTGTCTTCACATTCTTCGTCGATACTTTTATCGCGTGTCTCATGGCATTTTCGTCTAAACCTTATAACCTTTTGAAACCTTAACAACTTGTAACCATTTCATTGGTTGTTTTATGAGCTACTATTTGCCACTTTTTGCAAACCTTTGGCTACTTTATACCTTGTCATAATGTCACCTTATAATCTTAATTGACATTTTACTACAATTATTTTTACAAATTGTTTTACTTTGATATTATGAAGTAATTTTTATAACATTAAAAGTTGCTTATTGAGTATCTCACAAATTACTTGTATCCTATAAATTTATAAAATATTTTTAAATTCCATTTTACAAATGGCATGGTTTATATATAAACATAAGAAACGTAATACTTTTCGACGAAACTGAGCACTGCATTGTTATTCCTAAATTATACATGGCATGATCACCTATGTCTAATTTAGAAAGAGCCATGCTAGGCTGAATAGTAGTCGCCTTAAAAATCTTGATGATAATCAACTTTATACTTGTATTTATTAAAAAGATAAATAAAATGAAATAAAGTGAAAAGAAGTTTTGAAAACCTTTATATTTTATGCAAGTAGCGCAATTTCTATGCATCCGCATATGTTTTCTTACCTTTTTCTTGAACGAATTACGCGCTTACGAATACGTTTTTACTCGACGATTGTTTTTCAATTTGTTACTTCATTTTGTCTTATAACTGGTTTCTTTTGACCGTTCGTCTAATTACTGACTGTTGATAAATGACTTGAAAGTCTCGATGTTTTATCCTTCCTTCTCGTCCAATCTTCTTTATGCGACTGGGTAGATCTTTGGAATGTCTCCGCACGTGAATAATGAATTATCATTAGAGTGATTTCCGTATATCCGGGATGACGTCCGTCACCGTCGTTTGTCTCGAAATCCACTCTTGTGAGTCGTGCTTTGACTTCTCTCTTTAAACACTAACATCGTTCATTTGATTTATTTTAATTACAAGTGATTATTAGGAATTTTCTTTTATTAAATATTTTGTACGGATCTTATTTCCGATCGTGTATCGACTACCGCTAAGTTAACGAGCTGATGTTGGTGAACTACCGACTGCACTAACAAAATTGACAACTTGTTTAATCTATTATTTCTTATCGTCATACCATCAATGCCTTTATTTTATTATTCTCTTTAAGAATTCATACGACAATTGTTTCGTCCCCTTTTGTACCATTGATTTCGTACTAATTGTTGACTATTTCATTTGTTATCTTGTCACATTTCGAAACCCGAATATATCCCATATTTATTTTGAAATAATAAACACCTTTATGTATTTCTACAACGTATTATAAAAATTTTATGGAACTTTTATACATTTTTCCAATGATTTTCTATTATCGAAATAACCATCACCAGTAAAAGGTCAAATTTATACATCATATTTTGTATAACTAAAACTAATGTTTAAAATAAAATTATGTTCTACCTTTTGAACTAATTGACATATCATACTTTACTTTAAATGTAATGAAATTATCGGTTTAACTTATATTCCTAATAGTGATTTGATTTGGAAATTATATTTTCTAATTGTAACCATCAGTATGAGTTTAATTAATGAATTCATGTCATTCTTTCAAAGTTTCTTAAGATAATCAAAATAAATTATAAAGCTATTTAACTCCTATTTTTGATATATCATCTTTATCAAGAAGGTACCTCAACTGAGTTTTAAGGTAATACCAAATCCGGGACGGATAATTGTGACAAACGTTATTTTAATATTAATATTTAATTCATTCTTCGCTCTCATTTTCCTAGTATGGTGAATTATTATGTTTTACGGTTACGTGATTCGAGATCCCTCGTCGATCGTCAACCTTAAATCATTTTACCACATCTTGTCCGTTTATGCGTTTATTGAATTCATTTTTATCTCGTTCTGTTCCTTGTATTGAAGATCACTATTTTATTCTGAGTTTAAAATGAATCTCGGGAAGCAGTGTATAAGAAGAAACGATAAGTGTCACCAGGATTTATGCATGTACTTGTGGAATGATTGAGGACCGAATCTCTTAATGAACGGAGTTAATAAATTCGTTACAACCTCGAAGAGTATGTTGAAGCCGACACCGCAAGTGGAAAGACTCTTGAGATCAAGTGGTTACTATCAAGGGTTTGTTCAAGGTTTTCTCGATGATTAACGGTAGAGATCTATACTCGATGTTTATGTTCGACCTTTTCTTTTATGTACTTATATAGTGTGTGATCTAGTCAAATGATCGTAAGTTGTGAGAACTTGAGACGACATCATCCGATGACGTCCGATCATGTAGAACACATATTATGTAATATCTTTTTGACTTTCAACGACGATGTTTATTGAGACTTTGATACGCGTTGGCGAAAGTGAGATGGTGTCTTTGTATTATCTTTTGAGTAGGGACCCGCGTGTGAGCACCCTCTGATGACGAAAATGTTTTTCTTGTTAGTTCCTTTTGATGTGTGTCCATGGCTATCTGGCCAGTGGCTATCCTTTAAATTGCAACATTCCTTTTAACTGGACTTACCCGAAAATCCTGTCATCTATTCTTGTCGTCGAATGAGCTTCGTATGATTCATAAAATTTTCATGTGTCGAGCTTGACGGGTGACTGGTGGATAAGGATTTATTTATTCCTTTTTGGTGAGATACAACTTGACAACAAGTTGTGTTTTGTAAAAAAAAACCAGTGGAGATCGTGGATCGAGATTCAAGTGGGAACGTGAAGACTTCTTTATAAGGAATGCCCTCATCCTTCCTGGTAGTGAACAACTCGTGTATGAGGCGAGTTGAGCGTCGGGATGTCGATTGATAGGTGTGTAAACACCCATCTTTTCTACCACTTAACTACAATAATAACCGGACCAAAACGTGTATTTTATGTCTTTTATGTCGGAATTATGCGTGGTTTGTGTTTTTGTTGTGATTTAGGATGAAAAGGTGAAAATTGATAAAACACGGACATTCACGGGCATTTATGGACTTTTATTGAAGAAAAGGATAAAAGACGAAGTCAAGAAGTCAAAAGTGCAAAAGAACGGAAGTCCACGACCAATTCTGAAGATTTATCGAAGAAAAGTCAAAAGACGGAAGTTTATCAAAAGCCGAAGAATTCAAGTCTATTTTATTGAAGAATTTAAAGACGAGTTCAAAGAAATCCCGAAGCCAAAAGTCCTTTAAGTCCACATTTAATGAAGATTAAAAGAAGGAGGGACCTAATCTTGCAATTAAGAAGAAGATTAAAGAAGGAGGGACTAAGTATGCAATTAAGGAAGCTTCCTAAGCAAGCTTTAGTCTTCCCTATAAATAGACTAGATTAGTTATCATTTCACTCTTGTTGGCTAGGGTGACACTAGTTCTTCCACAATTTAATTACTTGTCATTTAAATACTTTGTCAATTTAATTACCTTGTCTTGCACCTTAAATTCATTTAATTTCAAGTAAGTTTCCTTTTAATTATTGTTAATCTTTACTTTATCTTGTCAATCTCTTATCTACCTTTCTTATTCTTTGATTTGTGGTGTTTATGTTCATGTTCATGCTTTTATTTTGATCCAAAAGTGTTTTTGATTATTATGGTTAAAGTTGTTTAATTTCATGTTTTTGATTGTTTGTTGATGCTTATTCATTGAATCGTTACTGTTTATATTCATACGTGTGTTGATTTTGGTTACTTTTCATTGTTATTATCTGCTACTCATCTTCCTTGTTCTTCGGAAGAGTTTTGCTTGGTTTCTGTGTTTCCAGATAAAGTTCCGAACCAAGGGAAGGATTGAGGTTTCATTCGGAAGTCTGAAACTTCCGAACCAAGGTTGTTCATTCGGAACTTCAATAGTTCCGAACCAAACTTGTTCATTCGGAAGTCTAAAACTTCCGAACCAAGACTTCATTCGGAACCTTCCGAATCAGTAACTTCCGAACCAACTCCAAAAGTTCCGAACCAAGGGCCCTCATTCGGAACTTTAAAAGTTCCGAATAAAGGTGCTTCATCCGGAAAGTTCCGAATCAAGGGGTGACCAAAACTTCCGAATCAAGGGTGATTTTACAAGTTCCGAATCAGCAAGTCCCGAATGAAGGATTATTTGGATAAGTGACATATTCAGATCCTTTTGTTCCGGATCAAGGATTTTGGTAATATTCCAAGTGAAGAAGAATCATTTCAACCAAAGGTGACATTTAGGACGAGTGATTGTTCCTAACGAAGGTTTATTCCAAATGAGCTGTATTCAGGTTCTTATTAGCTTTTACCTTTGATTTTTATCTTCAAGCTTTATTTTACTTGCCTTTTTATTTAATTGCACTTTTAGATTAATTGCCTTAGTTTTAGTCGCACTTTAAGTTTGCCTTAGATAGATTTAAGTTTTCGTCAAATTACTTTAGTACCCTTTAATTTTAGTCTCGTTTTAAATACTTGCACTTTACCTTGATTAGACTTAGATTTACTTTTAGAGCACTTTTACTTTTAAGTCTTTGCATTTAAATTTAAAAACAACCAAAAATATTCTTTTTCACTAAAGATCAACTAAGTCACACATAGAGAGCTAAGATCAATTCGTTAAGATACCGAGAACACGAACTTAATCTTTAATTTTTATACGGGGTGTCAAAAGCCCTGTATCAAATGGCGCCGCTGCCGGCTCTTTACGTTAAGATCAACAGTTTTCTGTGTTAGACACGTTGCATTTTTGGGATCCGTTCACTTGTGAACGTTATTTTTCTTGCATAAAAAATCATAAAAAATTAAAAAATTCATAAAAACCATAAAAATTAAAAATATCCAAAATCCAAAAAGATTTTATCTTTATTGTATATATATATTGTCTTTGCGTTTGGTTTCTTTTTCTTTTGCATTTTCAGGTGTATGCGTACTAGATCTTCTAACTATCAAGAGCCCGAGCCTCAAGAAGATTTAGATATGGCAGGTGTTAATAACAATAATCAACTACCGCACCTTAATAATAACAACAATGCTCTTCCACAGCCCGATCTTCGGACCATGGAGGAACTTTGTCAACCAACAATGTTTGGACGAGGAGGACCGATTGCGCCGATGCAAATCAACGCTCCTGAGTTTTCGTTGAAGCACCACATGATTCAGCAAGTACAAACAAACCCATTTAGAGGATTGCCTGATGATGATGCCAACAAACACCTCGACAAGTTCATTACAATCACCCAAAGCATGAAGTTGCCTGGGGCCACAATGGATGTACTCCGCCTACAACTCTTCCCACATACTTTATCGCATCATGCCGAGAAATGGTTTGATCGTCTCCCGAAGAATTCTATTCACACTTGGGATGATATGACTCAACGCTTTCTTTCGCGCTACTTTCCACCATCCATGGTCACAAGCCTTCGCAATCAGATCAGCGGTTTCATGCAAGATCCCGATGAATCTCTTTTTGATGCATGGGAGAGATATAATGTCTTGATCGACCGTTGTCCAAATCACAACATGCTTCCGGTCACCTTGATCGACACTTTCTACAACGGATTGACTTTTCGAGATCGTGATACGATTAATGCAGCCGCCGGTGGCACATTCATGAAAAGGAGACCCGAGGAGTGTAGAGAGTTAATAGAGAACATGACTACTCATCATAAGAACTGGGATTCTTCTGCTTCTTCTAGAAACAACACGAGAGTCAATGTTTCCTCTACCTCAGCAAACCCTGAGATGACCGAACTCACCCGCATGATGGCTGAAATGAGCAAAAGTATTACGCTTCTCGCTTCAAACCAACAACAACATCAAGTTAAAGCAGTCGCTAATCCTTGTGAAACATGTGGCGGTCCTCACTCATACACCGATTGTCCTTCGACACAAGGAAATCCGGAAAATGTGTATGCAGCTTACGGTAATTATTCACCGGAAAATTACCAAGCTAGACAACAAGGGGATAGAAATCTGCTGAGCTACCGTTCAAACAATTACCTTTCACCCGGTTTTTCTCCTCAAAACCAAAACCCCGCCAACAACTACAATAGAAGCAACCAAATCCCACCTCGTGCTTCTAACCCTTATCAACCACCCACCCAACAACACCCACCCATTAATCCCGATGTTGACACAATCATGAGAACTCAAGGTGAGCAAATCAAGAATCTACAGAGCCAAATAATCAATTTGAAAGGAGATATCTTGAAGCAAGGTAATGACATCAGAACCGAGGTTCGTGAAAATCTTCAATCTTCCTTCATCACTCAAACAACTGAATTAAAGAATCTGTTGGCTAGTTTCTTGCCCGAAGCTCAACCTTCTTCTTCTTCGGGTTCTCTACCTTCAAACACCGTCCCCAATCCGCGAGCTAATGTGAGTGCTATAACTACGCGTAGTGGACTTACCATTGTCGATCCACCTATTCCACCACCATCATCCACACCTCCTCCACCACCATGCATCCCTACTCCACCTACACCTAGTAGTAGTGCACCATTACCGTCTTCGCCTCGTCATGACAATGTATCTCGGAAGGACCCTTCAACATCACAACCTTCACCAACTACACCTCCACCTAACCCTTATCAACCTAGAATCCCATACCCTTCTCGCATAGGCAAGACCAACGAGCTAACTAAGAATGATGCTCAAGTGACTAGCTATATTAAGATGCTTTCTCAAATGAACTTCAACATTAGCTTTCTTGAAGCACTTGTCCACATGCCCAAATTTGTTAAAGCATTTAAGGAATTGCTTAACAAGAAGGAGAAGCTGATTGAACTCGTCAACACACGCTTAAATGAAAACTGCTCTGCAGTTCTTCTTAGAGAACTTCCGGAAAAGCTTGGAGATCCCGGTCGTTTTGTGTTGCCTTGCGTGTTCAACAAAACTGAAGAATTTACTGCCCTTGCCGATCTCGGGGCTAGTATTAATCTTATGCCACTCAGTGTTTGGAAAACACTATCATTGCCCGACCTCATTCCAACAAAGATGACTCTCGAACTTGCAAATCGCACTCTCGCTTACCCTGTTGGTATAGCCGAAGACGTGTTCATCAAAGTTGGCACATTTACTTTCCCGGTCGATTTTGTCGTAGTTGATTATGAAATGGACCCTCGTATTCCTTTAATACTTGGTCGGCCATTCTTGAGAACCGGACGTGCTTTAGTAGATGTGGCCGAAGGTGAGTTAATCTTAAGAGTCGGGGATGATTCTAAAGTTTTTAAAATGGGAAAGCTTACAGGCAAATCCTTTGGAGGACGAGAATCAGTGAATATGATAAATGTGCTCGATGACTTTATCGTCTATGACAATCCTCTATTCGAGTCTTCCACTGATAATCCACTCTTTGAAGATAATGTGGATGATTCTCTCCCTACTCTGGACGCTTCTCCCATTTTTGATTCTCCACCGGTCTTCGATGCTTATGATGATAATAATTCTAGCTCAGATTCGGATGATTTTGATTGTACTTCTGAGTATCCTGAGCTGCCCACTTTCGATGATTTCGATGACGCTGATACTCTATCGAGCGATTCTTCACATGATGAAGATTCTCCACCATCACTCGATCCTACTTTGGACGATTACTCATTCGAGGAAGATTTCTCTGAATTTCTTAACACATACTTCCCTCATGAGAGTGATGCACCTCCTTTGGACTTTGAAGATTATCGTCTTGGTCCTACTTTGGATTTGAAGAGCATTTTGTCCAAGGAGAAGAAACCGGTTGACACCGAAATCCGTTGCACTTATGATTTGACACCTCTTTGTCCCACTTCTGAGGACGAGGTTGTGCTTCTTTGCGGATCTTCTTCACGCTCGGCTGAGCCGGAGTGCTATTTTCCCCTGAAGGAAAAGGTGTTCGATCCCGGTATTGAAGTCTTTAAGCCATCTCAGTATCCACCTGATGAAATAAAAGGAAAAATCTTTGGAAATTTGGAAGACATGCTTGCACCGCTTCATACTTGCTTCTACTGTGCTCCATCACTGCTTAAGGGAACCTTGCCGCTTCTCTTTTGGCTTGCCTTGTTCGCCTTAAGTTCTTGCCTATTGATGGATGAAAACTATGTCTTTGATCCTGGTGGATTTGTTTCATGCTACTTCCGTTGATGATCAAGGTCGAGTCAGGCTCACGACTCGGTTAACAAAAACCAAGCGCTTCTTGGGAGGCAACCCATGTATCTATATTTCTGCTTTCTTTATCATAAGTGTAGGGGGACCCCTTTGGTTTGCTATTTCCTCTCCTCACTTCTTAATCAGGGATTCGAGCTTCAAATGATCCACTCTTGATGATTCTTGACGACCCGTGATTCCGTGTTCTACTTCGTCCCGGTTCTATCCTAAACTCTTTTCGATTCACTATTTTATATTTCCTCAATATTAAAATAGGAATCTCTTTAGTTGTCTTTTCCTTAGCAAGATTTAAACAACGTGCACAATGTCCTAAGTGTAGGGGAGCTTACTCCCACATGCTTAAACATTGAGGACAATGTTTATCTTAAGTGTAGGGGGGACTTCTATCGAAGTTAAGTGGTCTTTTCCTTGTTTTTGTCCTCATTTTAACCGGAAAATGAATTTTTCGACACTTTTCAAAATTTTTGATCTATTTTGGCCTATTAGTTTTTCCCTTTTGTATAGTTATTTTCTTTCTTTGCTAGAATAAATGTTTAATAAGTGGTTTTAATTTTCAAACGTTGTGAATCTTTTGACTCAATCCGAGTTTACTCTAGCTAGTATCCTTAACATGTTGAAGTCAAGTTTTGCTAGGCTTTTATATAGGGAGCTATAAAACGCGAAAGTCTTAACTCTCACGGGTTAAGAACAAGAACTTTTCGCAAGTTCCTATAATTGATCCTAGAGAGTCGTTTATCAAGGGAACTTTAAGATGCGATTTCTAAACTTGAAAGAGTCTAAGAATTTGCAAGTTCCTATAGGCGACTCGAAAACCCAAAACTTTGATTTAATAGGCTAAGTATCCACGAGTCTCATTACTTGAGATTTTAAACTGTGGAGAATGAGAGATGATAGAGCCAATTATAAGTTCAGCATTCTTTCATGAATTTATGTGAGTTAAATATGAGCCTATTCTCCCATCGCTTGCTAATAATTTATTTGCTAATAAATAAGGTTGTACGATTTGAAAAGTTACTTAGCTTCTAGCCCCAGATCGTTTAAAAGTTGCTCGGTAATGACGAGAGTTCATAGCCAAGGCATAACTTATGAAGCGGGGCGCGAAGATTGGCGAGTCCGAAAAGGCCCTAACAAGGCATGAGGGCTATGTTTTGTTGCTAAAGATCCAAAGTGATGTGAAGAATCATTTATCGAAAATCAATATGAAGGATCGAGACTCACGACGTAAAGCAAAACTCCCCAAAAGTCATGGAGAAGTGTATCCGAAAAGACCCTAACAAGGTATGAGGATAAATAGATCCAAGTCATAAAAGGAGGCGGATCGTTGTATATCAAAGTCCAAAATAAAGATTGGAGAAAAATGAAGAAGTCGTGGTCCATATATGAAGAATCTCTCAAAAATTTCAAGTGAAGAAATTCCAATTATGAAGAGAAGACCATTATTTCATGAACGTCTCTCAAGATTTGAAGTATGAAGTCGCTGCCAAATATCGGCCCGAGAAAGGTCTCAAATCGCGAACCAAGTTATGCCAAGATATGAACTTTCTAATATCCCGAGAAGCAGTTTTAAAAGATTTGGTCCTTTAGCTAACTATTGATTAAATCGTGCACTTTATTTTCAGACTAAATAACTATCGAAATAAGTCAAACAATGCATCTTCGTGATCATTAAGACAACAATAAAATATAAGAGATACCCGTAGGAATAAGGGAGTCTAAGTGAGTAATTGGCCCACATGAGTTCGTGTTAGTTTACTAACTTATAATAACAATGATCTCGTTTTTAAGCTTGGTTTGGAGAAAGTGAAAACTTGAGGATGATGATTATTCATAACATTTTCAAAACCCAAGGTATGCTTTTGATTTCTTTATCTTGTATGTTTTTAATTTTCTATCTCTTTAATAAAGGCCAACATGGATTAATTATGATGAAAAGTGTAATCACGCTTTGTAACTAATGCATTGCATGAGGACATTGCAATGGTCAAGTGTAGGGGATTTGATAGGTGTGTAAACACCCATCTTTTCTACCACTTAACTACAATAATAACCGGACCAAAACGTGTATTTTATGTCTTTTATGTCGGAATTATGCGTGGTTTGTGTTTTTGTTGTGATTTAGGATGAAAAGGTGAAAATTGATAAAACACGGACATTCACGGGCATTTATGGACTTTTATTGAAGAAAAGGATAAAAGACGAAGTCAAGAAGTCAAAAGTGCAAAAGAACGGAAGTCCACGACCAATTCTGAAGATTTATCGAAGAAAAGTCAAAAGACGGAAGTTTATCAAAAGCCGAAGAATTCAAGTCTATTTTATTGAAGAATTTAAAGACGAGTTCAAAGAAATCCCGAAGCCAAAAGTCCTTTAAGTCCACATTTAATGAAGATTAAAAGAAGGAGGGACCTAATCTTGCAATTAAGAAGAAGATTAAAGAAGGAGGGACTAAGTATGCAATTAAGGAAGCTTCCTAAGCAAGCTTTAGTCTTCCCTATAAATAGACTAGATTAGTTATCATTTCACTCTTGTTGGCTAGGGTGACACTAGTTCTTCCACAATTTAATTACTTGTCATTTAAATACTTTGTCAATTTAATTACCTTGTCTTGCACCTTAAATTCATTTAATTTCAAGTAAGTTTCCTTTTAATTATTGTTAATCTTTACTTTATCTTGTCAATCTCTTATCTACCTTTCTTATTCTTTGATTTGTGGTGTTTATGTTCATGTTCATGCTTTTATTTTGATCCAAAAGTGTTTTTGATTATTATGGTTAAAGTTGTTTAATTTCATGTTTTTGATTGTTTGTTGATGCTTATTCATTGAATCGTTACTGTTTATATTCATACGTGTGTTGATTTTGGTTACTTTTCATTGTTATTATCTGCTACTCATCTTCCTTGTTCTTCGGAAGAGTTTTGCTTGGTTTCTGTGTTTCCAGATAAAGTTCCGAACCAAGGGAAGGATTGAGGTTTCATTCGGAAGTCTGAAACTTCCGAACCAAGGTTGTTCATTCGGAACTTCAATAGTTCCGAACCAAACTTGTTCATTCGGAAGTCTAAAACTTCCGAACCAAGACTTCATTCGGAACCTTCCGAATCAGTAACTTCCGAACCAACTCCAAAAGTTCCGAACCAAGGGCCCTCATTCGGAACTTTAAAAGTTCCGAATAAAGGTGCTTCATCCGGAAAGTTCCGAATCAAGGGGTGACCAAAACTTCCGAATCAAGGGTGATTTTACAAGTTCCGAATCAGCAAGTCCCGAATGAAGGATTATTTGGATAAGTGACATATTCAGATCCTTTTGTTCCGGATCAAGGATTTTGGTAATATTCCAAGTGAAGAAGAATCATTTCAACCAAAGGTGACATTTAGGACGAGTGATTGTTCCTAACGAAGGTTTATTCCAAATGAGCTGTATTCAGGTTCTTATTAGCTTTTACCTTTGATTTTTATCTTCAAGCTTTATTTTACTTGCCTTTTTATTTAATTGCACTTTTAGATTAATTGCCTTAGTTTTAGTCGCACTTTAAGTTTGCCTTAGATAGATTTAAGTTTTCGTCAAATTACTTTAGTACCCTTTAATTTTAGTCTCGTTTTAAATACTTGCACTTTACCTTGATTAGACTTAGATTTACTTTTAGAGCACTTTTACTTTTAAGTCTTTGCATTTAAATTTAAAAACAACCAAAAATATTCTTTTTCACTAAAGATCAACTAAGTCACACATAGAGAGCTAAGATCAATTCGTTAAGATACCGAGAACACGAACTTAATCTTTAATTTTTATACGGGGTGTCAAAAGCCCTGTATCATCGATCCCTTAAGGTGGTGAGGATGTAAAACCCGTAAAAATAAGGTCATAAATTAATTATATTTTTCAAATAATTTTGAAGTATTTATGACGTTAAATGTTATTATGTTTAACGGTTTAAGCTGAAACCGATATTAAATATTATATTTTAATATCTTGACGAGTAACGAGAACTACTAGTGATCGCGATACCGACGGATGCCAAAATTTTATATTTTATTATCGATCGTTTCGATATTTAATATTTTCGACAATATCGTTTTAATTACATATCGAGTCATTATATTATTATTTTTCGTGTGCGTTTAAACTTTTAAGTATTTTTACGCAACCCGAGTCTCGTAAATATTTGTAAAATTTACTTTTATTTATTTCCCGCTTTTTAACTAATATTTACATTTTAGACCAAAACTATCACAAATTGGCAAAAACTACCCTAACCTTGGACTATATAAACTTTTTCCACTTACACTTTTACACATACAAAATAATTAAAAAATAAAAACAAACCCACCACCCTTTTTCTTTCTTCTTTGTCGTACAACCCCAAGAACACCACCACCAAATCTTTCAATTTTCTTGATTATCTTGTTTGAATCTTCCAAATCAAATCAAAGTCCCATCCTTAGAATTCAAAGGGCTACACATTGGTATAAAAATTTTATACATGCATTACATTTTAATTTTTGATGAATTTTGATCAAGTTGATGCTTGTATGATCATATATATATATATTAATTTTATATTATGACTAGTGTTTTTGCTAGTTGTTGTGTTTAAATTTTTGAATAAATTTTGTGAAAGGGTCATGCGTGTGTTAGAGGTTTGATCAAGGTGTTAGGATGTTAGTATGATGATATTAGTGGTATAGAAATTGGTAAATTGTGTTGAAAAATTGATTTTGTATGGTTTTTAAATGGTCAATTTTAGGCAGTAGGTTTGAGGCTATTTTCGGGGGCCTTAAGTCTGAATATAGGATGATATTATGGGATTATGTCGTAGAGAATGTCGTTAGCTTCGATTTGATATAAAGTAGGCCTTCCAACTCCAAACGAGGTGGAAGATACACTAGTTTGATTTTCGTGTACCGGGAGACGAGTGTTGACACAATCCGAAAATGGATCGAATCTCGGGGACTATAAAATGAGTTTCAAAATGACTCAAGGGCGGTTCTCAGGATCAAAGTTTAGTATTTTGAGTCTATTTTTAGAATCAAGTGTCGGTTTTCTAAATGGAGTTGTTTAGAATGGTCAAAATGGTTTCGTATGTCAAGGTCGCTAAACTGTCCGGATTTTGTGATTCAAAGATGAGTCGGGCAGGGAACTTTAGAAGTAAATCTTTTAATGGGCTCTTGGGAGGACTTTCTACATATAGTAAGTAAGTTCTCTGAGTAGTATCATAAAAGTTTGATATGTCTAAGTATGGGAAAACGGCTTGGACATTCGGTATGTTCCGACAGATTTTTATTAAAAGCATAGAATAATAAAATGAATATATAGGAGAGTGTAGTAGTATCACTTGTATCGTTTTCTCTCGAGTTTGTCGTGATTTTATGAGTCGAGTTTTATATTCTTATGTACGGTTTATTTCTCGAGTCTATTATTAATGAACGCACCTTATTTGATAGGTTGCGGTTCTCGTGTTTGAAAGGCATCATTTATCGTCGACGATCGTCTCATTACCACTATTGGCTAAGGTGAGTCTATAGCCTCGCTTTATACTAGTTATTAAATGATTTTAAACCCGCGAGGGGGAATACATGTTTTTATAAACTTAGAACACAAGTCTTTTATGGTATGCTTGTCCCTCTTTGAATGGACCCGTGGTTGCCTTTAAATTGCATTAAGTGATTGTCATTGTTAAAGCCTCAATTATGGACCGTTAATTAACCTATGATGGGTTAACCGCTATTACAATTAATAGATCTATGGGGGAAGCCTCCCCGGTTCAGTTTGTGTGGACTTGTCACAGAAGCTTAGGCCCGACCTCCACACTGTTTGAACATATTGTATTGAGAAGTCAGGTATACGACAATGTACCAATAATCTGGAGGTAACGACAATTAATAAATCTCTTGTCTTATTAGACCTAACGGAGTGTCTAAGGGCTCGGTTCCATGAGCTTATTGCAATTTATGCTATATACAATTATTATTGTTGATGCAAATTATTATTCGATGCTTATTAAGCATACCACAAACTTATAATCTTTGCTTGTGTTCAAATTAATTACATAAACCTATAGATTCACTCGGCATTTTTGCTGATTGTTTTACTCACATGTATTTCAGGTAATCAAGAAGTGGAAGCTTGGAGGTCACGGGAATGAAGTTGTGCACTGCTTTTGTTGTTCAAACTCTTTGATTTATTTATCGTTCCATTTTTAAAACAAACTAATATGTTGTTTTAACTATTCTTTTGATAACGATTACTTGGGACTACGCTACTCTAATAAATGCTTTAGGAACAATAAATTTGAAACGTCTCTTTTCGAGTCGTTCTTTATAAATTGTGTGTTTTTATATCATTGTTTAGCACCCAAAGATATATTCCACTGCGTGTAAATTCGGGGGTGTTAAAAGACCTAAGTAAGATGATGTAAGAAATTAAAATTGTAAAAAGTAAAATAAGTATATAGGGAAACCTTAGAAATATTGAGTCATTATGATAATCATTAATTTCCATAGACACACCACGTCCGGTAAATATATTCTGCTAGGTAGAAACAAAAGGAAACATATTAAAATTGGGATCAACAAAGGTAATATGTAATAAAATGAGATAAACTATGGACTTTATCACCATCAACCTTATCATCGGGCTTGTCATATGTGGCAGGAATGTTTTGATCATGGGCCAAATTAGCAATATGATCATGGGCCAAATTAGAAATATGATTTTCCAGATACTGTGACTCATTCGAAAAATCATTAAACTCCATAGACAAATCGATACTAGTATCAAACTTCGGCTAAATTGAAAAAATGGATATATATTACAATTGGGATAAACAAAGGTATCTATTAAATTTAGATAAACTACAACTTTAGTACCACCATCCTTATCATTGGGCTTGTCATCCGTAGCAGGAATGTTTTGATCATGGGCCAAATTATCAATATCATTAAAATCCATGGAATACAGGTTTCGATTAATGTCCGTCTCCTAAATTGAATAAAAAAGGATACATATTACAATTAAATGCATAGGGTAAATTTCAATTATTGTACGTCTCCTATGTCTTTATGCACACAAACCTTATCATCGGGGTTGTCAACCATAGCCCAGGCACTTAACTCATTACCATCAACCTTAGCAACATCATCAGGCAGAAGTACAGACTCATCCTGTGAAACAAAAAAGATGATACATTTAAAAAATTAAAGCATTGGACCAATGTCCTAAAAAATGAATACGTCCAAACAAACCTTGTCAACTTTATCAACCATCAACGTGGACTCATTAAACATTTCCTCGTGTGCAACCTACAGAATTATTTAAAGAAAATTAGATAAAATACTATACATACTTAAAGTGGAGCATTGGTTAAGATAACAAATAAAACATAAACCTTCAAAGAATGAGACTGAGACTGATCACCAACAGTGGATAAAGGGTTAAATTGAACCTTAACATGTTGTTCAACGTGGGATTTAGAGTAATGGTCATCAAAAACACCCGATTTCTACACATACAGATATTAAATTCTGTCAAGCCATATAGACTAATAGGAATGAAGCATAATGAAATTTTATAAACACGCAATCAAACCTTTGAACATAGATCAACAACAATGTTTTCAGATCCAAACTCGTTCTGTAAGATACAAGTAAAGCTAAGATCCTTTGAATATTAAATTTATCCTAGGTTAAATTACAAATATTGTGACAAATAACAAACCTTAACATTGTGTTGAACGATAGTTTGATGGAATAGAAAGTTCTGAATATTTTATAGACTACGCTGGAGTTGATCAATCTGAGATGCCTGCGCACTAATCTGAGATGCTTGTTGTTTGACCATCTGCTTAAGTTCAATATCGGGTTGACATGCCACCATTGCTTGATGATTAATCTGAAGTTCAACCGGTTTGTCCACTAGCTGTTTAATCTGAGGTTCAACCGGTTTGTCCACTTGCTGTTTAATCTGAGGTTCAACCGGTTTGTCCACTTGCTGGTTAATCTGAGGCTGCAAAGAGGCTTCAGGTGCAGCCTGTTTCTCAACATGTACCTCATGATGAGGCGCCGTACAACCACTTGATCTAGTGTTACGAACATTCTTAGTATTACGGGAGGCATATCTAGTATTACGAACATTCTTAGATAGACTTGGTGCAGTTCTTTTATTGAAATATTCCAAGCTAGACCTCCACCAAAGTGCATTTCTCTCTTGAGGTAAAGGAGTTAGTATGCTACAACTTTATGTTGAAAAAAATTTCTTATAATTGGCTTGATTCTTAGCAAACGGAATATTATCAAGCCACGCAAGAAAACGGAGAAACAATTTATCATTTTTGTGCCACCAACACTCAGAGTTGGAAAATACCTCCAAACACCATATCTGAAAATAAAATAACAAAAACACAAATTAATTACAATGAAGATAATTTACTTTTAGCATAAAATAAATAATGAGTAATATGCATATAAAAATACAACTAACCTTTAATGGAAAACAAATCCATACAAACAATATATGTGCAAGTAATGGGGATCAACCTTTAGCATATCCAAATGCCTTTCTTTGTGATTGTGGACAATGTTATACACCCGACTGTGAAAACGTGGCCACATATGTTCACCCCATGGAAATGCATTCCATTTAGAAAAATCATTGACCAAATTTACTATAGCTGCAGGGAGTACGTGCTTGAGCTCATGACCCATAAAAACGTAGTCCAAAGAGAATATCAAGCATACACGAACAACATCATCATCAGCCAAATCATTGAACCTATCTTCATCTTCAATAAGGGATTTCAAATCAAAACCTCGTATGTTTCTGTTCTCGGGGAATACATGTGCACAAAATTCAGATTTATCTTTCTCTTTAAAATTCAACATTATTTTTCCAAACTGGAACCCGGTTAATAAGCAGAATTCTTTGCGACCATATTCATATGTATGACCACCAACATAAAAAATAACAGGGACCTCCGGACTAGCGTATTCGATAAATCGTTCGTGTTGTAATAGATAATTCAACATGTGATTATCATTGGATGTTGTTTGAATATCTAACCAGTGACCAAAAATAGTCCGTCTAAACATATTAAAACGCTGAGGCTTCAAAATCAACTGATCACGCATGGTATGAAGAAAATGCAACTTCGATCTAATACTAACTCTAACATCGTAAACCTAAATGACAGTGCAATTAAAGTTTACAATCATGCGATAAATAATTAAACAAAATAGAATAATTAGGGATTCAATTATAACTTATAGTCGGTTGTTCCAACGATAATATAATACGCCGGTGAGGATGTCTTGGTGACGTTGGCGAAGAATGAATAATGTGATTACAATATAACAACTTGGTGTATATTAGGATAAATGTGATTACAACTTGGTATAATCAGATAATATTCTTGGATTTGTGTTTAAACGGGAAAAAAATGGTGCGCCGGTCGCCGGAAACATCAAGGCGGAGGAAAATACGAGTGTGTGTGTGTTAATTGTATTTTTAATAAATAAAAATAAAAGGTCAAATAATAAAAAAGTACTATACGTGAATATCGATGCAAGACTTTTTCTGAAAAGGCAACAATTTCCAAGGTTGGGTAAAGCATGCTTAGTAGAGAATGGCTAATAGAGCATCCGACGTGTACTAAAGTACAAAATGCTAGATTCAATAAAGTGTTTTGGTTTAATGATTAGTGGGCCTGATAGAGCACGACACGTGTCGATCGCTAAGATGGGTAGAGCAATTTTTTGGTAGAGCATGACTTAAACAAGAAAAACAAAAATGTTTGGTCTGATAATGTCTACAGGGTAGGGACATGATTGCAAACATGAATTTTCTCATTTTTTAATTGGGTATATTGTCAGATATAGCTAGCATTCTTCTTAATATATGCGATTTAAAAAGAAATGATATTTATGGATCTGTATGAAAACTAATGTTTAATTTCAGGGTATATTAGGTAAATTATAATAATTTCAAGGGGAGTAATTATATAAAAAAATTATAACGAAGTACTATAGTATTTTATTTGTGGCGTTATCCTAACTTCCCTCGCATTGTTTTTTCACCTCTACAAAATTATAGTGTTACCCACAAGGACATAAAAAAACAAAGGTGATACTATTCGTACTTTCTAACTTTTTTTTATCATTAGTGCCCCTTAATATTCCGTATACTTATAGGATAATTTTTGTGTTTTTTTCCGTATTTTTCACCTTTAATAATTTTAAACTGTAGAATTTTATAAATTTTGTTTCATATTTTTTTTTTCAGCAGTTTTACTTATTTTTTAACAGGATAAGACAACTTACGGCTCCTCATTTTCCTGTTTTACTGCTTTTGACTTATCAAAATTCATAATTTCCGCCCCGTTTTTTTAATTCATACTTTTTTATGATATAAATAAAATCATAAAAATAAAAATAAATAAAAAAAATTCAGAAAATATTACTTGTAAAAAAGGAGAGGTATGGGTAACCACTGCAAAAAAACAATCGTTACGTTCTAAAATCCCGGCGATTTCCTCCCATCTATGTAAGGTTTTATTCTCAATATATCGTCTTTCATTGTATGATCTTGATCCGGTTATAGACAGTGTTTTAAAATTTTCTTTTCTCGAATTGAATTGTGACTCGATTAGATGATTGAACCTCAAGTTTAAACAAAAACTTGATTAAATTATTATTTAAATTGTGATCGAATAGCTTGATAAAACTAATTAAAAAGATTGATTTTTAAACATTAGTTATATACACGATAAATGATTTGCATAAATGTTTAAGGATGTGTCTAATTTTAAGATTACAAACAAAAGTTTTGCTCAAAATTACATAAGAGAAAATATAAATTGTTTATGTATGAAATTAGTCATGAAAATTAAATCTTTTATCATTATTTTTAGACATGTTGCATGCAAAGTTCTCAAATGTCTCGTAAAGGTTTTAAAAAACGTGAGGCATGATTTTCACGTCACACAATAAGTCAAGCTTGCGATTTAAGTGAAACAATACGTGAAAAAACGTGATAAATGATAAAACAGAATGCGTTGAGGTTTTTTTTAATTCAATTTAAATACTAGTAATAATCATATTTTTCATATAAGAAAAGAAAACATTATATTAAGAAATAATTTAGTAACTTTATTTCGTATGCATGACCTTTTATATGACATCAATATATTTATAGTATGATATAAATATATAAATTTATATATTTTTTTATTATGTCGTTTTAATTAACGTCATGACACGCCATAACTCACAAAAGCGTGCTGCTTAACTATACCGCCATACTATGATTCACGCTATCTAAAACTCTGGTTGCATGAGACTCAATAGTAAGTCTATCAATACCTTTGTAGCTTGTAACTCGTCTAAATCTAAGACCACTTTACTCATAGATATGGCAGAAGACCATCGGAATATATGAGACGAACTTGAGCATTTAGCGCATTTTTTAATTTTATTTTAAATTGATTTTACATATCATTTCATCAAAACACGATTAAGTAATGATGATTGTTTGAAAACATCTGTTGAGGATCTATTAAGGACCTTTTTCAAAATGTATCACTTACTCACACTCTATTAGTCGTCTTATTATATGTCACTTAGCATGTCAAGCACAAGTTCTTCGATATGAATAACATTATTTATGTCAACTTTAAATTTGACACTACTTAAACAATATGTGTTTTTAGAGTTTTTTTGACAAACTCGTTCAAGGCGACAATTATCATTGCCGTTTAGCTTAACAAATCAAACTTTTGATAAACTTGTGTTTGATGTTTTGATGAGTACATAATTTAACCTCTAAGAATTAGTATTTGGAAAATAATTATTTTTTTATTGAAAACATAACAACCATAATTCAAAAAATCACATAGATAAAATTAGATGTATTAAAAAAGTTAATAAATTGAGCTTAAAATTCATAATAATATGGTAGTTGTTTTGACAACCAAGTTGGAGGGAAGAGATCCTTTACACCCTTTAATTTAACATAGTTTCAATGGACTTATCTAAACCATTAATCTTATAATGATTTAATGGTTAGGATTAAAACAACATTCATCTATCTTCTTCCTTTATTTTCACACACACTCAGACAAAAAAAAGGATCGGGATCTCCAACCACCTCACCAAATACCACCACAACAAACTTATCAACAACCTTTGATGAGACTGCTTTTATACATGGTCTCATCGTCCAAATAGGGCTTTAAATGCATTAAATATCATCAAAATACCCAAATATATGCTTGTGTTTGTTGCTTGTGTATTTTAGGTACGGATATTGAGAAAATGACAAAGGATCACAAGAATCATGCAAAAACGAACACGGGAAACGAAGCCGCACAATGAACCAAGCCCTAGTGAAGACTTCCCTAAGATCAACCCTTGAAGATTTGAAGAATTATGAAGAAGGGTCCTCCAATTATGAATAATTGACACTTTATACCCTTGTATCCTCATAATTACAAGTTTGGTCCCTAAAGTTTGTCAAAAGTACAAAAAGGACCCTTAACTTTGAAGAATTGGCAAGTTTAGCCCCTCAACAAAGCTAAATTGTCAACCAATATCATCCACAAAGTCAAATACATCATGAAGTCCTTCAAAGTACAAGAAATGACAAGTTTGGTCCTTTGAAAATTCCAAAATTACACAAAGGACCCTCAACTTTCAACATTTGGCAAAAATGGTCCCTCAATCATCAAGACTTGGCAATTTCAGTCCTCCAAAATGTCAATTAGACAAGTCTAGACCATTATCATTGAAGAAAATACCAAACCAGCCCTTGAAGAATTCAAATATGGCAAGAAATACCCCTGAAAATACTTTGGAAAAGTATTTGTGGCCAAAGTGTGAAAACTAAAAGTTTATTTACAAAGGGAATTCAGTTTTCTACATTTAAACTCAAAGTGAAAGAAGATAGAAAGAAGGGGGTTAAAGCTGGCCAACATGAAAGATACCTAGACCAGTGACAAGCTGCCATGTGTCCCACTCACACTCTCCACCAATCATACTCCACCATTTTGCCATGTCACCTTCCACTTAACCGGATTTAACAAACTTAATTAATTAAGTTTAAAAGTGGCGGTTAACATGTATTTAAACTTAAAACAAGATCAAAACCTTGTTCTTGGAGTTCATAATCCGAATTGGGGATTTACTAATTACTATGAATTAGACCATGATCTTGTCCAGTTTTGTGATTAACCTCAATATAAACATATCCCCACTTCAAAAACCCTTGCCACGTCACTCATGTGCTCACATGATAAACCCTTGCTACACACTTTTGGGGAAACTGCCAAAACAAGCCAGAAAATCAACCATCCATATACAAGCTTACATTTTAAGCTTTGTTTGAGCCCTTAGATCAAATTCCAACAGCTATCCACCCCACAAACGTCCAAGGAAACATCACATGAGTCCAAGGTTTTCAAATTCTACAAGGGCATATTTGGAAGATCAAGTAGCTAGGGTTCACGTTTTTATTCAGTAACTTAGCTCATTGTATGCCTATATAAAGGCTTAGGGTTCCAACATTTAGGCTTTGCTTTTGATTTTTCCTTGTTCAAGTTTCTGTAAATCCCATTTTCAAGTTTAATGAAATTGAGTTTGAAATCTTGAAGAAAAGTCATTGGCCAATCTTATTTACTGCTTTCATTTGTTATATGCTTGATAGTTCTTGAAGTTCAAAACCTGTTTTCAAAAGAGGAGTGTGCAAAAGTTTGCATATTTCCTCATTTTCTTGATATTTTGCTAAGTCTTGTTCCAATCTTGGAATTCTTGGGCTATAGGGCTGATCATAGCATCCTAACTGAGTTGGTTAAGGTGTGGTGAGGCTTATAACTTGGGGATAATCAAGTGTGGGGTAATGTCACACCCCACCATGGCGGAACATGGGGCGCGACGTATGGATATCATCACAACATGGCGTGTCTATAGAGACAACTATATGAAATAAGAAATGTCATAAAATGGTGACACAAATGTCATGACAATATCTCAACAATGCAGGAGTCTAGGTAAGTAGGTAACAGTCCTACCTCTTATCCAAGACAAACAAATAACACAAACAAACAAACATATAGGTGCCAACAGTATCACTAGATAAATGAACAAACAAAGCTAAGAAGGAACAGGGATCTCCTTCTATATGCAATCCTAAGGCATCCAAGTCTAGCCACTTCTATCCTCAAGCTTAACCACATTCTCACCTGAAAGAGACACTAAAACACGTCAACATAAAGTTGGTGAAAGTCATAGGTTTAGACTCTAACGCTAAATCAGTTATAAGTTGTGAATAACAACCATCAACACAATAACATATGGACAATGTGCTACAAATATGCATTAACAACTATCAATCAAGATTAATCATACCAAACCAATCCAAGGCTCCTACCTTGCCAAACAACATCATGGTACCATAGATGATCACACTATGTACCTATCCCAAGGTCACTACCTTGTCAAACCACAAGGCCACTACCTTGTCAAACTACAAGGCCACTACCTTGTCAAACCACAAGGCCACTACCTTGTCAAACCACAATAACTGAGACGGCACGTGTCCCCCGATCCAAATCATACACAATCAAAAATCACATAGCAGTTAATCACATAATGTACACACAAGTCCATCTCAAATCACAAACACATTCACATCATCAATTTAGAAAATAACTCAACACAGTGTCTCTTCCATCCCATCTGGAAGTCAAAATCAATATTAAACATGGGACTATGAAACTCACCTGATAGCTTCTTCACAAGTCCTCGCACTAGCAACAAGCTAACAACCAAAAACACGAAATCAATACACGAACCAATCACTGAGATGGCTCATTAACCTATGATGGACATCTAGCCTATTCTCACATATTTACCTCATTAATAAGCTCTAATTACCCCATTACCCTTCCTTAACAAGTTTTTAACTTGGTTAAGTTAAATAACTAACCCGTTCGCATTTTACCCAAAACAGTCCCAGTTTTTAGGTCTCAAAACTTTAGGTCAAACGCCCATTTAAACCTACCCATGGTTTCTGTAAAAGGAATATTCATACGCTTACATATGTTGGCTAACACCTCCCACTTGCCCTAACCTTAAAGCTACTGTTAAGGCCCCGATATATATATATCTACTTTTGTCATTCCAGATTTCCTGATTTTAAACGTACTAAAAGTTTGTTACCATTAAGGGGTCTTACCCTAAACCACCACCTTATCCCAAGTACAGATATTAACTAAAATATATAAACCATCTCTCACGTTCGTGAGAAGATCCCAATGCAACCCTAAGTGCCCCAAACAACCCAAAACTTAAAAAGAAAACAGGCTGAATTCAAAACTGTTTTGACCTCCGACTGTTGTAACCTGTTTTTGACCCACTTCCCGACCTCCAACTTAGTTCTCGTTTCTTGCATTGGAAAGACAATTCAAATAGATTTCCAGGGGTACTTGGATCGTAAAATAAGAGTTTATAGAACTCCCGATATGATCAAAACAATTGACACAAAATCTGCCCAGTTTTTTTAAAAACGGGTTTAACAAAATCAACCTCATTAATTAACCCTAATCCCTCTAATTACAAGCCCTAATTTATATGATCATCATATTATGATTATCACATCATTAATTTACTGATTTTATATGAACCCTAACCCTTATTCCATCATAAGAATGATTATAAAAACATAAAAACAATTAAATTAAAAAGAGTATTAAAGATTTTACCTTAGAATTTTTGAAAGAAGAAAAATTAATGAAGAACCCTAAAACCACCATTTATGCCGACCAAACCTTGATCTCCAGTGATTTTATGAGTGTTTTGATTAATAAAAAGACTTTATATACTTTCTTAACAAGTCCTTGGCCCATGTACAAAAGCCCGGTTCTCTTTTTCCCTTTTTTCCTCTTTTCTTTTCTTTTTTTCACATAACCGACCTATACCCATTTAATTTCGTTTTTTTCCTTTTTATTATTAATATTTGTATTAATAATATTACCTTAATTTTCCTTAATTTATTTCAGCTCCTAAAGCCTCCAAAACCTCAAAACCGTAAAACTAGTCAGTTTTTACGCGTTTTACCGTAAAAGACGTAAAATATACACTTTTAATAAAAATCTCAAATTTTGAAATAAAATTTATAACTAAGTCCTAAATGACTTAAAACCATCCCGAAAAATATTCATATGACTAATTACCTCATCCGAGACCTCTAAATGCTAAACCGTAAATCGTAAAAATACGATTTTCTATAATACATATACGTATACGTAAAACCACTAAATAACACCATCTCACTTCATAGTCACCACCATGTGAACTCATGAACATGAAATCATCACACATCGTTTCACTCGCAAGGTACCCCGTACCGGAAACGATATCCAAACCACAATTTATTCACACCAATTAGCACATAAACACGTAAAGACACGTAACTAGCACAAAACAAAACTAAGTGACGAACCTCAAAACCAGGGTTGTCACATCACTCCCTCCTAATAGAAATCTCGTCCCGAGATTTACTCCTTAGGATCAAACACACAAACAACAAATCACATGAGGATACTTGTTCTAAACGATCTCCCCTCATTTCCACGTGAACTTTAGTTCGAGTTTCAAAATACCACATATACAAACAAAAAATAATTAAACTCATTGCCAAACTCTTGACCTCACAGTCAATAAATCTCACAGATGACTCTTTGATAAAACAAAGACTCTTATTAATACAAGTCCCGAATAACCGTACATGCAAAATGCATTCTCAAACAACCTTTACCAATCTCAATACATGAAATGTATCATGTATACAACTCACTCTCCCCAGGTAATTCTATACTCATAAGCTAATGGTCCGATCTTTCCAAAGATCATAAATGGACCTACAAAACTCTACATCAACTCTTCCATTTTACCAAAACATACCACCCGTTACTATGGGTGAAACTCCCTTTAGTCCGTACCCCAAACTACTTAAAATTTCCAATTTCCTTGCAAAGGGACCTATGACGGTCCTTCACATACCCATTAGTTCTTCTAGTCCAAATCAACCTACGATCTATACACATCCTCAAAAGGGTGTTTATCTCAGTTAGACCAATCCCTTCGTCCCTATGGCATATCACACCTATAACTCCTCATCCATTCGATTATCGATACTAATCCTCCCAAACAATTAGTATAGATCAGTGCCATTTATTTTTCCAATCTCGACCTATTTTATTCTTGCTTCGCTCCTATACACACTTCCTTCTTTTCCTCAGCTCATACCATACATCACGATGTGATGCTTCCCATCGTTTCTTCCCTTGCCATAACCCTTCATAAGGCATTCCATACATATTAGGCTAAATTTTACGCAGCAGCCTCTATTCCATCACATTCGTACGCAATCCTTCCAACTTTTCAACTACGTGACTTCTCATTCCTCTTGAAATATGAGATGAATTAGTCCGTCTATCGACTATCACCCAACTCTCACCTTCCCCAATTTCGTCCTTACATCCCCCTTTCTAAGCTACTCCTATCTATGTAGGAAGTATAGTCTACGTCCCTTTTCTCCACATGATTGTCCAAGCCACGCAACATACATGTTGACGCATTCTCTGCTTTAGACAACTCAACTCGTGCCACCTACATCTTTCATCCAAACCATCCTAGTACGTCATCCATATAGTTCAAGTTCTTCTCAGCTTCACTTCATTCTTCTTATTCTATGTCTCATCAACTATGCCTGCCTTTCCCAGACGGTACTTGGCCTTGTAATTTTTCTTTCGTCAATTAACTCCACCCATCACTTTTGACAAATGTTCAATCAAGATGATTGAATATGTGTTGGAGACGTTCATGATCCGTATAGATCATTCTCCACGTCTCGTACACCAAATACCTCTAGCATTCTAGGCAGATATACAATCCAGCTCCACTAACTAAGTCCATCCAGTTCTTCCAAATCTTCAGTTCCTGCAACGTATAAGCGATCGCCTTTCTTTGTTGTCCTCGTACGCGTCCAAATCCTTGCTCCACGTATCGTCATGCTTCGCGAATGTATCCAGTCCTTCCGATAATGCCAAGATCGGCTCATTATCCAATCCACCTCTTCAGCCTCCAAAACGCTTCCTCATCCTTCTTCACTTTGCCTTTGCTGGTTCCATGATATGCCATCATCTCTAACTGCTCATCATAGTAAGCTTAATCCTAAGACTTACACTTGGAAATATCTCGTATAATTCCCTTTCCTAACAACTCCAAATCCAACTCATAACTCGCCTCACTCTCCTTCTTAGACTTGAGTAGATCAAGATGTCGTCGGTGCTCCCGATGACAACTCGTTTATACACGTTCATGCACACTTGGTTCATTGACACCGTGAAAACCGCTAGTGCTTTGGCGAAGCCAAATGCATAACCGTAAACCCGAAGCGTTCATACAACATCCTTAGCAGTTTCAACTATGTCCTCCTTGCATCCTCTATTAGCGGCAATACGAATAAATTCCTACCTCGTTCTACTTGCGAAATTCTACACGCATTTTAACAGACCAACACTTCCTCTCATCAGACCACATTAGTTTGTCTGCGAACTTCTTTCCTCCCCACTAAGGGTATTCCGACCGTTCTCTCATGGTCACCTACTTAATCGTGTAGGCGCGACCAAGTCTTTCATATGACTACCTCAACGCTCCCGAACAATACGAAACCAAAACTACATCCTGAATCCATCAGATACGATCAACGAATCAAACCCACGGATAACTAACGACATTTCACGTGCACCAATTAAAACAAGTCAAAAACCACGAGACTCAAAAGAAAACTCAAACCCAGAACATGTATCAATTCAAAATGACCCATGACAACGAAAAATAATCCAATAAACACCCAATGGCAACCAAAACATATTACGCCCCGCGACGTATTATTTAAACCGTGCAAAAGATCGACTTTTACAAAAGAATATATATCTCCTTTTTATTTATTTGTTATTACCTCCCACATCTATGTGACTCAAACAATCTACAAACAACCCTCTTGACGAACTCAAAACTCAACTCAAAAACTAGGTATCCCGTGCATCCCAAATCATGAAAATAAACTACTATTCAAACTCAACCTTTAACCCGACACTTGTACAATAATTTCGGCCAAGATACTGACCTCCCATGACTATACATTCTGAATATTTGAAAGGTACGTTCCGAGTACATAATTTTAGGCTTTTGAATCATCCAAAAAGCTTTAAAAACGAATAAGTTATGACCAAAACAGTTTTACATTAATGAAAGATAAAATTGTATGTGAAATCTTCATAAACTCAATTTAACCTTGTATTAATAATTATAAATGACGTGAATCGGTTAAACCCAATTATTTAAACTATGTAAGTAGAAAGAAATTTTATTTCGCTTTATTTTAAAGAAAGTCTTTTAGAATTTGACATAAATAAGTGTTGATTAAAAGAAACTTATGTTACATCTTGTTTCAAACACGACCCCAACACCTTACCCTTGTTTTACCGAATACGACCAACTATCTAACCCTATACTAGATTTCCAAGTCCCCTTTTTCCATATACCAACCAAAAGAAATGTAAGACTCAACACCAAAGATTTCATTATCTCAAAAGAAATCCCAAGTTATTTCAATAGACTTGAAACCAAAAACACCATTTTAAAACGTACACGTGAAATACGAAACTCAAAGAATACGCCACAAGACACACTTCAAAAGATTCAAAACGTCGTTGAAACTCCACCAAACTCCAGCACCATAAAACACGAACAAACACAAGGTGCGTTCAAGTTATAATAACTAGTGAATGACCATATACCATAACTTAACACATAGTAGTATATATACATCCGTATATATATACCTATTAAATCACCCAAAACATACTCGTTACCATACATGTCGGATCAACCAATCACGTCATACACTCGTTTTTCCACATGAGTAATCACCATCTCACCGTGCCACAACAAGGCATAAAGCCCACCTCCAAAACCAAACCATATCGTGTGACCCCAAAATCACACAACACAACTATAACCCAAAACATATAACACAAAAAGAACAATAGCCATATCATAGGCAGCCATTACATAAACCCATATATTATATGTATACCCAACTTCTACATCTCATCATATACAAGCATGTACTAACCCTCTTTCATGCAATCATACTTGAGAACCCATTGAAGTTGTGGTACTTGTATAACTATGTTGGCCACCATACTTATACAATTACCCTTTCCCCAATGCACTCCCTCCTATGATGACACTTATAAGAATCAATACAACATATAACACATAAATTCATCTACTCACATAAGCACATAACCACATAACCAATAAGGTCCAAAACTCCATCTATAAAAATAACATAATAAAACTCTTGGAATACAAAAATCCATAGTCTAGCTAAAACAGCCTAGACTAACTCCAAAACGAAAACATAATCAGTTATAAGTCATGTCTCCCATAAGAGTGGAAATGGCTTAGAAACCTTCATATCCACCTACTCCTACTAACTCGAACCACCACATGATTCTTATGGAACATGACTTAAACATCAAAAGACAAAAAAAAAAAAAAACATACCTCAAGTACATAAAATAACCCAACAAAAGATAGAAACTACTATATACCAAATTATGTACTATAATGTACAATATAAGCAAAATACGACAATGACTAGCGTGGATGATTATGGTTCAACCCGCACTACTCACAACCCGAAAAGAAATTAACATGTGGCTAAGTATGAACTTACTATGGTTCAATTCATACTAGTCAAAACATCATAATAAATAACATCTAAACACATCAATTATTATAAAATACACACATACTCCTATGACGCCTATATGTAGGGACCCTTAAGCTATAGACTAGGTTACGCGACTAGGCAACCTAATTCTCTATAACCATTGTCTCTGATACCATTCTGTCACACCCCACTATGGCGGAACATGGGGCGCGACGTATGGATATCATCACAACATGGCGTGTCTATAGAGACAACTATATGAAATAAGAAATGTCATAAAATTGTGACACAAATGTCATGACAATATCTCAACAATGCAGGAGTCTAGGTAAGTAGGTAACAGTCCTACCTCTTATCCAAGACAAACAAATAACACAAACAAACAAACAACACAAACAAACAAACATATAGGTGCCAACAGTATCACTAGATAAATGAACAAACAAAGCTAAGAAGGAACAGGGATCTCCTTCTATATGCAATCCTAAGGCATCCAAGTCTAGCCACTTCTATCCTCAAGCTTAACCACATTCTCACCTGAAAGAGACACTAAAACACGTCAACATAAAGTTAGTGAGAGTCATAGGTTTAGACTCTAACGCTAAATCAGTTATAAGCTGTGAATAACAACCATCAACACAATAACATATGGACAATGTGCTACAAATATGCATTAACAACTATCAATCAAGATTAATCATACCAAACCAATCCAAGGCTCCTACCTTGCCAAACAACATCATGGTACCATAGATGATCACACTATGTACCTATCCCAAGGTCACTACCTTGTCAAACCACAAGGCCACTACCTTGTCAAACCACAAGGCCACTACCTTGTCAAACCACAAGGCCACTACCTTGTCAAACCACAATAACTGAGACGGCACGTGTCCCCCGATCTAAATCATACACAATCAAAAATCACATAGCAGTTAATCACATAATGTACACACAAGTCCATCTCAAATCACAAACACATTCACATCATCAATTTAGAAAATAACTCAACACAGTGTCTCTTCCATCCCATCTGGAAGTCAAAATCAATATTAAACATGGGACTATGAAACTCACCTGATAGCTTCTTCACAAGTCCTCGCACTAGCAACAAGCTAACAACCAAAAACACGAAATCAATACACGAACCAATCACTGAGATGGCTCATTAACCTATGATGGACATCTAGCCTATTCTCACATATTTACCTCATTAATAAGCTCTAATTACCCCATTACCCTTCCTTAACAAGTCTTTAACTTGGTTAAGTTAAATAACTAACCCGTTCGCATTTTACCTAAAACAGTCCTAGTTTTTAGGTCTCAAAACTTTAGGTCAAACGCCCACTTAAACCTACCCATGGTTTCTGTAAAAGGAATATTCATACGCTTACATATGTTGGCTAACACCTCCCACTTGCCCTAACCTTAAAGCTACTGTTAAGGCCCCGATATATATATATCTACTTTTGTCATTCCAGATTTCCTGATTTTAAACGTACTAAAAGTTTGTTACCATTAAGGGGTCTTACCCTAAACCACCACCTTAGCCCAAGTGCAGATATTAACTAAAATATATAAAACATCTCTCACGTTCGTGAGAAGATCCCAATGCAACCCTAAGTGCCCCAAACAACCCAAAACTTAAAAAGAAAACAGGCTGAATTCAAAACTGTTTTGACCTCCGACTGTTGTAACCTGTTTTTGACCCACTTCCCGACCTCCAACTTAGTTCTAGTTTCTTGCATTGGAAAACCACTTCAAATAGCTTTCCAGGGGTACTTGGATCGTAAAATAAGAGTTTATAGAACTCCCGATATGATCAAAACAATTGACACAAAATCTGCCCAGTTTTTTTAAAAACGGGTTTAACAAAATCAACCTCATTAATTAACCCTAATCCCTCTAATTACAAGCCCTAATTTATATGATCATCATATTATGATTATCACATCATTAATTTACTGATTTTATATGAACCCTAACCCTTATTCCATCATAAGAATGATTATAAAAACATAAAAACAATTAAATTAAAAAGAGTATTAAAGATTTTACCTTAGAATTTTTGAAAGAAGAAAAATTAATGAAGAACCCTAAAACCACCATTTATGCCGACCAAACCTTGATCTACAGGGATTTTATGAGTGTTTTGATTAATAAAAAGACTTTATATACTTTCTTAACAAGTCCTTGGCCCATGTACAAAAGCCCGGTTCTCTTTTTCCCTTTTTTCCCCTTTTCTTTTCTTTTTTTCACATAACCGACCTATACCCATTTAATTTCGTTTTTTTTCCTTTTTATTATTAATATTTGTATTAATAATATTACCTTAATTTTCCTTAATTTATTTCAGCTCCTAAAGCCTCCAAAACCTCAAAACCGTAAAACTAGTCAGTTTTTACGCGTTTTACCGTAAAAGACGTAAAATATACACTTTTAATAAAAATCTCAAATTTTGAAATAAACTTTATAACTAAGTCCTAAATGACTTAAAACCATCCCGAAAAATATTCATATGACTAATTACCTCATCCGAGACCTCTAAATGCTAAACCGTAAATCGTAAAAATACGATTTTCTATAATACATATACGTATACGTAAAACCACTAAATAACACCATCTCACTTCATAGTCACCACCATGTGAACTCATGAACATGAAATCATCACACATCGTTTCACTCGCAAGGTACCCCGTACCAGAAACGATATCCAAACCACAATTTATTCACACCAATTAGCACATAAACACGTAAAGACACGTAACTAGCACAAAAAAAACTAAGTGACGAACCTCAAAACCAGGGTTGTCACAGGTAACAAGTTTGCATTAATCAAGTTTTTCAAAGTTTCTGATTTTTATGATATTGTGCTTAACCCTTGTTCAATCTTAGCAGGCTTATTGTGGAAGCTTGTGCTTGTTCTTGCTAGCACATAAGCTCAAAATTCGTGGGTGTGGATGTACATCCATGAGGTTTGCATACTTAATCTCAAAATCTGCTTAAATTGTGATTTTTGGTGATATTTGTATGAAACTTGTGTTCTTGTGAATTTTGTGGCTTGTTCTTGCTTGAATCTGTTTATTATACTTGTTTGAGTGTTAATTGATGCTTGGTTGGCCTGAAATCTCACTTTGTCTTTGAAAATTTTGATTTGGAAAAGTTAAAGGGGTGTTTGGGTCTACTGGTTTGTGCTTGCATCTTGCTATTGTGTTGTTAGTTTGTGTTGTTTATGCTTTGTATCTGCTATACCTTTGTTTGAGAGTGTTTTGCTGCAAGTTTCTGAGTTTGAAACCTTGAATCAAACAAATTGCTATATCTTGTTGAGTTGACTGATTTTTGACCTAAATTTTTGGGAAAACCTAGAGTTTATGCATGTTTAGGGATAAAAGCTGTTAAATCATCATTAATATAACCTGTTTGAAAGATTTGGAGTGTTGAATCTGGCTTGTGTGTCAAATACATCAGCAAAAGTAAAAACTGCATGTGTTAGTGTTCATCAGTAAATTTCATTGCTTGAATCTTGCTTAATTCTTTGAACCAGTGCATGAAACCTGTTTAGACTTGCTTATTGGAGTTTATAATAGCTTGTGTGTGTATTTGGTTGAATTTGGCTGGCTGATTTGTGCTAAAACTGCTCATAAGTGCTTAACTGCTTATTGTTCATGTCTGTATCATGTCTGATGATTGATTGATTAAACTGTATCAATTGGGTGTTAGTAATTGTGTTATTTTGATTGTTATTGACTCCTTTTGATCCAAAGATCATTTGGGTGCCTTTGTGAAATCTGAATCCAAGAAAAAGTCACTAAAGACAAAAAGTCAAAATAGTCAAGCAGTGGAAAAAGTTTCCACTGCTCAACATCCAAAACTAGCCCCTGCTAGTGCAATTTTGTCATCAGCTTATCAATAAGCTATTCTAGCTTATTCTGACTTGCAACAACTTATTTTTTGTAATAGATCTTCATTATTTGACCCATTTAAGTAAACTGGAGCTTATTGGACTTTGACTTTGACTTTTTACTAGAAAACCAACTTATTTGACTTTTAACATAAGTGCTTATTTGATTTTCCAGCTTATTGAGTGTGCTTATTGAGTAGGTTTTTGGTTATTAAGCTTAGTTTTGTCATAAGAAACACTTTGCAACTTGAATCAGCTTCTGAGGTGGTCTAGATCATAAAAACGACTATTTTGTCGTTTTGTGAATAAGTTTGTGAACTGTTTCTGGCTTATTAAGTGGGCTTATTTGAAATTTCTTTTTGCAGAAGTCTTTGTTAGGTCAAAAGAAGCTTGTGTGTAAAATTTTAGCTTATGGCATCAGCTTATAGCTTAATGGGCTTAAAAGCCCATTAAGAATAAGCTGCTTATTATAAGTTGGCTTATTTCACATTTTCAGCTTTTGAGCCTTTGGAAAAAGTTGTTTAAAATCAAATTTTGAGTCAACTTGTGCTTTTTGGGCTTATTTTGAGCACTTTTTCTTATTGGGCCTTAATTAAGCCCAATAAGGGTCTGTTTGGGTTTGGCCCATTTTCTAGGCCCAATAGGGGTATTTAGGTAATTTCACTTTCATTTCTGAGTTATTTAGGTTAAATTAAGCTAGTTTGCAAGTTTTTAGAATTTTTTAGAATTTTTGGATTTTTAATATTATTTTAATATTATTTTATTATTAAAAATTAAAAGTCTGATTTTCTAGGTTTTTATATTTTTCCTAGGTTCTAAATACTTAATTAGGATTTTTGCAACTTTCCAAATATTTTTTAGGTCTTTTAATTATTTTCTATAATTAATTTAAGATTTAATTGATTTTAGGAGTTTTTAATTGTTTAAAAATAGTTTTAATTGGTTTTAAAATTTTGAAAAATAGTTTTTAGCTTAATTAGAGTATTTTTGAGGTTTACAATCTTGAAAATCTTGTTTAAGGCTTTTTAGTAATTAATTTTGATTTTTAGGGCTTTAATTAGCATTAAAAAGTCATTATCTAATTAATTAAAAGGTTTTTGCAAGTTTTGATTTTTTTGTAAACTCTTAGAATATTATTAAGGATTTTTGGTAAATTTTAGAAATTTTTAGGTTAAAATTTTAATTTTGGTGGTTTTTAGGATTTTACGTGTACGCCTTTTTAGAATTAGTTTAATCCGTCTTGATAACCGTCATTCTCTTCTAATACCTTTTCTATTTTTCTTTCTCAAATATAATCACAAATTAATCCATATCATTACACACATAACACACTAGCCTCCTTGAGAACGAACTTAATTGGTCATTAGTGCTTGGTTTTCCTAAACCGACACTTAATATTTGCCATTTTTGTTGCTCTTTTCCTAAAGGGTAGCAAAAACACTACATCAACCTTCTTCCCACAACCACCACAATAAACTCGCCTTCTTCCCGCAACCATCACAATAAACCCACGTTTTTCGGCGACCTCCATACCAAACCACTCTTCTCCGGCGATCTCCACTCCAACCCACCTTTTCCATACATATATGAAGCTGATACCAATGTTATTGAAGATGCATATATTTGTTGTTTGTAATATAGTTAAAGTACATGTTATGATTGTTGATGCACACCATGTGTTTGATGAAATGACACAATGATAATCACATGTGATTTAGCAAGTTCTAAGTTATGAAACATTTAACTGTATACCGAAGAAGGCAAAGAGATGATTGTACAAAAAGAAGACAAAGTAATAACCTACAAGGTTAGTGAAACATTTAACTGAGAATGACTCATACATGAGTCACTATGACTCATGTATGAGTCAGTGTGACTCATGCATGAGTCAGTGTGACTCATACATGAGTCAGTGTGACTCATACATGAGTCAGTGTGACTCATACATGATTTATGCTCACTTATTAACTTGTTTCATGTTTATGTTCAAGGTTCTTCGTAATCCGGGAGATGGATCAGTTGAGTGTACGTGTATGCATTTTATGCGTTATGATTTTCTTTGTCGCCACATATTTTGTGTTTTGAAGAATCGTGATATTGAAGAGATTCCAGAGAAGTACATTTTAAGGCGTTGGAGAAGGGATTTGATACCGCTTTCATTAAGAAGAAACACAAGCATATACGGAGAGAAGAACGAAACAATTTAGAGACTAACAAATGAGGCTAACTTCCACATAGACGAGTGCTTGTTTTGGTTGAGTAAAGATGCAGAAACGTAGGAGAATCAAATACAACAACTACTTCAAGTGTTGAAAACATGTGTTGAATATTTGATTTAATTTTCTGTTTTTTCTTTTATTGAAGTGTTGAAAATATGTGTTGACTATTTGATTTAAATTTATGATTTCTTTTATTGAAGTGTTGAAAACATGTCTTGAATACGTGATTTGAATACTATGTATTGAATATCACGAGTCACCTGACTCATGCATGAGTCGCCTGACTCATGCATGAGTCATATAAATTTGCAAGTGTTTATAAACACTTGTACATTTGATTGTTGTCATTTCTACACTTAATACAGTTTTATAAATATGTAAAAGTGCTTTTAATAGTTAAAACATATTCTGAGCCATTATGACTCATGCATGAGTCATATAATTTTGCAACTGTTTATAAACACTTGTACATTTGATTGTTTTCATTTCTACACTTAATACGTAAAAGTGTTTTTTTACAGTTAATACATATTCGGAGTCATTATAATACATATTCTGTCATTATGACCTATGTATGAGTCATTATGACTCATGTATGAGTCATACTGACTCATACATGAGTCACATGACTCATGTATGAGTCACTTGACTCATGTATGAGTCACATGACTCAAGTATGAGTCAAAGACACTTATGATTCTCAGACACCAAAAAACATACTACTATGATTTATAAAACATACTACTTAAGATCATAAGTATGATTCTCAAACACTGAAAAACTATGAACAGAATTAAGTACTATTATTAGTTCTATTACAATATAACACTTTCCTTCTGCAGGCTCTGCTCGTTTCTTCTTGGCAGATGGTTTCTTGGCAGCTGCTTTCTCGGTTACTTATTTCTCAGCTGCTGGTTTTTCGGTTGATGCTATCTCGGCTACTTCTTTTGTATCAGTAACTCATGTATGAGTCACAGTGACTCATACATAAGTCACAGTGACTCATGTATGAGTCATTCTCAGTTAAATGTTTCACTAACCTTGTAGGTTAATACTTTGTGTTCTTCTTGTACAATCATCTCTTTGCCTTCTTCTGTGTACAGTTAAATGTTTCATAACTTAGAACTTTCTAAATCACATGTGATTATCATTGTGTCATTTCATCAAACATATGGTGTGCATCAACAATCATAACATGTGTTTTACCTAGAGTAGATATGAAATCTTCTAAGCAAAATCAAAATGAAACAAAAACATAAAAACAAGCATAATCAAAACAACTTACAATCATCGACATGAAACTTAACGCTAAAAATTAAGGTTTTGTGGTGTGGATTTGATCGAGATAATGTGGATCTCGTCGTGGTTGCTGCTGGTAGTTGTTAGTGGTGGTGGTGTTGGTTGGTGGTGGGGGTGGTGGTGGTGGCGGTGGTGGCAAAGGTGGTGGGCGGCAGTGGTGGGTTGTGTTTTTTGTGTTCGTAGTTGAGCAGGGATGAGAGGATTTTTTTTTTGATCTTGGACAGTTGGACCATAGGATGAAAGTGGATTGGATCGTTTTGATGAGTCCATTGAGACTTTGATAAATCAAGGGACTCTATTGAACTTTTGGCCCAAGTTGAAATCGTTGAATTAGAATTTAAGTACCTATAATGATAGGATTTTTTAATAAGTTTATGAAATTTTTATAGTAACATTTGAATTTTTATTTGATATTGTGAATCAATAAATCTTAAAAGTTATTTTTTTAATAGCTCAAAATTATCGCGGGTAAACTTTCGTGATCACCCACATTAGAGGTGCATATATTAAATAAAAGTTCACATGATGAGTAATTATAAAATTTAGATATAAATTAAATCTATTTGAATATTATAATATAAATATTTAGGGTGCGTTTAGTTGGATGGAAAACACCCTAAATTTTACAAAATGTTTTCTAGAAAACAAGGAAAACAGAAAACGCGTTCAAATCATCGTTTTCTAGAAATATTTTTTAGAAAATGCAAAATCTCCATTTTACCCTTTTGCACACAAAACAAAAGAACTCATTTTTTTTCTAAGTTTTTCTTTAGACATAAAAAATTCATTTTACATTTATTTCTTTTATATTTTTAGAAAACGGAAAACATAAATTTCTTTAACTAAACGCGTTTTCTAAATTTTTAATTGTTTTATGAAAAAAAATCTTTTTCCTTTTTCTACAAAATCAAAAATAAAAAATAATAAAAAATATTTTTCAACTAAACGCACCACTTTCCCGTCAACCAAGTTGCGAGATATATACGTGAAAAATAGAACAAGATAAGCACAAAAAAAGATATGTGATAAAAAAATAAAAATAAATCCCAATGCCAAACAAGTTATATAGTATATAATCAGGACTAGTAGTTCTCATTTTGTAATACCAATTTCTTCTTCTTTCTTTCTTTCTGCTTGTTCACCAAAATAATAATCCAATGGATCCTTACAAGGTACTAATCTACAACTTGCCTCTTTCTTTCAATTGTGTTTATTTTGATTTATTATTTGCGGCCTTACTTACTTTTCAGATTGATTCAATCAAAATATTATATTTTATATATAAAAAAAACTAGTATTGATTTAGGATTTATTGAGCTAGAGTTTCGATTTTGTTATGTGCATGTCTGTCTTTTGTAATTCTACTTTTGAGATTGAGTTTTTGGGTCTGAATCTTTATATAAAATAAGATTGAAATTGGGTTTCGATTTTCTTTTTTTGTTCTCCCTGTCATTTAGGATGTACTGTAGGGGATATAGTTAGCATTATTTTTGAGTCTGATGAATTTGATGGTTTTGGTTGGTTGGTTGGTTGATGTAGTACCGTCCTTCAAGTGCTTACAATCCCCCGTTCTGGACCACCAACTCTGGTGCTCCCGTTTACAACAACAACTCTTCCTTGACTGTTGGCACTAGAGGTATTAGAATCTCCACTTGTCTTCTTTACATTTCTTTCTTCTATTGGTTGGTTGGTTGGTTGGTTGATTGATTGTAATCCATTTACTACTAGGTCCAATCCTCCTTGAGGACTACCATTTGGTCGAGAAACTTGCCAACTTCGATCGTGAGCGTATCCCTGAACGTGTTGTCCATGCCAGAGGTGCCAGTGCTAAGGGTTTTTTCGAGGTCACACATGACATTACTGGCCTCACCTGTGCCGACTTTCTCCGTGCCCCTGGAGTCCAAACTCCTGTTATCGTTCGTTTCTCCACTGTTATCCACGAGCGTGGAAGTCCGGAAACTCTTAGAGACCCTAGAGGTTTTGCTGTCAAGTTCTACACCAGAGAGGTACATGTTGTCCCTGAAACATAATTTCTTTAACATATTTCATCTTCATAAATGTTATATCGTTGTTCATCTACTCATTGTATAAATTTTATATCAATTTTTAATTGCACAGGGCAACTTCGATTTGGTGGGAAACAATTTCCCCGTCTTCTTTATCCGTGATGGGATGAAATTTCCTGATATGGTTCATGCTTTGAAACCCAACCCTAAGTCGCACATCCAGGAGGACTGGAGAATTATGGACTTCTTCTCCCACCATCCCGAGAGCTTGCACATGTTCACTTTCCTTCAGGATGACATTGGTGTGCCACAAGATTACAGACACATGGAAGGTTCTGGCGTTAACACCTACACTCTGATCAACAAAGCCGGCAAAGCATATTACGTGAAGTTCCACTGGAAACCTACTTGTGGAGTAAAGAGTTTGTTGGAGGACGAAGCTATCAAAATTGGTGGAGCGAATCACAGCCACGCTACACAGGACCTTTATGATTCTATTGCAGCTGGGAACTATCCTGAGTGGAAGCTTTTTATCCAGACTATCGATCCAGATCACGAGGATAGGTTTGACTTCGACCCACTTGATGTTACCAAGACATGGCCTGAAGACATCTTGCCGCTGCAGCCTGTTGGTCGTATGGTCTTGAACAAGAACATTGATAACTTCTTTGCAGAGAATGAACAGCTTGCATTCTGCCCTGCTATCATTGTTCCTGGAATTTACTATTCAGATGACAAGCTACTTCAAACTCGTATTTTCTCATACTCCGACACTCAGAGACATCGTCTTGGACCAAACTACTTGCAGCTACCTGTCAATGCTCCTAAGAATGCTCATCACAACAATCACCATGAAGGATTCATGAATATGATGCACAGAGATGAGGAGGTATACTTCACTATATGTTGTCTTTTTCGGAATCCTTGTTTGTTATAAGTAAGCAGGCTACTGTAGTTATACGATACCTCGAGTTTGTCTTGCTAATTGCGTCATCTTATTTCTCTCCTCCAGATCAATTACTTCCCTTCAAGACATGATCCTTGTCGTCATGCTGAGCAGTACCCTATTCCTCCTGTTAGGTTGTCTGGAAAGCGTGATAAGGTCAGTGATGTAGCGGAAACTAGGATAAATAATTGAATCTGTTGATTCACAAAGAATGCCAGACACAATCCTTCCAACTATCGTTGATTCAAAAGAATACCGATAATCAGGCAAACTCCAACAATCGTTGATTCAACGAATACCCGATTATTAAGAGAAAATTGAACAATTAACCCTAACCAGGATTCAAGTCAATTAACAAAGACTAAAAGTCTGTTTTTTTATTCATAACTTCATAATAATTCAATACAAATAAGTCCTAATTTTATAGGAAAACTAAACTTGGGAAAAAAGATAAAAATTATTCTATAAAAAACATAAAATAAGATTACTAAATAAAAGATACCACAAATTAAACTAAATAACCAGTTTATTTTTATGTTCCTCCATAAGTCAGTCTACTTTTTTATATATATACATATAAGAATGTGGCATATGTAGGCATTATTTAGAAGATAATAATGTGATCAATGATTGAATTGTAGTACCACCATTTAAGGAGCAATACAATTTAAGAATAAAATCCCGGTTAATAGAAAAAAACTTGTTATTGGTGGTGGCATCTCTATAATTATGGTTTGAATATCCTGCTAGCATAGAATAGGACGTTTCATTATATAGCATTAGCAAACCATGGATACTCGTTTATGAGTTGTTTTGAGGAAGATTTGCTTTGAGAACATCTTTATTTGCTCTAAACTTCTAAGTTGAATGTGTTTCTGTAATGCAGTGCGTGATTGAGAAAGAGAACAACTTCAAACAGCCTGGAGACAGATACAGATCCTTTTCTCCAGACAGGTGTGTATACGTGTTGCATTGTTGCTTCATATTTTCGTTAGCTGGCTCACAAATTTCATGGATTAGCTAAACATGTTCTTCATTTTTTTTCAGGCAAGAACGGTTCATTACCAGAATCGTTGGTGCTCTATCTGACCCACGTGTCACCCATGAAATCCGCACAATTTGGATTTCATACTGGTCCCAGGTTCGACATCTTTCTCTTGCTTCTACACTGCAAAGGTGTTGGATTCCAATATCACGGATATATTACGGCTATAGAAATAGGAAATTGAACAGGGTACTTGCTACTTACGTGTCATGCAATGTGCTTGTATAGGTACTGTAATAGATTATTGCTAGAATATTCTATGCATGATTGTTGATACAAAGTCGCCTGCCAATTTTTTGGTGTCTTAATTGTTATGTATGTAGAAGATTGCACTTTTGGCCAAAAACAAGTCTTTTTTGCTGGTTAAAATTGGTCGGGTGATGATGACCTGAAACACCTTTCGTCTAAAAACTAAAATATGGTGATATGAAGTTTTGATGGAGTGATTTATGAGGTTTCTTTGATTTAATTATGCTAGTTTGAGACACTTTTGAGCACTTCAACTTATTTGATCATCCTCATAAACCAAAGTCCTCGAGTGATGATGACCTGAAACACCTTTCGTCTAAAAACTAAAATATGGTGATATGAAGTTTTTTACCTGAAACACCTTTCGTCTAAAAACTAAAATATGGTGATATGAAGTTTTGATGGAATGATTTATGAGGTTTCTTTGATTTAATTATGCTAGTTTGAGACACTTTTGAACACTTCAACTTATTTGATCATCCCCATAAACCAAAGTCCTCGAGTGTTCCATACGTAAAATCCTCGATCAGAGCCACCTATATGGGTCGAAATGGACCGCTAATAGTAAAAGTGATAGTGCCTTGCGATTTACTATCTAGTCTATTTCATTTACAGCGAGTATAAACTGTTGTTGCAGGCTGACAAGTCTCTCGGGCAAAAGATAGCTTCCCGCTTGAACGTGAAACCAAGTTACTGAGGAGTAATATCCGAAGGACATGTGCGTTACAAATCCATGAGATTGTGGTATACAAAATAGTTTAGAGAACTTGTTTGAGTCGACTCTGTTATGTGTCAAAAATTTGGAGTCTTTCCTTTAATTGTTGTATTGTCGAATAACTTGGATAATGTTAATGATGATGCATCTTTATAATAAACTGGTGTTGTGTCGCAATATCCTATATACCCGAATGCATAAGCTGAAGTTAGTGTCACGAAATCCTATTATGCGATCCAGGTCGTATGCTTTACTCATTGTGTGGAATGGGTTTTATTTTCTTTCAGCTGTTTATATGTGGTATTGTTTTTTTTTTTTGCATTTTGCAAACTGAGAGCAACGCAGCCGAACTCTAGTTATTGGTTGTTTGTTGCAATTATGCGCTTGGTTATTGTGGAGCTTTTTGATCTGGCATGTGAAACAATCGAATCAATATGTTTCGTTTGTTATTTTGGTAAAACAGGGAAAGGACAATAGGCATTCTCACGCTCATGGTGCGTTTTTAAATAAAGAAAAAATTACACGTTTCGTCCCTAACTCAAATTAAATACACGGATGCTCCTTATTTTTGAAACTAGTAACGAGTTTCGTCCCGTCTAGTAACAAGTTTCGTCCCGTCCCTATTTTGAATGGTTGTCAGTTTTTAATGTTAAGTCTAATAAATGAAAGGGTTATTTCGTCTTTTTCATATTATCAAGTGAAACCCATAAACTCACACTAATCCATTTTCTCTCACCTCTCGTCTTTTCCATTTTATCCAAATCACACACAAACTTCAACTAAAAAAAATCCAAAACCAGATCCAAATCAAAACCATCGATTCACACAACCTACATTGCAATCGGATTAGAAGAGAGTAATCAAACGTTTGTGTGGGTGGTTCGAGATGCAGATGAAGGCAGGGTTTCTCGAGAAATTAAACTACCCGATGGATACGAAAACCGAGTGAAAGACCGAGGATTAGTGGTTCGAAAATGGGCACCGCAATTGGAAATCTTGTCTCACCGATCCATTGGTGGTAGAATGTGGATGGAGGAGAATGTTGATGTCGTTTAGGGTAGAATGAGACTATCAAACATCTATGGATATAAAAAGAGTGGTGTGGTGGATACCAAGTGTTAAAGAAAAGGGTGAAAGGATGGTGGCCGGAAATCATGAAACGAATTGGCAGTTGTCAGTTCACTTAGAGCAGTTTGGGAGTCATTAGGCTGGTGGTGTAAGTGTGAGTTATTTGGGAGTCATTAGGCTGGTGGTGTAAGTGTGAGTTATTAGAGCAGTTTGGGAGTGTTTAGGCTGGGGGTGTAAGTCACGATTGTTTTTTGGATGATGTTATTCGATGAATGTTTGATCTGGTTTTGCTTGTTTATGATGTCGGTGTTGGTTGGTGATAATAAAACTGATATTGATTAGGATATTCGGTGCTATCTTGATTTGGGTTTGGGTTTTTTGAGTTTTTTTGGGATATGAGAGATTTGTGATGGTAGTTTTTTGATATGTTTTTTGGTTTGAGCAATGCTTTTCATCTGCAGATAAAGAAGCTGGTTCCTAGCTTACAGATATTTAATTCTAGACCAATTGATAAATCCACAAAGAACGTGAAGGCTGGTATAGATGATCATCTTCCTGTTGATGCCGGGGATAATGATAAGAAAATGGAACATAAAATGAAGAAACATAAGCCAACAAACACAGACCAAAAGGAAACTACCACATTAACGGATCTGAAGTCAGAAAAGAAATCAAACGAAAATCAAAGGACGAAAAGGACAGATCCATCATAGAGGAGGAACCAGTTAATAAGACGAAGAAAGTCAAACATGATGACGAGAAAGTACATATTGATGCCCCTCACAATAATAAAGATGGAAACGAAAAGAGAGATAAGGATGGAATGAAAAAGAGAAAAAAAGTTACGAGCCCCTAAAAAACTGATAGCAGTAGCAGTTTCTTTAAGGTGAGTGGGTTTTATGCATTAAATGAAGAAAAATTATTGAAAGGACCAAGATACCCCTCCACTCACACGACTTAACATTAAAACTATCAGCCATCCAAAATAGGGATGAAACTTGTTACTACTTTCAAAAATAGGGAGAATCCGTGTATTTAATTTGAGTTAGGGACGAAATGTGAGTTTTTAGCCAACCATAGGGACGAAACGTGTAATTTTTTCTTAAATAAAACTGAAAAGCAACGGCATGTGGGATCTCTAGGAAAATAAAACCACAGCGTATCATGTATTGAGGTGTTCGTTTTGCAGATTATGGGGTTTTGTTGGTTCTAGTCGCACTGCATCATCACTTATCACTATGACTTATATAATTAATGTGGGTTTTAGCGAGACTTTTAGTTTACAATGTATTTTTCTTGATTACAACAATGCATAAATTGAATGCAATAACATTCATGACATTAGTGTTGTTCCATAATAAAACTCACTTCACCATGATAGATCTAAGAAAATTAGATGAAAGATAAATGAAAAATAGATGAGATCTAGATAGAGAATGTAGAGAAAGAAGAGAGAGAGAAGTGTGTGTGAAACTTTGGGAATATTAGATTAGAAAAAATGAACAACCAACCCTTCTAACATGCTAGAAGGGGTGTTTATATAGTCCACCCACATGCGGGCTTTAATGGGCTATATAGGTTGGGTCGGGCTTGAATAAATTCTTAGTACTTTGAAAGAGACCTTTTAAGCTAACCATCAAGCCTGTATTGTTACGACTATCCTACTACTAATTACAACGTTCTAATAAACGATACATAATAAACCTATGACCGAACATTCTTGTTTGACTCAATATTTTGAGGCTAACAATCTCCCCCAATGAGAGGTCATTCCTCTTCGACATTTAGAGATTTATAGAGATTATTAGTCTCGCTATAAATGAGTCTTGAACGTGTAATAGTAGTCTTGCTCCTTCATGATGTGATCTTTGAGCCTTTGTCGTTGTCTTTCGACTTTGTAAAAAACTTGAGATTTTCAAATCTGTGACCGAGTCATTCTTGACGATACAATATTTGGAGACTAACATCTCCCTCACCGAGAGGTTATTCCTCTACGACATGCGAGTATTTATAGAGATAATTAATCTTTAGTATTGATATCTTCAAAATGATTGATTCATTCGTGTTGGTCACCATCCTTGACTTGTCTTTGCCATCTTTCAATCTTGTGTCTTCATCCACATGCTCACACTATACATCATCTTAAAAGCTTGCTAACAATCTCCTTTGAAAAGAGGTCATTCCTCTACCTTAACAGTTAAGGAAGATTTTGATCATCAGAGTTACGAAAGTCTTTAGCTTTCTTTATTGTTGAATATGTCTTTAGGCATGAGTATGTGGTTTTAAATCTTCGACTTTGCTTAGTACACCGTAACGCCACCTTCTCGATATAGAACATTAATACTTGAGATTTTGCTAGGTTAAAAAGTTCGTTTCTCGGTATCTTCTCGAATTGATTTCCGGTTTAAAGTGTGACTCAATTGTTTTTGGTAAAAATAATATTTTTGGTTTTGGTAAAATAAATATGCAAGACTTTAAAATAAATGACGAGTAATTAAAACTAAAACTAGTTGAAACGTAAATCGTGCAATATTTAAAACTTTGAAAGTAAATGACTTAAAATTAAAACTTAACGAAAAGTAAATTAACAATCAAATAAAAATGCAAACATGATTAAAATAGACTAAAAACAAAACGAGAAAAAATGATTAAAATAACACTAAAGTAAAATGGCGGAAAAACAAGCTTAATATTAAAACAAAACAAGACACCCCGTCGGAATACACTTGATCGGAATCCAAATTGGGATCCGATCGGAATGTACCCGTCGGAAAGTACTGATCGGAATGAGCAAAAGGACATAATCGGAGTATAGAAGAAAAAGGAGGCAATCGGAATGTTTAAGAACCAAGTCCAATCGGAATAGCATAAAATCTAGTCAAATCGGAATGTACAAAAGAGATTCCGATCGGAATGTTTAGAAACAAACCCAATCGGAATATTTAACAAAGTGCTCCAATCGGAATGTCAACAAAGCATGCCATCGGAATAATGAAACCCCATTCCGATCAAACGATCGGAATACAGATGATGAAATCGGAAAACTGAAAACCCTTTTCCGATCTATGCGATCGGAATAAAGGGAGGGGTATGCAATTGGAATGCAACGATCGGAAAGGGGTTTAAACCCTTTCCGATTTATATGGGATTCGAAATAATCAAGTAATAAGCTATGGTGATAAGCTAACACTTAAACTTAAACGAATCTAATATGAAAAAGACTAAATAAGCTCAAATAACAACTTATCCAAACTTAAAATAAGCAATCTTATAAATCAAACAATAAAAAGATGAACTTTTTAGCACGAAAACATTAAGAACAACACGGATCCAATATATTTCGCACCAAAAGTAAACTAAAATCAAGAAAGGAAGATGAGAGATTAAACAAGAAAAGTAAAGATTCAAGAACAATAAATGAAAAACTTACTTAAAAATTAAATGATTAAAGGTGCATAACAAGTAATTAAAGTGCAAGAAATGAAATAACAAGTATGAAAATGGTGGAAGTGGTAGGTTGTCAATCCACCAACAACTTGAAAATGAAACTAGCCTAATCTATATATAGGGGTGATTAGGGAGGAGCTTAGGAAGCTTCCTCCCTCTTTCCTCTTTTCCTTAATTGCACACTTAAGTCATTTTCTTCTTAATTGTTTGTTAATCTTGGACTTAATGACTTTGTCTCGGGATTTCTTTGAACTCGTCTTGAATTTTCTTCATAAATAAGACTCGAGTTCTTCGGCTTTTAGTAAACTTCCGTCTTTTGACTTTTTCTTCGATAAATCTTCAGAATTGGTCTTGGACTTCCGTTCTTTTTCCACTCTTGATCTTTCGACTTCATCTTTCGTCTTTTTCTTCGATAAAACCCCGTGAATGCCGTGTTTTCTCCATTTTTCACCTTTTCGTCCTAAATCATAACAAAAACACAAACCACGCATAATTCCGACATAAATGACATAAAATACACGTTTTGGCTCGGTTATTATTGTAATTAAGTGGTAAAAAGGATGGGTGTTTTCACACCTATCAAATCCCCTACACTTAACCATTACAATGTCCTCATGCAATACATTAGTTACAAAGCAAGTTTACATTTTTCATCATAATTAATCCACGTTGGCCTTTATTAACGAGATAGAAAATTATAAACATACAAAGTAAAGAAATCAAAATCATACCTTTGGGTTTTGGAAGTGTCGTGAATGATCATCATCCTCAAGTTTTCACTTTCTCCAAACCAAGCTTAAAAACGAGATCATTGTTATTATAAGTTAGTAAACTAACACGAACTCATGTGGGCCAATTATTCACTTAGACTCCCTTATTCCTAGGTGTATCTCTTATATTTTATTTTTGTCTTGAATGATCACGAGGATGCATTGTTGACTTATTTCGATAGTTATTTAGTCCGAAAATAAAGTGAACGATTTAATCAATAGTTAGCTAAAGGACAAAATCTTTTAAAACTGCTTCTCGGGACCTCATAAAGTTCATATCTTGGCATAACTCGCTTCGCGATTTGAGACCTTTCTCGGACTGATATTTGGCAGCGACTTCATACTTCAAACCTTGAGAGACGTTCATGAAATAATGGTCTTCTCTTCATATAGAAATTTCTTCACTTGAAGTTTTGAGAGATTCATACTTGGACCACGACTTCTTCATTTTTCTCCAATCTTTATTTTGGACTTTGATAGACAACGATCCGCCTCCTTTTAGGACTTGGATCTATTTATCCTCATACCTTGCTAGGGTCTTTTCGGATAGACTTCTCCATGATCTTTAGGGAGTATTTGCTTTTCGTCGTGTGTCTCGATCCTTCATATTGATTTTCGATAAATGATTCTTCACATCACTTGGGTTCTTTAGCAACAAAATGTAGCCCTCATGCCTTGTTAGGACCTTTTTGGACTCGCCAATCTTCGCATCCCGCTTCAATAAGTTATGCCTTGGCTATGAACTCTAATCCATACCGAGCAACTTTTAAACGATCTTGGGCTAGAAGCTAAGTAACTTTTCAAATCGTACAACCTTATTTATTGCAGATAAATTTATTAACAAGCGATGGGAGAATAGGCTTATAATTAACTCACATAAATTCACGAAAGAATACCAAACTTATAATTGGCTCTATCATCTCTCGTTCTCCACAGTTTAAAATCTCAAGGAATGAGACTCATGGATGCTTAGCCTATTAAATCAAAGCTTTGGGTTTTCGAGTCATCTATAGGATCTTGCAAATTTTTAGACTTTTTCAAGTTTAGAAATCGCATTTTAAAGTTCCCTTGATAAACGACTCTCTAGGATCAATTATAGGAACTTGCGAAAAGTTCTTGTTCTTAACCCGTGAGAGTTAAGACTTTCGCGTTTTATAGCTCCCTATATAAAAGCCTAGCAAAACTTGACTTAAACATGTTAAGGATACTAGCTAGAGTAAACTAAGATAAGTAAACTCGGGTTGAGTCAAAAGATTCACAACGTCTGAAAATTAAAACCACTTATTAAAAATTTATTCTAGCAAGAAAGGAAGATAACTATACAAAGGATAAAACTAATAGGCCAAAATAGATCAAAAATTTTGAAAAATGTCGAAAAATCAAATTTTCCGGTTAAAATGAGGACAAATACAAGGAAAAGACCACTTAACTTCGATAGAAGTCCCCCTACACTTAATATAAACATTTTCCTCAATGTTTAAGCATGTGGAAGTAAAACCCCCTACACTTAGGACATTGTGCACGTTTGTTTAAATCTCGCTAAGGAAGAGACAACTAAAGAGATTCCTATTTTAATACTGGAAAATATAAAATAGTGAATCGAAAAGAGCTTAGGATAGAACCGGGAAGAAGGGAACACGGAATCACGGTCGTCAAAAGTCATCAAGAGTGTGTCTTTGAAGCTCTAATCCCTGCATATGAGAAGAAAGAAAACAAGAAACACCACGGGGCTCCCCCTACACTTATGGTAAAGATAGATAGATAATTGGGTTGCCTCCCAAAAAGCGCTTGTTTATATTAACCGAGTCACGAGCCTGACTCGTCCCCGAATTAAATAGTCCATGGGAAAGCCTCGAATGTAATACCGGGATCAAAGACCTTGTCCTCGTTCCCGTTTGACATCAACAAAGGAGAGGCGGGGGGATAAGTCTTAAATGGGAGAAAGGTTCTTTCAACATACGAAAAGTATGTGAAATCAAGATCCACGGGAGGTGGGGTGGGTAAAGTAAGCACATTGTCCTCCCCCAAAGACAATGGATGCTGAGCAAGCGGCAAAGCCGTAATGTTATCAATGATAGCATAATCAATGTCACCTCCCGGGTCAAAGCACTCATCCTCTGTGATAGTGGCTAAAGGGGAGGATGAAAGGTGCTCGGGAGGGGGACTTGGGTCAATACCTTCCTGCAGCAAATTATCAAGAATAATATCCCCCTCCATGTCATTATCATCAATTCCTGGAAGCATGGAGTGAATGTTGATTTCTTCCAGCAATGGGTCATTATCTTCAACGGGAGGAATAGATGGAGGTAAAGACTCGGAAAGAGGAGGAGAAGTCAACTCTTCGATTTGAGCAATAAGAAGATGCACTTTCCGTAATCTGTCGCGAAGAAGCACGTCTTCCACCTCATCCACAAGATCAAGTTCATCGGTGAACTTCTCGTAAGCCGGAGAGAATAAATCGTCATCACTCGCATCTCCCGGTGGAGATTGAGAAATTTCAAAAGTGAAATTCTCATAGAAGGAGAGAAGAATCGTCATCACTAGAATCGACCTCTTTCGTAAGAGCAACGTCGTCCTCAGGCTCCATAGCAGGTAAGTCACAAACCTCATCATCCAATACTTTGTCGAGACTAACATCACTAAGCTCATTCAACGAATCTAGATCCTTAGACGCAGTAGGAACATCGAGAGTAGGAGCAGCAACTTCAGAAGATTGGTTGAAAGTGTAGACATCATCGTCGTCGTCATCATCATAATAGATGGGACGAGTCCAGTTAGGGGTGACGTAGTCGGCTAACTCTTCCTTGATAACCTCCACATCTTTAAGAAGCTCATGCAGCAACTTTTGTTGTCCATCGCCCTGAGTATGTTCAATTTCACCAATTCTATCCCACGCTGTAATTAAACATTTTGGTGTAGAAAAGAAGGGAAAACGACTAAATTGGCTCAAAAAGGTGTCGGTGGTTTTCAAGGTTTCGTCCACATCAAGCAACGGTTGCCTTTCTTGATGTAAGTCAACTCGGAGTTGAGCTAGACCTTCTAGAATATGGTTCCAAGAAGTGAGTTGTTGGTCAAGACTAATTTGCTGGAAGGATTGATGATTGAGGGTGTGATGTGGGGGCTCAAAGTGTTGAAAACCTGAATTATAGCATGGTTGTGGCTCATAGTAGTTCATCGGTTGAGAAGAATTAGAAACCGGGTTTGGTTCATAATAATCCATTGGTGAAGAAAACTGAGGACACGGATTTTGCTCATAATAATTCATTGGTTGACAATAATAAGTATCATGAGGACCCCCACAGTTGTTGCAAAATGGGTAAGGAGAAAGATCGGGTGCGTCTTGTGGATAGCTATTATCATTGTCATAATTGTACCCCGGTTCTTGCCCGTGATCATACGGGTATCGAACCGGGCACGAAACATGCCAATGAGAATCGCTTCCACAATAGATGCACGGGGGAACCAGAGGTGGGTTCAAAAAGGACGAATTAGTCGAGTTGCACAAAGGACAAAATCCGAATTGTGTGTTGTCGATATCGTTTCCGCACCGCTCACATGTACACCATTGACAAGAGTCGTTCCCGTACAATCGTCTCCCACACCCGACGCAATGGACATAAAAATCCATAAAGAGAAATAGATAAACAAGAAGAATATTTTTGGTGCAAAACTTTGAAAAAGAAATGCTTTTTATGATTTTTCAAATGTTTTTGGATTTTTGAAAATTTTTGGACACGAAAAATAACGTTCACAAGTGAACGGATCCCAAAAGCCAACGCGTCTCTCACAAAAAACCGTTAATATTCACGAAAAGAGCCGGCAGCGGCGCCATTTTAATAAATGGATTTTGCTAGTTGAAAAAGTTCGTTTCTCGGTATCTTCTCGAATTGATTTCCGGTTTAAAGTGTGACTCAATTGTTTTTGGTAAAAATAATATTTTTGGTTTTGGTAAAATAAATATGCAAGACTTTAAAATAAATGACGAGTAATTAAAACTAAAACTAGTTGAAACGTAAATCGTGCAATATTTAAAACTTTGAAAGTAAATGACGAGAAATTAAATGACTTAAAATTAAAACTTAACGAAAAGTAAATTAACAATCAAATAAAAATGCAAACATGATTAAAATAGACTAAAAACAAAACGAGAAAAAATGATTAAAATAACACTAAAGTAAAATGGCGGAAAAACAAGCTTAATATTAAAACAAAACAAGACACCCCGTCAGAATACACTTGATCGGAATCTAAATTGGAATCCGATCGGAATGTACCAGTCGGAAAGTACTGATCGGAATGAGCAAAAGGACATAATCGGAATATAGAAGAAAAAGGAGGCAAACGGAATGTTTAAGAACCAAGTCCAATCGGAATAGCATAAAATCTAGTCAAATCGGAATGTACAAAAGAGATTCCGATCGGAATGTTTAGAAACAAACCCAATCGGAATATTTAACAAAGTGCTCCAATCGGAATGTCAACAAAGCATGCCATCGGAATAATGAAACCCCATTCCGATCAAACGATCGGAATACAGATGATGAAATCGGAAAACTGAAAACCCTTTTCCGATCTATGCGATCGGAATAAAGGGAGGGGTATGCAATCGGAATGCAACGATCGGAAAGGGGTTTAAACCCTTTCTGATTTATATGGGGTTCGAAATAAGCAAGTAATAAGCTATGGTGATAAGATAACACTTAAACTTAAACGAATCTAATGTGAAAAAGACTAAATAAGCTCAAATAACAACTTATCCAAACTTAAAATAAGCAATCTTATAAATCAAACAATAAAAAGATGAACTTTTTAGCACGAAAACATTAAGAACAACACGGATCCAATATATTTCGCACCAAAAGTAAACTATAATCAAGAAAGGAAGATGAGAGATTAAACAAGAAAAGTAAAGATTCAAGAACAATAAATGAAAAACTTACTTAAAAATTAAATGATTAAAGGTGCATAACAAGTAATTAAAGTGCAAGAAATGAAATAACAAGTATGAAAATGGTGGAAGTGGTGGGTTGTCAATCCACCAACAACTTGAAAATGAAACTAGCCTAATCTATATATAGGGGTGATTAGGGAGGAGCTTAGGAAGCTTCCTCCCTCTTTCCTCTTTTCCCTAATTGCACACTTAAGTCCTTTTCTTCTTAATTGTTTGTTAATCTTGGACTTAATGACTTTGTCTCAGGATTTCTTTGAACTCGTCTTGATTTTTCTTCATAAATAAGACTCGAGTTCTTCGGCTTTTAGTAAACTTCCGTCTTTTGACTTTTTCTTTGATAAATCTTCAGAATTGGTCTTGGACTTCCGTTCTTTTTCCACTCTTGATCTTTCGACTTCATCTTTCGTCTTTTTCTTCGATAAAAGCCCGTGAATGCCGTGTTTTCTCCACTTTTCACCTTTTCGTCCTAAATCACAACAAAAACACAAACCACGCATAATTCCGACATAAATGACATAAAATACACGTTTTGGCTTGGTTATTATTGTAATTAAGTGGTAAAAAGGATGGGTGTTTTCACACCTATCAAACATAAACATAGACTAAATGGCTTTAACATTCGTCCTAAATCGGTAGCGTTTTACCTCCGGTCGTTGAAGACCGTTAGATGATATCAAGTACCGTATTTGTGATTAGGTAGATTCAGTTAAGAATCTCCTTGACAGAGTTTCGCGGCTGTACTAGCCGTTCTTTTTACTCGACCGTCTCAAAGCAAGACTGCGAACATAAAGAGTGATTCATTTGGATAAATATCTGCTTGATTAAAGTCGTCAATTCAAATTCCTGGAACAATTTTGATTTATAAAGAATCTTACCATTGTTGTTTTCCAGTTGACACAAGCTTGATCCATAAAGAATCTCGCAAGTCACCTACCGTAGCGCTGTTTGAGGTTGACGCTAGAAGGATTTCCAGTCGTCACTAGGAATATTAATGAATATCACTATGAATGTTCTGGCCAGACATAATGTTGGGAATCTAAACTTGTTAGATTCCCTGTTCATTGATTTAAACATAATTAGGCTGATAGATAGTCCCTTGCCTGTGCCTAGGAGGCAGGCAAGTTTCACAAGACTCACAGAGATCCGAATCTCTGTGAGCAACCTCAGAGGAGTCCATGTCAGAGACATTGTCAGGGAAGTCGAAGATTACCTGAAGACATACTCCTTGGCTGTGATGGATAACAGCCAAGATGTATTAGGGACTCTGAGGGGTTGAGAGTTAACAGGGGTGGCAATACCCTGATAACTCTCAGCACACTTTGGACATGCCATTTGTGTGTTCGAGAATATGAAGAATAAGGAAACTGTTTTGGACAACTGTTCCTTAAAGCATAATGGAAGACTACCAAGAATAGAAGGACATCATGTGACTGATGTGGGAACTTGTAAAAGTTGTGTAGTCGACATCAAGTACTGTTCAAGTCAAACTCGTAACACTATAAATAGGATGTGTAACCTAGCATTAAGATTTAACACTTTGCAATATTAAGATCATTGGTGCGTGTAACTTAGTGAATCAAACAGCTACGACTGTATTCATAAGTTAAGGTTATTGTTGTTCAAAGTGTGCACAACACATTGTCATCAAACGGTGTTATCCATAACACTTGTAATTCTTTATTATACAATAATAAGATTACGTTTGAAAAGTAATACCTTGTGTTGATTAAGTTAAGATTAGGGTTTCTCGCATTGATAAGGGACTTTCAATTGGTATCAGAGCGGTGTTTGATATTAAAACCTTCAAGAAACATCGTTCTCCGTTTTATAATCAAGATCCACCATGCCGGAAACCTCTAGCCCACACTCACCTACCAGAAACCCATCTTCACCAAGACTTACCGCCCCACCAAATGATGATGATCTACCCCAACTTCTTGACTCAAGAGGTGGATCACACGTAACCAGTGTACCAGTCTTTGATGAAGAAGACTTTGCCAGTTGGAAGAGTCAGTTTCTTGTATACCTTGATGGTCTTGAACCTTTTCTCTTAGAAATTTTAGAAAATGGTCCATATATCCCCATGGCACTCACTTCTACTGAAGAAAACCCTCTTCCCAAGCCTGTCAAACAATGGACCGCTGCTGATAGGAAATTAGCAAACCAAGATAAACGTCTCAAAAGCATCATAATTTCCTGTCTTCCAAAGCATATCATGAAGTCTGTTATTCAATGTCCCACAGCTAAACAAATGTGGACAGACCTTATTCTTGGCCATGAAGGACCCTCTGAAACAAGAGAGACAAAGATTCAGGCACTCAGACTTCAGTTTAATGCCTTTAAGTCTCTTGAAGGTGAAAAAGTTCAGCAAACCTATACTAGGCTGAAGATTCTTCTAAATGACCTTGCTATGAATGATGTTACTATTGGTCAAGCTGAGATCAATGCCACCTTTGTCAACAGCCTTCCAAGAAAGTGGCTGAGCATGAATCAGACTCAGAGAGCTAACAACTCAATCAAAAATGATACCCTGGCTCAGCTCTATGGAAAGTACAATTATGAAGAAGGGCTGATCGATACTATCTACAAATCAGAGACTGAAAGATTTGTTGTTCAAGGAGCATCTTCCAAAGCTTTGATCTCTGCAACACATCCTATTGACAGCGACTCTGATATGGAAGAAGATACTCGTAGCAGTCAAGAGTTCTTGTCAGACCTCAATGCAGAATTTCATGAAAGAGCATTGCTAGCCAACCAAAGAAGATACTACAAAAGATCTGGAAGAGTAGGATCAGCCAGCAAACCAACTGACAGGTCAAAAGAAACATGTTTTGCCTGTGGAAAGCTTGGACATTTTCAAAAAGAATGTCCCTCCACCAAAACATCCTCACCCTCTTATCCATCATCTTCATCCAAACCCTACAAGTTCAAACAACATAACAACTCATCACAATCCAATTCTTCAGACACTGAGAAGAAAGATTACAAAAATAAGTACAAGGCACTTAAGGCTGAGTTAGAACAGATGAACTTGAAGATTGAAGCTATGTCCAAAAAGAAAGGTGGTGAGAAAAAGGCTGAGAAAGGGTTGGTTGCTGAAACCTATGATTGGAATGATGAACCATTGACTTCAGATGAAGAAGATACCACAAGAGTCAGGGCTTTTATGGCAATAGCTGATGATGAACCAGCTGTTGGAAAAGGTGATGCAAGATCAGGACAATGGGTCGACATCACAATGAAAAAGGTACACAGGCTTCTTTCTATGTCTGATTGTGATGAACGTAAGCATGTTCTTGATTACACCATTGTTGACTTACACTTTGTTGAGGAACAAAGGAAGAACCTTCTTGACAAGTTTCACTCTGTTAAAACTGAAATGATTAATGCTAAGGCTGAATGTGATACTCTCAGGCGGGTTAACTTAGAGAAAATGTCCCTGCAAAATGAAGTAGCTAGATTAACCTTGAAAAACATAGCTTTGAATGACCAAGTCACTGAATTAAACAAAGTTATTGAAAAATGGCTGTGTGCTAGGTTTACTATAGATGAATTGCTTAGGGATGAAGTGCCTGCTGACTTAAACAGGGATATAACTGCTAAACATAAAAAGCTGAGGATTATCACCAAACCCAAAGACATTGTCTTTAAATCTACAGAGACTATTCATATGTCAGACACCTCTTTGACTAATGACCCTGTCTCTGAAGATGTGGCTGAGCTTCCACCTTTGCCCAAACTCTCTGGAGTTGAACCTAGCTGTTCTTCTAGATCTGCTAAGGATGAACTCAAGATAGATATTGAGAATCCTCCAGCTAAAGTTTTTCGTGTGCCTGCTAAACCAACTGGTAAACAAGTAGCTTTTAAGCCTGTTTCTACTAAGGCTGTGAATAAGGTTGACCCCACCACTGAAGATCGCCTGTTGTCTCTTATGAAAGAAGTAGAACTCTTGAAACAACACATTAAGCCTTCCGCTGAATGCTCTACTTCTCATGAACCTAAGTCAGTCCTAGGTGAACCCAAAGGGGAAAGATTAATCAAACCTTATTGCAATGTTTGTAAAAATTCTCACCACTCGACCTTAGATCATGACAGACACATGGCAGCTAAAAGAACTAAGACACCCTCTAGGGACAGACCACAGAGTTCCAAAAGACAACAGGGAAATTACAATTCTTATCCTCCCTGTAAATTCTGTGGGTTCACAGACCATCACTCAGATGAGTGTGGTGACTTCCCTGGGTGTGATATCTGTGGGAGTTATAACCATGAAACTATGAACTGTCCATCCCAACGCCAAAAGTTTTTCAGGAACACAAGAGTTGCTAACAAGCAATTCAGGGAACCCACTGGAAAGTGGGTTCACCATAGGAACTAATCTGTTTCTATGTATCTGTGCAGAAATATCTCAAGGAATCGGTATGGTATCTAGATAGTGGCTGTTCTAGACACATGACAGGGATTCAACAATACCTGCACAGATACTCAAAGGAGCCAGGTCCCAAAGTGGTGTTTGGAGATAACTCTTCAGGTGACACAGAAGGATATGGCTCAGTGAATTGCAATGGGATCACATTTACCAGGGTTGCATATGTGAATGGTCTTAAGCACAATCTTATTAGCATCAGCCAGTTATGTGATGCTGATTATAAGGTTTTGTTTACTAAGACTCAGGGAACCATATTCAACAAAAATAATGATGTTGTGCTGGTTGCACCTAGAAGGAGAGATGTTTATGTCATCAACATGGCTGTGTGCTCTGAAGACAGCTCAAATTGTTTTCTTGCCAAAGCCTCTGAAAGTGTCAACTGGCTGTGGCACAAAAGACTATCTCATCTCAACTTCAAGAACATCAATAAGATAGCCACTCAAAACTTGGTTGCTGGTCTACCTTCAGTAATGTTTTCCAAAGACAAAACTTGTTCTGCCTGTGTAAAAGGAAAACATCACAGGTCTTCATTCAAGACTAGGCAATCATTCTCTATTGACAAGTGCTTACATCTCCTTCACATGGACTTGTTTGGACCTGTCAAACCTCAAACCATTAATCACAACAAATACACCTTGGTCATAGTTGATGAATTTTCAAGATATACATGGGTGTTCTTCCTCAGAAGGAAAAGTGATGCAGCTGATGCCATCATGTCCTTCATCAGACAGGTGGAAAATATGAATGATGTTAGAGTCAAAGCTCTAAGAAGTGATAATGGTACAGAATTCAAGAATCATCAACTTGAATCATTTTGTGATGAAAAAGGGATTTCACAGAACTTCTCTTCAGCTGGCACTCCTGAACAAAATGGTGTGGCTGAAAGAAGAAACAGGACTCTGATTGAAGCGGCAAGAACTATGTTAAATGGTGCAGCCTTACCAAAGCAATTTTGGGGAGAAGCTGTACACACTGCCTGCTATACTCAAAACAGATCAATCATTGTCAAAAGACATGGCAAAACCTCCTATGAAGTTTTCAGAAAAAGATCTCCAGACGTCAGTTATTTTCATGTGTTTGGATGCCCTGTGTTTATTTATAACTACAGGGATAAACTTGGAAAGTTTGATGAAAAGGCTGATGATGGATTCTTTTTGGGATACTCTCCAACAGCCAAAGCCTTCAGAGTATTCAACATCAGAAGACAAGAAGTAGAAGAAACTTTCCATGTTAGATTCAATGAAGATGATGAAGTCATACAGAGAACAGGAACAGAGGGTGATGAAGTAGATTTCAATGAAAATATTTCTTTCCCAAGTGATGAGTTCACAGAACCCAGACCTACCAGTCATCACCACTCCAACACTCTCACTCCTTATGTTCCTGCTTTTGATCCTCTGTCTACTCACAACATTGAAGTTCCTACCTCTCAGGGACTTGATGAAGAAGAACCTCAAATCTCTGATGGTCCTTCTCATGATATTAATGACTCACCAATTCTTCAAAACTCTGAAGTTGCTCCTGCTGATAATGAAATTACTTCCCTTGATGTGGCTGAAGAAGAATCAGACACTGAAGTAGTTTTTGAAGAAAGCCCTCCTATTCAGCAGGATGAGATTCAAACTGTTCCAGCTGTGCCTTCAAGTACCCCTGTTCTTGAAACTCCAGCTCCTCAAAATAAGTGGTCAAGAGATCAACACATTCTTCTTGTCAACATTATTGGGGAACCAAATGCAGGGGTCACAACCAGACAGCGAATCCAAGACTCTGAGTCAGCCTCAGCCAATGAATGTCTATTTGCTGAATTCCTTTCTCAAATTGAACCTAAAAGAGTTGCTGAGGCTCTGACAGAAGATGGATGGGTAGCTGCTATGCAAGAAGAAATCAATCAGTTCAAAAGGAACAAGGTTTGGACACTAGTGCCAGCTCCACCTGGAAAGAATATCACAGGCACTAGATGGATCTATAGAAACAAGATGGATGAAATTGGGAACATCATCAGGAACAAGGCAAGATTGGTAGCACAGGGATACTCTCAGACTGAAGGAATTGATTATGATGAAACTTTTGCACCTGTTGCTAGACTTGAAGCCATCAGAATCTTTCTAGCTTATGCTGCCTATATGAACATCACTGTCTTTCAGATGGATGTAAAGAGTGCCTTCCTCAATGGTGATTTGGCTGAGGAAGTCTATGTTGCTCAACCTGAAGGATTTGAGAGCAGCGAGTTTCCCAACCATGTGTACAGACTTCACAAAGCAATGTATGGTCTGAAACAAGCTCCAAGAGCATGGTATGAAACTCTTTCAAATTTCTTATCTGAAAACAAATTTGTCAGGGGTTCTATTGATAAAACACTCTTTACCTTCAAGGACAAGAGTGATTTCATCATTGTGCAGATTTATGTGGATGATATCATCTTTGGGTCAACAAATGTCAATCTTAGTAAACGCTTTGCTAAATTAATGACCAAGAAATATGAGATGAGCATGATGGGTGAATTAACTTACTTTTTGGGTTTTCAAATTAAACAATGTCCTAAGGGAATTTCTATTTGTCAAGAAAAGTATGTTAAGGATTTACTTAAAAAATATGACTTGGCTGATTGTGCTTCAGTGAAATGCCCCATGCTTCCACCCAACGACTTGGGCCCTGATGAGTCAGGGGTCTCTGTCAATGAGACTTTATATAGAGGCATGATTGGGTCACTGATGTATTTAACAGCCAGTCGTCCAGACATCCAATTCTCCACATGTCTCTGTGCAAGGTACCAAGCTAACCCAAAAGAATCCCATCTAGTGGCTGTTAAGAGAATTTTCAGGTATCTCAAAGGAACATCTTCCCTAGGACTCTGGTATCCAAAGGAATCAGGCTTTGATCTCAAGGCCTATTCAGATTCAGATTATGCTGGATGCTGTATTGACAGGAAAAGTACTTCAGGCAGCTGTCAAATCCTAGGTGGAAAATTAGTTGGATGGAGTGCTAAGAAGCAAAACTCTGTGGCTATGTCTTCAGCTGAAGCTGAATATGTCGCTGCAGCCAGCTGTTGTGCTCAGGTGCTCTGGATGAAAAGTCAATTGGCTGACTATGAAATCTTGTATGACAAAGTGCCAATCTTTTGTGACAACACCAGCGCCATTGCCATATCCAACAACCCTGTTCTTCACTCTCGTACCAAACACATTGATATCAGGTATCATTTTATCAGGGATCATATTATGAAGGGAGATATTGAGCTGCATTTTGTTCCCACAGAGCTGCAACTAGCTGATATCTTTACAAAGCCTTTGGCTGAACCTACGTTCAACAGGCTAGTTGCTGAGCTAGGGATGCTCAATATTTCAAAGCCTGTGACTTGATATTAAATGTGTTCATTAAATGATTGATTCTATATTAAATGTTTTATTAAATGTTTTTCACATGTAACTAGGTAGTTGCGTTCCAAGTAAATGCGAAAAACATTCTCACATTTTTTAATCATTTAAGTTTCGGATAACGAGGAGACAAATTTTTTTGAAAGGTCAATGGGACCCTCTTGAGCAGTCATTTTCGCTTGTTGCATTTAATACGGTTGAATAACTGTTCACTCATATTTGATTATATATTGTCTTCTTTCTCTTCTCACCCACCACCATTCTCAAAATCTTTTTCTCTCTCTAAAACTCTTATCTCTCTCAACCATCCGCCATTTTCATTCACCTTCAACCTTACATCAATGGCGTTTCCCGTACCAAAAGCCTCCAATGTGAACTTCGAGATCAACGAGAGCATCATCGCCTCAAATAACGCTATTGGATGGATCAAGGCACCCAACAACACCTACTCGGATCTGGTAAACTTCATGCAAAACTGTGACCTAAACGAAGCCTTCACCAAATCTCCTTCCACCTTTTACCAAGAATACCTTAGGGAATTTTGGTATTCTGCCGAAGTTGAAGAAGACACCATTACCTTTAGCCTTTCTTGCAATGAACATCCTTTTGCCTTTTCCCTTGCTGATTTTGCCAGTGTGGCCGGACTTAAACATGGAGATGAGTGCTTGAAGACAGTTGACAAAAAGGCTGTCAAGGAAGCATTGGCCACACTCAATCCCTGTCACGACATTAACCCTGCCCTCACACCAGCTGACATCCTTGCTAAAGCACCTCTGAAGATCAAGTATTTTTCTCCTATGTGGCGTGTCCTCTTCACCCACATTGTGAAGTCCCTGGGAGGCATGCAGGGATCCCAAGATCAAATGTCGTTCAAACATCAGACTATTGCTTATGGATTAATTTGGGGAGCTGATGTTGACGTTGGAAGCCTTCTTTTCTCTAACCTAGTAGAACAACTTAAAGGAAGGAATCAGGTCAGGGAAAAGAACATCTGCTATGTGCGTTATTTGTCCCTGATCTTTGAGAGTTTGCTGGGAGAAAACTACCATAACAAGGCCTTGACAGCCCTGAAGCCCTATCGCATTACAGGCGCCATTTACAAGGAGATAGGAGCTGAGGATTTCCCTGTGACCGCTCACATGCTGAACGTTGCTAATCAGGTACCCAACGCTGAGAAGCCCTTGCTCCCTTCTTCTGAGAAGGTGAATACTTCTAGTGTCGCTGGCAAGTCTACGTCTTTGACCTCTGGGCAGCACACTACCAAGTCCAAGGCTTCTTCTGGCCAACAGCCAAAGAAGAAGAAAATCCCCTCTTCTTCTCAACCTAAAGCTGTTAGCAAGGCCAAGGAAAAGGAGATTGAAACCGCCTCTGGTCCAGATACTCTTGTGGATACAGAATCTTTGGCTGACAAACAACAGGCGTCTAGTGTCTCTAGGTCAGCAGAGACTACAGGAAACCAGCCAAACCAAGCTGATATCTCACAGGTAATCAGTGTACATTTTTAGAGGCTCACAAGCAACCACTCTCATTTATCTGTAGGAGAGAGTGGTGAAGTTAGGGTAATCCTCGACCCATAGAAGTCTGTCATTTCACTTAGAATTCCTTAAGACTTCTGTACACTCTGTCTTTGCACCAGGGAGTGATTCATTTGTGTTTATAAAGCACCCCGATGACCCTGAACCCTCTAGACAGTATTCAGGCTAACAACAACCTGAATACATGAATGTCTCAACCTTGATGGCTGTACTTCACACAGCCTCTTGGTTCCCTCATTAAAAGAGTCCCAAAGGATTTATCCTTTCAGGGGGAGCTGAATCATCACCCTCAGCTTTCCTAGGGGCAGCGTAACAGGCGACCAACAACAACATATGTTTCACTCTTAAAAGAGTCCCAAAGGTTTTACCTTTTGGGGGGGCTGAATAATCACACTCAGCTTTCCTAGGGGCAGCGAAATGGCGATCATTACACAACATATGTTTCACAATCAAAAGAGTCCCAAAGGTTTTTACCTTTTGGGGGGGCTGAATAATCACACTCAGCTTTCCTAGGGGCAGCGAATGGCGACCATTAACCACACTTCATTCACACTTAAAAGAATCCCAAGGATTTATCCTTTGGAGTGGCTGAGTAATCACCCTCAGCCTCTCTGGGACAGCGAAATGGCGACCATTCACTTAATATTTTCCCTGTTACTAATTTCAACAACCTTGCAGGCTGAAATTGTACAGCTAGTCAAAGATCCTCAGGTACATGAAAAGGAGGCTGAAACAATTACTCAGGACATTCAGATTGAAGAAGAACTTGTGCTCAATGCTGATGAAGAAATGCTGTCTGTTGAAGATTATGTCGCTGAGTTTACACCCATGCCTGAGGATGAATTCCCTGAGGGAATGTTTGATGAGGAAGAGGAAGAAGATGAGGATGACCAGCTGTCAGTCTCTCCTCCTAAGGAAGATAACCAGACTTCTCCTCTTAAGGAAGCTGTTGACACACAAAACTCTGCTACATCTGCAACAACAGTCCTCCAAAGACCCATATATGATCCAACAGCTGAATTCCTTTTGTTTGATCATCCCTCTCAGACTAACTTCGACTTATTTCCAAGGGAGGATGATTTTGCTCAACAAAGCCTCAATATCAAGAATCTTCAACCTGTACACCATCAGTCTGATATTGAGCGCTTGTCAAGAAAGTTGGATGTAATCAAGTCAGAGATGCACAATTTTACTGTCACCTTTCCAGGTATAATAAAGAAGGCTGTGACTGAGGCTGTCACTGAGCCTATTCAGGAGGGTACAAGAAAAGGTGTGGCTCAAGGACTAAGTCATCTCTCGACAAGAATCAAGAATGCCATTGACTCCGTTGTCCCTGCATTGTTCCAAGAACAAGAAACCGTCATTAACAGGCACTTCAATGCAGTGCGCAACAGGCAATACAACCATGCTGGTTTTATTGTCAGGAGAGTTCAGGCTAATACCAATGCTAATGCCAACTTATTGCTGAAGATTGCCAGGGCATCCAGGAAAAGACAGCGTGCCATGGCTGCCTCTGTGGAGCAGATTGCAAGAAGACTTCAGGCACGTTCATCCAAGCATAAGGGAAGTAAGGATGAACGTGAGGGGGAGAAGAATACTAAACTCAGCCTTGCATCTGCTGAACAAGCCTCATCTTCAGCCAATCCTTCAACAAACCCTGTTCCTCTTCAAGTCATCGAACCAGTTATAATACCTGATGATGAGGATCAGACTCAGGGGGAGCAACAAACACAAGATGGCGCTGACTCATCTAAATCCATGATCCTAGTTAACATCAGCAAACCTGAGGATGAGGATGAACCAGCAGCCAAGAAGCTTAAATTCACTGTGAGCTCCCTACCAAAATCTATTCAAAATCAGGCTCAGACAGCGTTCCTCAAAAGAGCTGATGATTTGAAAAATATAAGTGTGGAGTCCTCTGTCTCAAAGAAAGGTAAAGAGATAGTGTTAGTTGATACTGACACTAAACTTAAGAAGATAGCTGCGATGCTAGAGACAGGAGGATCCACAACAGACCTTTCCCAATTTTCAACCTTTACACCTTCTGATGAGAGACCCCTAACGCCTGAAGAAATAGAGCAACAGGCTGAAGAATTCAAAAGACTGAGTGAGCTCAAGGCAGCCAAAGAATTAAATGAAGCCACTCTGAGGAAGATGTCACCTCCTGAAAAAGAAAAACAAAAACAAAGGTTGAGGGAAATGGAACTTAAACGCGCTGAGGCCCTAAAGAAAGTCAAAACTGACTATGATGCCTGCGTAAACAACAGGTATGCTGCTGGCAAGATAACCAAGTTCAGATACACCATTCGCAAGTCCACAAATACTCCACAGATGATCTTATGGAGGGATAATCAAACAGGGAATATGGATGTGTTTGACGACTTCAGGTTAAAAACACTTGGGTTATCAGAATGGTTTGAACTCGAAGCCTTAGCTGCCAAAAAGACTGGACAGGCGAATTTCCTTCTGCTTAAAACTCTTAAGGCTAAGTTTAACTGGATCAAGGAAACAGCTGCCAAACTAAAGATTGATCCCCCACCACAGCTTTTCGAACAAGGACCCCCAAAGACAGGCAACAAAAGAAGAAGAATTTCCCAAATCATTGATGAAACTTTTGTTACTGAAGATGTTCGTGTGGATGGCATGCACAGGGATCTGATCCTTCCTAATGGTATAGTTGGCCCTGTTGATGGTCAGACTTACTCAGTGCCTGAAAGAGGAATGGCGTTTATGAACAAAGCCTGCCAATATGCTTTTCAGAGGGAAGATGAGCTATGCCTGGCTTCAACTATTTAGCTGCTCTGTCACAAGAAGTGTCTCAAGATCAACTCTGAGTATTCCAAGAAGTTTGCAAAGACTTTGCAGGATGAAATTGATAACAGATTAGATGTGGCCGAAGCTGAAGAAAGAATCAAGAATGATGACTATTGAAGAAAGTATCAGCCCTTTTACCTTCATCTTTTATTTAACTTATGTAATGAACTTGTAATTTTTCTTTAAGTCTTAATAAAATCATGAGGTATGTTTGTTTAGATCTGTTATGTGTAAGAAGAAGCTGTTAAACTCACTTACCTTAACTTAGTTAGATCTAGCACTATTTATGTTTAAATAGGGGGAGATTGTTGGGAATCTAAACTTGTTAGATTCCCTGTTCATTGATTTAAACATAATTAGGCTGATAGATAGTCCCTTGCCTGTGCCTAGGAGGCAGGCAAGTTTCACAAGACTCACAGAGATCCGAATCTCTGTGAGCAACCTCAGAGGAGTCCATGTCAGAGACATTGTCAGGGAAGTCGAAGATTACCTGAAGACATACTCCTTGGCTGTGATGGATAACAGCCAAGATGTATTAGGGACTCTGAGGGGTTGAGAGTTAACAGGGGTGGCAATACCCTGATAACTCTCAGCACACTTTGGACATGCCATTTGTGTGTTCGAGAATATGAAGAATAAGGAAACTGTTTTGGACAACTGTTCCTTAAAGCATAATGGAAGACTACCAAGAATAGAAGGACATCATGTGACTGATGTGGGAACTTGTAAAAGTTGTGTAGTCGACATCAAGTACTGTTCAAGTCAAACTCGTAACACTATAAATAGGATGTGTAACCTAGCATTAAGATTTAACACTTTGCAATATTAAGATCATTGGTGCGTGTAACTTAGTGAATCAAACAGCTACGACTGTATTCATAAGTTAAGGTTATTGTTGTTCAAAGTGTGCACAACACATTGTCATCAAACGGTGTTATCCATAACACTTGTAATTCTTTATTATACAATAATAAGATTACGTTTGAAAAGTAATACCTTGTGTTGATTAAGTTAAGATTAGGGTTTCTCGCATTGATAAGGGACTTTCACATAAAGATATTGCGTAGAAACCTGAAATGAGTTTGAGTCAATTAAGAATCAAACCACTGTTGCTTTTCAGTTTTATATATGTTTAATCCATAAAGAATCTTACACATGACCTACCGTAGTGCTGTTTGATGTTAACACTAGAAGGATTTCCACTCATCATTGTGATTACCAAGTAGTATCACTCTGAGTGTTCTAGCAATATCGCACGGATATAACGTAAGACTCTCTTCTTCGTCATGCGGTGCGTCCTAACGAGATTTGATTGATCTCTAGGATCTAGACTTGATTTATGCACTTTTAGTGGTCGGAGGCTGGAGCAGATGCCACCTATTCAATATCAACTATCTAGGAGTAAGAAAGTTAACACAAGTCGTGTTGATCTCCGTGACAATAAAACAAACTTCTTTTAAGAGAAGCCTGAGTCAGCTGGGGAAGGGTAGTGCATTACATCACTGGGTCAATGATGTGTTCTCTTCATGACGTGTTGACCCGGTTTCTGCCTAAGTTGTATGGAGGGCTAATTTCTTTTCACCCTTTATCCGTACATTTCTTTTTCATTCTTCAACCCCTTCAATGCTTACCAAGACGTCATCACTAGCACCTTGTTGTGATTGTTCCAGTGCTAGCTTAAGTGCTTAGTCGGCATTTGTTGGTCCCTTGTAATTAGTACTCTACTTAAGAATACTAAGTATAGTCTTAACTCATGGTAAAGTAATGTAAATACACAAGACAATATAAAGTAAGTGACACAAAAAGTTTTCAACGTTTAACTCTTATTATTCAAAGAACTATACCCTATTGTATACGAAGCTACAATAGGGATTGACTAGACAATGTGTGTGTTTGTGATATCCTCATTAACAAACTCTATCAACCCTAACGATTGATTGATAAGCTTGACGATTAAGACAACAGGAGTTTAGAACTCAAGTGCTTTTGATCGTATTTGGAAGAGAGAACTTGTTTGTGAATGTCTAAAGCATTTAGTGCACAAACTTGAGTTCTCTCTTTTACAACCATCCTATTTATAGAAGCAAATGGTAGATACGTGACAAGGAATTGCCATGTGCAATTCTTGTCTCATTGGTACTATCTTGTCTTAGTCTACTCTAGGTATTAAGACATAAGTCCTTTTACAAGGTCAGTACCCTATCTATCCTATAAGGGGTAAGTCACGATAATTCTGTGATGTACTACATATTATCAAAATTCAACTTGTCCCGCCTTTACTTCAGTCTTTGAGGATGCTTGTTCCTTCAGGGAGATCGTATGGGGTTCAGTGAGTCTATTGCCACAACTCACTGAACCCATCACCTTCTTCTTTGTCTTAGATACATAATTCATTGAACTTCGCCTCTCTGAATGCTCGAGTCTTTCTCTTAGACTCAGTCTAAGGTCTTGAAGGTAACTCACTAAGTGACTGTTCATTCAGTGACTTCTTTATATTAAATGATAATACTTTACTTAGGCTGATTGTTATTCAAATCAATAAGTGAGATCATTAGGCACTGAATTGACCTAACAATCTCCCTCTATTTGGATATAAAATATGCCTAAGTAAATTGTTATAATTGAGCAAAGAGGCTTCTTCTCATACAAACTAATCTACTGATGAAGAGACTTGTTTCAAACAAAGTACTTTCTTTTATTCATCATTACAAAGACTAAAAAGTCTGATACAAGAAAAAAACATAGAAAAACAAAAGATTACAACCCTTCAGGCATCCATTGCTTCTCTCTTTACCGGTGATGAGCTCAACACCTTTTCTTTATCAGGCCTCCTTGCAATCACTTGTCTGATCTTCTCAACGAACCTCTTATTCTCCTCAGTCTGTACTTGTCCAGCCATCACAAGGAAAATGAGGAGAATTTTAGTGGGACATTTTTCAATGTCACTCATCCTTTGAAAAGCTTGATCCCCAAATACATCAATAAAGAAGACACCCACTCAGGTTCTTCGATGACCATGCTATTGACAAAGGGAATGTTCTCAGGAAGGGTTCTATTGCATTCCAACCTAGGGACCTTTGTTTCAGATTCTAGTTCAACCCTTTTTCTTTTTCGTCCGTGAGTCTTGGTAGGCTCCTGTTCAGCCAAAGGAAGTTCCTCAGTGATCCCTAAATGATTCTTGATTTGTTTCAACCTCTCATATCTCTTGCTGAGGGAGTTGATTAGTTTAGGGATACATTTATTGGTTTTGGTCCTGAGGATTCTCCCTGTTAGCCTCAAAATATTGAGTCAAATAAGAATGTTCGGTCATAGGTTTCTATTGTAATATTTATTAGAACGTTGTAATAGATAGTTAAATAGTCGTGGTTCACGGGCTTGGATTTAAGCTATTGAAAGCCCAAAAGACAAGCCCGGTCCAAACAGTATAGCCCAATATGGTTACATGTAAGCCCGGCTATATAAGGCCCTTCCTAGCATGTTAGGAAGGGTGGAGGATCATTAGTACTCTCATTATTCTAATCTAATATTCACCAAGTTAATCATCTCCTTCTCTCTACTTTCTCTCACTACTTTCTCTCTATAAAATTCATATCTTTTCCATCTCATTTCTTAATCTATCATCATATTATTTGGGACAACATTTGGTATCAATCGCTATGGGGTAGATTCGTGTTTAGTTTGTGGTTTTTCATCTTTTGGTTCGTGTAATTTTCTCCTTTGAATCATTTCGTCTCAAAAAGTTTTTGTGTTTATCATTTTCTTGATTTGAAATAATTTTTATCATCCGGATTATAGGAGTCTTGGTTTGATTTTTGAAATTTTTTGAACAAAATCAAGTTTTTGGAAAGTTTCGGTTTGGGTTTTGATATCCGAAATAAGGGGTTTCATTATTCCGGATAAGCAGTAGATTGGAATTCCGGATAAAGGCAATTTCATATATTCCGTGGTAAGTTTGTATTATTCCGGATAATTGTGTATTGGATTCCGGATAACACGCAGGAGAACAAAATTCCGGATAAGCATAAGAAGTTTGGATTCCGGATAAGCCTCAAAAGGGAAGGATTCCAGATAAGACGTTAAACTGATTCCGGATAAAGGTTCTTTCACTGATTCCGGATAAAGGTTCTTTCACGGATTCTGGATAAGGGTAACTTCTCATATTCCAGATAAAGGTAACTACACGTATTCCGAATAAGACAAAGATCAAGCATTCCAGATAAGAGGATTTAAAGATTCCGGATAAGAATTTTTTGGTAATATTCTGGATAAGACAAAGATCAAGCATTCCAGATAAGAGGATTTAAAGATTCCGGATAAGATTTTTTTGGTAATATTCCGGATAAGACGAAGATCAGTTTATTCCGGATAAGAGGATTTAAAGATTCTGGATAAGGATTTTTTGGTAAATTTCCGGATAAGGGTTGATTCCGGATAAGAGAATAAACTGATTCCGGATAAGAATTCTCTCAAGGATTCCGGATAAGCTACCATATTGAGATTCCGGACTATCACACAAACAATATTCCGGATAAAACTAAGGTATTTTTCCGGATTTGCAACTTTTATAGATTCCGAATTTGTCATTCCGAATTTTGTAGTGCTTATTATTCCGGATACTAGTTTTCACAATTTCTTGAAATTTCAACCACATTCTTCTCACAACTTCATCTACTTAAGATCCTACTCACTTCACATCATTTTTGAGATGGATTCTACTCAAGAATTCCGTGTCACAAACAACAATATCATGGTGGCGGGTAACAAAGAGAGACCACCAATGCTCGTGTCTGGTCGGTATGCTCAATGGCAATCACGTTTCATACGATACCTTGATACAAGACCTAATGGTGATGCCTTGAGGAAATGTATTACTCATGGACCATATGTTTTCAAGAAGATCTCAATTCCTCGAAGACCAGCCACTGATACTACTGATGCAGTTCCCGCAAGTGAACGTGATGAAACAAGATCCGATCTCACACCTGAAAATTGTGCTTGGCATGATGCAGAGAAGGAAGCCATCTATATGGTTTTAAGTGGGATTGGAGATGATATTTATTCCATGGTTGATGCATGCCCTACAGCACATGAAATGTGGACTGCTATTGAACGCTTGTAACAAGGAGAATCACTCAACAAACAAGATGTCAAAACAAACTTGTTTTGAAATTTTGGCAAGTTTACTTCAAGGGATGGAGAATCAATTGACTCTTACTACTCCAGGTTTTATAAGATGATGAATGACATGACAAGAAATAATCTGCAAGTCTCTACCATGCAAGTCAATGTCCAATTTCTTCAACAACTTCAACCCGAGTGGACACGATTCGTCACTTTAGTCAAACAACAAGAAAAGTTAGACGAGGTCTCATATCATCGACTCTTTGATATCTTGAATCAATTTCAAAATGAAGCAAATGAGATTCGAGCTGAACGTGTTGCCAAGACGGCAAATCCACTTGCTTTAGTGACTACAACTCAACATGTTCAAGCTCATCACTCTCGTGCTCCTAAGTCATATTCCGCTACATCATCTTCACCACGATCTTCCACATCATCTAAGTCTTCATCATCCACAAGATCTCGAGGTAAAGTGCCAAGAGCACAATCACCACCATCTGAGTCATCATCTGAAGAAGATAGTGATGAAGACCAAGCTCAAAAGAACCGAGAGATGAAACAACAAATTGCTTTCATAGTGAAGACTTACAAGAAAATCTACAAACCCACCAACAACAATCTTCGTACATCATCTAACACAAAGAACCGATATGTTTAGAGTCCTCCAAGGTATGACACACGTCGACGTGGTGAAAGTCCTTCTAGGTATGATCGACATAATCCAACGTATGTTGAGGGTTCTGCAAGGTATGATCGTCAAACTGCCAAGTATGATACTCAGAGGATTGCTGCTGCTACTGGGAATAGGGAAACTGTTGGAAGTCAAGTGGTTCAGCAGAGTGGAATTCAATGTTTTAATTTCCAAGGTTATGGGCATATGGCAAAGGAATGCAGGAAGCCAAAAAGGGTTAGAGACTCTGGTTATCATAAGGAAAAGATGCTACTATGCAAGAAGATGGAATCATGGGTTAAATTGTCAGCTGAGGAAGGAGCAATGCTTGATGACACTGATGATGAAGATTCTGATCAAGAGCTCGATGCACATTACTCGTACATGGCAAAGGTTGAAGAAGTTCTCAAAGTCACTGAAGATGACAATGGCCCTATCTTTGACACTGAGCCAATTGATAAGGTACACACTACTGATGAATATAATGTGTTTGGTGATATTCATGAGCATAGTGATCTACCTAATGCTATTACTAACACGTGTATGATAGAAACGGTTGATAGCAATACCACACCCGATTCATCAAACATGTGCAATAATGAGTCTGAGGATGATCAACATGCAAATGAGTATAATGAAGAGGAACGTATTGCGCTTGCTAATTTAATTGCTACTTTACAAAAAGATGTCACTGAAAATAAAAAGAGTCAAAAGCAATTAAAGAAGGCAAACGCTACGCTCACTCAAAATTTTGAAGAATGCAAAGCTGCTCTTATCAAATCGAGTCAGATGACTGAAAACTATAGAGATGAACTCCTTCAGAAAACCAAAGAGCTTGTGGGGTACAAGGGTAGTGCGTTAAAAAGTCAAAAGGACGATTTTGAAAACAAATATAATACAGCTCTTGAGTTATTAGCTAAAGAGAAGCGTCAATATAATGTTTTCTTAATGGATGAACGTCAAAAAACGTACCTTGCCACTACCAAAGTTAATGAACTTGAACAAAAGCTCTCTATGACCACTACCGATTCTGCTAAAATTCTCGAGGTTCAGAAACAAGAGGTAGATGCGTTAAAAAAAGACTTCAAAAGTAGATATGATAAAGAAACCAAAAAAGTAACGAAACTAGAAGAACAAGTCGAATTTTTGAAGAAAGTTGTTTATAAAACGCATGATTCTATTCAAACCGTAAGAATGCTAGCACCTCCGTCGATGTTTAAGGGTCAAGCTAGCTTTGCAAGTCCTGAGTACCTTGCCAAAGCTCAAGCTGCGAACCCATGTCTTTATCTTGATGAGACTGAAAGGACCGATCTTGATTGCATGCCTGTAAGTGCCGATAGTGAAGAGACTTCCCTTTGGGATGATGATAATTGAACACTTGTCAATAAGGAGTTTGTGAAACCATATAATTATGCTTACATGAATAGTCTTGATGGTCTTTTCAACAAACAAACTCAGAAAACTCGTGAGGAAGTATTTTTAGAATGCAAACAAAAGAGAATTCAATGGAAGAAAGCATTTGCCCCTAAGAAATCTAATGTTTACAAATACATAAACTACCTCCCTCTAGATGAATCTAAAAGCAATAGTAGGAAAACATTAGGTATTCTTAAACACCATATAGATAATGTGAAATCTATTGTTGAACGAGATTGGGTAAAACGTGAAAATGATGAGTGGACTCGCCCGATTCCTCAAGATATTACCTTGCTTGTAAAAGAACTATTAATCCCAAATACGACATTAATTAAAGAAACTGTTCTTCAGTTTGAGGAGTTCATTCGGACTGAAATGTATGATGATTTAAAATATGTTGAATCTATTGAGAAACAAATTGATGATCTTCAAATGGAGAAGTCTGATTTTTCAGATGAATATGATCTACTATTGCAAGAATGCGTTTCTAAAGATGTTATGTGTGCTTATTTTTCATCTTGTGCTGATATTGATGAATATTCTGATGTTGCATGCAAATATCTTGATAAGATCAAAGAATGTGAATGTCTTGAAATTGAGCTTTCGAAACGTAAAGAAAATGTTGATAAAAAGGCTTTTGAGTTACTTCAACACAAAACTGATTTCCTTCAAAAACATTGTCATTCTCTTGAACTTGCTTTGCAAAAAGACATTGGTAGTTTTCCACATGATAATAACTTGCAAGAAAAACTTTCCAAAACGTTTTGAGAAATGAATGAACAAAATTTGGAAATTAAAGGGTTGAAAGCTCAGTTACAAGACAGGGACAGAGCGATAGCAGAGTTGCAGAAACTCGTTACTAAAATGGGTGGGAAAGTTGTGGAACCTAGCATTAAGAAACATGTTGTTAGACAACCCAATGCCTCTAAAGAGACTAGATCCTCTATCTTGGGAAAACCATCTGCTTTATCAAATTCCTCGTTTGCAAAACCTGTGTTTGCCCCCAAGATGGATGGAAAGGAAAGGTTACCACATAATCAACCCATAAGGAATGTCATAGCACCAAGCGTTAAGCATAATAATGTGATTAAACCAGGGATGTATCGAATGAGCACTAAGCCCACAAAAAAGTTACTCAATTGCCTCAGACTTCTAGAAACACTAATATTCGTGTGTCTTTTACTACAGGAATAGTCTCCACTACTAGTGTTAGCCGGCCTCAGCTTAAGAGCACTCAAGTGAATGATAAGATCTGGAAACACAAGAATAAAGGGAAGATGAAGGAAGTAGAAGAACACCCTAGGAATTTGAATGTTTTTAAGAATAAAAAGTCTATAATCGCTTGTAATGACGATTTGAATGATGTGACTGATTTCAATGCTATGAATGTGAAATTTGTTTGTGTCAAATGTGGAAAGTGTGCTAATGCTAATCATTCTATGTGTGCTATGAATAAAGTCAAAGGCGTAGATACTAGAACTAAAAAGCACGTTGCAATGCCTATTAGAGCTAGTAAACCCAAACAAAAAGTGAACCATTCTGGTGCTACCCTCACTAAGAAAAGTAATGCATCTGACTCCACCACTAAGAATCCTAGAAGCAAAATTAAGGAATTATATGAGTCTGCTAGCAAGTCTTAGAAATGGTGGTTTGCTAATCAATGTCCTCCAGGATATAAATGGATGCCTAAAGCTAGGACAGAAAATGTGAAAACGAGTGTTAGTTTGCCTTTAAATGTTGCTAAGGACACTAATGAATCTATAATCACAACTACCGTGGTATCTAATTTAGCAAATGCTCCATCGTGTTCTAACTCTTCTGCAGGTGATACAAATAATTCTCTTCATACTGGACTCCGGATGCACGAAGCACATGACGAGAAATCTCAAGCTTCTAATTAACTTCGTGGAGAAGTTCCTGGGTACGGTCCGATTCGGAAATGATCAATATGCACAGATCCTAGGATATGGAGATTTGGTTCAAGGGAATATCACGATCAAAAGGGTATACTACATCGAAGGGCTCAATCACAATCTTTTCTCAGTTGGTCAATTCTGTGATGTGGATTTAGAGGTTGCTTTCAGAAAGAAGACATGTTTTGTTCGTGATTATGATGGGAATGACTTACTTACTGGTACACGGGGTACTAATCTTTACACAATTTCACTTCAAGACACAAATTCATCAACTCCAATTTGCTTCATGGCTAAAGCTTCAACGACTCAGGCATGGTTAGGCATCAACGTCTTTCTCATCTCAACTTTGATACCATCAACTTGCTTTCCAAGAAAGATATTGTGAGAGGCCTTCCAAGTTTAAAATTCATCAAAGATCATCTTTGTTCTTCTTGTGAACTTTGTAAAGCTAAACGAAGTAGCTTCAAAACAAAGACCACACCAAGCTCTAAAGGATGGTTAGATCTTCTCCATGTGGATCTGTGTGGTCCCATGCGTGTTCAGAGTATCAATAGAAAGAAATATATTCTGGTAATTGTCGATGATTACTCAAGGTACACATGGACTCAGTTCTTGAGATCTAAGGATGAAACACCCGAAGTTCTCATCATCTTCCTTAAACTGATACAACGTGGCCTTCAAGCTCAAGTTAAAGTGGTTCTTACTGACAGATGTACATAATTTCTGAATTCAAATCTAAGAAAGTATTTTGAAGCCGAAGGGATTGAACATGAAACATCTATTGCTCGAACACCCGAACAAAACGGCGTTGTTGAAAGATGAAACCGTACTTTAGTTGAGGCTGCTCGAACATTATTATCCGCTTCAAAATTTCCACTATACTTGGGCCGAAGCCGTGTCAACCGCATGCTACACACAAAACCGATCCTTAATTATCCCAAAACACGAAAAGAGACCATATCACATAATTCATGATCGAAAACCTTCACTCAAACACCTTCATGTTTTTGGATGTACTTGTTACATTATACGAGATGGTGAAAATTTGGATAAGATGAAAGAGAAAGGTGATGCATGTATTCTAGTGGGATATGCAACTCAGTCCCGATCCACAACAACATTTTAAGTCCGGATCCACAACAACAAACGACTTCCGTTCACAACCGCACGGAACTCGGAACTCAAGACCACAACAATGAACCATCAAGTTCAACGCTGGTTCCAGAAAATGTTTCTAGAGATGATATGACAGTCGACACGACAATTGAAGAGATGGAAATGTTATATGGACCAATGTATGATGAATATTTCACGGGGGGAGAAACAAGTTGTATCGAAGTCTTCCGCTGTCACTCATGATAAGAATGATGATACCGATCATCGTCAACAACCGGATACAACTTCATCTACTTCAACACCGGTTGCTGCAGATTTACCTCCTCAGAATATCACTTCAACAATCGATCCTACAACATCCACAACTACTGTCATTGCTCCAGAAAACACAAATCAAGCAGACAATGCATTATCTGACGAAGACGAATTTATCAACCCATTCGGTACACCAGTACACGAAACTAGAGAGTATTCTACTCGCCATGTTGATCCGTCAAATATGCATACGTTCTACCAACGACATCCTTCAATACATCATTGGACCCGAGATCACCCTTTGGTTCATGTCATTGGAAGCCCTTCACAACCCATTCGTACAAGACGACAACTTCACATCGATGGCGATGTTTGTATGTTCGCACTCGCCGTGAGTTCAGCTGAACCAAAAAACATCAAAGAAGCTAATAACTGGCTTTTACCTAGTAAGAAAATTATCGTTGTTCCAATCTCTTTGAATTGATCTCTCGTTTAACGTGCAACTCAGCTGTCTTTGGTGGAAACAATGGTTGTGTCGTTGTAGTAAAATTAAAGGTGCAAAAACTATTAAAGTAAAGGGCAGATAAATAAAATCTAAATCTAATTAAAAATAAGTGACGGGAAATTAAAGCGTGACGAGAAATTAAAAGGCAACTAAAGTAAATAACGCAAACTTAAAACTATCCTAAAGGCAAACTTAAAACGCAACTAAAACTTAAACTAAGGCAAGGCTTAAAATAAATCTAAGGCAAGTAAACTAAAAGTGCGACTAAGGAAAAAGGCTGGAAAAGTAAAGCTTAAAAATTCAAACTTAAAAACAGAAACTTAAAATAACCTGAAAACAGCTCATTCGGAATAAACCTTCGTTCGGAATAATCACTCGTTCGGAATGTCACCTTCGTTCGGAATAATTCTTCCTCACTCGGAATATTTACCTCATCCGGAATAAATGTTCATCGGGAATAAAACCTTGATCCGGAATAAATTCTTTATTCGGAATATGCCACTTATCCGGAATAAATCCTTCACTCGGAATATAAGCCTTGATCCGGAATGTTCACTTGGTTCGGAATATGAAGCTTGGTTCAAAATATAATGCTGATCCGGAATAAAGTATCAATCCAGAATATTTGTTATTCCGAATGAATAACCTTGATCCGGAATACTGATTATTCCGAATGAACACCCCTTGATCCGGAATACTGCTTGGTTCGGAATTAATTTCAAACCTTCATTCGGAATGTCTTGGATTCATCCGGAATATTACCTTTATTCGGAATATTCCACTGGTTCGGAATGTGTTGCTGATCCGGAATAACCAACTGATCCGGAATATGTCACTTATCCGGAATGATTGCTTGATTCAGAATAATCACAACACCACCTTGATCCGGAATAATCAATAAAGTCCCTTCATTCGAAATAAATGGATTTGATCCGGAATAACCTGGAAAATAACAGACAGCGAAGAACAAGGAAACAAAAAAAAGAAACGAATCTAACCAAAACTAATCAAATCAAACCAAAAGATTAAGCAAGACTAATCACAAACAATCAACTAAGGATAATCAAACAAACCAAATCAATAACACTAACAATAATAATCAAAATAATCAAAACCCACTTAATCAATTTAATAAAAACTCAATAACATGAACATAAACAATAAACGTAAAGATTAAAGATTAAACAAGAAAGGAAGATAGGAGATGAAGAATAAAAGTAAAGATTAACAACAATCAAAAGGAAAATTACTTGAAATTAAATGAATTTAAGGTGCAAGACAATTAAATAAATGACATGAATTTAAATGTGCAAGTAATTAAAATGGAAGAGCTAATTGTCACACTTAGCCAACAAGAAAAAAATGAAAGCCTAAGGATCCTATTTATAATGGATTAGGGAGGTGCTTAGTGGAAGCTTCCTCCCCTCTTTCTTCTTTCTTTAATTATCATTAAGTCCTTGTCTTCTTAATTCTTCGACTTTTGTCTCGGGATTAATAACTCGTCTTGTAATTTCTTCAATAAATTAGACTTGAGTTCTTCGGCTTTTAGTAAACTTCCGTCTTTTGACTTTTTCTTCGATAAATCTTCAGAATTGGTCTTGGACTTCCGTTCTTTTTGCACTCTTGATTTTTTGACTTCGTCTTTTGTCTTTTTCTTCGATAAAAGCCCGTGAAAGCCCGTGTTTTCTCCCCTTTTCACTTTTTCGTCCTAAATCACAACAAAAACACAAACCACATATAATTCCGACATTTACGACATAAAATACACGTTTTGGCTTGGTTATTATTGTATTTAAGTGGTAAAAAGGATGGGTGTTTACACACCTATCAAATCCCCTACACTTGACCATTGCAATGTCCTCATGCAATGTATTAGTTACAAAGCACGTTTTACATTTTTCATCATAATCAATCCATATTTGCCTTTATTAAAGAGATAGAAAATTATAAACATTCAAAGGAAGAAAGTAAGTTGTTGGGAATCTAAACTTGTTAGATTCCCTGATCATTGATTTAAACATAATTAGGCTGTTAGATAGTCCCTTGCCTGTGCCTAGGAGACAGGCAAGTTTCGCAAGACTCACAGAGATCCAAGTCTCTGTGAGCAACCTCAGAGGAGTCCATGTCAGAGACATTGTCAGGGAAGTCGAAGATTACCTGAAGACATACTCATTGGCTGTGATGGATAACAGCCAAGATGTATCAGGGACTCTGAGGGGTTGAGAGTTAACAGGGGTGGCAATACCCTGATAACTCTCAGCACACTTTGGACATGCCATTTGTGTGTTCGAGACTATGAAGAATAAGGAAACTGTTTTTGACAACTATTCCTTAAAGCATAATGGAAGACTACCAAGAATAGAAGGACATCATGTGACTGATGTGGGAACTTGTAAAAGCTTGTGTAGTCGCCATCAAGTACTGTTTAAGTCAAACTCGTAACACTATAAATAGGATGTGTATCCATGCATTAATGTTTAACACTTTGAGATATTAAGAACATTATTGCATATAACTTAGTGAATCAAACAGCTACGACTGTATTCATAAGTTAGGGTTTATTGTTGTTCAAAGTGTGCACAACACATTGTTATCAAACTGTGTTATCCATAACACTTATAATTCTTTATTATACAATAATAAGATTACGTTTGAAAAGTAATACCTTGTGTTGATTAAGTTAAGATTAGGGTTTCTTGCATTGATTAGGGACTTTCAATTGGTATCAGAGCGGTGTTTGATATTAAAACCTTCAAGAAACATCGTTCTCAGTTTTATAATCAAGATCCACCATGCCAGAAACTTCTAACCCACCACATTCACCTTCTACAAATCCATCTTCACCAAGACTTAACCCTCCTGCCAATGACGATGATCTACCTCAACTTCTTGACTCAAGAGGTAGATCACACGTAACCAGTGTACCAGTCTTTGATGAAGAAGATTTTGCCAGTTGGAAGAGTCAATTTCTTGTATACCTTGATGGGCTTGAACCTTTTCTTTTAGAAATTTTAGAAAATGGTCCATATATTCCCATGGCACTTACATCCACTGAAGAAAACCCTCTTCCCAAACCTCTCAAACAATGGACTCCAGCTGATAGGAAATTGGCAAACCAAGATAAACGTCTCAAAAGCATCATAATTTCCTGTCTTCCCAAGCATATCATGAAGTCTGTCATTCAGTGTCCCACAGCTAAACAAATGTGGACAGACCTCATTCTTGGCCATGAAGGACCCTCTGAAACAAGAGAGAAAAAGATTCAGGCACTCAGACTTCAGTTTAATGCCTTTAAGTCACTTGAAGGTGAAAAGGTTCAACAAACCTATACTAGGCTGAAGATTCTTCTAAATGACCTGGCTATGAATGATGTCACTATTGGTCAAGCTGAGATCAATGCTACTTTTGTCAACAGCCTTCCAAGAAAGTGGCTGAGCATGAATCAGACTCAGAGAGCTAACAACTCAATCAAAAATGATACCCATGCTCAGCTCTATGGTAAGTACAATTATGAAGAAGGGCTGATCGATACTATCTACAAATCAGAGACTGAAAGATTTGTAGTCCAAGGAGCATCTTCCAAAGCTTTGATCTCTCCAACACATCCTCATGACATCGATTCTGATATTGAAGAAGATATCCGTAGCAGCCAAGAGTTCTTGTCAGACCTCAATGCAGAGTTCCATGAAAGAGCGTTGCTAGCCAACCAAAGAAGATACTACAAAAGATCTGGAAGAGTAGGATCAGCTAGTAAACCAACTGACAGGTCAAAAGAAACATGCTTTGCCTGTGGAAAGCTTGGACATTATCAAAAAGACTGTCCTTCTACCAAGACATCCTCACCCTCTTATCCATCATCTTCATCCAAACCTTACAAGTTCAAACAACATAAAAACTCATCTCAATCCAATTCTTCAGACACTGAGAAGAAAGATTACAAAAATAAGTACAAGGCACTTAAAGCTGAGTTAGAACAAATGAACTTGAAGATTGAAGCTCTGTCCAAAAAGAAAGGTGGTGAGAAAAAGACAGAGAAAGGGTTGGTTGCTGAAACTTATGATTGGAATGATGAGCCACTAACTTCAGATGAAGAAGACACCACAAGAGTCAGGGCTTTTATGGCAATAGCTGAGGATGAACCAGCTATTGGAAAAGGTGATGCTAGATCAGGACAATGGGTTGACATCACAATGAAAAAGGTACACAGGCTTTTATCTATGTCTGATAGTGATGAACGTAAGCATGTCCTTGATTACACCATTGTTGATTTACACTTTGTTGAGGAACAAAGAAAGAACCTACTTGATAAGTTTCACTCTGTTAAATCTGAAATGATAAATGCTAAGGCTGAATGTGAAACTCTCAGGCGGGTTAATTTAGAGAAAATATCCCTGCAAAATGAAGTAGCTAGATTAACCTTGAAAAACATTTCTTTAAATGATCAAGTCTCTGAATTGAACAAGATTATTGAAAAATGGCTGTGTGCTAGGTTTACTATTGATGATTTGCTTAGGGATGAAGTGCCTGCTGACTTAAAAAGGGATATATCTGCTAAGAAAAATAAGCTGAGGATTCTCACCAAACCCAAAGACATTGTCTTTAAATCTACAGAGACTATTCATATGTCAGATACCTCTTTGACAAATGACCCTGCCTCTGAAGATGTGGCTGAGCTACCACCCTTGCCTAAACTCTCTCGAGTTGAACCCAGCAGTTCTTCTAGATCTGCTAAGGATGAACTTAGGACAGATATTGAGAATCCTCCAGCTAAAGTTTTTCATGTGCCTGCTAAACAAACTGGTAAACAAGTAGCTTTTAAGCCTGTTACTACTAAAGCTGTGAATAAGGTTGAACCTACCACTGAAGATCACCTGTTGTCTCTTATGAAAGAAGTAGAACTCTTGAAACAACACATTAAGCCTTCCGCTGAATGCTCTACTTCTCATGAACCTAAGTCAGTCCTAGGTGAACCCAAAGGGGAAAGGTTAATCAAACCTTATTGCAATGTATGTAAAAATTCTCACCATTCGACCTTAGATCATGACAGACACATGGCAGCTAAAAGAGCTCAGACACCCTCTAGAGACAGACCACAGAGTTCCAAAAGGCAACAGGGAAATTACAAACCTTATCCTCCCTGTAAATTCTATGGGTTCACAGACCATCACTCAGACGAGTGTGGTGACTTCCCTGGGTGTGATATCTGTGGGAGTTATAACCATGAAACAATGAACTGTCCATCCCAACGCCAAAAGTTTTTCAGGAACACAAGAGTTGCTAATAAGAAATTCAGGGAACCAACTGGAAAGTGGGTTCACCATAGGAACTAATCTGTTTCTATGTATCTGTGCAGAAATATCTCAAGGAATCGGTATGGTATCTAGATAGTGGCTGTTCTAGACACATGACAGGGATTCAACAATACCTGCACAGATACTCAAAGGAGCCAGGTCCTAAAGTGGTGTTTGGAGATAACTCTTCAGGTGACACAGAAGGATATGGCTCAGTGAACTGCAATGGGATTACATTTACCAGGGTTGCATATGTGAATGGTCTTAAACACAATCTTATTAACATCAGCGAATTGTGTGATGCTGACTATAAGGTTTTGTTTACTAAGACTCAGGGAACCATATTTAACAAAAACAATGATGTTGTGCTGGTTGCACCTAGAAGGAGAGATGTTTATGTCATCAACATGGCTGTGTGCTCTGAAGACAACTCAAATTGTTTTCTTGCCAAAGCCTCTGAAAGTGTAAATTGGCTGTGGCACAAAAGACCGTCTCATCTCAACTTCAAGAACATCAATAAGATAGCCACTCAAAACTTGGTTGCTGGTCTACCTTCAGTAATGTTTTCCAAAGACAAAACTTGTTCTGCCTGTGTCAAAGGAAAGCATCACAGGTCTTCATTCAAGACTAGGCAATCATTCTCTATTGACAAGTGCTTACATCTCCTTCACATGGATTTGTTTGGGCCTGTCAAACCTCAAACCATTAATCACAACAAATACACCTTGGTCATAGTTGATGAATTTTCAAGATATACATGGGTGTTCTTCCTCAGAAGGAAAAGTGATGCAGCTGAAACCATCATGTCCTTCATCAGACAGGTTGAAAATATGAATGATGTTAGAGTCAAAGCTCTAAGAAGTGATAATGGTACAGAATTCAAGAATCATCAACTTGAATCTTTTTGTGATGAAAAAGGGATTTCTCAGAACTTCTCTTCAGCTGGCACCCCTGAACAAAATGGTGTGGCTGAAAGAAGAAACAGGACTTTGATTGAAGCAACAAGAACTATGTTAAATGGTGCAGCCTTACCAAAGCAATTTTGGGGAGAAGCTGTTCACACTGCCTGCTACACTCAAAACAAATCAATCATTGTCAAAAGACATGGTAAAACCTCCTATGAAGTTTTCATAAAAAGATCTCCAGACGTCAGCTATTTTCATGTGTTTGGGTGCCCTGTGTTTATTTATAACTACAGGGATAAACTTGGAAAGTTTGATGAAAAAGCTGATGATGGTTTCTTTTTGGGATACTCTCCAACAGCCAAAGCCTTCAGAGTATTCAACATCAGAAGACAAGAAGTAGAAGAAACATTCCATGTTAGATTCAATGAAGATGATGAAGTCATACAGAGAACAGGAACAGAGGGTGATGAAATAGATTTTAATGAAAATATTTCTTTCCCAAGTGATGAGTTCACAGAACCCAGACCTACCAGTCATCATCACTCCAACACTCTCACTCCTTATGTCCCTGCCTTTGACCCTCTGTCTACTCACAACATAGAAGTTCCTACCTCTCAGGAACTTGATGAAGAAGAACCTCAAATTTCTGATGGTCCTTCTCATGATATTGATGACTCACCAATTCTTCAAATCCCTGAAGATTCTCCTGCTGATAATGAAATAGCTTCCCTTGATCTGGCTGAAGAAGACTCTGACACTGAAGTAGTCTTTGAAGAAAGCCCTCCTAGTCAGCAGGATGAGACTCAAATTGTACCAGCTGTGCCCTCAAGTACCACTGTCCTTGAATCCCCAGCTCCTCAAAATAAGTGGTCAAGAGATCAACACATTCTTCTTGTCAATATTATTGGGGAACCAAATGCAGGGGTCACAACCAGACAGCGAATCCAAGACTCAGAGTCAGCCTCAACCAATGAATGTCTATTTGCTGAATTTCTTTCACAAATTGAACCTAAAAGAGTAGATGAGGCTCTGGTAGAAGAAGGATGGGTAGCTGCTATGCAAGAAGAAATCAATCAGTTCAAAAGGAACAAAGTATGGACACTAGTGCCAGCTCCACCTGGAAAGAATATCACAGGCACTAGATGGATATATAGAAATAAGATGGATGAAATTGGGAACATCATCAGGAACAAGGCCAAACTGGTAGCACAGGGGTTCTCTCAGACTGAAGGAATTGATTATGATGAAACTTTTGCACCTGTTGCTAGACTGGAAGCCATCAGAATCTTCCTTGCTTATGCTGCCTATATGAACATCACTGTGTATCAGATGGATGTTAAGAGTGCTTTCCTCAATGGTGATTTGGCTGAGGAAGTGTATGTTGCACAACCTGAAGGATTTGAGAACAGCGAGTTTCCCAACCATGTGTACAGACTTCACAAGGCAATGTATGGTCTGAAACAAGCTCCAAGAGCATGGTATGAAACTCTTTCAAATTTCTTAACTGAAAATAAATTTGTCAGGGGTTCTATTGATAAAACACTCTTTACCTTCAAGGACAAGAGTGATTTCATCATTGTGCAGATTTATGTGGATGATATCATCTTTGGGTCAACAAATGTCAATCTTAGTAAACGTTTTTCTAAATTAATGACCAAGAAATATGAGATGAGTATGATGGGTGAATTAACTTACTTTTTGGGCTTTCAAATTAAACAATGTCCTAAGGGAATTTCAATTTGTCAAGAAAAGTATGTTAAGGATTTACTTAAAAAATATGACTTAGCTGATTGTGCATCAGTGAAATGCCCCATGCTTCCACCCAACAACTTGGGCCCTGATGAGTCAGGGGTCTCTGTCAATGAGACTTTATATAGAGGCATGATTGGGTCACTCATGTATCTAACAGCTAGTCGTCCAGATATCCAATTCTCCACATGTCTCTGTGCAAGGTACCAAGCTAACCCAAAAGAATCCCATCTAGTGGCTGTTAAGAGAATTTTCAGGTATCTCAAAGGAACACCATCCCTAGGTCTATGGTATCCAAAGGAATCAGGCTTTGATCTCAAGGCCTATTCAGATTCAGATTATGCTGGATGCTGTATTGACAGGAAAAGCACTTCAGGCAGCTGTCAAATCCTAGGAGGAAAATTGGTTGGATGGAGTGCTAAGAAGCAAAACTCTGTGGCTATGTCTTCAGCTGAAGCAGAATATGTCGCAGCAGCCAGCTGTTGTGCTCAGGTACTCTGGATGAAAAGTCAATTGGCTGATTATGAAATCTTGTATGACAAAGTGCCAATCTTTTGTGACAACACCAGCGCCATTGCCATATCCAACAACCCTGTTCTTCACTCTCGTACCAAACACATTGATATCAGGTATCATTTTATCAGGGATCATATAATGAAGGGAGATATTGAGCTGCATTTTGTTCCCAAAGAGCTGCAACTAGCTGATATCTTTACAAAGCCTTTGGCTGAACCTTCGTTCAACAGGCTAGTTGCTGAGCTAGGGATTCTCAATATCTCAAAGCCTGTGGCTTGATATTAAATGTGTTCATTAAATGATTGATTCTATATTAAATGTTTTTCACATGAAACTAGGTAATTACTTTCCAAGTAAATGCAAAAAACATTCTCAAATATTTAATCATTTTTTTTTCGGATAACGAGGAGACAAACTTTTTGAAAGGTCAAGAGGACCCAATTGAGCAGTCATTTTCGCACCCTGCATTTAATACGGTTGAATAACTGTTCACTTAAGTTTGAATATATATTGTCTCCTTTCTCTTCTCACCCACCACCATTCTAAAATCTACTTCTCTCTCTAAGTTCTTATCTCTCTTAACCATCCGCCATTTTCGTTCACCTTCAACCTCAAATCCATGGCGTTTTCAGTTCCCAAAGCTTCAAATGTTAACTTCGAGATCAACGAGAGCATCCTCGCCTCCAACAACGCCATTGGATGGATTAAGGCACCAAACAGCACCTATTCAGATCTGGTAAATTTCATGCAGAATTGTGACCTAAATGAAGCCTTCACCAAATCCCCATCCACCTTTTACCAAGAATACCTTAGGGAATTCTGGTATTCTGCTGAAGTGGTAGAAGACACCATTACATTTAGCCTTTCATGCAATGAACACCCTTTTGCCTTCTCCCTTAAAGACTTTTCTAGTGTGGCCGGATTGAAGCATGGAGATGAATGCCTGAAGGTAGTTAACAAAAAGGCTGTCAAAGAAGACCTGGCCACACTCAACCCTTGCCATGACGTTAACCCTTCCCTTACACCTGCTGAGGTCCTAGCCAAATCCCCTCTGAAGATTAAATATTTCACTCCTATGTGGCGTGTCCTCTTCACCCACATTGTTAAGTCCCTGGGAGGAATGCAGGGATCAAAGGATCAGATGTCTTTCAACCATCAGGCTATTGCTTATGGATTAATTTGGGGAGCTGATGTTGACGTTGGAAGCATTCTCTTCTCAAACCTAGTAGAACAGCTGAAGGGAAGGAATCAGGTCAGAGAAAAGAATATCTGTTATGTGCGCTTCCTGTCTCTGATCTTTGAAAGCCTGCTGGGAGATAACTACCACAACAAGGCCTTGACTGCTCTTAAGCCCTATCGCATCACAAGCGCCATCTACAAGGAAATAGGAGCTGAAGATATCCCTGTCACCGCCCATATGCTGAACGTGGCCAACCAAGTACCAAACGCTGAGAAGCCCTTGCTCCCTTCCTCTAAGAAGGTGAATACTTCTAGTGTTGCTGGCAAGTCTATGTCTTTGACCTCTGGGCAGCACACTACTAAGTCCAAGGCTTCATCTGGCCAACAGCCTAAGAAGAAGAAAATCCCCTCTTCTTCCCACTCCAAAGCTGTTACTAAGGCCAAGGGAAAGAAGACTGACGCCTCCTCTGGTCCAGATACTCTTGTGGATTTGGATTCTTTGGCTGACAAACAACAGGCGTCTAGTGTCTCAAAGTCAGCTAAGACAACAGGAAACCAGCCTGATCAAGCTGATATCTCACAGGTAATCAGTGTACATTTTTAGAGGTTCACAAGCAGCCACTCTCATTTGTCTGTAGGAGAGAGTGGTGAAGTTAGGGTAATCCTCGACCCATAGAAGTCTGTCTATACACTTAGAATCCTTTAAGACTCATGTACACCCTGTCTTTGCACCAGGGAATGATTCATTTGTGTTTATAAAGCACCCCGATGACCCTGCACCCTCTAGACAGTATTCAGGCTAACAACAACCTGAATACACTAATGTCTCAACCTTGATCAGCTGTACTTCACACAGCCTCTTGGTTCCCTCCTTAAAAGAGTCCCAAAGGATTTATCCTTTCAGGGGGAGCTGAATCATCACCCTCAGCTTTCCTAGGGGCAGCGTAACAGGCGACCTACAACCACATATGTTTCACTCTTAAAAGAGTCCCAAAGGTTTTAACCTTTTGGGGGGGCTGAATAATCACACTCAGCTTTCCTAGGGGCAGCGACTGGCGATCCATAAACAACATATGTTTCACAATCAAAAGAGTCCCAAAGGTTTTTACCTTTTGGGGGGGCTGAATAATCACACTCAGCTTTCCTAGGGGCAGCGAATGGCGATCATTAACCACATTTTATTCACACTTAAAAGAATCCCAAGGATTTATCCTTTGGAGTGGCTGAGCAATCACCCTCAGCCTCTCTGGGACAGCGAAATGGAGACCATTCCCCTTATATTTTTCCCTGTTACTAATTACAACAAATTTGCAGGCTGAAATTGTACAGCCAGTCATCGAGTCTCAGGTACACCAAGAAAAGGAGGCTGATACAACGACTCAAGACAAACCAAATGATGAAGAGCCTGTGTTAAATGCTGATGAAGAAATGCTCTCATTAGAAGATTATGTCTCTGATATTGAGTCCATGCCTGAGGATGAATTCCCTGAGGGAATGTTCGATGAAGAGGATGAAGAAGATGAGGAAGACCAGCTGTCTGTCTCTCCTCCTAAAGAAATAGCTGTGTCTACACCAGCTGGTGACAAGACTTCTCCTCATAAGGATGCTGTTGATACTCCAAACTCTGCTACATCAGCAACAACAGCATTCCAAAGACCACCCTATGATCCAACAACATAATTTCTCTTGTTTAATCATCCTGCCCAGACCAACTTTGACTTATTACCAAGGGGGGATGACTATGCTCAGCAAAGCCTCAATATCAAGAATCTTCAGCCTATTCATCATCAATCAGATATTGAGCGCTTATCAAGGAAGCTGGATGTGATCAAGTCTGAAATGCACAACTTCACTGTGACATTTCCAGGCATCATCAAAAAGGATGTGACTGAGGCTGTCACTGAGCCAATTCAGGATGGTGCAAGAAGAGGTGTAGCCCAGGGACTCGGTCATCTTTCAACAAGAATAAAGGATGCCATTGACTCAGCCGTCCCTGCTATGTTCCATGAACATGAACTCACCATGCACAGGCACTTTAATGCTGTTCGCACCAGGCAATACAACCATGCTAACTTTATTGTCAGGCGTGTTCAAGCAAATACTAATGCAAATGCCAACCTCCTGCTAAAGATTGCCAGGGCTTCAAGAAAAAGACAACGTACTATGGCTGCCTCTGTGGAGCAGATTGCAAGACGTTTTCAAGCACGTTCATCTAAACATCTGCGAAGTAAGGATAAACGTGAGGGGGAGAAAAATACAACACTCAGCCTTGCATCTGCTGAACAAGGCTCATCATCAGCTAACCCCACAAGTACACCTGTTCCTCTCCAAGTCATCACACCTGTTATAATACCTGATGATGAGGATAATACTCAGGGGGAGCAACAAACTCAAGATGGAGCTAACTCATCAAAGTCTCTGGTTTTGGTTAACACCAGCAAGCTTGAGGATGATGATGAGCCAGCTGCCAAGAAACTAAAATTCACTGTTAGCTCTCTCCCCAAAGCTATTCAAACTCAGGCTCAGACATCGTTTATCAAAAGAGCTGATGTTTTGAAAAACATAAGTGTGGAGTCCTCTGTCTCGAAGAAAGGAAAGGAGATAGTTTTGGTTCATACTGATACCAAACTTAAGAAGATAGCTGCGATGCTAGAGACAGGAGGATCCACCATAGACCTTTCCCAATTCTCAACCTTTACACCTTCCGATGAGATTCCTTTGACCCCTGAAGAAATAGAGCAACAGGCTGAAGAATTCAAAAGATTAAATGAACTCAAGACAGCCAAAGAATTGAATGAAGCTACTCTGAGGAAGATGACACCACCTGAAAGGAAAAAAACAAAAACAAAGGTTGAGGGAAATGGAAACAAAACGCGCTGAGGCTTTAAGGAAAGTCAAAGCTGACTATGATGCCTGCGTGAACAACAGATATGCTGCTGGCAAGATAACCAAGTTCAAATACACCATTCATAAATCCACAAACACCCCACAGATGATCTTATGGAGGGAAAACCAACAGAGAAATATGGATGTGTTTGACAACTTCAGGTTAAAGACACTTGGGTTATCAGAATGGTTCGAACTCGAAGCCTTAGCTGCCAAAAAGTCTGGACAGGCAAATTTCCTTCTGCTTAAAACTCTTAAGGCCAAGTTTAACTGGATCAAGGAAACAACAGCCAAACTTAAGATTGATCCCCTACCACAGCTTTTTGAACAAGAACCCCCAAAGACAGGCAACAAAAGGAGAAGGATTTCACAAATTGTTAATGAAACTTTTGTTACTGAAGATGTTCAAGTGGATGGCATGCACAGGGATTTGGTCCTCCCAAATGGTATTGTTGGCCCTGTTGATGGTCAGACATACACAGAGCCTAAAAGAGGAATGGCATTCATGAACAAGGCTTGCCAGTATGCTTTTCAAAGGGAAGATGAGTTGTGCTTAGCTTCAACTATTCAGCTACTCTGTCACAAGAAATGTCTCAAGATCAACACAGAGTATTCCAAGAAGTTTGCAAAGACTTTGCAGGATGAAATTGATAACAGATTAGACTTGGCTGAGGCTGAAGAAAGAATTAAAAATGATGACTATTGAAGATGTTCACAGCCCTTTTTTATTTTGCTTATGTAATGCACTTGTAATTTTCTTTAAGTTTTAATAAAATCATGAGGTATGTTTGTTTAGATCTGTTATGTGTAAGAAGAAGCTGTTAAACTCACTTACCTTAACTTAGTTAGATCTAGCATTATTTATGTTTAAATAGGGGGAGATTGTAGGGAATCTAAACTTGTTAGATTCCCTGATCATTGATTTAAACATAATTAGGCTGTTTGATAGTCCCTTGCCTGTGCCTAGGAGACAGGCAAGTTTCGCAAGACTCACAGAGATCCAAGTCTCTGTGAGCAACCTCAGAGGAGTCCATGTCAGAGACATTGTCAGGGAAGTCGAAGATTACCTGAAGACATACTCATTGGCTGTGATGGATAACAGCCAAGATGTATCAGGGACTCTGAGGGGTTGAGAGTTAACAGGGGTGGCAATACCCTGATAACTCTCAGCACACTTTGGACATGCCATTTGTGTGTTCGAGACTATGAAGAATAAGGAAACTGTTTTTGACAACTGTTCCTTAAAGCATAATGGAAGACTACCAAGAATAGAAGGACATCATGTGACTGATGTGGGAACTTGTAAAAGCTTGTGTAGTCGCCATCAAGTACTGTTTAAGTCAAACTCGTAACCCTATAAATAGGATGTGTATCCATGCATTAATGTTTAACACTTTGAGATATTAAGAACATTATTGCATATAACTTAGTGAATCAAACAGCTACGACTGTATTCATAAGTTAGGGTTTATTGTTGTTCAAAGTGTGCACAACACATTGTCATCAAACTGTGTTATCCATAACACTTGTAATTCTTTATTATACAATAATAAGATTACGTTTGAAAAGTAATACCTTGTGTTGATTAAGTTAAGATTAGGGTTTCTTGCATTGATTAGGGACTTTCATAAGTAAAGAAATCAAAGACATACCTTAGGGTTTTTGAAATGTCATGAATGATCATCATCCTCAAGTTTTCACATTCTCCAAACCAGGCTTAAAAACGAGATCATTGTTATTATAAGTTAGCAAACTATCACGAACTCATGTGGGCCAATTATTCCCTTAGACCCCCTTATTCCTAGGTGTAACTCTTATATTTTATTGTTGTCTTGAATGATCACGAGGATGCATTGTTGACTTTTTTCGATAGTTATTAAGGCTGAAAATAAAGTGGGACGATTTAATTAATAGTTAGCTAAAGGACAAAATCTTTTAAAACTGCTTCTCGGGACCTTAAAAAGTTCATATCTTGGCATAACTCGCTTCGCGATTCGAGACCTTTCTCGGACCGATATTTGGCAGCGACTTCATACTTCAAATCTTTGAGAGACGTTCATGAAATAATGGTCTTCTCTTCATAATAGGAATTTCTTCACTTGAAGTTTTGAGAGATTCTTCATATTTGGACCACGACTTCTTCATTTTTCTCCAATCTTTATTTTGGACTTTGATATACAACGATCCCCCTCCTTTTAGGACTAGAATCTATTTATCCTCATACCTTGCTAGGGTCTTTTCGGATAGACTTCTCCATGATCTTTTGGGGAGTTTTTGCTTTTCGTCGTGTGTCTCGATCCTTCATATTGATTTTCGATAAATGATTCTTCACATCACTTTTCGATCTTTAGCAACAAAATGTAGCCCTCATGCCTTGTTAGGGCCTTTTCGGACTCGCCAATCTTCGCATCCCGCTTCAATAAGTTATGCCTTGGCTATGAACTCTAATCCATACCGAGCAACTTTTAAACGATCTTGGGCTAGAAGCTAAGTAACTTTTCAAATCGTACAACCTTATTTATTGCAGATAAATTTATTAGCAAGCGATGGGGGAATAGGCTTATAATCAACTCACATAAATTCACGAAAGGATACCAAACTTATAATTGACTCTATCATCTCTCGTTCTCCACAATTTAAAATATCAAGGAATGAGACTCGTGGATGCTTAGCCAATTAAATCAAAGTTTTGGGTTTTCGAGTCATCTGTAGGATCTTGCAAACTCTTAGACTTTTTCAAGTTTAGAAATCGCATTTTAAAGTTCCCTTGATAAACGACTCTCTAGGATCAATTCTAGGAACTTGCGAAAAGTTCTTGTTCTTAACCCGTGAGAGTTAAGACTTTCGCGTTTTAAAGCTCCCTAAATAAAAGCCTAGCAAAACTTGACTTAAACACGTTAAGGATACTAGCTAGAGTAAACTTAGATAAGTAAACTCGGGTTGAGTCAAAAGATTCACAACGTTGAAAATTGAAACCGCTTTATTAAATTTTATTCTAACAAAGAGAGAAAATAACTATACAAAGGTAAAAACTAATAGGCCAAAATAGATCAAAAATTTTGAAAAATGTCGAAAAATTGATTTTCCGGTTAAAATGAGGACAAATACAAGGAAAATACCACTTAACTTCGATAGAAGTCCCCCTACACTTGATATAAACATTTTCCTCAATGTTTAAGCATGTGGGAGTAAACTCCCCTACACTTAGGACATTGTGCACGCTGATTAAATCTTGCTAAAGAAAAGAAAACTAACAAGATTCCTATTTTAATATTGGAAAATATAAAATAGTAAATCAAAAAGAGTTTAGGATAGAACCGGGAAGACGGAAAACACAGAATCACGGGTCGTCGAAAATCATCAAGAGTGGATCATTGAGCGCTCGAATCCCTGAATATGAGAAGAGAGGAAATAGCAAACACCAACGGGTCTCCCCTACACTTAGGATAAAGATAGCTAAAAGATAGATACTTGGGTTGCCTCCCAAGAAGCGCTTGATTTTTTTTCACCGAGTCGTGAGCCTGACTCGACCTTGTTTAGCATAGGAAGAAGCATGAAAAACATCCACCGGGATCAAATACATAGTTTTCGTCCATCAAATAGCACAAGCTTAAGGCGAACAAGGCAAGCCAAAGAAGAGTAGGCAAGGTTCCCTTAAGCACAGATGGAGCACGGTGGGAGCAAGGGTGAAGAGGTGCAAGCATATCTTCAGTAGTTCCAAAAATCTTTCCTTTTATTTGATCAGATGGATACTGAGATGGCTGAGGAATATCGATACCGGGGTCGAACACCTTTTCCTTTAGGGGAAAATAACACTCAGGCTCAGCAGAATTTGAAGATGATCCGCTAAGAAAATGCACAACCTCGTCCTCAGAAGGTGGACAAAGAGGTGTCAAAACATACGTGCTGCGGATGTTGGTGTCGTCCGGTTTCTTCTCCTTTGAAAGAATTTTCTTCAAATCCGTAGAAGGATGAAGACCATAATCATCAAAGTCCAAAGGAGGGGCATCACTCTCATGAGGGAAGTATGTATTGAGAAAAGTAGATAAGTCTTCCTCAAATGAGTAGTCATCCAAAGTAGGATCAAGTGATGTAGGAGGAGGATCTTCATAATGAGAAGAATCACTTGAGAGAGTATCGGCCTCATCAAAATCATCATAAGTGGGCATGTTGGGGTACTCGGAAGTAAAATCATCATAATCATCGCCATCGGAACTAGAATTATCATCATAAGCATCATAGATCGGTGGAGAATCATATATAGGTGAAGGTTCCAAATTGGTGAGAGAATCATCCACATCATCTTGAAACAGTGGATTATCATTGCAAGAATCGAATAGAGGATTGTTGTAGATGAGAAAATCATCAAGCACATTAATCATATTCGCTGATTCTCTTCCATAGGATTTGCTTGTAAGCTTCCCCATTTCAAAAACTTGTGCATCATCCCCGACTCTTAAGATGAGTTCACATTTATCCACATCAATTAAAGCTATACCGGTTCTCAAAAATGGGTGTCCAAGTATTAACGGAATACGAGGGTCCATTACATAATCAACAACGACAAAGTCGACCGGAAAAGTGAATGTGCCAACTTTAATGAACACATCTTCGGCAATACCAACGGGGTAAGCGAGAGTGCGATTGGCTAACTCAAGAGTCATTTTGGTGGGTGTAAGGTCGGGCAATGATAACTTTTTCGAAACACTGAAAGGCATCAAATTTATACTTGCCCCGAGATCGGCTAAGGCAGTAAGTTTGTCGGTTTGGTTAAAAGTACAAGGTAGCACAAAACGACCGGGATCTCCAAGTTTTTCCGGAAGTTCTTTAAGAAGGATTGCAGAGCAATTTTCATTAAAGCGAGTATTAACAAACTCGACCATCTTGTCCTTCTTATTAAGAAATTCCTTAAACATCTTGACAAATTGTGGCATTTGAGCAAGAGCTTCAACAAGGGTAAAGGTGACTTTCATGCCGGCAATCTTTTCCAAAAAGTAAGCAACTTGAATGTCATTCTTAGTCAAAATTCTAGCCTTGTCGAGTCGAGAAGGGTAAGGAATGCTGGGGTTATAGGTGGAAGGTGGGGTTGGTGAAGGTTGAGATGTTGAAGGTTTAGGGTTGGAAGGTGGGGTTGGTGGAGGATTCGTCTTGGGTACTTCTTCACGACGAGGCGGAGACGGTAATGGTGTACTAATACTAGGTGCGGGAGTAGTAGGGATAAATGGTGGTGGATGAGGTGTAGATGGTGTAACTGGGGGTGGGATAGATGGTCCTGCTAAAGTAACTCCACTACGGGTAGTAATAGCACTCACATTTGCTCTCGGGTTGGTGATGGTGTTTGAAGGTAGAGATCCCGAAGTAGAGGGTTGAGTGGTTGGTAAGAAACTGGCCAACATATTCTTCAAATCATTCGTTTGATTGCTGAAGGAGGATTGTATATCATTTCGAAGCTCGGATCTAATGTCATTCCCTTGCTTGGTGATATCCCCTTTCAAATTGATAATTAGGCTTTGCAGACTCTTAATTTGCTCTCCTTGGGTTCTCATTAAAGCTTCAACATCTTGATTCATGGGTGGGGCTTGTTGATCGGGTGGGTGATAAGGATTAGAAGCTCGAGGTGGGATTTCGTTGCTTCTATTGTAGTTGTTGTTAGGGTTTTGGTTTTGAGGAGAAAAACCGGGTGAAAGGTAGTTGTTTGACCGGTAACTTAGCAAATTTCGATCCCCTTGAGGTCGGGCTTGGTAATTTTCCGGTGAATAATTACCATAAGCCGCATACACGTTTTCCGGATTTCCTTGAGTAGAAGGACAATCAGTGTATGAGTGAGGTCCGCCGCATGTCTCACAAGGATCGGCTACCGCTTTAACTTGTTGTTGCTGGTTTGTAGCTATCAGCAAGATATTTTTGTTCATTTCGGCCATCATGCGGGTGAATTCGGTCATATCGGGGTTTGCTGAAGTAGAAGAAACATTGACTCTCGGGTTGTTCCTTGAAGAAGAGGAGGAATCCCAAGTTTTGTGGTCAGTAGTCATGTTCTCAATAAGCTCTCTACACTCCTCGGGTCTTCTTTTCATAAATGTGCCACCGACGGCTGCATTAATCGTATCACGATCACGAAAAGTCAAACCGTTGTAGAAAGTATCAATTAAGGTCACGGGGAGCATGTTGTGGTTTGGACAACGATCGATCAAAACATTATATCTTTCCCAAGTATCAAAGAGAGATTCATCGGGTTCTTGCATGAAACCGCTGATTTGATTTCGAAGGCTCGTGACCATGGATGGTGGAAAGTAGCGCGACCAAAAGCGTTGAGTCATGTCATCCCAAGTATGAATGGAATTCTTCGGGAGACGATCAAACCAATTCTCAGCGTGGTGTGATAAAGTATGTGGGAAGAGTTGAAGGCGAAGAACATCCATAGTAGCACCGGGCAACTTCATGCTTTGAGTAATAGTAATGAATTTGTCGAGGTGCTTGTTGGCATCATCATCAGGCATTCCGCGAAATGGATTAGTTTGCACTTGCTGGATCATGTGATGCTTCAACGAAAACTCTGGAGACGTGATTTGCATCGGCGCAATCGGTCCTCCTCGTCCAAACATTGTTGGTTGACAAAGCTCCTCCATTGTCCGAAGATCGGGCTGTGGAAGAACATTGTTGTTGTTATTGTTGAGGTGCGGTGGATTATTGTTGTTGTTCACACCTGCCATAGCTAAATATTCACGAGTGTCGAGCTCTGCATAATTTGAAGATCTAGTACGCATACACCTGCAAAAGCAAAAGAAAATAATACCAAAGAAAAAGACAATATATATACACTATAAAGAAAATAAAATCTTTTTGGATTTTTGACAATTTTTAATTTTTATGGATTTTTAACAATTTTTAAGCAAGAAAAATAACGCTCACGAATGAACGGATCCCAAAAAAGCAACGCGTCTCTCACAGAAAACCGTTAATCTTTACGAAAAGAGCCGGCAGCGGCGCCATTTGATAACTGGCTTTTACCTAGTAAGAAAATTATCGTTGTTCCAATCTCTTCGAATTGATCTCTGGTTTAACGTGCGACTCAACTGTCTTTGGTGGAAACAATGGTTGTGTCGTTGTAGTAAAACTAAAGGTGCAAAAACTATTAAAGTAAAGGGCAGATAAATAAAATCTAAATCTAATTAAAAATAAGTGACGGGAAATTAAAGCGTGACGAGAAATTAAAAGGCAATTAAAGTAAATAACGCAAACTTAAAACTATCCTAAAGGCAAACTTAAAGCGCAACTAAAACTTAAACTAAGGCAAGGCTTAAAATAACTCTAAGGCAAGTAAACTTAAAGTGCGACTAAGGAAAAAGGCGGGAAAAGTAAAGCTTAAAAATTCAAACTTAAAAATAGAAACTTAAAATAACCTGAAAACAGCTCATTCGGAATAAACCTTCGCTCGGAATAATCACTCGTTCGGAATGTCACCTTCGTTCGGAATAATTCTTCCTCACTCGGAATATTTACCTCATCCGGAATAAATGTTCATCTGGAATAAAACCTTGATCAGGAATAAATTCTTTATTCGGAATATGTCACTTATCCGGAATAAATCCTTCACTCGGAATATAAGCCTTGATCCAGAATGTTCACTTGGTTCGGAATATGAAGCTTGGTTCGGAATATATTGCTGATCCAGAATAAAGTATCGATCCGGAATATTTGTTATTCCGAATGAATAACCTTGATCCAGAATACTGATTATTCCAAATGAACACCCCTTGATCCGGAATACTGCTTGGTTCAGAATAAATTTCAAACCTTCATTCGGAAAGTCTTGGGTTCATCCGGAATATTACCTTTATTCGGAATATTCCACTGGTTCGGAACGTGTTGCTGATCCGGAATAACCAACTGATCCGAAATATGTCACTTATCCGGAATGATTGTTTGATTCGGAATAATCACAACACCACCTTGATCCGGAATAATCAATAAAGTCCCTTCATTCGAAATAAATGGATTTGATCCGGAATAACCTGGGAAAATAACAGACAACGAAGAACAAGGAAACAAAAAAAAGAAACGAATCTAACCAAAACCAATCAAATCAAACCAAAAGATTAAGCAAGACTAATCACAAACAATCAACTAATGATAATCAAACAAACCAAATCAATAACACTAACAATAATAATCAAAATAATCAAAACCCACTTAATCAATTTAATAAAAACTCAATAACATGAACATAAACAATAAACGTAAAGATTAAAGATTAAACAAGAAAGGAAGATAGGAGATTGATAGGTGTGAAAACACCCATCCTTTTGCCACTTATTTCTTGCTAAAACAAGACCAAAACGCGTATTTAATGTCATTTGTTTGGAATTATGCGTGGTTTGTGTTTTTGTTGTGATTTTAGGATCAAAATGTTAAAAGGGGAGAAAACACGGCTTTCACGGGCTTTTATCGAAGAAAAAGACGAAAGACGAAGTCAAGAAATCAAGAGTGCAAAAAGAACGGAAGTCCAAGACCAATTCTGAAGATTTATCGAAGAAAAAGTCAAAAGACGGAAGTTTACTAAAAAGCCGAAGAACTCAAGTCTAATTATTGAAGATTACAAGACGAGTTTGAAGAAATCCCGAGACAAAGTCATTAAAATCAAAAGATTAAAGAAGATTAAGGACTAATGACGCAATTAGAGAAAGAGGAAAGAGGGGAGGAAGCTTCGTTCCACTAACCACCTCCTCCCCTATATATAGTTTTCTTTCATTTCATTTGTAGTTGTTGGTGGCTTGACAACCCATTCTTCCACCATTTTCAATTACCAGCTCTTTAAATTTATGCACCTTTAATTCATTGTATTGCACATTTAATTCCTTTTAATTCCAAGTAAGTTTACTTTTAATTCATGTTAATCTTTACTTTATTGTTAATCTCCTTCTACCTTTCTTGTTTGATTTGTTCTTCATCTTTATTTTTCATGTTCTTGAGTTTTTATGGTTTTGATTAAGTGGGTTTTGATTATTTTGGTTATGATTGTTGATTTTATTGATTTGGATTGATTGATTATTGTTAGTAGATCATTTGTGGTTGTTTTGGTTTAATCTTTTGGTTAATCTTGATTAGTTTTGGTTAAATTCGTGTTCTATTCCTTCTTCACTGTTCTTCGTGTTCATGTTTACCCAGATTCTGAATCGATTGCATCATTCCGAATCAATGTTGTTCATGCGGAATATCTGAGTATTCTGGATCAAGCTCCTTCATGCGGAATATATAATATTCCGGATCAAGTCTTCTATTCGGAATATCTGATTATTCCGGATCAAGCTCCTTCGTTCGGAATATTAATTATTCCGGATCAAGCTCCTTCATCCAGAATATCAGTTATTCCGGATCAAAGTCCTTCATTCGGAATGTTAGTTTATTCCGGATGGAGTGTTTCATTCGGAATGTTTAAATATTCCGGATCAACCATTTTTCCCTTTTTTATTTCGGATCAAACTTTATTCCGGATCAATGGGTTTATTCCGAATGAGTTTTCAGTTTTTTTTGTAATTTTATATTTTTAATTCTTAAGCTTTACTTTTCCCGCCTTTTTCCTTATTTGCATTTTTATTTGCTTTCATTTTAGTTTAAGTTTAAGTTTGTGTCATTTACTTTATTTCCCTTTTAATTTCTCGTCATTTAATTTTCGGCAAGTTTTTATCTTTCATTGTTGTTTCTTTTTACCGTCTTTTACTTTATTTTTATTTATTTCAAGTCTTTACTTATAAGTAGATTTAGACAACGACAACCCTTTCATTTGATTCATCAAGAACAACTAATCTCTCGCACTCAACCGGAAATCAATTCGAAGAGATTCCGAGAAACGAACTTTTCAAACTAGTAAAATCATTGTATCAAATGGCGCCGCTGCCGTCTCTTTTTGTTAGGATTAACGGTTTTTTGTGAGAGACGCGTTGGCTTTTGGGATCCGTTCACTCGTGAACGTTATTTTTCGTATCAAAAATTTTCAAAAATCCCAAAAACATTTGAAAAATCATAAAAAGCATTTTGTTTTTCAAAGTTTTGCACCAAAAATATTCTTCTTGCTTGTCTATTTTTCTTCATGGAATCGTCTTGTGTACGGTGTGGGAGACCATGTCATGGTTTTCAAACATGTCAATGGTGTACTTGTGAGCGGTGTGGTTCTGATATCGACGATACACAATTTGGATTTTGTCCATTTTGCAATTCAACAAATTCGTACTTCTCCTCTTACAATACTTTCTCACCCTCTCCCGTCTATGACGATCCTTATCCTCAAAATGCACCAGATTTTTCTCCATCCCCGTGGTGCTATAAGTGTGGTGGTCCTCACGGAAGTTTTCACTGTCCTACAGGGGATCAAAATTACTATAATTATACCCCTTCCAGTTTTGACCAACCCCTGCAATACCCAATTGATCATCAGCCTGGTCACGGGATGAGTTACCAAGAACCAATTGATGATCTTGCTACAGCCTTTCAAGAACAAAGAAACGATCTTGCTACAGCTTTTCAAGAACAAATGAAAGAGCTTTTACACACGCTGCAAACTTGTATGGAGTCATTTTTACAGCAGCAAGATCAGACGAGTACTCATATCCCTGAGCTTATTATTATCCCTTTAGGTATTGAGGAGAGCGATGACGATATTGAGGTTATTTTTGACGAGGAGGAATTTCTAAAGCAACGTAAGACTTCTCCCCTTCCTCCTTCGTCTATTGCTATCACACCCGAGGAGCCCGTTGGCTCTCTCATCATGGAGGATGAGCATCTTGACGTTATCTCGACAGCTGAATCAGACAAATTCCTAAAGTATAGTGTCGAGGAACTTGTCGTCATCCCAAGTGAGCCCGCGGGTATTCCGGAAAATCTGTGTGATGTGCCAACTTTTGTGGAGCTTACGGACAAGTTTGCTTCGCTAGTCAATGATCACATACTCACAACTCCACATGCGATATTTGATCCTCCCAACAAGAGTTCAACATGTGGTGAGTATGATCATTTCGTCTTCGAGCCCGAGATTGAGGAAATTATCGACCGAGAGCTAGCTCTTTTACCTCTGCTTCCTCCTACAAGCGAGGTCGACTTTTCCAACATCGATGCCGAACTTGATGAGTTGGAACGTCTTATTTTTCATAATAATGACGAACCAACTCACATGCCCAAACATCCTATTCTCGAGGAGTTACCTAATCAACACTCCTCTTATGAGAATTACGTTTACCACATTCGTGAGGATTTACCTTATCAACAATCCCCACAAATGAATGATGGTTTTGTACTTGATCGTGATATTTTCAAACGAGTTTCTACACTCCTTATCTACGATGATATCGACAAGATCTACTTTCATGAGGATAAATGCTTTGACCCGGGAGGTGACATGGACCATTCTATGATTGATAATTTTATGGCTTTGCCAATTGGGTCTGCATCCATTGTCTTTGGAGGATGACAATGTGATTCCCTTACCCACCCCACCTCCCGTCAATCTGGATTTCACTTGCTTTTCTTATATTGAGCAGACTTTCCTACCATTCAAGACTTATCCTCTCGCCTCTCCTTTGTTGATGTCCTCCGGGAACGAGGACAAGGTATTTGATCCCGGTATTACATTCGAGGCTTCCCCATGGACCATTTAATTCGGGGACGAGTCAGGCTCGTGACTCGGTTAATATAAACAAGCGCTCTTCGGGAGGCAACCCGATTATCTATCTTTACTTATTACCATAAGTGTAGGGGGGAGCCCCGTTGGTGTTTCTTGCTTTCTTTCTTATCATATGCAAGGATTAGAGCTTCAAAGACACACTCTCGATGACTTTTGACGAACCGTGATTCCGTGTTCCCTTCTTCTCGGTTCTATCCTAAACTCTTTTCGATTCACAATTTTATATTTCTCAATATTAAAATAGGAATCTCTTTAGTTGTCTCTTCCTTAGCAAGATTTAAACAACGTGCACAATGTCATAAGTGTAGGGGAGACTTTTCCCACATGCTTAAACATTGAGGACAATGTTTATATTAAGTGTAGGGGGGACTTCTATCGAAGTTTTAAGTGGACTTTTCCATTAAAATGTCTTCATTTAACCGGAAAATCATCTTTTTCAACATTTTTCAAATTTTTTATTAACTTTGGCCATTTAGTCGTAATTTTTAAATTTTTATCGTTGCTTTCATATGTATATATCCCGCAATAAAGTCAAAAATATTAATAAAGTGGTGTAGCTAGTTTTGAAATCTTTGACATATTAGGCCCGTTGCGATTATTTTGACTCAACCCGAATAGATTTATCCAAGTTTATTCTAGCTAGTATCCTTAACCATGTAGACCTTAATTGGTTTATTAGGCTAAGAATCCACGAGTCTCATTACTTGAGATTTTAAATTGTGGAGAACGAGAAATGATAGAGTCAATTATAAGTCGGTATTCTTGCACAAGCACACTTGGTGTGATTATTTGCCTATTCCCCCATCACTTGCTAATAATTTATCTGCAATAAGTAAGGTCGTACGATTTGAAAAGTTACTTAGCTTCTAGCCCAAGATCGTTTAAAAGTTGCTCGGTAATGATAAGAGTTCATAGCCAAGGCATAACTTATGAAGCGGGGCGCGAAGATTGGCGAGTCCAAAAAGGCCCTAACAAGGCATGAGGATTCAATCTTATTGCTAAAGATCCAAGGTGATGTGAAAAGCATTATTCCTAAAATCAATATGAAGGATCAAGACTCACGACAAAAAGCAATCAACTCCCATAAAGATCATGGAGAAGTTTATCCGAAAAGACCCTAACAAGGTATGAGGATAAATAGATCCAAATCCAAAAAGGAGGCGGATCGTTGTATCTCAAAATCCCAATTAGCGATTGAAGAAATAATCATGAAGTCGTGGTCAACAAAGTTGGAGTACCCCTCAAAAGTCTCCAAGTGAAGAAACTCTATTAACGAAGAGAAGACCATTATCTCAAGAACGTCTCTCGAAGATATGAAGTATGAAGTACATGCCAAATATCGGCCCGAGAAAGGTCTCAAATCGTGAAGCAAGTTATGCCAAGATATGAACTTTTGGATATCCCGAGAAGCAGTTTTAAGAGATTTTGTCCTTTAGCTAACTATTAATCAAATCGTCCTACTTTGCTTTCAGCCTAAATAAACTATCGCAATAAGTCCAAAAATGCATCTTCATGATCATTCTAAGACAAAAATAAAATATAAGAGATACAACTAGGAATAAGGGAGTTTAAGCATGTAATTAAGCCATCTGTGTAAGTGTTTGTTTTGCTAACTTATAATAACAATGATCTCGTTTTTAAGCTTAGTTTGGGGAACGTGAAACTTGAGGGTGATAAATCTTCGCAGCACCGAATCCCTAATGTAAGTCTTAGATCTCTTTGTAAGTTATTTCCATGTAGCTATTTTCAAGTGAAAATGGTTTTCTATCCTTTTGTTTCCTTTAAAGTTTTAATTTCTCTTGGTACTCTAATTTTTGTTTTAGTAGTATGTTAATAAGGCCAAGGTTGATTGATTATGAGAAAAGTGTAAAATTGCTTTATCACTAAGCATTGCATGAGGGCATTGCAATGGTTAAGTGTAGGGGATTTGATAGGTGTGAAAACACCCATCCTTTTGCCACTTATTTCTTGCTAAAACAAGACCAAAACGCGTATTTAATGTCATTTGTTTGGAATTATGCGTGGTTTGTTTTTTGTTGTGATTTTAGGATCAAAATGTTAAAAGGGGAGAAAACACGGCTTTCACGGGCTTTTATCGAAGAAAAAGACGAAAGACGAAGTCAAGAAATCAAAAGTGCAAAAAGAACGGAAGTCCAAGACCAATTCTGAAGATTTATCGAAGAAAATGTCAAAAGACGGAAGTTTACTAAAAAGCCGAAGAACTCAAGTCTAATTATTGAAGATTACAAGACGAGTTTGAAGAAATCCCGAGACAAAGTCATTAAAGTCAAAAGATTAAAGAAGATTAAGGACTAATGACGCAATTAGAGAAAGAGGAAAGAGGGGAGGAAGCTTCCTTCCACTAACCACCTCCTCCCCTATATATAGTTTTATTTCATTTCATTTGTAGTTGTTGGTGGCTTGACAACCCATTCTTCCACCATTTTCAATTACCAGCTCTTTAAATTTATGCACCTTTAATTCATTGTATTGCACATTTAATTCCTTTTAATTCCAAGTAAGTTTACTTTTAATTGATGTTAATCTTTACTTTATTGTTAATCTCCTTCTACCTTTCTTGTTTGATTTGTTTTTCATCTTTATTTTTCATGTTCTTGAGTTTTTATGGTTTTGATTAAGTGGGTTTTGATTATTTTGGTTATGATTGTTGATTTTATTGATTTGGATTGATTGATTATTGTTAGTAGATCATTTGTGGTTGTTTTGGTTTAATCTTTTGGTTAATCTTGATTAGTTTTGGTTAAATTCGTGTTCTATTCCTTCTTCACTGTTCTTCGTGTTCATGTTTACCCAGATTCCGAATCGATTGCATCATTCCGAATCAATGTTGTTCATGCGGAATATCTGAGTATTCCGGATCAAGCTCCTTCATGCGGAATATATAATATTCTGGATCAAGTCTTCTATTCGGAATATCTGATTATTCCGGATCAAGCTCCTTCGTTCGGAATATTAATTATTCCGGATCAAGCTCCTTCATCCGGGATATCAATTATTCTGGATCAAAGTCCTTCATTCGCAATGTTAGTTTATTCCGGATGGAGTGTTCATTCGGAATGTTTAAATATTCCGGATCAACCATTTTTCCCTTTTTTATTCCGGATCAAACTTTATTCCGGATCAATGGGTTTATTCCGAATGAGTTTTCAGTTTTTTTTTGTAATTTTATATTTTTAATTCTTAAGCTTTACTTTTCCCGCCTTTTTCCTTATTTGCATTTTTATTTACTTTCCTTTTAGTTTAAGTTTAAGTTTGTGTCATTTACTTTATTTCCCTTTTAATTTCTCGTCATTTAATTTTCGCCAAGTTTTTATCTTTCATTGATGTTTCTTTTTACGGTCTTTTACTTTATTTTTATTTATTTCAAGTCTTTACTTTTAATTAGATTTAGACAACGACAACCCTTTCATTTGATTCACCAAGAACAACTAATCTCTCGCACTCAACCGGAAATCAATTCGAAGAGATTCTGAGAAACGAACTTTTCAAACTAGTAAAATCATTGTATCAGAGATGAACAATAAAAGTAAAGATTAACAACAATTAAAAGGAAACTTACTTGAAATTAAATGAATTTAAAGTGCAAGACAATTAAATAAATGACATGTATTTAAATGTGCAAGTAATTAAAATGGAAGAGCTAATTTGCACACTTAGCCAACAAGAAAAAATGAAAGCCTAAGGATCCTATTTATAATGGATTAGGGAGGTGCTTAGTGGAAGCTTCCTCCCCTCTTTCTTCTTTCTTTAATTATCATTAAGTCATTGTCTTCTTAATTCTTCGACTTTTGTCTCGGGATTAATAACTCGTCTTGTAATTTCTTCAATAAATTAGACTTGAGTTCTTCGGCTTTTAGTAAACTTCTGTCTTTTGACTTTTTCTTCGATAAATCTTCAGAATTGGTCTTGGACTTCCGTTCTTTTTGTACTCTTGATTTCTTGACTTCGTCTTTTGTCTTTTTCTTCGATAAAAGCCCGTGAAAGCCCGTGTTTTCTCCCCTTTTCACTTTTTCGTCCTAAATCACAACACAAACACAAACCACGCATAATTCTGACATTTACGACATAAAATACACGTTTTGGCTTGGTTATTATTGTAGTTAAGTGGTAAAAAGGATGGGTGTTTACACACCTATCAGAAGCCATGGCTGATCAGGCTTGGATTGAATCGATGATGGATGAACTTCAACAATTTTAAAGACTTAAAGTCTGGGAACTTGTTGACAGACCATACGATGTAATACCATTAAATCTTCGATGGATCTGGAAAAACAAGATGGATGAAGAGAACACGATCATCAAGAATAAATCTAGGCTTGTGGCTAAAGGGTATGGACATAAAGAGGGTATTGATTTCGAAGAATCATTTGCACCAGTAGCTCGAATGGAAGCGGTCAGGATTTTTCTTTCTTATGCTGCACATAAGGGATTCATTGTCTATCAAATGGACGTAAAGACGGCGTTTCTTAACGGTCCTTTGAAGGAAGAAGTCTATGTCACACAGCCGGAAGGATTCGTCAATCCTCATTATCCTGACAAGGTGTATCGTCTCCATAAAGCACTTTATGGACTCAAGCAAGCTCCAAGGGCGTGGTACGACGAGCTCTTGAAATTTCTGGTCTACAAAGGTTTCTCAAAAGGTTCTATTGATTTAACTTTGTTCACTTATAAATATGGGGATGATATTTTGCTTGTGCAGATTTATGTTGATGACATTATTTTCGGGTCTACAAACCCAAAACTTTCAAAATGGTTTGAAAAAGTAATGCAAAACAGATTTGAAATGTCTATGATGGGCGAACTAAAATTCTTTCTAGGAATTCAAGTTCACCAATCCCCAAGTGGTATCTTCATTAACCAAACTAAGTATTGTTAAGAGATAATCAAAAAGCATGGTATGACCTCATGTGACCCCGCTGGGACACCATTGTCAACCACATCCCTAGATGCTGATTTGGAGGGATTACCCATAGATCATATGAGATATCGTTCCATGATCGGGTCCCTCATGTACTTGACAGCAAGCAGACCTGATATCCATCATGCTACATGTTATTGTGCACGATATCAAGCACGACCCACTGAAAAGCACCTCAAGGAGGTTAAACGGATCTTTCGGTACCTTAAGAATACCATTCACATGGGACTCTAGTATCCGAGGGAAACCGGTTTCTTTCTAACGGCCTATTCAGATTCTGATCATGCAGGGTGTCTTGATAAACCTAAAAGTACTTCTGGTGGTGCATAATTTCTAGGTCAAAATAAGCTTGTGGGATGGTCTTCTAAGAAGCAGGATTGCACATCATTGTCATTAGCCGAAGCGGAGTATGTGTCTCTATCTGCGTGTTGTGCTCAAGTTCTTTGGATGAGAACACAACTCACGGATTATGGCTTCCACTTTGATAAAGTACCTATGTACTGTGACTCAAAGTCTGCCATAGCCATATCCTACAATCCGGTACAGCATTCCCGCACGAAGCACATTGATGTTAGATATCACTTCATTAAGGAACAAGTTGAAAAGGGTATTATTGAATTATACTTTGTTGGAACTGATTACCAATTAGCTGACTTGTTTACAAAAGCTCTTTCGAAAGAGAGGTTTGCGTATCTTGTTAGGCAAATTGGTATGAGATGTTTGAGTCCAGCAGAACTGGAGATTCTGGCAAAGAAGCCTGCTTGATTCATCTATCAAACATCTATCTGTAAATATTAATGAAAAAGCAAAATACAAAATTTAAAAATCTTTGATAATCCAAAAATGTTCTTCTCGACATGTCTTTCAGTATCGATAATATGGACCTACCTAGAAATGTCGCTCAACAACGACACAGGTGTGTACATAAAGCTCGAATGAAAGTTGTAAATATTTTTCAAAACATGTCATTTCTATCTTTTCTAAAGGAAATTGTCTATTTTGGACAATATTTCTAACAACGGGTAGAGCAATCTATCTTGGGTTTAACTTGTTACAAAACATTCAACGTTTTGAGCTCAACACAATGGCTTGTAATCACTTTCAGATTGCAACCCGGATCCATATTCACGGGGGAGTGTACGATTTAGTGCGCTTACCCTCAGCAAAAGAAGAGAAATCTTCTTACACTTGAGTGGATTTTTCAAGACACTCAAAGTCTATGAACTCAAGTTTATGCTTTAGAAAAACCTCTTCGCCAAAAAGAAATTGGATTTCTCAAAAAGCGTTGAACACAATTTTTTCAAGAATTTTTCAATGATTATTCAAAATCTTTCAAAAATTGTGTGTTCAACAACTCCCATCCTCAAAAAGCGAAATGTGGATCAAATCCTCACAATGACAATTCAATTGGATCAATTTTTGAGGGGGAGCATTTCAACTTCATGCAAAGATTGACACATCTTCTCCCAAAGATTTTCAAAACTATTTTTCAAAATATATGTTAATCAAATTTGGTATCTCTAATATCAAAAGATTGTATATATTAGAGATAGGGGGAGAAAATGTGATTAAAAAATGATCTAAAGACTCAAGCACTTTAAACTCTTATCCACATGTGTTAAAATGTCTACTTAAATTCTTTCGCATTTCTATGCACATGAGTAGGGGGAGCATTTCTGAAATGACAAAACTAGCAAGGTGTTAAATGTTTTTCAAACAATTTGTTAGAATTTAAAGTGGTTTTCATGGTTACGATCAAATACCCACAACATCTTTAATTCACGATGTTATTGGTGTCAAAAGGGTGGTTAGGTTTAAGTCCTATGATCCAACCAGAACCGGAGGGATCTTCCCAGGGACAATCCAATAGATTATTAGAAGTCCTTAGGAAAGATGCAGTATAATGTGAACGTAGCTGAATGCCGACTAAGTACTGATGCTAGCACTGGAACAATCACAACAAGGTGCTAGTAAGGATCTCTTGGTAAGCATTGAAGGGGTTGATGAATGAAAAAGAAATGTAAGGATAAAGGGGCTAAAGAAAGAGCCCTCCATACAACTTAGGCAGAAACCGGGTCAACTCATCATGAAGACAAACTCATCATGGACCCAGTGATGTGAAGCACAACCCTTTCCTATCTACTTAGGCTTCTCTCAAAAGAAGTTTGTTTTATTGTCACGAAGATCAACACGACTTCTGTTGACTTTCTCACTCCGAGATAGTTGATATTGTATAGGTGGCATCTGCTCCAGCCTCCGACCACTAAAAAGTGCACAAATCGAGTCTAGAGCCAATAGATCAATCAAATCTCGTTAGGACACACATATGGAGATCAAGAGAGTCCTACGCTATATCCTTGCGATATTGCTAGAAAACTCAGAGTGATACTACTTAGTATTCATAATGATGAGTGGAAATCCTTCCAGTGTTAACATCAAACAGCACTGCGGTAGGTCATGTGTAAGATTCTTTATGAATTGAACATATGTAAAACTGAAAAGTAACAGTGGTTTGATTCTGAATTGATTCAAACTCGTTTCAGGTTTCTACGCAATATCTTTATGGTCTTGCCAGAACATTCAGAGTGATATTCATTAATATTCATAGTGACAAATGGAAATCCTTCTAGCGTCAACATCAAACAGCGCTACGGTAGGTGACTTGTGAGATTCTTATGAATCAAACTTGTGTCAACTGGAAAGAAACAATGGTAAGATTCTTAATGAATCAAACTTGTTCCAGGAATTTGATTTGACGACTTTAATCAAGCGGATATTTATCCAATTGATTCACTCTTTATGTTCGCAGTCTTGCTTTGAGACGTTCGAGTAAAGATAACGGCTAGTACAGCCGCGAAACCCTGTCAAGGAGATTCTTAATTGAATCTACCTAATCACAGGTACGGTATTTAATATCGTATAACGGTCTTCACCGACCAGAGGTAAAACGCTACCGATTTAGGATGAATGTCAAAGCCATTCAATCCGTGTCTATGTTTTGTCTCGAGAAGGTGGTGTCACGGTGTACTCAGCAAAGTCAAAGATTCAAAACCACATATTCATGCCCAAAGACTTATTCAACAATTAATAGTGTGAGCATGTGGATAAAGACACAAGATCGCAAGATGCCAAAGACAAGTCAAGAATGATTAGTAGATCTCAAGATAAAAGACTAAGTCGAAAGACAATGACAAAGGCTCAAAGATCACAGCATGAAGGAACAAGACTACTGTTACACGTTCAAGACTCATTTATGACGAGATTCGTAATCTCCATTGATCTCCAAATATCAAAAGGGAATGACCTCACATTGGGGGAGATTGTTAGCCTCAAAATATTGAGTCAAACAAGAATGTTCGGTCATAGGTTTCTACTGTAATATTTATTAGAACGTTGTAATAGATAGTTAAATAGTCGTGGTTCACGAGCTTGGATTTAAGCTATTGAAAGCCCAAAAGACAAGCCCGGTCCAAACAATATAGCCCAATATGGTTACATGTAAGCCCGACTATATAAGGCCCTTCCTAGCATGTTAGGAAGGGTAGATGATCATTAGTACTCTCATTATTCTAATCTAATATTCACCAAGTTAATCATCTCCTCTCTCTACTTTTTCTCACTACTTTCTCTCTCTAAAATTCATATCTTTTCCATCTCATTTCTTTAATCAATCATCATATTATTTGGGACAACACTCCCCATCTCATCCCACTAACCGAGGCCAAAATCACCAAATGAAAACTTCTTCATTACTTCAAAGTTTCCGTCATCATTGTTTCTGTAGACAGAGACTGAGACTGGTGTGGTGTGAGGAATGATTTGAAGGTTAGTGATTTGTTCAGGCTTGCGTCTCTGAGTGGTAACCCAAGTGTATTGATCAACAATTTCTTCAGTTGTGAAGTTCTTTGTTGTCGCTTCTTGATCATTCCATCCTGAATGGCTTTGAGTTCTTCTTCCTACTTCTGAATAAACTCTTGTCCACCCTTTACACATAACAACTCATCAGGGTTACCACCCACTTCCTTAACAAACTCAATGGACACCTTGAGTATCTCAGCTCTTGTTGCCTCACTGGTCTTAGCCCTCTCCATTTTGTCTAGGTACTCTTGAATCTGTCCAGGAGTCATCTTGTACATTTTGCCAGTTATCTCATATGGTACCGAGACTGGAGCATCAGGGTCAGGCCTTCTTTTCCTTGAAGCTTTTACAAGCTTATTGGGAGGTGATTGGGTTTCATCAGCAATGCCTTTGCCTTTGTCCAAGTTAGAGACAGGGGTCTCAGGGTTGTGTGGAATGGAGTTCAAGGGAGTTGGTGTAGGGATCTCAGGCACCTGAGGTTGTGGGGTCACCATTTCTTCTTGCTCCCCCTCTGGTTGAGAGGGAGGTTCTTCCCATGTAAGCATCATTGGTACAACATTATCCCCCTCAAAAGTTGAAGGGTCACGCTGACTGATCCCAACTTTTGGTTGTTGTGCTGGTCCTGAGGAGGAGGTGGTGGATAACCCCTTGAAAGCATGAAACATTTCAGTCACCATTTCCTTCATTGAATGAGTGTCAGTCTTGATAGTTTGAGCATCCAATTGTATGAGAGACTGAGTGGTTTCCATCGTGTGGATCCTGGTCCTGAGGCGGGTAATGTCAGCTTCCTTAAGTGCCTTGGAGATATCAGAAAGGTTAGAAGCATTAGCCATATATCTTTGTGCAACTTTTCTCAATCGGAATTCAGCCTCAGAATCCATGTGAACATCTTCATAAATAACTTCACACTTAGCTTTCATCACATCCAACTCAGACTTAAGAGAGTCCAACCTAGTGAAGACCTCAGAGAGCCTATCTTCCTTAAGCAAATCCAGGAGTTGACCAACCTTGGAAGTGGACTCAGTAGAACTAGAGATCAATCCATCCAAGGTTGTCTTTAAAGACACATTTGCTTCAACAGTTGGGAGAGCATGGTTTAGGAAATTTATGAGCTTCTTCTCCTGACTCTCATGACTAGTGTTGACGGCACTGATGAACTCTATTTGGTTGTCAACCTGAACTCCCATCTTCCCCTCAGCAATATCAAAATGGTCACCATACGTCCTGAATTCGTCAAGGAGTTCATCAGCCTTGGAAGAAAGGTCTTATTGGTTCTGAGAAAGGTATACACATGGTTAAAGACACCCCTGAGAGTTTAATAAAGAACCTTCTCAGTGACAAGTTTGGTATCATCAAAAGTAGAATCCAGAACCACATTCTGGGTCCCTAATGACGAGGTGTCAAGGTGTGCCTTATGGGAGGGCTTTTTAGTTGCCTCATGGAAGGGCTCCTTTTGTTCAGTTTCCTCAGGGGAGGGCTTTGGTTGCCTCAAGGGAGGGCGATATTTCCGCGAGTAAAGGTGGGGACTGTGGCTTCTGGTCTGATTGAGGAGGGTCCTGAGTGTCAGGTTCATCCCCAGCCTCAATCATTTCATCGTCGTCACTGAATCTATGAAGTAGCTCCTCAGGCTCATCAAGTAAATCAATAAAGTCTCCATAGTTAAGTAATCCCTTGGGTTTATCCAATTCCCCTCCAAAAGAAGGTTTGCCTTGGTTTTGGTCACTCCCTACCCCAAATCATGAGGCCGTAGTTTTGGCCAGCTGATTTTCAGGGGCAGTTTGTGATTGATCAGGGGTGGAAGTGAGATCCCTATCAGTGAGATGTTTTACCCGTAGGCGTCTCCTCGAGTCTTTGGGATCGGTAATGGTTCCCTCAGGCAAAGACTTTTGAGTTAGTGTGTCTTCATCGGGAGTTGTGGAGGTGAGATTCCTATTAACGGGATGTTTTACCTGTAGGCGTCCCTCTGAGTCTAAGGAATCAATTTTTGGTTCCTCAGGCAAAGACTTTTGAGCTAGTGTGCCTTCATCAAATGTTGTGGAAGGGATAGGCCTATCAGCGAGGTGTGTTACCCGTGGGCGTCTCCCTGAGTCTTTAGCCTTGGTTTTGTCCTCAGGCAAAGGTTGTGATTTACGAGTGCCCTCATTAGACTGAGTGGAAGGAAGTCCCGTAGGAGAGGGTTGTATATTTCCCTCTCCATCAAGAGGACCAGCAGGTTGACCCGTCGACCCTGATTGTGATGTATCAGGGCCTCTCGTAAACTCTTTCCCTTGGGGTAGATGAAGCTTGGTCTGAACAAAGTTAGTCTTTTTAGCCTTGTCCTTTTTTGGATGTGTCTTGGAAGCCTCAGAGCCCTGTGCCGTTGGTTTGGTCTTTGGCACAGTCTGAGGCTTCTTGTTCCCCTTCTTTGGTAAGAAGGGAATGGGAGACACGGATAATTCACGACTGATCACCTCAGTCATGTGAGCCGTCAGTTCAATGGGAGAGACTTCAGATGGGTTCTTTGAAAAAATTGTAGAACTCAGGATTGGTGTAGAAAAATAGTAAATTTCTCCTGAGTGTAAAGAGAACTAAATAACCTTTCTAAGGCGCAAGATATGAACCTTGGGTAAGATACATACTTTTGTCTTGACTCCTTCAAGAGCCTGGTTACGAGATCATTATAAATGATCTCTCCTATGTCAATCTTCAGTCCATTAATGAGACTGTAGATTATCATCTGCTGAGTAGAATTAAGTTGTTCAGTAGATGAGTAATTCCCACCGATCACCTGAATCACAAATGTGTCCAGGATCCTCCAAGCCATGGGGAAAGAAGTTTTGATTAATAAGGTTTTAGATACTAGTAACTCAGGGACCTCGATTTCTTTTAATCCATTTTTAACTGACTCAGTGTAAGGGTGTGCAACATAATTACCTTTATTAGAGTCAAGTCTACTGGCTTGACAAAAGGTTTTGAAGTCTAAAATCAATGGCATCTTCCCATTGTTCACAGTGAACCCAATGACACTTCCCTTGTGTGACTTGGTCTCAGACCCTTGAGAACCTTCAGGCCCTTGGGTAGTTGGGGTTACAACCACATTAGTATACCAGAATTCCCTGAGATATTCATGGTCGAATACTGATGTGTCGTGGATAGTATAGTGATAATTAAGATACGTTATAGGGTAAATTAGAAAATTACCTTTAGGAAAAAGTAATAGTCCAATTATACCAATGACGATTTCAATTAAACACGTGAGTGAGTCGAGTTCGTTGTACACGAAGATGGAGTGAATTTGAGACGTTTCGTTTTGATTTGGACAATTGATTTGAATGTGTCGTTGGTTTTTAAAACTAATATTAATCTCTACGAATTTTAAGCTATTTAAAACTATCCTAAAGTGCATGAATCGTTAAACCCGCTAATTATAAAAACTTAACAAAAGATTAAAAAAAATATAAAACCGTTTTAAAATTAATATATTTAAAAATCTATGAAAATTAATCTATCTAATAAAAATAATTGTAACCTATTTTAAAATCTAATTAAACTTTTTAAATTTAATAAAAACATTTTTTTTTATTTTCTTTAATTATTAATCTAAAAACTCAGACCTTTGTATATTAAGATTTTATATAATCTAAATAACTACCAAGAAAAAACGTAAATCAACTTAAAACGTTTATTCAGCCAAACAAATTCCTGCTATATTAATTAAAGATCTGTTAAATAAATCAAATGAGCTCAGAGCTCAGATGGCTAACACTCTTGACAGTGGACCTGGGGGTCTCGAGTTCGAGCCCCAGGATTGACATTTTTTGGAATAAAATTCTTTCTTGACAGATTGTTAAAGTAAGTCTTAGGAAAGACTTTGTGACAGCTTATTAGCTGAAAGCTATGAGGGTACAGCTATAGTACTTATCAGAATGATGAATCTGATAAGCTGAAAATAGATTAAGCAATAAATAAGCAGTGAAAATCAAATATAACACAAAGATAAAGCAGTCAAAATTAAAAACCAAACTTAAGCAGAAAATTCTTCAAACCAAATAGACAAACCCTATAAATCAGCAGTCACAAACAACTAAATCATATAATCCGCAGATCAAACAAAAAGCTATTATCAAACGAAATTTCTGAAAAATCAGACAATTCAAATATCCAAATAATCTCCTAGTTCAGCCTTCATCGAGTATGAACCTGCCTTAATCCTAGCAAATTGACTTAATTCTAGCAGACTAATCAATACAGCATTTAAGCAAAATTCCCAGCAAAATAAACTCCAAATTCACACTGAATAAAATCACCAGTTATAACTTAAGATTGAGCAAAAAAAAACTCATGTTTAAAACTCCAAGTTCAGATTACTCAGTCAGTTTAAAACAAACGCAGATTCATACAAGTAAACAATGAATTCACTAGCAGACAATGTTATCATTCAGTAACTAAAAAAAACAGTTAAGTCTAAGAGCAATACAGAGATCAACTAAAACTTATACGCATAATAAAACTCTAACATTTAACTTTATAACTCATCAATACAACTCCTATATTCAGCAGATCAAAACACAAACTAAACAATAATCTGAATGATCCAATTTATCATCCAAACAGTGCAAAATAAAAAGTAAATAACCAATAATTCAATCTCACTAATCAACCAAACATTCCTAAGTAGAATCATTTAATACTAACTCAGATTCAATCAATTCACCTAAGCAGCAATCCATCATCTATCTAAGCAGATTATTCGAGTGCAGATCCAAACATTTCTATCTAGCATATACAGAATACTAAACGAAGGTAATAACATGAAACGTAAACATGTAAATGCACCTTTTTGGAGCAACCTTTGAGATGAAGCGACAGCGCTGAGCTGGCTTATGACTCGAATCTACACCACCATATCACGAACCCAAACATCACAGAATCGAACCAGAATCTCCCTTATTCCACGAACCAATCCACAGTTTGAAGTTTAACAGTGGGTTAAACCTTTTAAATCCCTATTCTAACTTCAATTATTTAATATAAGCTATGAAATAAGCTCAATCAAACAACCATTCATAATATATCAATTTGTTATAGAAGCGATTAATATGAGATTCGAGAAATAACAATCATGAGATTCAAAGAGATTAAAACAGATTATAAAAACTTTTATTAAATCATTTAAATCATTACAATACTTGAAAAATTAAAATTACATTAATCCTATAACTAAATTGACATAATAACAGTAAAGAAAGAAAAGGATGAAAAATATAGGGAAAATGGGGGTATTTATAGCCCCCCCCATAGGCTTCCTCTTGCGAATATCCGAATATCCAAGGGATATTCCTTTTGATTTTTAGCCCTCGATCTTCAATTCTTTAATCTCTCTCTTCTTTGATGGCTGAGATCTCTCGTAGCTCACACGGATCGCCAACGTGGCGCATATTTGTGCTTGTTGTGCTTCTTTTGAGAGCTGTGATTGGTGGAATTAGTGGAATGAGGTGTTAACGCCAATCTTTGACTGCCACGTATCCCCTGCTAACCATTCTTTCTCTTCCTTAAACCATGGGGGTTTTAATCCCCTTGGTTTGAATTAATTATTTAGTTAAAAAGCCCTAAATAATGATAAGTTTATTGTGACTTAGGGTTGGGTGAATAGTAATTAGGGTGCCTGGTTTATTTTTGGGGAAGAAAGGGTAAAGAAAGGATAAAAGCATAGGTTGTAACGATTTAATAATGGTGAGAGGGTGAGAATACGTTTATTAAACAAAACGTATGATGGGAATTTGAGTGGATGGGATGACGTGTGAGCAAGAAAGTGGGTGAGAAAATCGGTCAATATTTATTTATTGTAAAGTTGTGAGACATGTGACTGAAAATGAGTTTATATAAACTCAAAGAAATGTTCGGTTATCAAACCCTAAAAATCCCAAACTCTTTTACTTCCTTCGTTCCTTTCAATATTGGGCTTGAGCCCAAACATTTACTTTTTATTTCCATCCGTGTATAACAAGGTAATGGGCCTTGTGTTGGTCTTTTCAAATCAAATTATATTTACTTGAAATATAAATGGGCTTTTGAGCCCATTTAACCCATTGTGGGACCCACTTGGCTCGTTTCCTCGATAAATGATTAAATCCTTCAAAGTCGAGCTCGATTTTTGGCTTCTTGATCTTTATCATCAAACTCGTGTCGGTTTTCGTCGGTTTTCACGAACTTGGTACCTACACACATTCAAACAAGAAACAAACAAATACAAGGCATATTTGATATGTTTTGTGTAATATTTCAATGTTTATAGCTATAAATGATATGAGTAATTACACTCATATCAAATTCCCCCATGCTAAGCAATTGCCGTGTCCTCACGCAATGATAAAATAAAACTATAACTACACCATTATTCAACTTATGACATTTTATTTTGTAAAGACATAAAATAACTTTAAGGATCATAAAAGCTCAAATAGATTCATCATCCTCGACTTTTCACTTTTCCATGCCAAGTGCAAAAACAAGATCATTGTTATTATAAGTTGGTAGACTAACACGAACTCATGTGGGCCAATTACTCACTTAGACTCCCTTATTCCTATGTGTATCTCTTATATTTTATTGTTGTCTTGAATGATCACGAGGATACATTGTTGACTTATTTTGATAATTTATTAGGCCGAAAATAAAGTGAACGATTTAATCAATAGTTAGCTAAAGGACAAAATCTTTTAAAACTGCTTCTCGGGCTCTCATAAAGTTCATATCTTGGCATAACTTGTTTCGCGATTTGAGACCTTTCTCGGATCGATATTTGGCAATGACTTAATACTTCCAACCTTGAGAGACGTTCACGAAATAATGGTCTTCTCTTCATAATATTTCTTCACTTGAAGTTTTGAGAGATTCATACTTGGACCACGACTTCTTCATTTTTCTCCAATCTTTACTTGGGATTTTGATTAACAACGATCCGCCTCCTTTTTGGACTTGGCTTCATTTATCCTCATACCTTATTTTTGGTCTTTTTGGATAGACTTCTCCATGACTTTTTGGGAGTATTTTGCTTTTCGTCGTGTGTCTCGATCCTTCATATTGATTTTTGAATAATGAATCTTCACATCACTTGAGATCTTTAGCAATAAAACATAGCCCTCATGTCTTGTTAGGACCTTTTTGGACTCGCCAATCTTCGCATCCCGCTTCAATAAGTTATGCCTTGGCTATGAACTCTAATCCATACCGAGCAACTTCTAAACGATCTTGGGCTAGAAGCTAAGTAACTTTTCAAATCGTTCAACATTATTTATTGCAATTAAATTTATTAACAAGTGATGGGAGAATAGGCTCATAATTAACTCACATAAATTCCCGAAAGAATACCGAACTTATAATTGGCTCTATCATCTCTTGTTCTCCATATTGTAAAATTCCAAGAATGAAATCAATGGATACTTAGCCTATTAAATCAAAGTTTTGGGTTTTCAAGTCATCTATAGGATCTTGCAACTTCTTATACTTTTGCAAGTTTTAGAATTTGCGTTTTAAAGTTCCCTTGATAAACGACTTTCTAGGATCAATTATAGGAGCTTGCGAAAAGTTCTTGTCCTTAACTCATATGAATTAAGACTTTCGCGATTTAAAGCTCCCTATATAATAGCCTAGCAAAACTTAATTCAAATATGTTAAGGAAAAGCTAAGGTTAAAAACCAAGTCGAGTCAAAAACTATTCTTATTGAAAACTTACATTCGTGTCAAAACACTTATTTTATTTATTAAAACTTAAAAATAACACAAAAAATTTTAAAATTTTATTGAAAAATGAGAAAACTATACGTTTGGACACGACAAAAGCAATTGCAAGCGATTATATCGATTGACTCCCCCATGCTAAAACCAAACATTGTCCTCAATGTTTCTTAGCTCAAGAGTGACACCCCCTTGCTAAGACACGAAGAGTCTAATGCAAATTCCTAGCATGGAAAGAGCACGCAAATCTATAAGCCGTTTATTAATTATGCCTCAAGATAAAACGTTAGTCAATAATAATCAAGGGTAAAAAGTGTGCCCCTTTTGGCATTCAAAGAATGGAAGATCAAGTGGACCGGCAAAAACCGAACACGAGAATCTTCAAATATAAGGGTCGTACCTAAGATCACAACACAACAAATCACGAACACGAGCTTGAAAGATCAAGCCTTATTAGATGTTAGAAAATAGAAAGAAGATAGAATAAACTCGTTTTTGTTCACCGAGTCATGAGCTCGACTCGATCCCCGCATTCATTGGTCCTTAGGGAAAGTGGTGCAAACCGGCATATTAAGATAAAATCCAACATAAAGCACGATGCCGGGGTCAAAGATCTCATCCTCGTTGTCGGATGACAAACGAAAGGATAAAACTCTAACACAAATCTCTAAAAAGAGATGGTAGTCACAACGAATGGTATGGATGTAGCATGCTCCACGAGATAAACTCGCACCAAGATGATCGAAAAGTCTTTCAATTATTGCATCGGTGAAAGGCCGAGATTTCCCTAAATCAACGATTCCGGGATCGAATACCTCGTCCTCGGTGGAGAAAGGAATAGACAACAAGGTGTCGCCCCCCCCATGCTAATCCTAAGTCATATGAAGCACATGGTAATGGTGGTACAAAAGTCTCAACCATAGTGGTTTCAACTTGCATAACTTTGTTGACCTTTTCACTCTTTTGAATGTGAATAAAGGGGTCATGGTACTCAAATCGAGTCACATGAAAAACCCGCACATTAAGATCAAAGCGAGTGGGAAGGATAATTGGATCAAAAGTAATTTCTCCATCCGGGTCAACATTGTCCTCATCATAAATCGGGTGATCAAACCAAGAGTCTTCATCACCTTCATTAGACTCTTCCTCAAATTCCGAAGAAATGTCTATATAAAGAAACTCATCATCCTCCTTCATAAGAAGATCATCATCACAACGGTTGTGAGATGTAGGAGGCATGATGTTCTCGAAATCCTCTTGAAACAATGGATTATTGTTCAATGAAACTTCAAAAAGAGGATTTGAATAAGTCACGAAAGTGTCGTCATCCTTGTCATCACAAGACATATCCGACAAAGTATCGAGTGTGTCACACTCGGATACTAGATCATCATTCTCATTAGAAGGCAATTCATCGGCGAATTCCTCAAGAATGGTAGGTAAAACACTAGAATCACGTTCGATCTCGAGATCGTAAACGTCTTCACTTCCCCGTGGAAGTGGATCAAGGATAGCAAAAAGTTCATCGATGAACTTATCACATGAATAGTCACTAACCTTACTCGGTGTGAAGTTAGGAATCAAAGGCTCTTCAAATGAAGATTGTGCCGTAGGAACATCAACATGATCCATAGAAGAGAGTGAAAATGAGTCCATTTTCAAAGATTGTTCAATTAAAGCAATATCACTCTCGGGATCAAAATTCTCACTCTTAAACTCACTAGCATCAAATGGCTCACTTAAGTATTCATCAGTTTGTTTTTCAATCTTAGCACTTTCATCCTCGTGTGGAGTGAGTGTAGATGAGGAAAGGTTACAACAAGTTTCAACAAAGCAAGCTTCTTCATTTGATTTTAACTTTCCTTTATCACAATTAGAAGTTTCCAAAATAGGAAAAACACCTTTATCAAAAATAGCTTTTTTATCATTTTCAATTGCTTCAACAAGCTTAACACTTTCAATTTTCTTAGCAACAAATCGTGGAATCCTTTCCGGTTTAAAAACAATGCTTTTATCTCCATAAAACAACTCAATTTCCTCTTTCCTCATATCAACTAAAACATTGGCCGTACACAAAAATGGTCGTCCTAAAATGATTGGCACACGAGGATTGGTCTCATAATCGACTATAGCAAAATCGGCTAAGTACAAGAAACTCCCCACTTTCATTATGACATTTTCCGCTATACCAACCGGTCGAGTGGTGGTTCCATTAGCAAGCTCAATGATCATACGAGTAGAACTAAGTGGTGCATAATCAATGGTCTTCCAAAGGGCTAGGGGCATGATGTTTATGCTAGCTCCTAGATCGGCTAGGCCTTTGCAAACCCCAAGCTCATTGAAAACACAAGGTATCAAGAATTGACCCGGATCTTTATATTTCTCGGGAAACAAATCAAAGAAAACCGAGGTACTAATCACATTCAAAGTAGCCTTGGTAACTTCTAGGAAAGTTTCCTTAGGTGGAGGCTTAAACTCAATCACTTCATCTAAATCCTCACAATCATCATAAACGGTTACGGCCTTAAGCTCTCCCTTCGGGTTTGGAATGGTATTGCTAGGTAAGCAACCCGAAGAAGATGACGGTTTAGACATGAATCCCTCAAACATAGAAAGCAACTTATTTTGACTTTGTTCCAAACTTTGGTGCATACGATTTTGACTTTGTTCTAGCCTTTGTTGATTAAGCTCAATCTTGTTGTTTTGCCCTTTAATCGTGTTTTGAAAATCAAGTCTCAAAGTATTAATTTGCCCTTGGATGTTATTTTGAAAAGCTTTCATGTTTGCCTCATTTGATTTCATGTAACTTGACAAATCATTTTGGTTGTTCCCTTGAAAACCTTGGTTGTTTTGATTAGCATTAAATCCATTTCCTTGATTATAATTCCCTTGGTTACCATGGTTAAAATTATTCCCATTGTTTCCATTGTTGTACCTATTTTGAACCGGTGGAAAACCCGGTGGAGCAACATGATTTTGACGAGGAACTTGACCGTTGGAGCCATAAGTTCCCGTCGCGGCAAAAGCACTAGCTTGATCAAACCCCGCGTTTAAACAAGCATAATTAGGATGTGCTCCACCACATGATACACAAACATTCTCAACCATATTAATCGTTCCATGAGGATTCTTCCTAATCTCACTCAACAAAGTCGCAAATCCACTATCAATCTTAGAATCCAATCTAGAAATCTCGGGATTAGATGAATTCACATTGGAAACACCCGGTGTGTTTCGTGAATATTGTGCTCTAGACTTATCCTCAATTATTCTCCACGCGTCTCTCGGTGTTTTTCTTAAAAGATTACCACCCGCGGCGGCATTTAAAGAATCTTGTTCAATCATATTTAGCCCATTATAGAAAGTATTTATTTGATGCAATTTCCGAGAAACCGTGGTGTGGACATTGTCTTAACAAATCTTTAAATCTCTCCCAAGCAACCCCAAATGATTCATGCACTTTTTGTTCAAATCTAGTGATCTCATTTTTAAAGTGTGTTGTCTTGGACGGTGGAAAGAAATAATTCATAAACTTTGACACTAAATCATCCCAAGTTAAAATCGAACCCGGTGGTTCTTTTTCATACCAAAGCTTAGCATTACCCTCGAGCGAGTACGAAAAAAGCATAAGCTTAATCACGTCATTCGGCACATCTCTAAACTTGAGAGTCGAGGTAATTCGATTAAAATTCCGTATGTGAGAATGCGGACTATCGGTCTCATTGCCACGAAATTGGTCGGCACGAATGAGCGATAGAAGACCCGTCTTAATCTCAAAATGATCCGCCAAAATAGCCGGCACAACGATTGCTTCCCCATACCCTTCGGTGGGTGCACGGAGCAATTCCTCCATTATACGGTTATCGGCCATCTCTACAACAATAGGTGGAATCTCGGGTTCCACTATTCGTTGTTGACGATTTCTATTTCTACGAGGAATATTTTCAAGCCTATTAAAATCAATCACAAGACGAGAAGAACGTAATTGCATACACTACAAAGACGAGAATTTAGAGGATTAAAGAAAAGAAATTAGACAAGAAAGAAGATTATTTTTGGTATTTTATTTGGTATTGCTCAATAAAAAATGATCGATAAAAACAAGGAATAAGGATAACTACTATGGAAGTAAATTACCCTCGGTCGACTTTGAAACGATAGGTGAAAACCTAAACGTCTTGAGGTTCAATAAGTAAACAACAAAAAAAAAGATTTATTACTACTTGAGTCGGCAAACCAATAATAGGTTGTCCCTCTCAATATACGCACAAGCAAGCGGGGAAACGAGGTGGCACAAAGCACTTAAAAACCTTTTTCCTTAGACGGCCTTTTATAGCACGTCGCCTTATACCCACCTTATAGTTTGTATAAATCGAGTTCAAACTTCTTATTAGTATTTATCTATTTTGCCTTTATTTTTGTTTTGGGTTCGAATACAATAGCTAGGTGATGAAATCCCAACTAAGGCTTATTTGAAAAGTATTTAAAATTATTGTTCTACGTAATACAATATATTATTCACAAAAAACGAGAAAAACGATACATACTACTTAATAGAAAAATAACAAAACTTTCCGAGGACGGAAAGGGTCTTCAAATCCACGATCAACAAATCTCCACAAAAGCGAATCGTACACAAGATCCCCGGCAGCGGCGCCAAAATTTTTGATGTGTCGTGGATAGTATAGTGATAATTAAGATACGTTATAGGGTAAATTAGAAAATTACCTTTAGGAAAAAGTAATAGTCCAATTATACCAATGACGATTTCAATTAAACACGTGAGTGAGTCGAGTTCGTTGTACACGAAGATCGAGTGAATTTGAGACGTTTCGTTTTGATTTGGACAATTGATTTGAATGTGTCGTTGGTTTTTAAAACTAAAATTAATCTCTACGAATTTTAAGCTATTTAAAACTATCCTAAAGTGCATGAATCGTTAAACCCGCTAATTATAAAAACTTAACAAAAGATTAAAAAAAATATAAAACCGTTTTAAAATTAATATATTTAAAAATCTATGAAAATTAATCTATCTAATAAAAATAATTGTAACCTATTTTAAAATCTAATTAAACTTTTTAAATTTAATAAAAACATTTTTTTTATTTTTTTTTAATTATTAATCTAAAAACTCAGACCTTTGTATATTAAGATTTTATATAATTTAAATAACTACCAAGAAAAAACGTAAATCAACTTAAAACGTTTATTCAGCCAAACAAATTCCTGCTATATTAATTAAAGATCTGTTAAATAAATCAAATGAGCTCAGAGCTCAGATGGCTAACACTCTTGACAGTGGACCTGGGGGTCTCGAGTTCGAGCCCCAGGATTGACATTTTTTGGAATAAAATTCTTTCTTGACAGATTGTTAGAATAAGTCTTAGGAAAGACTTTGTGACAGCTTATTAGCTGAAAGCTATGAGGGCACAGCTATAGTACTTATCAGAATGATGAATCTGATAAGCTGAAAATAGATTAAGCAATAAATAAGCAGTGAAAATCAAATATAACACAAAGATAAAGCAGTCAAAATTAAAAACCAAACTTAAGCAGAAAATTCTTCAAACCAAATAGACAAACCCTATAAATCAGCAGTCACAAACAACTAAATCATATAATCCGCAGATCAAACAAAAAGCTATTATCAAACGAAATTTCTGAAAAATCAGACAATTCAAATATCCAAATAATCTCCTAGTTCAGCCTTCATCGAGTATGAACCCGCCTTAATCCTAGCAAATTGACTTAATTCTAGCAGACTAATCAATACAGAATTTAAGCAAAATTCCCAGCAAAATAAACTCCAAATTCACACTGAATAAAATCACCAGTTATAACTTAAGATTGAGCAAAAAAAAACTCATGTTTAAAACTCCAAGTTCAGATTACTCAGTCAGTTTAAAACAAACGCAGATTCATACAAGTAAACAATGAATTCACTAGCAGACAATGTTATCATTCAGTAACTAAAAAAAACAGTTAAGTCTAAGAGCAATACAGAGATCAACTAAAACTTATACGCATAATAAAACTCTAACATTTAACTTTATAACTCATCAATACAACTCCTATATTCAGCAGATCGAAACACAAACTAAACAATAATCTGAATGATCCAATTTATCATCCAAACAGTGCAAAATAAAAAGTAAATAACCAATAATTCAATCTCACTAATCAACCAAACATTCCTAAGTAGAATCATTTAATACTAACTCAGATTCAATCAATTCACCTAAGCAGCAATCCATCATCTATCTAAGCAGATTATTCGAGTGCAGATCCAAACATTTCTATCTAGCATATACAGAATACTAAACGAAGGTAATAACATGAAACGTAAACATATAAATGCACCTTTTTGGAGCAACCTTTGAGATGAAGCGACAGCGCTGAGCTGACTTATGACCCGAATCTACACCACCATATCACGAACCCAAACATCACAGAATCGAACCAGAATCTCCCTTATTCCACGAACCAATCCACAGTTTGAAGTTTAACAGTGGGTTAAACCTTTTAAATCCCTATTCTAACTTCAATTATTTAATATAAGCTATGAAATAAGCTCAATCAAACAACCATTCATAATATATCAATTTGTTATAGAAGCGATTAATATGAGATTCGAGAAATAACAATCATGAGATTCAAAGAGATTAAAACAGATTATAAAAACTTTTATTAAATCATTTAAATCATTACAATACTTGAAAAATTAAAATTACATTAATCCTATAACTAAATTGACATAATAACAGTAAAGAAAGAAAAGGATGAAAAATACAGGGAAAATGGGGGTATTTATAGCCCCCCCATAGGCTTCCTCTTGCGAATATCCGAATATCCAAGGGATATTCCTTTTGATTTTTAGCCCTCGATCTTCAATTCTTTAATCTCTCTCTTCTTTGATGGCTGAGATCTCTCGTAGCTCACACGGATCGCCAACGTGGCGCATATTTGTGCTTGTTGTGCTTCTTTTGAGAGCTGTGATTGGTGGAATTAGTGGAATGAGGTGTTAACGCCAATCTTTGACTGCCACGTATCCCCTGCTAACCATTCTTTCTCTTCCTTAAACCATGGGGGTTTTAATCCCCTTGGTTTGAATTAATTATTTAGTTAAAAAGCCCTAAATAATGATAAGTTTATTGTGACTTAGGGTTGGGTGAATAGTAATTAGGGTGCCTGGTTTATTTTTGGGGAAGAAAGGGTAAAGAAAGGATAAAAGCATAGGTTGTAACGATTTAATAATGGTGAGAGGGTGAGAGTACGTTTATTAAACAAAACGTATGATGGGAATTTGAGTGGATGGGATGACGTGTGAGCAAGAAAGTGGGTGAGAAAATCGGTCAATATTTATTTATTGTAAAGTTGTGAGACATGTGACTGAAAATGAGTTTATATAAACTCAAAGAAATGTTCGGTTATCAAACCCTAAAAAGCCCAAACTCTTTTACTTCCTTCGTTCCTTTCAATATTGGGCTTGAGCCCAAACATTTACTTTTTATTTCCATCCGTGTATAACAAGGTAATGGGCCTTGTGTTGGTCTTTTCAAATCAAATTATATTTACTTGAAATATAAATGGCCTTTTGAGCCCATTTAACCCATTGTGGGACCCACTTGGCTCGTTTCCTCGATAAATGATTAAATCCTTCAAAGTCGAGCTCGATTTTTGGCTTCTTGATCTTTATCATCAAACTCGTGTCGGTTTTTGTCGGTTTTCACGAACTTGGTACCTACACACATTCAAACAAGAAACAAACAAATACAAGGCATATTTGATATGTTTTGTGCAATATTTCAATGTTTATAGCTATAAATGATATGAGTAATTACACTCATATCAAATACTGAGGGGATGTTTGTAAAAGTGTTGAACATGTAATTATTCATGTTTTTAGTGCTAATATCCCTTCATTTTTGGTATAATAAATAGCAAAAATGTATTTTTAGTGCATATATCGTTTATATGTGTTATTTATTATTGGTTGTTTATGAAGATAATTTTTTTTGTGTTTGAATATTGAATAAGATTGTGATGGTTTTGTTTTTGATTCATTCTATTCCTTTTGCTTATGTGTTGCGGTAGCCTATTTGACCAAAAAGCCCTCGGTGGATAAGCTTATTAAAAAGCTTATAAGTCTCGGTTTAGATTTCTTTTATAGTTAGTTGAACATATTTAGCTTAGTTGTATCAAATCCAATCTGTTGTTGCTTATTGGGTTGAGTAGGAACAGTGTTCTTTTACATTGATATGGATTTGGTTTAAAGCTAGATTAAGTGAAAAAAAATAAATGAATTTCTTATTGCTAAGAATCAAACACAGGATCTACTGATTGAAAACCTACCTATTTACCATTTTGCTATCTTCCATTCTTGTTTAAACTTTGTTTTGGATAATGAATATAGTGTAATTAATCATTATTTATTTTTATTAAAAGTGTTAGTAACAATAAGCTTTTGATTAATCTTTTGCATCAAATCATTTTTATTATACTGTTTTAGTTAAGTTTTAGTTAAATAGTTCTTATAAAATTTAAAATGTCTTCTAGCTTATTTGTAGTTAACCGTTTTATGTCTTTTGGTATCTCGGCGTATTCGATTCATCTTTTGGCGAGAAGTTTTATGGGTCTTTTAGCTAAATTAACATTTAAACTTTAAACCTCGATTTATTTTTATCTTTTTAGTTAGTTGATAAAATTGACAACTTTATCCGCTAATTAGTTTGATAAAAATTTTGAAAGTTTAAACTTTAAATTTAATTTAGTTATCTGATCGGGGTGGTTAATTTTTCGTATCCGGTTCATCATTCGGTAACTATTCTTTTATCCTTTTTTATCTTTATTTCATTAGCTTTTATTTGATTATTATTGTTGCTTAGTTGATATTTAGCTTTAATGTCATTATTAGAATAGCTTTACTTATGCTTGTTCATTTTAACATTTTATTATCATTAGTTGATATTTGTAGCTTAAATATTATTGCTGATTTATATCGTTTAATATTTTTAGCCATTAATATTTATTAGTTTCAAAATATAAAATCAAAATCTCTTATATTCGAGCATCAAACTTGAGACATTAACGCGGATTTTCATTCACACTTCGCCGGAACTACGATAACCTTTCGGGTGTACGAAAACGACTGTACTAAAATGGCGCAGCTGCCGGGGACCATTTAATTCAAAAAAACAAAAAAATAATCTATTTTAGATCTATTAGGTATTTGATAAAATAGTGTAGATCTATTAATTTTTACTTCAAAAATTAAAATATTTTTATAAAATATAAAAAATAGTCTAGATCTATTAGTCTTGTTTGAATCTTTTTATCAAATATTAATTGTTTCTTATTAACCTAACCTCTTGTGTTCTTTTGATCTTGGCGAATCGATTCATTACGTTTGGTGAAGTGCTTATGGTTTTTATAGATTTGGTTCGAGTTTTATTTGAGAGACCGTGTACTTTACGGGCCGGGTTACACTTTTTATTATGTTTTGGAAGGCCGTGTACTTTACGGGCCATATTTTGTTGATTTGGGAGGCTGTGTACTTTAGGGCCATATTTTGTTGCCTATGTTGATTATGTTTAGAGAGTTTTCTTCGGGCCACAGGTACTAAAGTTCTTTCCTTTTTAAATATCTAGCTTAATTGTTTTAGTTTAATTAATTAGATTAATATAGTTTAAATAGTTTTAAAATAATATCTCTTTTATAAAAGATCGTTTTAATTAGTTTTAAAAATTGTTATTGTTTTAAAAATAGATTTAAAATTTGTGAAAATTAGTTTTTATTTAGATACGCTTATTTTTAGTCTATAGTTTACACCTTTTTGTGATTATTAAGCTTATTAGTATATAAAGCTTCAAGCTTTATCATCTAAAAAGATTAATAAGCTATAAAGGTTAAAGCTTTAGGCTTTATTCTTAAGTTTATCTTTGTGATTTAAATTTTGTCATTTTTACTTGTTATTACGTGCTTGCATTTAGATTAATTTTGCATTTAGAGTAATTAATATTTTTAATTATATATCGTTTTGATGCATCTTAGATTTAATTATTTTAATCTAGATTTTAAATTGTAGTATAATTGTATTGTATTTTAGAGTAATTTTGTGAACTATTTGCGCTTTTATTTTTATATATTCCCTAGCCTAATATTATATTCCCCATTTAAGTTTGAATTAGACATTGATACCAAACAAATATTATTAACAAAAAACGATAAATCTTGTGAGAAATTTAATATCAATTCGAGTCAAGTCGATGGACGATAAACTTGCTAAATAACTTTGTTAGCCCTATATTTTATATAGTCGAATAAGAACGTAACATGTCATCTTAGTCGTTATTGATCTTGTATTGTAATAGGTTAGTCGGGTTAACCGGGCTTGGTATTTAAGCTAATATTGTATAAGTTAGGGGCGTAAGCCCAAGCAAAGCTAACCCCGGTCCATGAACAAGCCCACTAAAGCCTTAATGGCGTGGGGTATATATACCCTCTTCCATGTGTGGAAGAGGGTGTTGGTTCATTCTTTTCTCATAGTAATCAACCATTCTTTCTTGTTTATCTCTCTAGCTTTATCTCTCTACTTTTCTTCTCTTTTTCTCTCTCTAAATATTGTGTCATGGATTAAAGTGGGAATAACATTTGGTATCAAGAGTCTATAGTGGATAGGTGATTGAAGATCCGTGGTTTATGTTCTTATTGATTTAGTGAGGTAGTTGATCCATAATCCTTGATTCAATTTTTTTTTCTGTTTTTTATGGTTTTATCTTGATACAATCTTATACATAGTAGTGGTAGAGATTTGGTATTGTTTCTTTGGGTAAAAACACAAATTTTTGGGTATTTGGATCATTATTTGGCTTAAAATCACGAATTGGTGTGTTTGATCCGAGAAAATAGCATAAATCGGCCAACAGTGAACATTTTCGGAAAAGGGTTTACTATTCCGAAAATAATCCTTTATTCCGAAGAATTATTCCGAATATAATCCTTTATTCCGAAGCTTTTATCCGAAAAGTGAATTATCCGAAAAAGTGTTTTTTCGGAAATAGGGGTGTTTATTCGAAGATTTTTTTTTCCGAAATAAGGGTGTTTATCCGAAGAACAATATTCCAAAAACTTCATTTATCCGAAGATTACCCTTTATCCGAAAATCATCATTTATCCGAAAACCTTTATCCGAAAACCTTTATCTGAATATCCATCATTTTTCCGAGAACACACACTTTATCCGAAAATAAGCTAATTATCCGAAAATCCCTACACATTCCGAAGAAGTGCAATTTTCCTGAAAAACCTCATTTATCCGAAAACATTGCAATTATCCGAAAACCATCAATTATCCAGAATTTACACTTTATCCGAAAAACTTCATTTTTCCGAAAACATCACAATATTCCGAAAATTCTCCTTTATCCGAATATCTCAATTATTCCGAAAAAGTCAGTTTATCCGAAATTGAAAAATTTTCCGTGTGTTTTTGGCCTTGGAATTTTTGGTTTCTGGAGAGATAATTTTTAGGGGATTTTAACATCTTTTCTCGAAAACATCAACCTCACCTCATCACAACACATTCATCAAGATCCTAATCCATTCACAATCATCGACAATGTCTAACAACAACATCAGCAATGCGACTGCCAATCAAATTCGTTTGGAACAAGGTGGCAACGGTAATCCACCTATGCTCACTGCCGGTTGCTATGTTCAATGAAGATCTCGTTTTCTCATATTTCTCGATGGAAAAGAGAACCGAACTGCTCTTCGTTACTGCCTTAAGAATCCACCTCCAGTTTTTGAATTCAGAACCATTACCACACAAGTAGAGGATGGTACTTCATCAACAAAACGAGCTATGGAGAATTTCGATACATGTCCTGCTGAGAAAAAGAAACTCCTCCAAGCTAAAGCTGATGCTGTTAACTACATACTCACTGGGATTGATAACGACATCTATTCCACGGTTGATGCATGTCCTAATGCTATGGAAATGTGGAATGCATTTCATTGTTTGAAGCAAGGTGAGTCAATCAGTGTTCAAGATCTCGAGACTAATTTACTTTGGGAGTTTGGAAAATTCACATCCGAAGATGGTGAATCCATTGACTCATATTACTAGAGATTCTACAAAATGATGAATGAGCTTGTCAGAAATCAGTGCACCATCTCCAATCATCATGCCAACGTTCAGTTTCTACTTCAACTCAAACCGGAATGGCAAAGGTTTGTGACTTTGGTTAAACAAAGGGAAGATATCAAGACCATCTCCTATCACAAACTTTCTGATATCCTGAAACAACATCAGAATGAAGTGAATGAACTAAGGGCTGAAAAGGCAGAACAGTCTGCTAACTCTATTGCTTTTGTGGTTGCTACTTCAACAAAACCCGTACACCGTCAACAACTACCTACTCATTCCTCAAAGTCATCAAGCTCATCCACCAAACCTCCAGCTACTGCTAAAAAGGCAAAAGCAATTGTCCCTATTCCACCTCCAAAGTATGACACCGAGTTAGATGGAGACAGTGATGATGAACAAACTTCAAGGGACAAGAAGATTGAAGAACTCATGTCTTTACTCACCACAACTTATAGGAAGTTGATCATGCACCTAGGTATGATCGTGAGGCTAGGTATGATAATCAGAGGATGCCGAATCAAGTTGGTGCTAGAGATACTGTAGGCACTCCGGTTGTGCAGAAGACTGGGATTCAATGCTTCAATATCAAGGGATTCGGGCACATGGCTAGGAAATGCAAGAAGCCAAAACGGGTTAAGGATTCGGGATATCACAAGGAAAATATGTTGCTGTGTAAGAAAGAAGAAGCAGGAATTCCACTCACAGCAGATGAAGTTGACTGGCGTGATGAAACTGATGATGAAGCCGATGATCAAGAGTTGGAGGCACATTATGTGTACATGGAAAAGATTCAAGAAGTGATTCCAGAGACCTCTGATACTTCTGGACCTATCTTTGATACTGAGCCCATTGAAAAGTTACCAACATATGATGACTATAATATGTTTGCTAATGAACGACGACATCCTGAGCAACCATAAAGCATCAATGACACATATGTAATGACACAGAGGATAGCAATATCTCTACAGATTCACAACATATGTGTAATGATGACGGTAATGCTGCTCAGGATACTGACTCAGATGAGGACCGTGATTTGCTTGCGTCTATAACTGATTCTTTAAAACATGAAATTGAGGAAAACAAAGAGGCTAATAAACGTTTGAAGCAAGCAAACACATACTTAGCCGAGGAGATAGACAGGCTTAAAGAGTGTGATTATGTAAAAGAAGCTGACCGACGAGTTGCAATAGCTAATGGTTTGGTATGAACGTAAGGTGCTCAACGAACAATATTGTTCTGAAGTAACACACGAAATTCATATGTCAAAACAAAAGATATCGGAACTTGAAGAACAACTGCTGCTACATAAACTCCAGATTACTGAGTTAGAGTCGGTTCACAAAGAACAAAATGAGCTTTATAAAACTCGTGAAGAAAAGGATATTGAAAAAATTCTTGCTTTGGAAAAGAGGGTCGAAACGTTAAACAACATTGTTTACAAAATGGGTCAGTCTATTCAAACCATGAATATGCTCAATAGAAATATGAAAACGAGTTTTGTCAAGCCTAAATATCTCAAGAAAGTTCAAAGTACCAAGCCTGCTCTTTATGATATCAGTTGTTATGTTAATAATCTTGCTCTTATGCTTTCACCTGACTGCGACGAAATCATTCGTCATCAAGAAGAAAGTCGATCAAACTTAAGTGATTTAGTAAACCTTTCTGATTCTGATCATTATATTAAGTTTGTTCCTCAAAAAGAACTTTCCAAAGAACAAAATATGTATAATAGAGTTCCACCACCAAGTGATGAACCCCACAAGAAAGTTTCTTTAAAAAGGAGTTTCAAAAAGCAATCAATTTTGTTAGAAAAGCAAATTTTGGATGAAAAACGTAAATGGGATGAAAAAAGAAAAAGTGTTCAGCAATTTGAGTTTATAAAACAAGGGGTTTTAAATTTGTACAAAGGTGTCGTCGACTATGAAAAAGTTTCTAGGGATACGGTTTGGAATATTAAACCTAACCCACAAGTAGAAGTCGTCATTCAACAATGCATTGTTCCAACCATTGATGATCTTTCAAAAAATGTGGAAATGTTTTATAACGCTCTCACTGAGGAAATGTTAACTGATTTAAGTTATGTTAAATCTCTTAAAGATGAAGTTGATTTTATTCAAAATAAATTAAAGACACAAGAACACCAACTTTCTAACGAAATTGATCGACTTTCTAAGGAATACTTTTATGCTGACTATATGAATGCTATACTTGGTGTGTATACCGATCTTGATCAATATTGTCATGTAGCATGTCTAGTGTCAGAAACGGAAGAGAAATGTCACAATCTTGAAGTAGAGCTTTCGAAACAAATTTAGTCATATAACAAACTTTCGAAAAGTTTTTCCCAACTTGAGAAACACTCCATTTCTATTGAACTTGCTTTACAAAAAGGTGATAAATCTCATAATCATCAAAAGTGTCAAGAAATGGCAGCTTCTTCGGTTCGTCAATTAAATGAAAAAGGTTTCGAATAAATGATTTGAAAGCTCAGCTACAAGAAAGGGACATAGCCATCAGTGAGCTACAAAAACTCATTAAGAAAATGAAAGGAAAGTCTGAATTGGGTAAACCATCCGTCGTTCGTCAACCGAATGCGGTTAAATTCCCTAAATCATCTATTTTGGGCAAACCCCCACAGACTTTGCCTAAGCTAGGAACTGATAAGAGCACAAATGTGATAGCACCTGGAATGTATAAGATGAACACTAGGTCTACTCAAACTGGAACATCGCGGTTACCTCAGAATACTAAGAAAACTAATCAACGTGTGTCTTCTTCTATAGTAGTAACTCCCACTACTAGTGTTAGCGGACCACAGCTTAAGAGCACTAGAATTCAAGATAGAGTCATGCCTAACAATAGTCAAGGGAAGAAGATGTAAGTAGAAGACCACCGTAGGAATTTTAAGTTTTCTAAGAATAAAACGTCTGTAACTACATGTAATGACAGTTTGAATATTAAGACTTTGAATGATGAATTTGTTTGTGTTAAATGTGGAAAATGTGTTCGTAATTTCAATCATGATGCTTGTGCTTTTAATCATAATGGCGTGAATGCTAGAACTAGGAAGCGTATTCTTGTGCCTACTAGTACTAGAAAACCCACAAGAACTTTGAACCAATCCACTGCTCAACCACTTAAGAAACTAAGTGCGTTAGAATCCACTACTCTACAAAAACAAAACATGTTAAAGAAGCTTTATGAGAACATGAGTAGGACATGTAAACGGGGGTACTCAACATTAACACCACCCGGATACAAATGGGTACCTAAGACAACCACTATTCTAATTGGGTCTATGAATGTTAGCTTGCCTTTAGAATCTAGGCCTACTAATATTTTGGAACCCACTTCTATCAAGGGCTCCCATTTTCCAAACTCTACATTGCTTCTAATTCTTATGCAACTCGTCGAGATCATTCTCTTCATAATGGACTCTGGGTGCACAAAGCACATGACGGGCAATCTCAAGCTTCTAATTAACTTCGTGAGAAGTTTTCTGGGTACGGTACGATTTGGAAATGATCAGTTTGCACCGATACTCAGATATGGAGACTTGGTTCAAGGGAATATCACTATTAAACGAGTTTATTACGTCGAGGGACTGAATCACAATTTATTCTCGGTTGGTCAATTTTTTGATGCGGATTTGGAAGTGGCTTTTCGGAAAACTACTTGCTATGTTAGAGACTACGATGGGAATGACCTTCTTACAGGTTCTCGTGGTTCTGATCTCTACACAGTAACTCTTCAAGACACATCTTCATCAATTCCAATTTGCTTAATGGCGAAAGCTTCATCACCCCAAGCATGGTTATGGCATCAACGATTATCACATCTCAACTTTGAAACCATCGACTTGCTTTCGAAGAATGATATTGTGACCGGTCTTCCTAAGTTAAAATTCGTCAAGACCATCTTTGTTCTTCTTGTGAGTTGGGGAAAGCAAAACGGAAGTCTTTCAAAACAAAGACTACCCCAAGCTCAAAAGGACGATTGGAACTTCTACACATGGATTTATGTGGTCCGATGAGTGTAGAGAGTATTAACGGGAAAAAGTATATTCTCGTGATTGTTGATGATTAATCTAGATACACATGGACTTTTTTCTTAAGGTCCAAAGATGAAACACCAGAGGTTCTTAAAAACTTTCTCAAGATGATACAACGCAATCTTCAAGCTCAAGTCTTAAACGTAAGAACGGATAGGGGTACTGAATTTTTGAATAAGACTTTGCAATCTTACTTTCAAGAAGAAGGCATCAAACATCAAACGTCTATTGCTCGAACTCTTGAAAAAAACGGTGTTGTCGAAAGACGGAGCCGCACTTTGGTTGAGACAGCTCGAACAATGCTTTCTGCTTCAAAATTACCACAATTCTTCTGGGCTGAAGCATTTGCAGATACCTGTTATACTCAGAATCGTTCTCTCGTAATTCCTAGACATGAAAAGACTCCTTACCACATCATCAATGGTAGGAAACCTACTGTTAAATTCTTTCACATATTTGGATCTTTATGCTACATACTTAAAGACGGCGAGAATCTCGACAAGATGAAAGAAAAAGGTGATACATGTATTTTTGTGGGGTATGCTACATTGTCGAAAGGATATCGAGTTTACAACAAGAGAACAAAGATTATTATCGAAAAAATTCATGTGAAATTTGACGAATTGCCACAAATGGTACTTGAACAAAACAGCTCAAGTCCCGCACCTCATTGTCCAGCAATGACACCTACACAAAATAGGGTACGTCCCGTGCAAGAATGTCAAGAAAGTGATCCTACAGTAGACTCGACAAATACAACACAAATGAATAAGTTGGTTGATTTATATGATCCAATGTTTGATAAATATTACTATGGAAACAATCAAGTTGTGTCAAAGCCTTCCGCTGTCAAAACTGCTGATGCACCCGCACAAAGTCAACAAGACACAACTGCATCTACTTCAGCAACCGTTTCTCAAGAGACTATTCCATTGGATACTCAACAAACTCAAGAAACCATCATACAACCAACATCACCAACCGTCAATGCTGAAAGAGGAAACAACAATCAAGCAGTCGATGCACATTCTGACGAAGAAGAATTTATCAATCCGTTCGGTACACCGGTACACGAAGTCGGAGAGTCTTCTACTCAACATGTTGATCCGTCCAACATGCTTACATTCTATCAATGATATCCATCCACTCACCATTGGACACGTGATCATCCATTGGAGCAAGTCATTAGAAATCCTTCACAACCGGTTCGAACACGCAGACAACTCGACACCGATGGTGATGTGTGTATGTATGCACTCACCGTGAGTTCAACTGTACCTACAAACATGAAGCAAGCCATGACTGATCATTCGTGGATTAAATCAATGCAATACGAAATTCATCAGTTTGAACGACTAAATGTTTGGGAACTTGTTGACAGATGAAATTTGTATAATGCAAGTTCGTTTTCTCAGTTCTTAACTAATAGAAAGTCCAATCAATATCAAATTTATAATTGTTTTTGGTTGTTCAAGCTTGCTTGGTAATCTATTGCTAATTCAAACAACACTAAGTAAAAATGAAAAATATAAACCTACTTATACGTAAAACAAATTGCAAATTCCAAATTTTATTCAAGTAAAATATTAAAATGCAAAATATAAAACTATAAGGACTAAAAATGTAATCTCTATAAAATGAAAATGCTTGAAATATAAATCCTAAAAGTTACAAGGACTGAAAATGTAAAACAGTTAACTAAAAGGACTTAACTTGTAAAAATTCTAACAAACTAACCAAATGTTAACAAACTAACAAACTTAAAACTGAAATTAACAAACTAACAAAGTCCAGGGATTGAACTTTTGCAAACCCTAAATTCTAGCAAGTTTAGCCAAAAATTAACTCTAATTGAAATCCAGGGACTAAAGTGCAATAAAACCAAATTTATAACCAAAAACGGGCACAAAGAAATAATAAGCCCGTTTGAGCTTATTTCTCAACCAAATAAGCTGAAATCACTTGCAAAACTTCTAAAATCCAATTACAACTACGTGTGTTCAAGGTAATAAGCTAAAAGTTCAAGATAAGCAAAAGAGTGCTTATCAATAAGCTCAAAATAAGCTATAGCATAATCCAAACATCCACAACTTGATTTTTTTATCAAAACTGATTAAGCTCTTGATTTAAGGAAGGGGAAATCAAATTAGAACAATTTTCATCCAGAAATAAGCCAGATATCTGAAAATAAGCTCAAATGAGCTTATGTTGACCAAACGTTGACCAGATTTATGAAAAAGCTCAAAATCTCAAAACTTGATATTCAACCCTTTCTAAACTGATTTGTGAAAGAAAATAAGGACTTTTATGAAGTGGATTATTAGAACTAGTAAAACAGTAAGCAATTCATATCAGAGAATGCAAAATGCTCAGACCTTAACTAATAAGCTGTTTTCTAGCTTATTTCTTGAAACTGTAGAATTTCCTCTTAAAGGCTGAAAGATTATGTTATAAGCTATAACTAGAAACTGGTTTGAGCAAATTTGATCTAGTAATGAAGGAGAAATGATCAAGTGAATTTGGCAAGTTTTGTAATGAAAACTGAATTCAAGTATGACCCAAACTTTTTTTCAACCAATTGCCTTTTTGACTATTATTATGACTTACAATTGACTGAAAACTACTTGTTAACTCCTATTAAGTAGAAATGAACACTTAAAATCCAATTAACAACACTTGAATACTGATTAACAAGTACTCCCAAACACTCCTTTATCTGATTTTGATCAAACTTTTACAAAGGATTTTTGAGTAATGATTAAGACTGAACAAAGAGCTATAGCAGACTTGTTTTAATGGATAAAATGTGAGCTAATCAAACTGAAATTACACACTTATAACAACTAGAACTCAATTAAGCTATAGGACTAAAAGTTACTGAAATTAAGCCAAAAACTACAAGTCTGAACACAATAGCACAAGAACAAGCTACAATACACTAGGATCACTCTATCAACAACTACTTAACAAATAGAATCAGGCAGCCATCAACATTACACTAGGGAATTAAGCATGCAAGAACTGTTTAGAGGAACTTAAATCAGAAACCATAAAACCTATTGTAGAGATCCTTTGGGTAGAAGAGGAGCGCTGAGCTCTCTTGCCCTAGTGATACCACCACCTATCACTAGCTATCAACTCAAATCAACAATCAATTCAGCTACAAATCATCATTCTGCATATGAAACCTTCAAGAACTAGGAATGAACTGGAATTCTGATCAAACAGCAACAATTCTTCAACAAAGTCAGTTATGATCAATGTATGATCATAACAAACTTCAAACAGCAACAATGTGATCACACAACAGCAGTAAAGTAGCAGGAATTGAAGAACAAGATTTGGCGGGAAAACTTGGATTTGAAATTTTATTGATGAAATCAGTTACAAATGGTAGTTACAAGGTTCTAACTAACTAACTAACTCAAGAGTTTGTCAGACTCTTGAGTTGTTAGATGAAAAGGAGGGAAAAAGAGAAAAGTGAAATTGAGAGAACTAGGTGTTTACAAAATTAAGCTACTACTAAAAATGAGGTACAAGTTGTGTATTTATAGGCAAGATAAGAAGATTCAGTTGGAGTTGTGACGTGTTTGGGCCAATCATTGCTTGACACGTGGAGGAATTCTGCAAACCCACTTTGAAGGTGATGAACTCATTTGGGTGTTTTTGATCCATTGGATAATATGCTAATTAAGTTGCACCATTGGATTCCTCTCTTCAAGACGAGCAAGATTGGTGTTTTGATTTTCTTCTGAAATGCATTCTATCAAAAACGCGATCTGGAAATATTTCTTGTGAAGGAGAAAGACACGTGGCATCTTCTTATTGGTGGAGAAAATGTCACACGGATCACACTGTTGTGATTTGGCATTAAATGTGACGGCTGTGAGTGGAAAGTTATTACTTGATCCGTGTGATGTCTTTCCTTGTTTCTGATTGGTCCTTAGCCTTTCACTTGGATTAAACATTATAAAACTTTCCAAACTTGGCAGCTTAGGTCCCTTAACTTGGCAGATTTCTCTTTAAGGCTAGAAACTTCATTCCTTTGACAATTTTGGCCCTTCAACTTTGATTCTTCAACAAAATGACCCTTTGACTTGATTGACTTTATAGTTTGACCAGGTTTGACTTGGATCTTGACTTTGCAGTATTTGCACTTTAAGTCCCTCAACTTTCACAAATTATCAAGATAGGTCCTTTGACTTCAACATCTTGTCACTTTTGATCCTCTTTTGTCTTTTTCATCCATTTGAGCTTGGTTTTTCCTTGTTTGCTTGAAATTGTATCCTTTTACCTACATAATAGCACACAAACACAAACATACCACATAACACTGCTTTTTACAATATAAAAGGGTATTTTGCTTCATGTTTTAGGGTTATTTGTTAATAAAAGGATATGAGTTTAAGCTCATATCAAATTCCCCTACACTTGAGCATTGCCATGTCCTCATGCAATATTATCTTTCAAGGCTTAAAAATTTACATTTCCCTCATAATTAATCCACCTTGGCCATATGAGATGCATCTACACTACTCTAAACTAGATGATGCATGATTTTGACTTTTAACAATGCAATGGATTAAAATACAATTCTATCTATATTTTTTTTTTGATTTTTTCTTGAAAAGGTTTTGATGGAAATAACTCATAAAGAATTCAATGACTTGGATTAGGGCTTGGATACCATGGACACTTATCACCCTCAAGTTTCACTTTCCCCAAACCAAGCTAGTAAATGGGATCATTGCATTCACAAGTAAAAAGTGCATCAACTTATTCATGACAATTAAATGTGGAACCGGTTATTAATTGAGCAAATTGCTTGTGGGCAAATTTGTCATTATTAAAGTGTGAAATATAAGAAATGTAAAATCCAAAAATAAGGAAGGACGGTTTTAATCCTAAGTAATCTTCTCATCCATTACTTGAAAAACCGCTCACAATTAATACAAGTCCGTATTAAGAGTAATAAGTCATTCGCCTTATGTGTAAAATCCTCATGCCATGCTTTCATAAGTAACTACACACTCGCTAAGAAAAGAAAAATAAAACTCACGCAATAATTTACATCCGCATCTTTTTGAGATTTTGGATCTTCAACCCCGCAACCCGTCAAGGTAATATTGGATTGGAGCAATCTATTGAATCCCCGCAACCCGTCAAGGTAATATTGGAACTCAATAGTCACTATAATTAACACCACACTGCCCCTCTTGGGAGTCTTGCATTATTTTATTTTTTTTTTTTCTTTTTTTTTTTTTTTCTAGCCACTCATTTTTTTTATAAGCCGCTCTTATTTTTCTTTATTCCTCACAAAGAAATTTGAAAAGAAGAAAAGGAAAAACACCCGCTAAATATGGAGCATGACACAATTCTAGTATACATAAAACGTGCTAACTTAGAATCTTAAGACGTACTCATATCAACCATGAATGATTAGCCAAAAATGCATAAGAGATTACGAACCAATTAAAACCGTACTTGATTATTTATTAACAATTATATACAAGCGAAGAAAATAGAGGTAGAGAAGAGAAGGGTTTAGCCACAAGTAATTGCCATGAAGTCTATCTAGCCCTTTTACACTTATTTCAACTCTATCATTTCCCATTCTCCACAAATTTAAAATTTCAAAGAATGAAATTGGTGGAAGCTTAGCCTAATAGACCAATGAAGGACTACATGGTTAAGGATACTAGCTAGAGAGTGCTAAAATAAGCAAACTCGGGTTGAGTCAAAATATCCATGGCGGGCCTAATATGTCAAAGAAATCTAAACTTGTTAAAACCATGTTTTATTATATTTTTCCTTTTTTATATATTTGATGAAAAATAAAAGAATATATACAATGCAAATGTGTTATGCAAATGAAAAATGAATGATGCAAAAATTATGAATGCATATTTTTGTTGGCCAAAGTAGATCAAAAATTTGAAAAATGTTAAAAATCCAATTTTCCATGTTATCATGCAAGACAATGACAAGTTCTAGGTAAGGTCACTTCGATAGAAGACCCCCCTACACTTAAGCTAAACATTGTCCTCAATGTTTAACGAATAGACAATGAATAGACTTTGCTTAACCCAAGTTAAGGAAAGGACTACTATTAGTGAAATCAAGTTTAAGCACAAAGTGGCAATGAAAAATCACTAAAGTAACGAAGTGAACTGGATACAAGGGCCTCCTCCATAAGCTCCAAAGCATGAGATGAGTGAGCAACCCTACAAACAAGCATGAAGACAAAAGAAGGTCTCCCCTACACTTATCTCCAAATCTATGCCTTTATTTCTAACCTACAACACTCTAACCTAGTTATACGATGCTTGAGTTAATGAGTCTCTAGCTCGACTCGTCCCTCAATGAATTAATTCATGGGGAAAATGGGGACCTCTTGGACCATTTCAACGGAAATGTCCTCCCCAAAGTAGTGCTTAACACGGTGACCATTCACTTTAAAATTTGGACCATCGGGTTGGGACAACTCAAGAGTTCCATATGGAAACACTTGAGCAATAGTGAATGGACCGGACCATCTCGACTTAAGCTTGCCCGCAAAAAGCTTTAATCTTGAGTTAAAGAGGAGAACCGGCTCTCCAACTTTGAACTCACGATTCTTAATCTTAGCATCATGCAATTTCTTAGTCTTTTCCTTATATAGCAAAGAATTCTCATAGGCATTGGCTCTCAACTCATCCATCTCATTGATTTGATATTTCCTATGTGAACCGGCTTGGTTTAAATCAAAGTTAGCCCACTTGAGAGCCCAAGATGCCTTATGTTCTAACTCAAATGGGAGGTGGCACGCTTTTCCATAGACAAGCCTATAAGGAGTACAACCAATTGGTGTCTTAAAAGCCGTCCTAAACGCCCACAAAGCATCATCAAGCTTATCCGACCAAGAAGCTCTATGCTCTCCCACCGTTCGCTCTAAAATTCTCTTTAAACCACGATTTGTGACCTCGGTTTGACCATTTGTTTGAGGGTGATACGCGGTAGAAAGTCTATGATTCACTCCATATTTCTTCATAACTCTCGTGAATTGATCATTACAAAAGTGCGTACCACGATCACTTATGATGGCCCGAGGTACACCAAATCTAGCAAACAATTGTTTCAAGAACTTTACAACCACTCTAGCATCATTAGTAGGTAAGGCTTTAGCCTCCACCCACTTGGACACATAATCCACCGCCACAAGTATATACTTGTTTCCCTTAGAGGATGGAAAAGGTCCCATGAAATCTATTCCCCATACATCAAATATCTCACACTCTTGGATAAAATTTTGTGGCATCTCATCACGTTGTGTAATTTTTCCTTGTCTTTGACAAACATCACAAAATTTCACCATCTCTTGGGCATCCTTGTAAATGGAAGGCCAATAGTAACCCGAATCAAAGACTTTCTTGGCAGTGTAGTTAGGCCCAAAATGTCCACCCGTAGGTCCTTTATGACATGCCTCTAAGATTTTAAATGCTTCGGGCCCATCTACACACCGTCTAATGATTTGGTCCGCACATTGCCTAAAAAGATATGGATCATCCCAAAAGTAATACTTAACTTCCTTAAGAAACTTTTTCTTTTGTTGGTAAGTAAGACCCTCAATAAGCACATTGCCCACAAGATAGTTTGCAATATCCGCAAACCAAGGTGTGGCATCCTCTTGGGAAGAGATAGACATGAGCTCCTCTAAGGGAAAGGATTCATTGATTTCTTGATGTGGGAAATCTCCTTGAAAAGGATGCTCAAGTCTACTCAAATGATCCGCCGCTAAATTCTCGGCCCCTTTTTTATCACGAATCTCTATCTTAAACTCTTGAAGCAACAAAACCCATCTCAAAAGCCTAGGCTTAGCATCTTGTTTTGTCATAAGATACTTGAGAGCGGAATGATCCGTATACACTATGGTCTTGGAAAGCACAAGATATGGTCTAAACTTCTCAAAAGCATATACTATAGCAAGCAACTCTTTTTCCGTGGTAGTGTAATGAAGTTGTGCACCGGTCATGGTTTTACTCGCATAGTGTATAGGTTGGAAATGCTTATTAACTCTTTGTCCTAAGACGGCCCCCACCGCATAATCACTAGCGTCACACATAAGCTCAAAAGGTAATTCCCAATTTGGAGAAACCAAAACGGGAGCCTTTGTCAATTTTTCCTTAAGTGTCTCAAAAGATTCTAAACAAGCTTGGTCAAAAATGAAAGGAGCCTCTTTCTCCAAGAGATGAGTCATCGGTCTAGCTATCTTAGAGAAATCTTGTATAAAGCGCCTATAAAAACCCGCATGACCTAAGAAACTCCTCACACCTTTAACCGAGGTGGGTGGAGGAAGCTTAGCAATCACATCAATTTTGGCACGATCAACTTCTAATCCCTTATTGGATATCTTGTGTCCTAAAACAATCCCCTCTTTCACCATAAAGTGACATTTCTCCCAATTAAGCACCAAACGTGTTCCCTCACAACGCTTAAGCATTCTCTCAAGATTGGTGAGACAAGAGCTAAAGGAGTTCCCAAATACGGAAAAGTCATCCATAAAAACCTCCATGGTTTGCTCTATCATATCATGGAAAATTGCCATCATGCACCTTTGAAACGTCCCCGGTGCATTACATAAGCCAAAAGGCATCCTCTTGTAAGCAAATGTACCGTATGGACAAGTGAATGTGGTCTTTTCTTGATCCTTAGGGTCAATAGGGATTTGGAAATAACCCGAAAAGCCATCAAGAAAGCAATAGTACTCATTTCCCGCTAAGCGTTCAAGCATTTGATCCATAAAGGGAAGCGGGAAATGGTCTTTCCTAGTTGCCTCATTGAGTTTTCTATAATCAATGCAAACTCTCCAACCGGTTACAAGTCTCGTGGGAATAAGCTCATTGTTCTCATTAGGCACCACGGTGATTCCACCCTTCTTTGGAACACAATGAACCGGGCTAACCCATGGAGAGTCGGAAATGGGGTAAATCATACCCGCATCTAAGAGTTTAATCACTTCCTTCTTAATAACCTCATGAATTTTTGGGTTAACTCTCCTTTGGTTTTGAATGGCGGGTTTATAATCATCCTCCATAAGGATTTTGTGAGTACAAAAATGTGGATCAATTCCCCTTATGTCGGATATTTTCCATGCTAAAGCTTTCTTATGTTTCTTAAGGACTTCAATAAGTTGCTCCTTCTCATCCTCTTTCAATTCCTTAGCAATAATCACCGGTAATTGGTCTTTTCCTTCTAAGAAAGCATATTCTAAGTGGGATGGAAGTTCCTTAAGTTCAATGGGAGGTGGACTCTCTATGGAAGGTTTCACTATGGAAGGTTCCTCAATGGTAATCTCTTGTGGAATAGGGGAAGGAATAGGGTCCTCATTGAGCAACTTTTGGATTGTAAGAATATCTTCTTCCCAATTAATGGGAGAATCATCATCACCAAGAAAGTTAGACTCAAATTCCTCCAAGAGGAAATCACTCTCTCCAAAAGGTGTTAAAGAGGGAGCAATTGAGGCCACGGTTTCAACATGTGGAATCTCATCACTAGCATTCTTACAAGCATCATGAAAGTGTTCATTACACACTTCATCTAGCACATCCACAATGTTAATCGTCTCACAAGGTCTAGACTCCTTAACCTCTTTTCGATCACAAATTTTCCCTAACTTAAACACCACTTTCTCATCCTCTACTCTCATAATTAATTCTCCTTCCGCCACATCTATCAAGGTACGACCCGTTCTCAAAAACGGTCTACCAACAATCAAAGGCACTCTAGGATCCATGTCATAATCGACCACTACAAAGTCGGCCGGAAAGGTAAACTTATCCACACCTACAAACACATCTTCCGCGATACCTACGGGGTGAGCTATGGTTCGGTTGGCTAGTTCAAGAGTCATCCTAGTGGGGGTGAGCTCGGGAAGAGAGAGTTGTTTCCAAACCGATAAAGGCATGAGATTTATGCTTGCCCCTAAATCCGCCAAAGCCATGCAATTTTCAACACCGGGAAAATTACAAGGTATCAAGAAGCGCCCCGGATCTCCAAGTTTTGTTGGTAAGGTTTTAAGTAACACCGCGGAACAATTTTCATTAAGTGATGTGTTGGGCAAGTCAACCAATTTTTCTTTGTTTGAGAGCAAATCCTTGAACATCTTAGCAAACTTTGGCATATAAGCAAGAGCTTCCGCAAAGGATATGTTGATATTGAGTTGCTTGAACATCCTTAAGAAATTGGAGACTTGTATATCATCTTTGTTCTTTAATTTGTCCTTTTTCAACCTTGAAGGGTATGGAAGAGTGGGTTTGGGTGTAGGTGGAATAGGTGTTGTAGTAGAAGATTTGTCTTTGTTAGCCTCTTCATTGGGAAATGTGGAAGGTGAAGGAGAAGTATGAGGTGGTTGAGAAGGTGTGTTTAAGTGAATAGGAGCACTTTGAGGAAGTGGAGTAGAAGTAGAAGGCTTATCACAAGTAGGAGCACAAGTGGGTTGAACAATAGTAGGTTTAGGAGGTGAAGGATCCTTTGTTGTTGTACCACTCCTTGTTGTAATAGCATTGACATTGGCCCTAGGATTTGTTTGTGTGTTGGAAGGTAAAGCCCCTTGTGGTCTTTGAGTTACCGCCACTAAAACCCTATTGATTTGTTCCTCTATTGTACGTTTCACTTGATCATTCATTCTCTTCTCAATGTCACGCATTTTCTTATCAACATACTCTTGAGTCTCTTGCATCCCATATCCTTGAGTGTGATTTTGAGGGTAAGCTTGATTTGGAATTGGAGCATATGCTTGATTGGGAATAAATGGAAGTGGTTGATTAAATCCTTGTTGTGGTGGATAAAAGGTATTAGCTTGAGGTTGAAATTGATTGGGTGCTTTGTAATTATTGCCTTGGTATGGTTGTCTTTGCCCTTGATTCCTTGCTAAAATTTGAGGAGGATTTTGTGGAATTTGGGTGGGTGGTTGGGGTGGAAAGCCGGGTGGAGTAAGGTAATTTTGGGATTTGTAAGAAAGGTTATTTGGATTGATGTTAGGCTTGAAGTGTTCACGGTGTTCCTCTTGATAAGCATAGCATTCCCCTTGATACCCTTGCACCTTGTCACATTGTTCATAAGAGTGAGGGCCTCCACAAGTAACACAAGAAATGGTGATGGCATTCACATTGTTTGAGGACTTGTTCAATGTCATGCTCTTAAAATCTTGAATCATGCCTTGAGTCATTTCTTGTCCTTGTTTGACTTGTTGAAGAATCTCTTGAAGAATTTGGAGTTCACAAGGAGTTTTAGAAGTATTTTGGATCACATGAACTCTTTCTTCAAATGGATCGTTTGTTTGAACCATTGCCTTAGTCTCAATAATGGTTAAAGCCTCTTGGTATGTCTTGAAATGAATACTCCCTCCCGCGGAAGCATTTAGTGAATCTTGGTGGTGAGGTTTAAGGCCATTGTAGAAGGTATTGATTTGGGTTAGATCATCCATTCCATGATTAGGACATCGCCTCAACAACTCACTATACTCTTCCCAAGCATCACCAAAGGATTGACTAGGTTTTTGTGTAAAGCCCATAATCATATTTCTCAAAGCCATAGTCTTTTGTGGAGGAAAGAATTTGTTCAAAAACTTAGTGGTAAAACCATCCCATGTGGTGATACTATCGGGTGGTTGAGTGTCTAACCAATGCTTAGCACTCCCATCTAGTGAAAATGATACTAACAACAATCTAATGACATCCGGTGGAACCCCATTATGCTTAATGGTATTACAAAGTGAAAGGAATCTCTTAAGATGAGCATGGGGATCCTCATTTTGTTTCCCATAGAAAGGTGATGCAGCAACCATATTGATCATAGATGTATGTAGCTCAAATGTGTTAGCGGGATAGTCGGGAATCTTAATGGCACTAACAAATCCATGAATGTTGGTTTGCATACGTTCAAACAAAGTACGGTTATCAACAGCCATGGCTCCTCGTGGTGGTGACAAAGCACGATTCTCGTGATCGGCTTGGTGGACGGTGGTGGTCTTACTCTTTCTCTTCTTCTTCCTTTTCGGAGGAAGAGGTTGTACACCAATCGGTATTTGTGCACGCCCGCGAGTGAGCATGCAACTCAATACGAGGAATGAGAGAGAAGCTCTCGTGTGACTTTGAAAAGAATAAGATTATCCTCTTCGAGTTCCGATATTAAATATCCACAAGAAAGTAACAATATATGTAATACTACTTTGGGTGCAAGACCCTCAATGAAGCTTTCCTTCTTAGAATACTCCCAAGTGAACGGGGGGTTAGGTGGCGCGAAGCACTTAAGTACCTATTGACCCTTAGATGGCATTTTATAGCACATCGCCTTTCTATTCACTTAAATGTTCGTATTCTTCGAATTATTGCTTATTGAGAGTATTTATCTATTCTTGCTTTATTTTGTTTGATCGATACGCGTGTCAAGGACCGGAGCGCCCCTCAACACGGTGTATTGCCTCGGCAATACTTATGGAAGATATGTAGATTGATTGTTCTTATACGTATACGTATTTACTTATAATAATATATGGAAAATATTTTTGTATTTATGAGTTTTTTAAAGGAAAATACTATATGTACATAAAAACCGAGAGAATCCAATAATATATATTTTTGGTTGCAATCTCTTAGGAAAAAGATTGCTTTTTGGATTTTTTAATTTTTTTTGGTCAATTCTTTAGGAAAAGAATTGTTTTGTTAATTTTTTAGTTTTTATATATTTTTATATTTTTGATTTTTTATTTGTTTTTGATTTATGATACGTAAAAATAACGTTCACAAAGTGAACGGATCCCAAAAGCCAATGAAAACCGTCAATCGATAGTCTCTCGTGTAGTCAAAGAACCGGCAGCGGCGCCATTTGAAATTTGTATAATGCAAGTTCGTTTTCTCAGTTCTTAACTAATAGAAAGTCCAATCAATATCAAATTTATAATTGTTTTTGGTTGTTCAAGCTTGCTTGGTAATCTATTGCTAATTCAAACAACACTAAGTAAAAATGAAAAATATAAACCTACTTATACGTAAAACAAATTGCAAATTCCAAATTTTATTCAAGTAAAATATTAAAATGCAAAATATAAAACTATAAGGACTAAAAATGTAATCTCTATAAAATGAAAATGCTTGAAATATAAATCCTAAAAGTTACAAGGACTGAAAATGTAAAACAGTTAACTAAAAGGACTTAACTTGTAAAAATTCTAACAAACTAACCAAATGTTAACAAACTAACAAACTTAAAACTGAAATTAACAAACTAACAAAGTCCAGGGATTGAACTTTTGCAAACCCTAAATTCTAGCAAGTTTAGCCAAAAATTAACTCTAATTGAAATCCAGGGACTAAAGTGCAATAAAACCAAATTTATAACCAAAAACGGGCACAAAGAAATAATAAGCCCGTTTGAGCTTATTTCTCAACCAAATAAGCTGAAATCACTTGCAAAACTTCTAAAATCCAATTACAACTACGTGTGTTCAAGGTAATAAGCTAAAAGTTCAAGATAAGCAAAAGAGTGCTTATCAATAAGCTCAAAATAAGCTATAGCATAATCCAAACATCCACAACTTGATTTTTTTATCAAAACTGATTAAGCTCTTGATTTAAGGAAGGGGAAATCAAATTAGAACAATTTTCATCCAGAAATAAGCCAGATATCTGAAAATAAGCTCAAATGAGCTTATGTTGACCAAACGTTGACCAGATTTATGAAAAAGCTCAAAATCTCAAAACTTGATATTCAACCCTTTCTAAACTGATTTGTGAAAGAAAATAAGGACTTTTATGAAGTGGATTATTAGAACTAGTAAAACAGTAAGCAATTCATATCAGAGAATGCAAAATGCTCAGACCTTAACTAATAAGCTGTTTTCTAGCTTATTTCTTGAAACTGTAGAATTTCCTCTTAAAGGCTGAAAGATTATGTTATAAGCTATAACTAGAAACTGGTTTGAGCAAATTTGATCTAGTAATGAAGGAGAAATGATCAAGTGAATTTGGCAAGTTTTGTAATGAAAACTGAATTCAAGTATGACCCAAACTTTTTTTCAACCAATTGCCTTTTTGACTATTATTATGACTTACAATTGACTGAAAACTACTTGTTAACTCCTATTAAGTAGAAATGAACACTTAAAATCCAATTAACAACACTTGAATACTGATTAACAAGTACTCCCAAACACTCCTTTATCTGATTTTGATCAAACTTTTACAAAGGATTTTTGAGTAATGATTAAGACTGAACAAAGAGCTATAGCAGACTTGTTTTAATGGATAAAATGTGAGCTAATCAAACTGAAATTACACACTTATAACAACTAGAACTCAATTAAGCTATAGGACTAAAAGTTACTGAAATTAAGCCAAAAACTACAAGTCTGAACACAATAGCACAAGAACAAGCTACAATACACTAGGATCACTCTATCAACAACTACTTAACAAATAGAATCAGGCAGCCATCAACATTACACTAGGGAATTAAGCATGCAAGAACTGTTTAGAGGAACTTAAATCAGAAACCATAAAACCTATTGTAGAGATCCTTTGGGTAGAAGAGGAGCGCTGAGCTCTCTTGCCCTAGTGATACCACCACCTATCACTAGCTATCAACTCAAATCAACAATCAATTCAGCTACAAATCATCATTCTGCATATGAAACCTTCAAGAACTAGGAATGAACTGGAATTCTGATCAAACAGCAACAATTCTTCAACAAAGTCAGTTATGATCAATGTATGATCATAACAAACTTCAAACAGCAACAATGTGATCACACAACAGCAGTAAAGTAGCAGGAATTGAAGAACAAGATTTGGCGGGAAAACTTGGATTTGAAATTTTATTGATGAAATCAGTTACAAATGGTAGTTACAAGGTTCTAACTAACTAACTAACTCAAGAGTTTGTCAGACTCTTGAGTTGTTAGATGAAAAGGAGGGAAAAAGAGAAAAGTGAAATTGAGAGAACTAGGTGTTTACAAAATTAAGCTACTACTAAAAATGAGGTACAAGTTGTGTATTTATAGGCAAGATAAGAAGATTCAGTTGGAGTTGTGACGTGTTTGGGCCAATCATTGCTTGACACGTGGAGGAATTCTGCAAACCCACTTTGAAGGTGATGAACTCATTTGGGTGTTTTTGATCCATTGGATAATATGCTAATTAAGTTGCACCATTGGATTCCTCTCTTCAAGACGAGCAAGATTGGTGTTTTGATTTTCTTCTGAAATGCATTCTATCAAAAACGCGATCTGGAAATATTTCTTGTGAAGGAGAAAGACACGTGGCATCTTCTTATTGGTGGAGAAAATGTCACACGGATCACACTGTTGTGATTTGGCATTAAATGTGACGGCTGTGAGTGGAAAGTTATTACTTGATCCGTGTGATGTCTTTCCTTGTTTCTGATTGGTCCTTAGCCTTTCACTTGGATTAAACATTATAAAACTTTCCAAACTTGGCAGCTTAGGTCCCTTAACTTGGCAGATTTCTCTTTAAGGCTAGAAACTTCATTCCTTTGACAATTTTGGCCCTTCAACTTTGATTCTTCAACAAAATGACCCTTTGACTTGATTGACTTTATAGTTTGACCAGGTTTGACTTGGATCTTGACTTTGCAGTATTTGCACTTTAAGTCCCTCAACTTTCACAAATTATCAAGATAGGTCCTTTGACTTCAACATCTTGTCACTTTTGATCCTCTTTTGTCTTTTTCATCCATTTGAGCTTGGTTTTTCCTTGTTTGCTTGAAATTGTATCCTTTTACCTACATAATAGCACACAAACACAAACATACCACATAACACTGCTTTTTACAATATAAAAGGGTATTTTGCTTCATGTTTTAGGGTTATTTGTTAATAAAAGGATATGAGTTTAAGCTCATATCAAAAGACCCCATGGAATTTCACTCTTAGGTTTCAAATGGATCTGGAAAAACAAACTGGATGAAGAACAAACCATCATCAAAAACAAATCTCGTCTTGTGGTTAAGGGATATCGTCAACAAGAAGGGATAGATTTTGATGAATCATTTGCTCCAGTTGCTCGTTTGGAAGCTGTCAGTATATTCCTTGCTTATGCTGCACATAAAGGCTTCACAGTTTATCAGATGAGTGTTAAAACTGCTTTTCTCAACGGTCATTTGAAGGAAGAAGTATATGTGAATCAGCCCGAAGGGTTCATTAATGTAGAGATTTTTACTAGTTGAAAGTTCGTTTTCTCGATGTCTCTTCGAATTGATTTCCGGTTCAAAGTGCGACTCAGTCGTTTTTGGTTAAGAAAAAGGGAAGTTGATTATCTAAAACTAATTTAAAAGTAAATGAGAAAAGTATTTAAAAACAAACTAAAGAAAAGTTCAAATAATAAAAGTAAAACAAGGTGAATATGAAAAACTAAAAGTTAAAACGATATTAAAACGAATATTAAAACAAATAATAAAACGTAATTTAAAGCGAAACAATTAATAAAAATAAAACTAAACGAAGAAATTAACTATCGACTCGAAAATAAAGTTTACTAAATGAAAAAGGAGAGAATGAAACTAAAATGGTACTTTAAAGCTAAACGAGGCAAAACCTAAAGCAGGTACTAAATAAAAGATAAAACTTGAACTTTACGAAAAAATATTAATTTTAAAATTAGACAAAAAATTCAACTAAAAATACGTAACTTTCAGAAATGAAATCGGAACAACTTTCAGATAAAACTAGAAAATTACGGAACAAAACTAATAAACAAGCAAGCAGGCAGGCTAGCTGCTGGAAGCAGCCAGCCTAGCTGCTTGTTTTGGCGGGAAACAAAGGACAAGCTAGCAAGCTAGCAGGTGGACCATTTGTTTGATTCGGAACTTTGCAAGTTCCGATTCGGAACTTTTCTGAGCATTGGTTCGGAAGTTTTGTTGACTTGGTTCGGAAGTTTTTAAGAAAGTTCCGGTTCGGAACTTTTTGCCAAAAATTGGTTCGGAACTTTTCAAAAGTTCCGATTCGGAACTTTTTGCCACAAATTGGTTCGGAAGATTTAGAAAATTTACCAAATCTTCCGATTCGGAACTTTGAAAAGAAATTTGGTTCGGAACTTTTTTGACAAGAAATTTGGTTCGGAACTTTAAGAAAATCGGTTCGGAACATTAACTGGGCAATATTAACAGTAGCAGGAACGAAGAACAGGGAAAAGTACTAGAACACGAATTTAAGCAAAATCAATCAAGATCAACCAAAAGATTAACCCAAAATAACCACTAAACGTCAACTAAAAATAATCAATCAAAACAAATCAACAAAACTAACAAATAAAGCCAAATCAATCAAAACCCAATTGATTGAAATTAAGAAAACTCAAGAACATGAATAATCAAAACAAAGAACAAATCAAACAAGAAAGGTAGAAGGAGATTGGCAATAAAATAAAGATTAACAATAATTAAAGGTAAACTTACTTGGAATTAAAAGAGAATTAAAGGTGCGTTACATGAGAATTAAAGTGCATAAATTTAAGGAACAAGAAGAATGAAAATGGGGAAGAGAGGCTTGTCAAGCCTCCAACAACTACAAATGAATCTAGTAATGTGTATTTATAGGGGAGGAAGGGATTAGTCGGAGGAAGCTTCCTCCCATCTTTCCTCTTTTCCTTAATTGCGCCATTAGGTCCCTCCTTTCTTTAATCTTCTTAAATCTTGGACTATAATGACTTTGGCTCGGGATTTCTTTGAACTCGTCTTGTAATTCTTCAATAAATTATACTTGAGTTCTTCGGCTTTTGGTAAACTTCCGTCTTTTGACTTTTTCTTCGATAAATCTTCAGAATTGGTCTTGGACTTCCGTTCTTTTTCCACTCTTGATCTTTCGACTTCGTCTTTTGTCTTTTTCTTCAATAAAAGCCCGTGAAAGCCGTGTTTTCTCCACTTTTCACCTTCTCGACCCTGAAATACAATAAAAACACAAACCACGCATAATTCCGCAATTTACGTCATAAAATATACGTTTAGGTCCCGTTTTAATGTAATTAAGTGGTAGAAAAGATGGGTGTTTTCACACCTATCATTCATTGATCCTCATCATCCTGACAAAGTCTACCGTCTCAAGAAGGCAGTATATGGACTCAAACAAGCTCCAAGGGCGTGGTACGATGAATTATCAAACTTCTTGGTATCCAAAGGGTTCTCCAAAGGTTCCATTGATCCTACTCTCTTTATTAATAAATATGGGAATGACATATTGCTTGTGCAAGTTTATGTTGATGACATCATTTTTGGTTCTATGAACCCAAAACTTTGAAAACATTTTGAAAATTAATGCACAACAAATTTGAAATGTCAATGATGGGGGAGATAAAATTCTTTTTATGCCTCCAGATTCATCAATCCCCACGTGGTATCTTTATTAACCAAGCTAAGTATGCTCAAGAAATACTTAAAAAGCATGGTATGCAATCATGTGCTCGTGTTGGTACACCATTGTCGACCAAATCCCTAGACGCTGACTTGTACTCATATCCCGTAGATCAAACGCGATATCGCAGTATGATCGGGTCACTTATGTACCTTACCGCCAACAGGCCTGATTTCATCATGCAACATGCTATTGTGTACGATATCAATCCAGACCTACTCAAAAGCACCTCAAAGAGGTTACACGGATCTTTCGGTACCTTAAGAATACCATTCACATGGGACTCTGGTATCCGAGGGAAACCGGTTTTCATCTAACAGCTTTTTCAGATTCTGATCACGCAGGTTGCCTTGATAGTCGAAAAATCACTTCTGGTAGCGTACAATTTCTAGAGAAATACAAGCTTGTGAGCTGGTCGTCAAAGAAGAAGAATTTCACTTCGCTCTCATCAGCTGAAGTAGAATATGTGGCTCTATCCGCATGTTGTGCTCAAGTCCTCTGGATGAGAACTCAACTCACGGATTATGGCTTCCACTTTGATAAAATACCTATGTATTGTGACTCAAAGTCGGCCATAGCCATATCTTGCAATCCGGTTCAACACTCCCATACCAAGCACATCGCAGTCAGATATCACTTCATCAAGGAACAAGTAGAACGTGGTATCGTGGAAATATACTTTGTCAGAACTGAGTACCAGATAGCAGACTTGTTTACTAAAGCCCGATACCAAAATAGGTTTCAATATCTCGTTGGCCATCTTGGTATGAAGTATATGACTCCAGAAGACTTGGAGGTTTTGGAAAATGAAGCTGCTTGATACTCTCTCATAATAACTTCTAAGCGCATCACAGTTTAGAACTCGAACTTCAACTTAAGGAAAGTTTATCACGGATGATAACTTATCCTTCACAACGAGAAATTTATTTTTCTCGGTCATGAGCTAGTCACAAAACAATCAAAGTTTTGAGCTCATGAAAAACGGACCCGACAGGGAAGTGTACGTTTCAGTGCGCTTTCCCTAAGTAGTAGAAGAGAAGTATTCTATCAGGATTATTTTAAAACCACTGAACATAAGTTTTCAAGAGTTTCTCAAAGGTTTTTCTAAATCTTTCAAAATTGTGTGTTCAACACTCACTTCGCTTGGAAAATAGAATTCATTTTTTAGGCTTACAAGAAAGAATGTCAAGTAGAGTTGATAGACACCTTGTTGCTGGTATTTGGGGAAACAACTCTTTTGAGTTTGCGTCGAAGAACTCCATTGGAAAATCGGGAGGAATTTTAGCAGTTTGGGACTCGTCTATGTTTTCGATGCAATCGAAATACGAGGGTGAGGGGTTTTTGGCTATATACGGTTTGTGGCACTCAATCAACACCCATTGTCTCATCATTGTGGTGTATGCCCCCAATGCATCCACAAAAAGAAGCTGCTTTGGACAAATATCAGCAGGTTAGTTTCTAATCTCAATTGCCTGAGTATTGTATTAGGTGATTTTAATGAAGTCCGATCAAATTTCGAACGTAAAGGATCAATATTTTGTCAAAAAGGAGCGGATCTTTTTAACGATTTCATAGTTTCCTCGGGTCTTATTGATCTTCCTCTTTGTGGAATGCGCTACACTCGCATGGATAATATTGGATCCAAACTAAGCAAATTAGATCGTTTTCTGGTTTCTTCCCATTATATTGACATTTGGCCGCACTCATTCTCTCTCGCCCTATTGAGAGAATTTTCGGATCACCTACCTATCCTGCTTAAAAACTCGGCTGCCGATTTTGGGCCCCCTCCTTTCAAACTCTTTAATTCATGGATTGGTAAAAAATACTTTAAGCCTATGGTTCATAGCTTCTGGTCTATGACAGAACCACACTTGAATGTCAATTGTTCAGCAACAATAAACTCAAAAGAAAACTACAGGGGCTAAAAGTTATTTTAAAAAACTGGAAAAACGACATGTTGTCTTCTGAAACACACCAGACTGCTGCCCTTCATTCCAAATTCCAGTCAATTGACACTTTAGCCGAAACCTCCACCCTCTCTTCCACCGATATTGAATCTAGATAAAAAATAATCAAAGACCTCCATGATATTGAATACCGTCACTTAACAAATTTGCGCCAAAAAGCAAAAACAAGATGGGCTGTGGAAGGGGATGAAAACTCGAGGTTCTTTCATGGGGTCATCAATAGCAGTAGAAACCGATCTCGGATAAATGGCCTCAACATCCATGGGTCTTGGACATCAGATCCCACTACCCTTAAATCTCATATTTTTCAAGTTTACAACTCTAAATTCAAAGAAGACATCATTGATAGACCAACTTTTTCAAGTGATAATTTCGAGAAGCTTTCTAATGATGACTTATTGATTCTTGATTATCCAATATCTGATCAAGAAATAAAGGATGCGGTTTGGGAATGTGGAAGTGAAAAGGCCCCCGGCCCGGATGGCTTAACGTTTAAATTCTACAAATCACAATGGGACACCATTGCTCCAGATGTCATTGCTTATATTAGAGAATTCGAGATGACTTCATTCATCCCAAGAGGGTGTAATTCGTCTTTCATTTCTCTTGTGCCTAAAGTTGAAGACCCGCTAGTCATAAATGACTTTAGACCCATTAGCCTAATAGGTAGCCACTACAAAATTATTGCGAAGATTCTTGCTAACCGCCTAGCGATGGTCATCCCATCGGTTGTTAGCGAATCTCAAACGGCTTTTATAAAAGGTCGTCAAATCATTGAAGGACCTTTAATGGTGGATGAAATTATATCATGGGCAAAAGTTTACAAAAAGAAGTTCTTTATGCTTAAAGTTGATTTTGAAAAGGCCTTTGACACTTTGTCTTGGTCTTTCTTAGACTTGGTTATGGCTCAAATGGGTTTTACCTCAAAGGGAGGAAATGGATTTTTGCTTGCCTTAACTCGGGCTATGCCTCAGTTTTTGTTAACGGCTCCCCCACTTCAGAATTTAAGATTGAACGGGGTCTTCGACAAGGTGATCTACTTTCTCCCCTTCTCTTCATCTTAGCGGTAGAGGCTCTTAATGTGGTTATATATGAAGCAAAGAGCAGAGGCTTATTCCAAGGGGTTGAGGTAGGTAATGATAAGATTAATGTCTCTCATTTTCAGTTTGTTGATGATGCCCTTATCATGGGAGAATGGTCATTCCTAAATGTCAGAAACCTGTCTTGCATCCTTTCATGTTTTCATCTTGCTTCGGGGCTTAAAATTAACTTCAACAAAAGCAAATTTTTTGGCCTAAATGTTTCACAACATGAGTTAAACTCTCTTGCTTCCACAATATGTTGTCCCCCTGCCACTTCCCTTGCACTTATCCTTGTCTTCCTATCGGAGCCAAGATGTCTAAATGCTCAAATTGTAATCCTCTCATCATAAAGTTTCAAAATAGATTGTCCAAATGGAAATCTAAGTCGCTCTCTTTCGGTGGTCGATTAACACTTATAAAATCTGTGCTTGGAAGCTTAGTTGTGTATTTTTTCTCCACCTTTAAGGCCCCGAAAGCCATCATCAATAAGCTTGAAAGCATAAGGAGGAACTTCTTTTGGGGCGGTTCTTTAGACACTCAAAAGATAGCATGGATTGCTTGGAAAAAAGTAATTTCCCCTTTAAAATGTGGAGGTCTTGGAATTAATAGTTTGAGGTCAGGCAATATTAGTTTACTCTCTAAATGGTGGTGGAGGTTTTATAATGAAGGCGACTCACTTTGGGGTAGCGTTATTCGTTCAATCCATGGTCCCCAAGGTGGTCTTCTCGACACCTCAATTATCAAAAGTAAATCGGGGCCTTGGTACAACATTGCAAAGCTAAGAGATGACCTTCAGTTGCACGGGATAGACTTGCCTTCTCTATTCAAAATCAAGATTGGTAATGGTGAAATTGCAAGGTTCTGGTTAGACAAATGAATGGTTGGTCCTTCCCTTTGTGAAACCTTCCCCAGATTATACAGGCTTGAAGTTTCAAAAGATGTTCGAGTAGCCAACAGGTCCCCAAGATCAGAAGATGTTTCTCCAAATGTTGTTGGCCCATCCGGCACTTATAGACTTCCTTTTCCTTGGGTGTGGAGGAGGGCTCCACGTTTTGAAGAGGAAATCCAGGAATTAGAGGCTCTAAACAACCTTGTTTCTCAACTAAATCTTAACAACTCACAAGACTCATGGGAATTTACAGCTTGTGCTTCAAGAAAATTTTCGGTCAAAGCTTTTAGGCATATGTACTCAAGTTTTACAACAACTATGAATCAAGATCCAACAAGATGGAACAAGTGCATTCCTATCAAAATAAATATCAATTCTTGGAGAGTGGAAAATGAAAGACTTCCAACAAGAGTTAACTTAGATAGAATAGGAATTGATCTTCACTCGGTTCGATGCCCTGTTTGTGACGATGATCTTGAAACAGAAAATCACATCTTTGTGCATTGTGCCACAGCGAAACAATTGTGGTCTGACATTCTTAAATGGTGGAATCTTCACAACTTAATCCCTTCTAATCTTTTTGAAGCCATCACCTTGGCAGATCGTGCAAATCTCACAACTACTCTTACACAGTTTCTTGATGGCGTGATTCAGTCAGGTATCTGGATCCTTTGGCGGAATAGAAACGAGATAACTTTCAAAAATATCAGAAGCAACAAGTTTGTGATCCTGAATGATGTAAAGCTGCACTCGTTCAATTGGATTTCAAATAGATGTAGAAAAAACTTTTGTAATTGGTTAGAGTGGTATTCAAACCCTCGTAAATCCATTTCTGAATCATTGTAACTTTTGTTGCTAGCTTCTTGCTAGGTTTTTAATATAAATTGCCGTTTCAAAAAAAAAACACTCCCTTCCTCATAGTGATTTTATATCTCAAAAATTTCATATGTTATTTTGATCAGTTTTTGAGGGGGAATGTTTTAAAATCAAAGCCTTTAATGTTGTTGGGTACATCTATGATATTGTCATATTTTATGTATCCAACACATTCCGAAAATGATACAAAACTGTCATATGTAATATACTATATCGGATAAGGCATCTTATCTCCGTACTTCAACATATTTTATGGTGTCGTTTTTCCAAAATTTTGTCAAATTTTTGTCTCAAGACACACATATATTGTTGAGGGGGAGCGACCCGACTACAAATGTTCCATGATTCATGCGTGCACACATTTTTCTCACCCATCGATTTTTAGAAAATTGTCATATTTTAATCAATTGATATCTCTAATATTATATTTTTATATTAGAGATAGAGGGAGAAAATGTGATTAAAATGTAATATATCGCAACATGCGATCTTAAAGACTCAAGTGCAACTCTTTCCTTCACATGCTAAACTACTTCGTATATCGATGCATGTGTGTAGGGGGAGCTTTTCGGAAATGTAAAACTTTCAAAGTGTTAAAAGTTTTGATTTTTATCAAGTACTTTGAATGGTTTTCAATGGTTTTATGGTTACGATCTATACCCAAAACAAGCTACTATCCACGACGGAACGTTGAAGTCAAAAGGTGGTTTAGGATAGGAAACTAAGTCCTATGATCCAACCAGAACCGGAGGGATCTACCCAAGGACATTCCATATCTAGAAATAGTTGTCCTTAGGAAAGATGGAGTTGAATGAAGCTGAATGCGGACCAATTACTTAAGTTACCACTATAGCAATCACAACAAGGTGCTAGTGATGACGTATTGGTAAGCATTGAAGGAGTTGAATATTCTATGCAACTTAGGCAGAAACCAGGTTAACACATCTTTTGAAGACAAGTGTCATGGACCCAGTGATGCGATGCACAACCCTTCCCCAGCCATTCAGGTTTCTCTTAAAATAAACTTGTCTCATTGTCACGAAGATCAACACGTATCTATTGACTTTCTCACTCCGAGTAATATTGAGAAGGTGGCAGTCTGCTCCAGCCTCCGATTACCAAAATGCACTTATAGAGTCTAGAGCCAAAAATAGATCAATCTATAATCTCATTAGGACACAATCGAGTCCTACGCATTATCCTTGTGATATTGCCAGAACATCTGAGTGATACGATTCACAATGAAGATGGAAATCCTGCTTGAGCCAACATCAAACAAGCTCATGGTAGGTAACTTTTGCGATTCTACATGAATCAAACTTGTGAGAACTGGAATGCAATTAAGTTTCTATTCTAAATTGATTCAAACTTGATTCCAGACTTCTTCGCAAAATCCATGTGATCTTGCCAGAACATTCAGAGTGACACTCTTTAGTGTTCATATTGACGAATGGAAATCCTTCCAGTGTCAACATCAAACAACACTGCGTTAGGTGACTCGCAAGATTCTCTGTAAATCAAGCTTGTGACAAACAGGAAAGCAACAATGGTGCGATTCTTTTAGAATCAAACTTGTTCCAGGAATTCTGAATTGACGACTCTAATCGGGCGAATACTTTATCCTTATGATTTACTCTTTCTGTTCGTAGTCTGCTTTTAGACGGTCGAGTAAAGAGAACTGGCTACTACCGCCGGGAAACCCTGTCAAGGAGGTTCTTAATCGAATCTACCCAATCACATGTACGGTATCTAATACCGTCTAACGGTCTTCACCGACCAGAGGTAAAACGCTACCGAGTTTGGATGAAATGTTCAAAGCTATTTTATACATGTCTATATATGTTGCTTCATATCAAGAAGGTGGCGTAGCTGTGTACTAACCAATGTCGATTCAGAAGTCACAAGATCACAAGATGGCGATAATCAAGATACCTATGAATGTAAGAATGTAATAGGTCATCTTAGTCACAAGGAGCACATGATGGAGATCTCAAGCACTCAAAGTCAAATGACAAAGGCTCAAGATAAAGATCACAAAAGCATGAAGTAACAAAGTCATTACAAACAAGATCAAGACCAACATACAAGACCAAAAGAAGGAAGATCACTTCCACAAGAATGTATTCACTCAATCATCTTATACATTTAAAGATGACCGATACATTGAGGGAGATGGTTAGCCCTATATTTGATAGAGTCGAACAAGAATGTAATAGGTCATCTTAGTCGTTATCGATCTTGTATTGTAATATTTTAGTCGGGTTAACGGGCTTGGTATTTAAGCTAATATTGTAAAAGTTAGGGGCGTAAGCCCAAGCAAAGCCAAGCCCGGCCCATGAACAAGCCCACTAAAGCCTTAATGACATGGGGTATATATACCCTCTTCCGTGTGTGGAAGAGGGTGTTGGTTCATTCTTTTCGCATAGAAATAAACCATTCTTTCTTGTTTATCTCTCTACTTTTCTTCTCTTTCTCTCTCTCTCTCTAATTATTGTGTTATGGATTGAAGTGGGAATAACAAACTTGTTAAAAAAGGTTATTAAATTAACTGTATTAAAATGGCGTCGCTGCCGGAGAAGTGTGTTGCGATATTTGGGTTGTGTTTTTAGTTAGTGTCTTGAAGATCCTTTCGCTTTGAAAGTTTATTTTCTGTATTTGTATATATATATATATATATATATAAATTTTTTTTCAAAATCCAAAAAAATATAAAATCAATAAATAAAATAAAATAAAATATATATATATATATATATACATATATATATATATATATACATATATATATGTATATATATATATATATATATATATATATATATATATATATATATATATATATATATATATATATATATACATATATATATATATATATATATATATATATATATATATATATATATATATATATATATATATATATATATATATATATATATATATATATATATATATATATATATACATACATATATATATATATATATATATATATATATATATATATATAGATATATATATATATATATATATATATATATATATATATATATATATATATACATATATATATATATATATATATATATATATATATATATATATATATATATATATATATATATATATATATATATATATATATATATATATATATATATATATATATATATATATATATATATATATATATATATATATATATATATATATATATATATATATATATATATATATATATATATATATATATATATATATATATATATATATATATATATATATTTTCTTAATTTATCTTCTTTTCTTTATTACTATATATATCATTTAAAAAATCCAAAAATATTTTCTTTTGACTTTATTTTTCTTTTAGCTATATATTATATATAATATATAGTTTTATATAGTATATTATATTATAACATTTTCTTTTTATTATTACTTTCTTATTAAAAAAAGGGTTTCAAAAATATTCTTCTTTATCTTCTATCGTGTTTAATTCTTTTCTCCTCACCCTCTTATCGTTTAATTCTTATCTTCTCCTTCTAGATCATAATTCTTTTTCTCAACCCCTCTTATTTCTATTTTTTCATGGATTCGTATGTTTATTGCGTAGGCTGTGGGAGACCATTGTACAGTTTTCAATCATGTCAATGTTGTTGAGCGAGCGGTGCGAAAGAGATCTCCACAATTCACAATTTGGACATTGTCCATCGTGCAATTCAATCAATTCGTACTTCACCTCTAATGAAATTATCTCCCCCTCTTGCATATATGGGGATAATTGTCCGTATGATGCACCGTGTTTTTCTTAATACCCGTGTTGCAACAATTGTAAGGGCCCTCACGACACTTTTTCTTGTCAACCGATGAATTATTATGAGCCTGATTCGTGTTATAATTCCGGTTTTGATAATTTTGAGCCCCTACATACACCCTCAATCATCAGCCTTCTTTCGGAATGAGTGACGAACTACGAGCCACTGTTTCAAATGAACTTCTAAAATTTCATGAAGGTTTAATTAGACTTTGCGAAAAATTTCAAGAGGAAAATCGACAAGAGCAAGTATCTAGTGCTTATACCTCTACGCCTCTTGTGATTCCTTATTTTTATGATGATGACGATGATGATGTTTATGATCTCAACCCATCATGTGAGACTACCACTCCTATTCTCGATTCTTCCACTAGGGAGATCGATTCTTCCACTAGGGAGACCGATGCCTCTCTCATCATAGGGGATGAGGGTCTTATCACTATTCCATGTGACATTCTTATTCCAATTCAAAGTGAGCCTACGGTTGCTTCCGATAGTGATAGTGAGTATGAATCTCTTTCTTATGATGATGTCCTTCCCACCGACATCTTGGGACATGATTCTTTGGCTTTCTCTAATCCTCTTTTTGTTAGCCATGCCACCTCCCATCATACAGGAGGTAGAGAGATTTGACCCTAGCTTCCGTTTGATTCGGTTTGGAGAGGTGACGCGGGTGGTAGATATTTCTTCTTCTATTTCTCATATTACGTTGCCCACCCCATCCTACCGTGTGCACGCCTAAGCGAGTGATGTATCACTTTTACTCTTCTCATTTCATACCGGGAAATGAGGATGAGTGTTTTGATCCTGGAGGAGGCGTTGATGTGCTATTGCTTGTGATGTTTTATCGGTTATACCATCGACTCTTGCTTTGAGTTTATATCAAGTGTCATCGGGTGACACTTTGATATCTTTTTTCCTATCCTTCCGTCTTTGGCGAAGACGAGTTTTCTTAAGGATCGCCTTATACCTATTTCTCGTATGTTATAAGAATCCTTCTGCTTTTCTTGACATAACTGTGGAGTCTTGTTCATTATTCTCATCCAGTAACGAGGATACGATTTTTGACCCTAGCATATCGTTTTGAGCTAGTGGTGATTCTCTTGCTCCCCTATGGACCATTTAATTCAGGGTCGAGTCAGGCTCGTGACTCGGTTAACAAAAACAAGCGCTTCTCGGGAGGCAACCCAAGGATCTATCCTTTTTATCTATTTTCTAACATAAGTGTAGAGGCGTGCGTCTTTCCGTGTGTGCTTGGTGGTATTTGTTTTGTTTGCAGGGTTCCCTTTGATCGAGAAGACTTTCAAGGTTGATGTTGCTGCTTTCCATCATCTTCTTCATTCAGTCTCCTATCGATCTTCATGTTCATATCAGGGGAGTAATTAGTTCTGATCATTATCTATATATATATATCTAATGTTTTCCTCCCTCTTACACTTGGAATTCTAGCATTAGCCTTTTGTGTTCTTACGTGTAGGGGTGGCACCGTATCACTTTTGAACATTGAGGCCAATGTTCGGTTCTAAGTGTAGGGGGTTTATATCAATATAATCATATTCATGCCTACTTGTTTGCGCCCCTTGTAATATTATTTTGATCGAATTTATGTTTGTTTTTAAAAAAAATAAAAAATGACTAAAAAATAAATCTTTTTTGACCGTGCGAGATTGACTTGTCCCGTAGGCTAGAACAAAGGGGATCCCGACTCTTCCAGAGTGTTGATCTGGCTGCTCCCTTAACTTTTAGACTAAACTATTAGGATTGTGCAAATGAAAATGCTAAACGTGGAGTAGTTGGTTCTCTTTAGAGCTTATATGAATAACTGTGGCTTTTCCTCCTGTAAGATAACTAGACTAAATAAGTGTGTTTTTTTTCAAGCCTTTAAACGTTAAAAATTATTTTGTTATGGAAAAATAAATTCTTATGCATTTTTGATATACAGGTCCTAGTTCAACTTTTTATTTAAATTTGAGTGAAAGCATACTTTCTTAAAAATGAAATAATGTTGCGTGAATAAATATGTTGCAAAAAAAATCGAAAAGAAAGATGAAAAAAGTGAAAAAAAATCGAAAAAAATTGAAAAAAAGAAAAAGAAAAAAAATGTTCAGTAGAGTTAGATTCGAATAAATGAATAAGAGTTTATGTTGCTTTAATAATAATTGTGCGGAACTGCTTTTTCTAAAATTTAAATACGAAGTTGAACTAGAATTCGTCAATTTTTTATAAGAGTTTAGACGGTAATAGAGAATGTAGAAGTCAAAGGTCTAGTAAGCTCCGATACTATTCTCGAGGGTGGTAAAAACCTAGCCTCCTAAGCTTTGCTAAAGGACAAGCTGAGAAGAAAGTCGCTACATGGAGTGATCTCTCCTTTGAATCTTCAATCTCTAAATTATCGTTGTTGTTTTTCATCTAAGTGTCTTTTATTAGCTTAGCGGTGATTTCAAGATCTTTGATTTCAAAATCCCGTCAATCCCGGTACTATTCTCCGTGGGGGTGTCAAAAGCCCGGGCACTTAACCGATGAGGTTGGGACGTTCCGAGAAGAAAGCCGCTACATGGTAAAGGCCATTTTTGAATCTTAAATCACGTCATTTTTGGTGAGTCTAATATTACACTTAGATGATTAGCAACCATAATAAATGTCGATTTGAACGATCAAAACTTTGAAAATGAACACACTTGCCTAGTCTTTTATAATTGTGGGAGTGAAAAGTTATATTTACACAGGTTATTAGTATAAGTAGTGTTAGCATTTTGCCAAAACGTTTGCACAAGGAATCTTAGCTTAGTAGGGAGTAATAAAAAGAGGACGACGATCTTTATTCCCTGGAGGCACCCAGTCTGCGTGTTTCCCCTTCTATGATAATTATACCTTGAATAAAAAGTCGAGCATGGCGGGTCATTATGAATTTTTATTTTTTATTTTATTAACAAGGCGATTTCGAATAAAGTGGTTTAAATTGTTTTTGGACTTAACATTTGTGATAATAGTTGCTTGGGGGGCAAGAAACTATTAAGTGTAAGGGTGTGTTGAACATGTAATTGTTCATGTTTTTAGTGCTAATATCCCTTCATTTTTGGCATAATAAATAGCAAAAATGTGTTTTTAGTGCTTAAATCGTGTATATGTGTTATTTATTATTGTAGTTACGGATATGAAAGAAAATGAGCAAAAACGAAGCTAAAGAGCCAAAAACGAGCACGAGAAATGGAAAGAGCATGGAATAGCGAGTCCGACGGTGCATTCAAGTTTTATTGGGCCGACCCGACATCATTTATATGGGTCGGACCGACCCATTAATATACCACTAGCCTATTTAAACATAACAACCCAACAAGGCCCGAAATGGAAATGCAGCCCAACAAAAAAAAGGAGGTCCGATTATGGGAAAAAAGCCCAAATGGCATGTCTTATCTTTTGACAGATATATAGATGAGATCATATCTCTCTTTTGGGGAGAGCATCTCATTTTTTCCTGTATTCACATTTTATTCGTAGGTAGAACAGAGATATCAACATTCCATTTTTCACTTCTTTCAATTATTCTTTTCCCTGCGTGTTTTATTAGCTTAGGTAGAGTAGGATAGCATATCACCATATTTTCTTTCTGTCCTTTGTTTTCTTTTCATACGTTTTTAGGATATATAGTGTAGAATAAATTTAGGCTTTATTTAAAAACAAATTTCTTGATTCTTGCCTATTTTGATGCAAGTTTATCACATAAATTTAAGTTTCAGTTTCATACAGTTCTTGTATTCAGATTCTGTTCATGTTTATTGTTATTGAATGAAGATGGGATTTAATTTTGCGGTTGATGTAGCGGTTTTGATTGGTTGTTTATGAAGATAATTTTATTTTTGTATTTGAATATTGAATAAGTTTGTGATGGTTTTGTTTCTTATTCATTCTATTCCTTTAGCTTATGTGTTACGGTAGCCTATTTGACCAAATAAGCCCTCGGTGGATAAGCTTATTAAAAAGCTTATCAGTCTCGGTTTAGATTTCTTTTATAGTTAGTTGAACAAATTTTGCTTATTTGTATCAATGCAATATGTTGTTGCTTATTGGGTTGAGTAGGAACAGTTGTTCTTTTACATTGATATGGATTTGGTTCAAAGCTAGATTAAGTGAAAAAAATAAATGAATTTTTTGTTGATAAGAATTGAACACAGGATCTACTGACTGAAAACCCACCTATTTACCATTTTGCCATCTTCCATTCTTATTTAAACTTTGCTTTGGATAATGAATATAGTGTAATTAATCGTTGTCTATTTTTATTAAAAGTGTTAGTAACAGTAAGCTTTTGATTAATCTTTTACATCAAATCATTTTTATTATATTGTTTTAATTAAGTTTTAGTTAAATAGTTCTTATACAATTTAAAATGTCGTCTAGCTTATTTATTGTTAACCGTTTTATGTCTTTTGGTATCTCGGCGTATTCAATTCATCTTTTGGCCGAGAAGTTTTATGGGTCTTTTAGCTAAATTAACATTTAAACTTTAAAGCTCTTGTTTTTATCTTTTTAGTTAGTTGATAAAATTGACAACTTTATCCGCTAATTAGTTTGATAAAATTTTGAAAGTTTAAACTTTAAATTTAATTTAGTTATTTGATCGCGGTGGTTAATTTTTCGTATCCAGTTTGTCATTCGGTAACTGTTCTCTTATCCTTTTTTATCTTTATTTCATTAGCTTTTATTTGATTATTATTGTTGCTTAGTTGATATTTACTTTAATGTCATTATTAGAATAACTTTACTTATGCTTGTTTATTTTCGCATTTTATTATCATTAATTGATATTTGTAGCTTAAATATTGTTGTTGCTTTATATCGTTTAATATTTTTGGCCATTAATATTTATTAGTTTTAAAAATAAAAATAAAAATCTCTTTTATTCGAGCATCAAACTTGAGACATTAACGCGCATTTCCATTCACACTTTGCTGGAACTACGATAACCTTTCGGGTGTATGAAAACGACTGTATTAAAATCATCAGCCAATCACAGTTTTTAAGAAATTTGCAAATTGGTTTGTAGGCTGATACACTACACGGGTAACTGAAATTTCCCCCGTAGTTGTTTCCTGAAAAGTGGACACCCTCATTGATGAGATGCTTAGCCTGAGGGGCATATGAGATAACCTTGGAAAGTGCCATTTTAAGTTATGATTTTAAAAACATTGTAGTAAGGACTATGGCACTTTGTGAGAATCAAACCAAGACTTGTTTCTTGTTATAATGCAACAATATATGTAAAACCCGCATATAAATGCCATGAACAGTACTCTACGTAAACATATGTCACACCCAACTATGGCGGAATATGGGGCGCGACGTATGGATACCATCACAACAATAGCGTGTCTATAGAGAGAACTATATGAACTAGAAATGTCATAAAAGGTGACACAAATGTCATGAAAATATCTCAACAATGCAGGAGTCTAGGTAAGTAGATAAAATTCCCACCTCTTACCAAAGACAAACAAATAAACAAACATCAACATAAAGGTACTCGTAGTATCACTTATTCAATCAAACAAAAGAAATCTATGAAGGAACGGGGATCTCCTTCTAAATGCATTCCTACGCGACTCCAATCCTAGCCACTTATGTTCTCACGCTTAACCACATTAAAACCTGAAAGAGATACTAAAAAACGTCAACAATAATGTTGGTGAGAGTCATAGGTTTAGACTCCAACGACAAAATCAAGTTATGAGCTGTGAATAATAACTATCAACCAAAGAATATATGGACAATATGCTACAATTATGTATTAACAACTAACATTCAAGATTTAACCATTCACCATAATTCTAAGGCTCCCAGCTTTACCAATCACCATGGTCCCATAGGCGCCCATACACATATGAACCAATCCCAAGGCCCCGCCTAGTCAACATCCCCTTGGTACCAAGTCAAACTGCAATAACTGAGACGGTACGTGTCCCCCGATCCAAATCATTAGCACAATCAAGAATCACATAGTAGTAATCACATAAGTGTACATATAAGTCCATCACAAACCATAAAAACATTCACAACATTATTTACAAAACCATACAGTGTCTCTTCTATCCCATCTGGAAGAAAAAAACATAAAAAGATATGGGACTATGAAACTCACCTGATGGAGCTTCTCCAACAATCCACACACTAGCAAAAAACTAACAAACAAATGCACCCAATCAATACATGAACCAAATACTAAAATGATTCATCAGCCTATGATGGATATCTAAAATTATCCCATATATATACCCCGTTTATATGCTCTAATCATTACATTTCCCGTCCCTAACAAGTAATTAACTTAGTTAAACTTGATACCTATTCTGTTTACTTTTCTCCCAAAACAGTCCCGGTTTTTAGTCATCAAACTATTAGCCAAACGCCAACCTAACGAAACCCATGCTCTCTGTAAAAGAAAACATATTCTCTTACATGTTTTAGCTAACTACTCCCATTTGACCCAACCTTAAAGCTACTGTTAAGGCCTCGATATATATATATATATATATATATATATATATATATATATATATATATATATATATATATATATATATATATATATATATATATATATATATATATACTTCTGTGTATCCAGATTTTACTGATTTTGAACATACAAAACGTTCGTTATGATTAGGGGGTCGTACCCTAACCCATTTTCTTATCCCTCCTCCAGGTCTCTTATTTAATATATAAAACAAATCACACGTTTATTAGAGGGTTCAATTGTACTTCTAAGTATTCCAATCACCTTAAAACACAAATTGAAAACCCGCTATCCCAAAAACTGTTTTGACCTCCGCCTGTTGTAACCTATTTTTGACCCACCTCCCGACCTCCAATTTAGTTCTTGTTTCTTGCATTAGAAAGGAAACTCAATTACCGTTTCAGGGGTACTTGGATCGCATCATGAACGTTCTTAGAACTCTAGATATGATCAAAACAATGGACCAAAATTCTGCCCAGTTTTTTTTTAAAACGATTTTTTCATAATTAATCTAATTAATCATACATAAACCCTAATTAAAACCTAAAAAAGATTTCCAATGATAAAAACCCATTAATTAAATTATTTATTACAGATCATTAACAAAACCTAATAAAAAATTATGAATCTCAAACCCTAATCCATCATAGTAGGTTACAAATACGTAAATTAACGTTAATCAACCTAGTTTAATTACGTACCTTTAAATCCTGAGCATAAATTCGACTCTTCTTGATCATCCATTGCTACTTAACTGACTTAGAGTTTAATATAAGGTTTATGGGTCGTTTTTGGGGTCTTGGAGTGTTTATATATGCTTTGGTAACCTCCTGATCAAGTTTAGGCCTGATTAGGACTCCTATATGGTAATTATCTTTTTTTTATTAAAATATTTTGCTATGGGGCCCACAATTCCGACTCCCCCTTCATTATTTTATTAATTTAATTGCTATTAACTTATAATTACCATTAGTTAACATCTAGACCCTTCCAGATCAAAACCGGACACCTATTCGCTAATTTTTCGACTTCTACGTAATTTCCGAACTAACCGTCATTTCCAAAAGTTTCTAATTATGGAAAGTATCTCTAAAACTTATCCTAACCATATACTATGTACTCAATACATACATATAACATACGACACGTACACGAAACCTTGTAAAAACGATATCTGAACTTTCTCGCAGTTCATTTCGGAACTCATTTCATTTCATTTCATTTCCAACCCGTACCATGATTTACAAATCATGTACCTCATTTCGTCCATTCTCATCCCCAAAATCACACATATAAACACATAAATCACATAGTCACACAAAATACCCCAAAAATAAGATTAAGTGACGAACCTCAAAAACCAGGGTTGTCACATCACTCCCTCCTAATAGAAATCTCGTCCCGAGATTTACTCCTTAGGATCATCATTAGAAAATATCTAAGGATACTTGTTCCTCATAAATACTTCCCGTTCCCACGCGAACTCTAGTCCACGTTCCAAATTCCATCCGACCATAACTACGATATATTACCCTTTTTTCCAAAGTCTTAGCTTCACAACCTAAAATCTCTACCGGTTCTTCGATGAAACGAAGACTCGTATCCATACTAATATCATATAAAGGTACTTGCATGTCGGTTCTTGCTAAGCATTTCCTCAAGCTTGATACACGAAATACATCATGCACACTACTAATTCCTCCCAGTAATTCCTCAACCTATAAGCCACTGGTCCAAACCTTTCATGGATTTTGAACAGACCCATGATTCAAGGTGTTAACTTCCCTTTCATCCCAAACCACGTCACTTCTTTCCATGGTAAAACCTATAGCATAACCTTATCCCCAATCTCAAATCCCAACGGCTTACGCCTCTTGTCCACACAGCTCTCTTGTCGGTCCTTTGCCATTTTCAACCTCTACTTAAGCACTGCCACCACCTCTTGTAGTTTTCCGTTCTAACTCCGGTCCAATATGTTGACTGCTTCTAATTTCACCCCACAGTAACGGTGATCCATCTCATCTTCTATGGATTAACTCCATCAGTTTCTACTACATTTCCTGTCACCAGACCTAACGGTTTTCCCTTCTATATCACTACACTATCTTGACAACGCTTTTCTCCGTCAAGCCATGCTTCCTCCATACTACTTCTCGCCTGTCTCTCAATAATCTTAATTTCCATACCATCTTCTATCTCATCTTCAGCCAATAATTTAGGTGATCCTCTTTTATTCCCTACATTCTCATCAGTGAGGAATACACCCCTCTCACTAGTGACACTCTTTGTAGAAGAATTCTTCCTAAATAAAATGCATTCTCCAACTATCTCCAAACCGCACGCCAAAGCTCTAGGCGTCTTTCTCAGTTACCCCAATAGTAGGCACATACCAACCATAAACGGTATACTACGCTTGCTTCCCATTGTTTCTTCCCTTGCCATAATCCTTCATAAGGCATTCCATACCTATTAGGTTAACTTTTACACAAAACCGCCTATTCCATCGCATTTGTATGCAATCCTTCCAACTTCTCAACTACGTGACTTCTCATTCCTCTTAGAATATGGGATGAATTATTCAGTCTATCGACTATCACCCAACTCTCATCGTACTTATTCCTCTACCCCATTATTTATCCCTTCCACCAACTTCGTCCTTACATTGCCCTTTCTACGCTACTCCTATCTATGTAGGAAGTATAGTCTACGTCCCTTTTCTCCATACGATTGTCCAAGCCATGCAACAGAAATGTTGTCGCGTTCTCTGCTTTAGACAACTCAACTCATGCAACCTACATCCTTCATCCGAACCACCCTAATACGTCATCCATATAGTTCAAGTTCGTCTCAGCTTCACTTCCTTCTTCTTATTCCATGTCTCATCAACCATGCTTACCTTTCCCAGATGGTACTTGGCCTTGCAATTTTCTTTCATCAATTAACTTCACCCTTTGCCAAATGTTCAATCAAGAGGATTGAATATGTGTTGGAGACGTTCATGATCCGAATAGATCATTCTCTACATCTCGTACACCAAATGCCTCTAGCATTCTAGGCACATCTAACAATCCAGCTCTACTAACTAAGTCTTATCTAGTTCTTCTAAATCTCTCCAGTTCCTGTAACATATAAGCAATCACCTTTCTTTGTCATCCTCATACGCATCCAAATCCTTGATCCACGTATCGTCATGCTTCGTGAATTCATCCAGTCCTTCCGATAACGCCAGGATGTACTCATTATCCAATCCACCTCTTCAGCCTCCAAAATGCTTCCCCGTCCTTCTTTACTTCGCCCCTTGCTGCTACCATGATATGCCATCATCTCTAACTACTTATCATGGTAAAACTAATACTAAAACTCACACTTGAAAATCTCACGTATAATTCCCTTTCCTAACAACTCCAAAACCAACTCATAATTCGCCTCACTCTCCTTCTTAGACTTTGAGTAGATCAAGATGTCGTCGATACTCATGATGAAAACTCGTTTATATACGTTCATGCAAACTCGGTTCATTGACTCTATGAAAACCGCTAGTGCTTTGGTGAAGCAAAATGCATAACCTTAAACCCAAAGCCTTCATACAACATTCATAACATCATCCCTGCATCCTCTCTTGGCAGCAACACAAACAAATTTCTACCTCTTTCTACTCGCGAAATTCTACACACATTCTAAAAGATCGATACTCCTTCTTATCAACTCATCCAACTGCTTTCACATCATATTTACTACCAGGCAACTCAACCTTTATCTTGAATCCCTTGCAATTTATAACAACTCCTGTCTTTAAAATCATTCCATCAACAATTGCCTTGAAAAGGCACTAACTACAACTCATCTTGCTCCTTCTACTGGCTCTGTTCATGGTTCTACTTCAAGATAATAGGTAAACCTACTAAATCTTAAGAAATTTTCGGAAAATTTTACATACCTAACGAATATCACAAGTACCTTTGAAATATCACATCCCCTTCCAACATTCTATATGATGCGTTACTTGTGCCAATATCCATACTTTATACAAATCTCTATTCATCTCCCTTGGCACTCCTAAGAGACCTCATGACCAAATTAGTTCGTCTTTCTACGAACTTCTAACTCCTTCCCCATCACAAAGGGCATTCCAACTATTCTCTCATATGACTATATCAATGCGATCAATCAATACAAAACCAAAACTACATCTGGAACCCACCAGACACGACCAATGAATCAAAATTATGGATAACTAACGACATTTCACGTGCACCAGTTAAAACAAGTCAAAAACCACGAGACTCAAAAGAAAACTCAAACCCAAAACATGTATCAATTCAAAATAACCCATGACAACGAAAAATAATCCAAGAAACACCCAATGGCAACCAAAACATATTACGCCCCGCGACATATTTTTTTAAACCTTGTACGACATCGACTTTTCATAAAAGAATATTTTTCTTTACCTCTCCATATCTATGTGACTTAAACGATCTACAAACAACCCTCTATACGATCACAAGACTCAACTCAAAGACTAGGTACCCCGAACATCCCAAATCATAAGTTTAAAAACTACTATTCAAAACTTAACCTTGAACCCGACACTTGTACAAACATTTCGACCAGGCTACTGACCTCCCATGACTATACATTTTGAATATTTGAAAATTACGTTCCGAGTACATAATTTTAGGCTTTTAAATTACCCAAAAAGCTTTAAAAACGAACAAGTTATGACCAAAACAATTTTATACTAGTTGTTTTAAAACTAAAGAATCATCTTAGTAATTAACATAATCATTTTTAAATGAAAAGAAATAAATGTATGTGAAATTTTTATGAACTTTGTTTAGTCTTGTATAAATAATTATAAATGACGTATATCGACTAAACTCACTTATATGAAATATTTAAGTAGGAAAATTTTATTTTGCTTTATTTTAAAGAACGTCTTTTAGAATTTGAAATAAATAAGTGTTGATTACATAAAAAAACTTATTTTATATCTTGTTGCAAAAACGACTCCTACACCCTACCCTTATTTTACCGAATACAACCAACCATCTAACTATATAGGAGACTTCCAAGTCTTTTTTTAATATATACTGACCAAAAGAAATGTAAGACTCAACACAAAACATTTCATTATCCCAAAAGAGATCCCAAGTTATTTCAATAGACTTAAAACCAAAAACACCATTTTAAAATGGACACGTGAAATAGGAAACTCGAAGAATACGCTACAACGGAGGTTGAATATCTAAAAAGAAGCGAGCTAGCCACCCTCCTAAGGATACAATCGTTAATTGTAGGGGATCATACATATATAGGCATATTAGGATACATATACTCAAATCCGTCCAACATCTACTATACAAGCATGTATTAATCCTCTTTCATGCAATCATACTTAGGAATCCATTGAAGTTGTGGTACTTGTATAACTATGTTGGCCACCATACTTATACAATTACCCTTTCTCCAATGCACTTCCTCCTATGATGATAGTTATAAGAATCAATACAACACAGAACACATAAATCCATCAACTCACCTAAGTACATAACCACATAAACAATAAGGTCAAAAACTCCAACTAATAAAATAACATAGTCAAACTCTTGGAATACAGAAATCCATAGTCTAGCTAAAACAGCATAGACAAAATCCAAAACGAAAACATAATCAATTATAAGTCATGTCACCCATCAGAATGGAAACACCCTAAAATCCTTCCTAACCATGTACTCCTAGTAACTCGAACCACCACATGATTCTTAGGGAACATGACTTAAACATCAAAAGAAAAATAATATACCTCAGGAACATAAAATAACTCAACAAAAGATAGAAACTACCCTGTACCAAATTATGTACTATAATGTACAATTTAAGCAAAATACAACAATGACTAGCGTGGACGATTATGGTTCAACCCGCACTAGTCACAACCCGAAAAGAAAATAACATGCGGCTAAGTATGAACTACTATGGTTTAATTCATACTAGTCAAAGCATCGCAATAAATAACATCCAAACACATAAATTAATATAAAATGCACACATACTCCTTTGACGCCTATATGTAGGGACCCTTAAGCTATAGACTAGGCTACGCTACTAGGCAACCTAATTCTCTATAACCATTGGCTCTGATACCATTCTGTCACACCCTACTATGGCGGAATATGGGGCGCGACGTATGGATACCATCACAACAATAGCGTGCCTATTGAGAGAACTATATGAACTGGAAATGTCATAAAAGGTGACACAAATGTCATGACAATATCTCAACAATGCAAGAGTCTAGGTAAGTAGATAAAATTTCCACCTCTTACCAAAGACAAACAAATAAAACAAACATCAACATAAAGGTACTCGTAGTATCACTTATTCAATCAAACAAAAAAATCTATGAAGGAACGGGGATCTCCTTCTAAATGCATTCCTACGCGACTCTAATCCTAGCCACTTATGTTCTCATGCTTAACCACATTAACACCTGAAAGAGACACTAAAACACGTCAACAATAATGTTGGTGAGAGTCATAGGTTTAGACTCCAACGCCAAAATCAAGTTATGAGCTGTGAATAATAACCACCAACCAAAGAACATATGGACAATATGCTACAATTATGTATTAACAACTAACATTCAAGATTTAACCATTCGCCATAATTCCAAGGCTCCTAGCCTTACCAATCACCATGGTCCCATAGGCGACCATACACCTATGAACCAATCCCAAGGCCCCGCCTTGTCAACATCCCCTTGGTACCAAGTCAAACCATAATAACTGAGACGGTACGTTTCCCCCGATCCAAATCATAAGCACAATCAAGAATCATATAGTAGCAATCACATAAGTGTACACATAAGTCCATCACAAACCATAAAAATAATCACAACATTATTTACAAAACCATACAGTGTCTCTTCCATCCCATCTAGAAGAAAAAAACATAAAAAGATATGTGACTATGAAACTCACCTGATTGAGCTTCTCCAACAATCCACACACTAGAAAAAAGCTAACAAACAAATGCACCCAATCAATACATGAACCAAATACTAAAATGATTCATCAGCCTATGATGTATATCTAACATTATCCCATATATATACCTCGTTTATATGCTCTAATCATTACATTTCCTGTCCCTAACAAGTACTTAACTTAGTTAAACTTGATACCTATCCTGTTTACTTTTCTCCCAAAGCAGTCCCGGTTTTTAGTCATCAAACTATTAGCCAAACGCCAACCTAACCAAACCCATGCTCTCTGTAAAAGAAACCCTATTCCCTTACATGTTTTAGCTAACTCCTCCCTTTTAACCCAACCTTAAATCTACTGTTAAGGCCTCGATATATATATATATATATATACATACATATACATATATATATATATACATATATATATATATATATATATATATATATATATATATATATATATATATATATATATATATATATATATGTATGTATATATATATATATGTATATATATATATATATATATATATATATATATATATATATATATATATATATATATATATATATATATATATATATATATATATATATATATATATATATATATATATATATATATATATATATATATATATATATATATATATATATATATATATATATATATATATATATATATATATATATATATATATATATATATATATATATATATATATATATATATATATATATATATATATATATATATGTATATATATATATATATATATACTGATTTTGAACATACAAAAACTTCGTTATGATTAGGGGGTCGTACCCCAACCCATTTGCTTATCCCTCCTCAAGGTCTCTTATTTAATATATAAAACAACTTCTATGTTTATTATAGGGTTCAATTGTACTTCTAAGTACCCCAATCATCTTAAAACACAAAATGAAAACCCGCTGTCCCAAAAACGGTTTTGACCTCCGCCTGTTGTAACCTGTTTTTGATCCACCTCCCGACCTCCAATTTAGTTTTCGTTTCTTGCATTAGAAATCCAACTCAATTACCTTTTCAGGGTTACTTGGATCGCATCATGAACATTCTTAGAACTCTAGATATCATCAAAACAATGGACCAAAATTCTGCCCAGTTTTTTTTAAAACGATTTTTTCATAATTAATCTAGTTAATCATACATAAACCCTAATTAAAACCTAAAAACGATTTACAATGATAAAAACCCATTAATTATATTATTAATTACAGATCATAAACAAACCCTAATAAAAAATTATGAATCTCAAACCCTAATCCATCATAGTAGGTTACAAATACGTAAATTAACGTTAATCAACCTAGTTTAATTACGTACCTTTAAATCCTGAGCATAAATTCGACTCTTCTTGATCATCCATTGCTATTTGACTGACTTAGAGTTTAATTTAAGGTTTATGGATCGTTTTTAGGGTCTTGGGATGTTTATATATGCTTTGGTAACCTCCTGATCAAGTTTAGGCCCAATTAGGACTCCTATATCGTAATTATCTTTTTTTATTAAAATATTCTGCTATAGGTCTCACAATTCCGACTCCCCCTTCATTATTTTATTAATTTAATTTCTATTAAAACCAGACACCTATTCGCTAATTTTTCGACTTTCTACGTAATTTCCGAACTAACCGTTATTTCCAAAAGTTTCTAATTATGGAAAGTATGTCTAAAACTTATCCTAACCATATAATATGTACTTATTACATACATACAACATACGATACGTACACGAAACCTTGTAAAAACGATATCTGAACTTTCCCGTAGTTCCTTTCGGAACTCATTTCATTTCATTTCATTTCCAACCCGTACCATGATTTACAAATCATGTACCTCATTTCGTCCATTCTCATCCCCAAAATCACACATATAAACACATAAATCACATAGTCACACAAAATACCCCAAAAATAAGACTAAGTGACGAACCTAAAAAACCGGGGTTGTCACAACATACGTACCAATTAAAACTTTCCATTTATGTCATGTACACGTGTCACGAACATTGAGTTCAGAAACTACGTACGTATTAGTTCACGATAATTATTAAGTACGTGATAATACACAATAATTATTAAGTATAATAATTATAATCACAAACATATGATCACAAACATTTATGAACATGATAATTATTACATATAATAATTATAATACGATTATTAGAACACGATATATGTACGTAGTATATATAACACGAACATTAATCACGAACTAGAACGAACAATAAACACGAATGAACACGTTAATTATTTAAACATGAAAAAGGCACGGTTTTACCGTCGGGCCTTGTGGTAGCCGCGGACAAGGGAAGGGAAGGGGGCCCAACCCAACTTTGATTTTTTACTAAATGGTAAAAAGAAAACACAGAGTTTACCATAACATAATTTTTACAGAAAAAGTAAAAACCCTTAGTCCTCTTCCTCCTTGTTGCCGCCGGCTATCAAGAATACCAAGGGGTGTTTGTTGGTTTTAATCTTTGATTTCGGTATTAACGTGTTCGTGTTCTAAAGTTTTTTTCATTCACGCATTCGGTAACATCAAAACCTTAATCTTTTATCATTCTTTTCTTTTAATTATGTTCATGTGATTTAATGGTAATAACATAATTAAAAACATGGTATAAGAATTCAAGAAACATGAAAAATATTTGGTTTGGGTTGTGTTTGGTTCGGCCGAGGGTCAAACCCAGAGCCCTAGGCTCTCGGTGGGTTTGTTCGCACCACCAGCCGAGAACATGAGGTCTCGGTGTGGTTTTGTTCGATCGACCGCAAGGACAAGGGAACCCCGACGTGAGTAGGGGTGATGTTTGGTTTGGTTTCAGTGTCAACCGAGACCTCTAGGGTATTGGTGGGACGTTTGGTTTGGGCAGTGGGTACACACATCCAAGCAGGGGGAACCACCGGCTACAGTCGGTGGGGTTTTTGTTCGAGTAGTGGCACCGACAGCGCCGGCGGGGTGTTTGGCTCGACTTACTTTTGTCACGGGTTCGGGCAAGGGATTTATTTACAAGTTATATGTTTTTTTAACAAGAATAATTAAATTAATTAAGCATGACTAATAATTAATTTAATTTAAACATGGACTTAGGGTATATTATTTTTATAAATAATACATGTTTTAGCCTAAGTATTTTGTCATTTATTTAGACTATAGTTATTAATTAATTATTAAAAACATGGACTTATAATTAATAATAAAACATGACTTAGGTTATAATTATTAAATATGATAATTCATGATTATCCTAAGTATTTTATTTAGACTAATTTAATAAAATCATGCTTTACTTAATTAAATTTGTATAACCTGTAGTTTATTAATTAACGATGATATATTATTAATTAATAAAACATGAACTATTATGATTAATTAATAATAAGTTATAACCTATAGAATTTAATTAATAAACTATACTATTAATTACATGACTTATGACTTTTAACCAATAAACATTAGCTTATATTATTTGCTTATTAATCCAGCTTATTTCTAAATATGGAAATTTTCTATTTCAGGAAACTTACTATTTTTTCAAAACTTTCTATTTTTGAAAACTGATCTATTATTGGAAAACTTTCTATTTTTGGAAACTTTCTGTTTTTAGAAACTTTCTATTTTTGGAAACCTGCTATTTTTAGAAAGTTACTTATTATTACACAACAAGTATGATAATACAAGAACACAAGATAATACTTAATCAGAGTACATGAAATACATGATTGATACAATATATCATTTAAAACAGTAAAATAAGACAAGAACATATAAAACAAGCTAAGAACATGCTATAACCAGTAACGTACTCAATAATCAGACAACTTATACATGTCCCTTATTTATGTAGCATTAGTGAGGTCGGAGTAGGACTATTCATCCTTTCATCTTTCCTCGTTCACTGGACACAAGGTACGGATTTTCCGTCTATCAGTATGGACATTCTTTCCTTATTAGGATTCCCCGTTTGCAGCCAACTGTTTTCCCAAGTATATGTTTTATATGTTTTGATTACTTATATTTAGTTTTAAATGCCTAAGCCATATACATGCATGACCAGTGTCACCTAGTTATGGAGGTACCATAACTATAACACTGGAGGCACCAGTGTTATGACTTCCCCATGGCGGAGTGATTGCTCGTGGCGTCCCTTTACAGTTTTGGCCTTATATTTATATTATCATGTGGGGCGTATGGGTGCATCCTAGTTACATGTTTTACAGGATTTTTATGGTGATGTATGCCTTTCATACTTCACAAGGAGTTGATCCCTCCTACCCATAATATTTAATTAGAGGCAACCCCACTAATTGCATGATGAGGTCTCCCCTCCAAGTATTCATGCACGATGGAGCTACATGACCTATATGAGCTATTGGCCAATTAATACAGTTTTTCATATAACAAAATAAGTCTTTTCAAACTATAAAACCAGTTTTATGAACATGTTCCAGGTTATCTAGGACTTATACATTTCCGCTGCTATTAGTCTTTTAAGCTTATGTCATTTCATGCAATACTTGTATATCCGTTCACTGGTCGTTATGCTCAGCCGTTTTCCTTTCATGTTCCCAAACATCATGTACCCAAGGACGCTCGTAGACTTTGAGAGTATGTGCATACGGATGGAAGCTATCTAGCCTTCATTACTTTATGCATTTCCATACATTACGTGTTAATCCCACTTAATCCATAACACAAGATTCTAGAGAGAGAAAGAGAAGAAATGTAGAGAGAGAAATTAGAGAGAATTGGTGGAAGGTTAATTACTATTAAAGAGAGAAAGTGAAAGTAACCAACACCCTCTTCCACACATGGAAGAGGGTATATATATACTTGGCATTTGGGTTGTGGGTTTAGTTTCCTTGGGCCGGGCTTGGCTTTGCTTGGGTTACGCCCCTAACTTATACAATATTATCTTAAAGTCCAAGCCCGGTTTTCCCGACTAACCCATTGCAATACAAGACCATTTACGACTAAGATGACCTATTACATTCTTGTTCGACTATATTAAATATAGGGCTAACGATCTCCCCCAATGTATCGGTCATCTTTAAAATAAGATGATTGAGTGAATACATTCTTGTGGAGGTGATCTTCCTTCTTTGGTCTTGTATCTTGGTCTTGATCTTGTTTGTAACGACTTTGTTCCTTCATGCTTTTGTGATCTTTATCTTGAGCCTTTGTCATTTGACTTTGAGTGCTTGAGATCTCCATCTTGTGCTCCTTATGACTAAGATGACTTATTACATTCTTACATTCTTACATTCTTAGGTATCTTGATTATCGCCATCTTGTGTTCTTTTGAATACTGAATCGACATGTTCACACTTTGTTGATTTTTAAACGTCTAACAATCTCCCATTCAAATGAACTTCAATTTAGTATTTCAAATATCTATCAGAGTTGCGGAAGACTTTAACTTTTAGAATGAACATGTGTAGACGACTTCGGTTAGTACACAGCTCCGCCACTATCTTGAACATTTCACCCTAATTCGGTAGCGTTTTACCTTCGGTCGGTGAAGACCTTAGATGGTATAAGATACCGTACCTGTGATTGGGTAGATTCAATTAAGAACCTCCTTGAAAGGGTTTCCTGGCGGTAGTAGCGAGTTCTCTTTACTCGACCGTCTCAAAGCAGACTGCGAACGTAAAGAGTGAATCATAAGGATAAATTATCCGTCTGATTAGAGTCGTCAATTCATAATTCTTGGAACAAGTTTGATTCTAAAAGAATCGCACCATTGTTGCTTTCTAGTTTGTCACAAGCTCGATTCATAAAGAATCTTGTGAGTCACCTACCATAGTGTTGATTCAGGTTGACACTGGAAGGATTTCCATTCTTCACTATGAGCAATAAAGAGTGTCACTTTGAATGTTCTGGCAAGATCACACGGATTTTGTGAAGAAACCTGGAATCAAGTTTGAATCAATTAAGAATATGAACTTAGTTGCATTCCAGTTCTCACAAGTTTGATTCGTGTAGAATCGTACAAGTTACCTACCATGAGCTTGTTTGATGCTGGCTCAAGCAGGATTTCCATCTTCATTGTGAATCGTATCACTCAGATGTTCTGGCAATATCACAAGGATAATGCGTAGGACTCGATTGTGTCCTAATGAGATGATAGATAGATCTCGTTTGGCTCTAGACTCAATAAGTGCATTTTGGTAATCGGAGGCTGGAGCAGACTGCCACCTTTTCAATATTAACTAACTCTGAGTGAGAAAGTTAATAGATACGTGTTGATCTCTGTGACAATGAGTCAAGTTTCTTTTGAGAGAAACTCGAATGGCTGGGGAAGGGTTGTGCATTGATAGGTGTGAAAACACCCATCCTTTTACCACTTATTTCTTGCTAAAACAAGACCAAAACGCGTATTTAATGTCATTTGTTTGGAATTATGCGTGGTTTGTGTGTTTGTTGTGTTTTCAGAGCCAACCGGATAAATACTAAAGAAAACATGGGATTGCACGGGTTTTATCAAGGAAAAAGACGAAAAGACGAAGTCTATAGTCCAAGAGATGCAAAAGATTTGAAGTCAATGGGCCTATCTGAAGATTTATCGAAGAAAAGGACAAAAGATGGAAGATTTACACATGTCGAAGAAACTCAAGTCTATTAAGTGAAGAAATTAAAAGACGAGTTGAATTTATTCATCGACAAATCCCGAATCGAAATCGAAAACATCAACTTTTCTGAAAAGACGAGAAGACAAAAAGAAAGGGAGAAAGCCCACTCACCAACCAAGGGAGAAGCATATAAATACTCCTCCCATTCAGAAATTTCAACTAGTTTTTTCTTTCTGTTAAATTTTTCCTATTTCGTAGGAAGAAAACCATCTCCCTTAAGGAGTGGTTTTCATCTTTCTTTGATTTCTTCCAATCTTGTAAGTTTAATCTTTCCACTTTGTTTGTTGAATCCTAAATCATTAATACAAGTTTACTTTTAATCTTTCCATAATCTTGTTCTTCATCTCTTTGTGATTCATAAGTTTTTAAAGTTTCATTTTATTGGTTTGATCATCATAAGTAAGTGAGTTTTGCGATTTTGTGGTTTTGGATTGATGTTTACCTTAGGTAAATGACTAGTGGTGAAATTGGTTTAAGTTTTGATTAAAAACTTGGTGAAATTTTGAGTAAAATCGTATGTAAAAGATTCCCCTGTTCTTCGTTGTTTTTTACTGTTCTTGCCAGATTCCGAATAGGGGTTTGTAACTTTACTGTGATTCGGAATTTTCATTATTCCGGGTCAAGGTTGTACCTTTTTTTTTTGGTTACTCGGAATACCAATTATTCCGAGTAGAGCTTGATTTCATTGTCTATTCGGAATAGTCATTATTCCGCATAAGGGTTTCTGTTAGAATATTCCGCATGGCACAAATGTTCCGCATAGACTAAATAATTCCGAGTAGGCATTAATATTCCGAATAGATTTCTCTCCAAAATATTCCGCATAGAGTTCTCTCCAAAATATTCCGCATAGAGTTTTCTGTCTCAAACATTCCGAGTAGAATATATTCCGAATAGAGCAGTTTTTCCGCATAGAAGCATTTATTCCGAGTAAGAGCCAATATTCTGAGTAGGGAAAATTTTCCGAATAACATAATATTCCGCATAGCCATGTTATTCCGAACAGAGATATTCCGAATAAGTTGTTCTCTCCACATTGATGTACTTAATGTTTCATTTAAATTCTAGTTTTATTCTCAGTAATTGTCTTTAATTTAATCTTATTACTTCTAGCACTTATCATTTTAGTAGATTTAGACCAAAGCTCCCCCTTTTTAGTCACCAATTACAACTATTCCACTTTTGACCGTGATCAATTTGAGAAGATACCGAGAACGAAACAACGACATATATCAATTGGGTACGAGCAACGCAAAGAAAGATTTTGCAAGCAAACCTTTTTATTAACCAACCAAGAGTCAGTTATTAAAATGGCGCCGCTGCCGGCTCTTTTCGTAAGGATCAACGGTTTCTTGTGAGAAAAATTGGATTTTGGGATCCGTTCTTTCGGGAACGTTATTTTCAAGCACAAAAATTTTCAAAAACCCATAAAAATATAAAATTTTCATAAATACAAAACATTAAAAAAAGCTATAAAAACCAAAAATATTTTCTCTTGCATTTTCTTTTTAGTGTATGCGTACTCGATCAACGTCTTATTCAGAGCCCGAGACTCTCGAAGTTTTAGACATGGCCGGTGTACACAACAACAACAATAATAATCCACCCCTCCCAAATCACAACAATAATAATCCACCCCACCAAAACATGAATAATCCACCCTTACCCGACATACGAACCATGGAGGAGCTATGCCAACCTACGATGAACGGACGTGGAGGTCCGATTGCGCCAATGCATGTCACGGCTCAGGAGTTTTCGTTGAAGCATCACATGATCCAACAAGTGCAAACTAACCCATTTCGCGGAATTCCGGATGATGATGCCAACAAACACCTCGACAAATTCATTACCATCACCCAAAGCATGAAGTCCCCCGGTGTTTCTATGGATGACCTTCGCCTTCAACTCTTTCCCCACTCGCTTTCTCACCATGCCGAAAAATGGTTTGACCATCTCCCAAAGAACTCTATTCATACTTGGGACGACATGACTCAACGCTTTTTGTCGCGCTACTTCCCACCATCCATGGTCACGAGCCTTCGTAACCAAATTAGTAGATTCATGCAAGACAATGATGAATCGCTCTTTGATGCTTGGGAACGATACAATGATTTGATCGACCGCTGTCCAAATCACAACATGCTCCCCGTCACTCTCATTGATACTTTCTACAATGGTCTCTCTTTTCGTGATTGTGACACGATCAACGCCGCCGCTGGTGGTACTTTTTAGAAAAGGAGACCGGAGGAGTGTAGAGAGTTGATCGAAAACATGACTACTCACCACAAGAATTGGGATTCATCCGCATCCTCAAGATCTAACTCGAGAGTCAATGTTTCTTCTACTACTTCCAATCCTGAGATGACTGAAATTTCTCGACAACTCGCTGAGATGAACAAGAATTTCATGACCATGGCCACAAACCACTTTCAACAAGCTAAAGCCGTTGCTATTTCTTGTGACACATGTGGTGGTCCTCATTCTTACAATGATTTTCCTTCTACCCAAGGCAATTTTTCTAAAAACGTTAACGCGGCTTACGGTACTTATCCCACGGGAGGCTATCAAGCTCGCCCTCAAGGAGACCGTAGCTTGCTAAGTTACCGTTCCAACAATTATCTTGCTCCACCCGGTTTCCCTCCTTAAAACCAAACCCAACAAAAAAGTTATAATTGAAACAACCAATACCAACCTCGTGCTACGAATCAATATCAATCCCAAAGAAACCCATACCCAACTCAAGGAAATTCTCAAGCTTACCAAGATCCACCTCTCAATCAACCGATGGCAGTGAATCAAGACGTCGAGACGTTCATGAAGACAAATCGAGAGATGGTGACGAAACTTCAGAGTCAATTTGTCAACTTGAAGAATGACATGGCGAAACAAGGGAGCGATATTCGAGCCTAGCTAAGGAATGACATGGCAAAACAAAGCAATGAAATTCGTGCAGACATCAGAGACTCTTTCAGCACTCAAACGCTTAACATTCGTGATATGATTGGTTCGCTCATCCAAGGCAATCAACCCTTTTCTTCGTGTACTCTTCCGAGTAACACCGTTGCGAATCCAAGAGGGGAGATGAAAGCAATCACTACTCGTAGTGGAAAAGGTTATACGGAACCCGAGCTTCCTACACCTCCACCCGTGATTGTGAACAAGGAAAAAGAGCAACTTTCCCCACCTCCTTTGCCTTCTACCCCCATTTCCCCACCACCCGTGGTTGTGAGTGATCCTACTCCCTTAAAGCCTTCTTCTTCATCCAATATACCTTATCCTTCAAGGTTGAGGAAAGAGAAGCAAAAGAGCAAGGATGATATTCAAGTTTCAAACTTTCTAAAAATGTTTAAACAATTGAATTTTAACATCTCCTTTGCCGAGGCTCTCACTCACATGCCCAAATACGATAAGATGTTTAAAGATCTTTTAAGTGACAAGGAGAAGCTTCTTGACATTGCTCAGACCCAACTTAATGAGAATTGCTCCGCCGTTCTCTTAAGGAAATTGCCCACCAAACTTGGTGATCTGGGTCGCTTCTTGATTCCTTGCAACTTCCCGGGAGTAGAGAATTGCATGGCCCTAGCCGATCTAGGTGCCAGTATAAACTTAATGCCTTTAAGTGTTTGGAAGCAATTATCTCTCCCCGAGCTAGTCCCCACCAAAATGACTTTGGAATTAGCCAACCGTACGGTTGCTTATCCAGTGGGGATAGCCGAAGATGTCTTTGTTGGCGTTGACAAATTCACCTTCCCGGCGGATTTTGTTGTCGTTGACTACGAGATGGACCCCCGTGTTCCATTAATCGTTGGACGTCCATTCCTGAGGACCGGTCGCACTCTCATTGATGTAGCCGCGGGCGAACTAATCATTTGAGATGGTGACGATAAAATTGTCTTCAACATGGGTAAGATTTCTAAGCAACCTTATTCATATGAGAGTGTTAATGCTATTGATGTTCTCGATGAGGCTTGTGAAGAACATTTTCATGATGCTTACAAAAGTACTCTCTCTTCTCTACCCAATGTTGAGACCGTTGCCTCAATTGCTCCTACATTGACTCCTTTTGGTGAAAGTGACTTGGATGATTTCGAAGCTAGCTTGGGTCCTCTCGATATTAAGTATGACGATTCTTCCACTGATTGGGATGAAGACATTCGCACTATTGAGAGACTTCTCAATGAAGACCCATTTCCTCCTTCCTCTCCGAAAGAGGTGACTAATGATGATCCATCGTTAGTTACACAATCTATTGAGGATCCTCCTACTCTTGAGCTTAAAGACCTACCTCCTCATCTAGAGTACGTTTTTCTTGAAGACAACGAGAAGTTACCGGTCATCATCGCGAAGGACCTGAAAGAAGAAGAAAAAGCACGACTTATCGCCGTGTTGAAGAAGCAGAAAGAGCTATTGCTTGGAAAATCTCCGACATTCGCGGAATTGATCCTCACTTTTGCACACATAAAATTCTCATGGAGGACGAATTTAAGCCCACAATTCAAAGCCAACGAAGGGTGAATCCTAAAATCCATGAAGTCATCAAAAAAGAGGTTATCAAACTTCTTGATGCGGGTATGATTTACCCTATTTTGGATTCACCATGGGTTAGTCCAGTCCATTGTGTGCCTAAGAAAGGCGGAATCACCGTTGTGCCCAATCAAAACAACGAGTTGCTTCCTACCCGTCTCGTTACTGGGTGGAGAGTTTGTATAGACTACCGCAAACTCAATGATGCCACGAGAAAGGATCATTTCCCTCTTCCTTTTATGGACCAAATGCTTGAACGTTTAGCGGGTAATGAATATTACTGCTTTCTTGATGGTTTCTCGGGTTATTTCCAAATACCCATCGATCCCCAAGATCAAGAGAAGACAACATTCACTTGTCCCTATGGCACATTTGCTTACAAAAGGATGCCTTTTGGCTTATGCAATGCCCCCGGGACTTTCTAAAGGTGCATGTTGGCTATCTTCCATGACATGGCTGAGCAAACCATGGAAGTCTTCATGAATGATTTCTCGGTCTTTGGGAATTCCTTCTCTTCTTGCCTTGCCAATTTGGAACGTATGCTTAAGCGGTGCGAAGACACTCGCCTTGTTCTGAATTGGGAAAAATGCCATTTTATGGTCAAAGAAGGCATCATGCTAGGACACAAAATCTCTAACGCCGGTCTTGAAGTCGACCGTGCTAAAGTAGATGTCATAGCCAAATTACCTCCACCTTCAACCGTGAAGGGTGTGAGAAGTTTTCTGGGTCATGCGGCCTTCTATCGTCGATTCATTCAGGATTTTTCTAAAATCGCTCGCCCAATGACCCACCTCTTGGAAAAAGATACTCCTTTTATCTTTTCTAAAGAGTGTATCGAAGCCTTCAATCTTCTTAAGGATAAGCTAACTAAGGCACCGGTCTTGGTTACCCCTAATTGGGAGCTACCCTTTGAGTTGATGTGCGATGCTAGCGACTTTGCTATTGGTGCGGTTTTGGGACAAAGGATCAACAAACATTTCCAACCAATCCACTATGCTATCAAAACAATGACGGGGGCTCAATTGCATTATACGACAACCGAAAAAGAGCTTTTAGCTGTTGTCTATGCTTTTGAAAAATTCCGCCCCTATCTTGTTTTATCCACCACAATCGTATACACGGACCATTCCGCGTTGAAGTACTTGATGACTAAACACGACTCTAAGCCAAGACTTCTTCGATGGGTTTTACTCCTTCAAGAATTCAACATTGAAATTCGTGACAAGAAGGGTGCTGAAAACCTAGCCGCGGATCATCTGAGTCGACTTGAGGATCCATATCAAGGGGATCATCCGAACAAAGAGATCAATGACTCTTTCCCCCTTGAGACCTTAATGTCTATAAATCTCAATCTTGATGACACCCCGTGGTTTGCCGACATTGCAAACTACTTAGCGGGTGGTGTTCTCATCAAAGGGTTAACATCCCAACAAAAGAAGAAGTTCTTGAACGACGTTAAGACTTACTTTTGGGATGACCCTTTTCTATTCAAACAATGCGCTGACTTGATTATTCGCCGATGTGTTGACGGACCGGAAGCTTTTGACATTCTTCAGGCTTGCCACAAAGGACCCACCGGTGGTCACTTTGGTCCCAACTACACTGCCAAAAAAGTGTTTGACTCGGGATTCTATTGGCCCACCATTTACCGTGATGCTCACGAGATGGTTAAACATTGTGATGCTTGCCAAAAACAAGGCAAGATCACACATAAAGATGAGATGCCTCAAAATTTCATACAAGAATGTGAAATTTTTGATGTATGGGGCATCGACTTTATGGGGCCATTCCCTTCTTCTAAAGGCAACAAATACATCCTTGTCGCTGTCGACTACGTTTCTAAATGGGTTGAAGCCAAAGCTTTACCCACTAACGACGCGAAGGTGGTTTGTAATTTCTTGAAACATCTGTTTGCTCGATTCGGTGTTCCTCGTGCTATTATCAGTGACCGCAAGACTCATTTTTGCAACGATCAATTTGCAAGAGTCATGGCTAAGTATGGTGTCAATCACCGTCTTTCCACCGCTTATCATCCTCAAACCAACGGTCAAGCCGAGATATCCAACCGTGGATTGAAGAGAATTTTAGAACGTACTGTGGGAGAGCATCGTGCCTCGTGGGCCGATAAACTTGATGATGCTCTGTGGGCATTCCGTACCGCCTATAAGACATCGATTGGTTGTACACCTTATCGTCTTGTGTACGGGAAAGCATGCCACCTCCCTATCGAGCTGGAACATAAGGCATACTGGGCCTTGAAGTGGGCTAACTTCGACATCAACAAAGCCGGTGATCTTCGCAAGATTCAACTCAACGAGCTACAAGAATTGAGGAATCAAGCTTACGAGAACTCATTGATCTACAAGGAGAAGACCAAGATTACCCACGATGCTAAAATCAAGAACCGAGAGTTCCACGTTGGTGATCAAGTCTTACTCTTTAACTCTCGGATGAAGATATTTTCAGGCAAGTTGAAGAGCCGCTGGTCTGGTCCATTCACCATCGCCAATGTTTTTCCCTATGGCACCATTGAGCTTTCTCAGCCAAATGGGCCCAACTTTAAGGTGAATGGTCAGCGTTTGAAATTGTACTTTGGTGAGGACATCTCTCATGAGATGATTCCATCCCTCACCACGTTTCCCTTGAATTAGTTCGGGACCGAGTCAGGCTCGTGACTCGGTGAACAAAAACAAGCGCTCCTCGGGAGGCAACCCGAGTATCTATTCCCTTTTCTCGTTTTTCATCCTAAGTGTAGGGGGAGCTATATAGGTTGCTTGTATTTGGATGGTGATGTGATTACAGGGATAAGTGCACTCTTGGAATCTTTGAAGAACCGTGCTCCTATGTTATCCGCAATACTGGTTCTATCTCTCAACTATCGTGATTCAATTATCTTCATACTCACATTTGAAAGTGATCACTTTAGTCGTCCCTTCCTTAGCTTGATTTAACCAACGTGCACAATGTCATAAGTGTAGGGAGATTTTTCCCACATGCTTAAACATTGAGGACTGTGTTTATCTTAAGTGTAGGGGGGACTTCTATCGAAGTTTTAAGTGGACTTTTCCATTAAAATGCCTTCATTTAACCGGAAAATCATCTTTTTCATCATTTTTCAAATTTTTAATTAACTTTGGCCATTTTGTCGTAATTTTTAAATTTTTATCGTTGCTTTCATATGTATATATCCCGCAATAAAGTTAAATATATTAATAAAGTGGTGTAGCTAGTTTTGAAATCTTTGACATATTAGGCCCGTTGCGATTATTTTGACTCAACCCGAATAGACTTATCTAAGTTTATTCTAGCTAGTATCCTTAACCATGTAGACCTTAATTGGTTTATTAGGCTAAGCATCCACGAGTCTCATTACTTGAGATTTTAAATTGTGGAGAACGAGAAATGATAGAGTCAATTATAAGTCGGTATTCTTGCACAAGCTCACTTGGTGTGATTATTTGCCTATTCTCCCATCATTTGCTAATAATTTGTCTGCAATAAGTAAGGTCGTACGATTTGAAAGGTTACTTAGCTTCTAGCCCAAGATCGTTTAAAAGTTGCTCGGTAATGATAAGAGTTCATAGCCAAGGCATAACTTATGAAGCGGGGCGCGAAGATTGGCGAGTCCAAAAAGGCCCTAACAAGGCATGAGGATTCCATTTTATTGCTAAAGATCCAAGGTGATGTGAAAAGCATTATTCCAAAAATCAATATGAAGGATCAAGATTCACGACGAAAATCAATCAACTTCCATAAAGATCATGGAGAAGTCTATCCGAAAAGACCCTAACAAGGTATGAGGATAAATAGATCCAAGTCCGAAAAGGAGGCGGATCGTTGTATCTCAAAATCCCAATTAGAGATTGAAGAAATAATCATGAAGTCGTGGTCAACAAAGTTGGAGTACCCCTCAAAAGTCTCCAAGTGAAGAAACTCTATTAACGATGAGAAGACCATTATCTCAAGCACGTCTCTCAAGATATGAAGTATGAAGTACATGCCAAATATCGGCCCGAGAAAGGTCTCAAATCGTGAACCGAGTTATGCCAAGATATGAACTTTTTGATATCCCGAGAAGCAGTTTTAAGAGATTTTGTCCTTTAGCTAACTATTGATCAAATCATCCTACTTTGCTTTCAGCCTAAATAAACTATCGAAATAAGTCTAAAAATGCATCTTCATGATCATTCTAAGACAAAAATAAAATATAGGAGATACACCTAGGAATAAGGGAGTTTAAGCATATAATTAAGCCATGTGTGTAGAGTGTTTGAATTGCTAACTTATAATAACAATGATCTCGTTTTTAAGCTTAGTTTGGGGAACGTGAAACTTGAGGGTGATAAATCTTCGTAGCACTAAAGCCCTAATGTAAGTCCTTGATCTCTTTGCAAGTTATTTCCATATAGCTATTTTTAAGTGAAAATGGTTTCTATCCTTTTGTCTCCTTTAAAGTTTTAATTTCTCTTAGTATTTAAATTTTTTGTTTAGTAGTATTTAATAAGGCCAAGGATGATTGATTATGAGAAAAGTGTATAATTGCTTTATCACTAAGCATTGCATGAGGGCATGGCAATGGTTAAGTGTAGGGGATTTGATAGGTGTGAAAACACCCATCCTTTTACCACTTATTTCTTGCTAAAACAAGACCAAAACGCGTATTTAATGTCATTTGTTTGAAATTATGCGTGGTTTGTGTGTTTGTTGTGTTTTCAGAGCCAACCGGATAAATATTGAAGAAAACATGGGATTGCACGGGTTTTATCGAGGAAAAAGACGAAAAGACGAAGTCTATAGTCCAAGAGATGCAAAAGATTTGAAGTCAATGGGCCTATCTGAAGATTTATCGAAGAAAAGGACCAAAGATGGAAGATTTACACATGTCGAAGAAACTCAAGTCTATTAAATGAAGAAATTAAAAGACGAGTTAAATTTATTCGTCGACAAATCCCGAATCAAAATCGAAAACGTCAACTTTTCTGAAAAGACGAGAAGACAAAAAGAAAGGGAGAAATCCCACTCACCAACCAAGGGAGAAGCCTATAAATACTCCTCCCATTCAGAAATTTCCACTAGTTTTTTCTTTCTGTTACATTTTTCCTATTTCGTAGGAAGAAAACCATCTCCCTTAAGGAGTGGTTTTCATCTTTCTTTGATTTCTTCCAATCTTGTAAGTTTAATCTTTCCACTTTGTTTGTTGAATCCTAAATCATTAATACAAGTTTACTTTTAATCTTTCCATAATCTTGTTCTTCATCTCTTTGTGATTCATAAGTTTTTAAAGTTTCATTTTATTGGTTTGATCATCATAAGTAAGTGGGTTTTGCGATTTTGTGGTTTTGGATTGATGTTTACCTTAGGTAAATGATTAGTGGTGAAATTGGTTTAAGTTTTGATTAAAAACTTGGTGAAATTTTGAGTAAAATCGTATGTAAAAGATTCCCCTGTTCTTTGTTGTTTTTTACTGTTCTTGCCAGATTCCGAATAGGGGTTTGTAACTTTACTGTGATTCGGAATTTTCATTATTCTGGGTCAAGGTTGTACCTTTTTTTTTGGTTACTCGAAATACCAATTATTCCGAGTAGAGCTTGATTTCATTGTCTATTCGGAATAGTCATTATTCCGCATAAGGGTTTCTGTTAGAATATTCCGCATGACACAAATGTTCCGCATAGACTAAATTATTCCGAGTAGGCATTAATATTCCGCATAGAGTTCTCTCCAAAATATTCCGCATAGAGTTCTCTCCAAAATATTCCGCATAGAGTTTTCTGTCTCAAACATTCCGAGTAGAATATATTCCGAATAGAGCAGTTGTTCAGCATAGACGCATTTATTCCGAGTAAGAGCCAATATTCCGAGTAGGGAAAATTTTCCGAATAGCATAATATTCCGCATAGCCATGTTATTCCGAACAGAGATATTCCGAATAAGTTGTTCTCTCCACATTGAGGTACTTACTGTTTCATTTAAATTCTAGTTTTATTCTCAGTAATTGTCTTTAATTTAATCTTATTACTTCTAGCACTTATCATTTTAGTAGATTTAGACCAAAGCTCCCCCTTTTTAGTCACCAATTACAACTATTCCACTTTTGACCGTGATCAATTCGAGAAGATACCGAGAACGAAACAACGACATATATCAATTGGGTACGAGCAACGCAAAGAAAGATTTTGCAAGCAAACCTTTTTATTAACCAACCAAGAGTCAGTTATTATGCATCGCATCACTGGGTCCATGACACTTGTCTTCGATAGATGTGTTAACCCGGTTTCTGCCTAAGTTGCATAGAATATTCAACTCCTTCAATGCTTACCAACACGTCATTACTAGCACCTTGTTGTGATTGTTCCTGTGCTAACTTAAGTAATTGGTCCGCATTCAGCTTCATTCAACTCCATCTTTCCTAAGGACAACTATTTCTAGCTATGGAATGTCCTTGGGTAGATCCTTTCGGTTCTGGTTGGATCATAGGATTTAGTTTCCTATCCTACACCACCTTTTGACTCCATCGTTCCGTCGTGGATAGTAGGTTGTTTGGGTTATAGATCGTAACCATAAACCATTTAAAACCATTCAAAGTGATTGATAAAATCAAAACTTTTAACACTTGAAAGTTTTACATTTCCGAAAATCTCCCCTACACACATGCATCAATATAAGAAATGGTTTAGCATGTGAAGGAAAGAGTTGCACTTGAGTCTTTAAGATCACATGTTGTAATATATTACATTTTAATCACATTTTCTCCCCTATCTCTAATATAAAACCATCATATTAGAGATACCAATTGATTAAAATATGACAATTTCTGAAAACTGATTGGGAGAGAAACATGTGTGCACGCATGAATCATGGAACTTTTTCAGTCAGGATGCTCCCCCTCAACAATATATGTTTGTCTTAAAACAAAAATTTGACAATATTTTGGAAAAACGACACCACAAAATATGTTGAGGTACGGAGTGGAGATGCCTTGTCCGATAATATTCATTACTTATGACCGTTTTAAACCATTTTCGGAATGTGTTGGATACATAAAATATAACAATTTATTAGATGTACCCAACAACATTAAAGGCTTGATGTTAAAACGCACCCCCTCAAAAATTGATCAAAATAACATATGACAATTTTGAGATATAAAAACCATATTATGAGGAAGGGAGTGTTGAACACACAATTTTGAAAGATTTAGAAAAACCTTTTGAGAAATTCTTGAAAAATTGTGTTCAACGGTTTTAAAATAATCATGATAGAAGACTTCTCTTTTATTGCTTAGGGAAAGCACACTGAAACGTACACTTACCTTTCGGGTCCGATTTTCATGAGCTCAAAACGTTGATTGTTTTGTGACTAGCTCATGACCGAGAAAAATAAATTTCCCGTTGTGAAGGATAAGTTATCATCCGTGAGAAACTTTCTTTAAGTTGAAGTTCGAGTTATAAGCTGACATTTACTTAGAAGTCGTTTTTCATGAACTTAAAAACTTTGAATGTTTTATGGAAGCTCATGACCGAGAAATATGAATTTCTCGTTGAGAAGGATAAGTTATCGTCTGTGATAAACTTTCCTTATTCGAGGTCCGAGTCCTAAGCTGTGATGCGCTTAGAAGTCATTATGAGAAAATATCAAGAAACTTCATTTGCCAAAACCTCCAAGTCTTCTGGAGTCATATACTTCATACCAAGACGGCCAACGAGATACTGAAACCTATTTTGGGATAGGGCTTTAGTAAACAAGTCTGCTATCTGGTACTCAGTTCTGACAAAGTATAATTCCACAATACCACATTCCACTTGTTCCTTGATGAAGTGATATCTGACTGCGATGTGCTTGGTACGGGAGTGTTGAACCGGATTGCAAGAGATGACTATGGCCGACTTTGAGTCGCAATACATAGGTATTTTATCAAAGTGGAAGCCATAATCCGTGAGTTGAGTTCTCATCCAGAGGACTTGAGCACAACACGCAGATAGAGCCACATATACTGCTTCAGCTGATGAGAGCGAAGTGCAATCCTGCTTCTTTAACGACCAGCTCACAAGTTTGTCTTCCCCTAGAATTTGTACGCTACCAGAAGTGCTTTTTTGACCATCAAGGCAACCTGCATGATCAGAATCTGAAAAAGATGTTAGATGAAAACCGGTTTCCTTCGAATACCAGAGTCCCATGTGAATAGTATTCTTAAGGTACCGAAAGATCCGTTTAACCTCTTTGAGGTGCTTTTGAGTAGGCCTGGCTTGATATCGTGCACAATAGCATGTGGCATGATGAATATCAGGTCTGCTGGCTGTAAGGTACATAAGAGACCCGATCATACTACGATATCGCATTTGATCTACAGGGTATGAGTATAAGTCAACGTCTAGGAATGTGGTCGACAATGGTGTACCAACGCGAGCACATGAGGTCATACCATGCTTTTTAAGTATCTCTTGAGCATAATTAACTTGGTTAATAAAGATACCACGTGGGGATTGATGAATCTGAAGGCCTAAAAAGAATTTTAGCTCCCCCATCATTGACATTTCAAATTTGTTGTGCATTAATTTTTCAAAACGTTTTGAAAGTTTTGGGTTCGTAGAACCAAAAATGATGTCATCAACATAAACTTGCAAGCAAAATGTCATCCCCGTATTTGTTAATAAGAAGAGTAGGATCAATGGAACCTTTGGAGAATCCTTTGGATACCAAGAAGTTTGATAGTTCATCGTACCACGCCCTTGGAGCTTGTTTGAGTCCATATACTGCCTTCTTGAGACGGTAGACTTTGTCAGGATGATGAGGATCAACGAACCCTTACGGCTGATTCACATACACTTCTTCCTTCAAATGACCGTTGAGAAAAGCAGTTTTAACGTCCATTTGATAAACCGTGAAGCCCTTATGTGCAACATAAGCAAGGAATATCCTGACAGCTTCCAAACGGACAACTTGAGCAAATGATTCATCAAAATCTATCCCTTCTTGTTGACAGTGTCCCTTAACCACAAGACGAGATTTATTTTTGATGATTGTTTGTTCTTCATCCAGTTTGTTTTTCCAAATCCATTTGAAATCTAACATCGACTTTCCATAGGGTCTGTCAACAAGGTCCCAAACATTTAGACGTTCAAACTGATGAACTTCGTCTTTCATTAATTCAATCTACGCATGATCAGTCATGGCTTGTTTGATGTTTGTAGGTACAGTTGAACTCACGGTGAGTGCAAACATACACACATCGCCATCGGTTTCGAGTTGTCTGCGTGTTCGAACCGGTTGTGAAGGACTTCCAATAACTTGTTCCAATGGATGATCGTGTGTCCAATGGTGAGTGGATGGATATATTTGGTAGAATGTATGCATGTTGGACGGATCAACATGTTGAGTAGAAGACTCTCCCACTTCGTGTATCGGTGTACCGAATGGGTTGATAAATTCGTCTTCGTCAGGCTGTGCATCGACTGCTTGATTGTTGTTACCTCCTGCAGCATTGACGGTTGGTGAAGTTCGTTGTATGACGGTTTCTTGAGTTTGTTGAGTATCTAATGGAATTGTCTCTTGAGCAACGGTTGTTGAAGTAGATGCAGTTGTGTCTTTGTGACAATGTTCGAGTGCATCAGCAGTATTGACAACTGAAGGCTTTGACACAACTTGATTGTTTCCATAGTAATATTCATCAAACATTGGATCATATAAATCAACCAACTCATCCATTTGTGTCTTATCCGTCTAGTCAGCTGTAGGAATATTTTCTTAACATTCTTGCACGGGACGTACACTGTTGTGTGTAGGTGCCAATGCTGGACATTGAGGTACGGGACTTGAGCTGTTGCGATCAAGTACCATTTGTGGAAATTCGTCAAAGTTCACATTAATTGTTTCGACAATAATCTTTGTTCTCTTGTTGTAAACTCGATATCCTTTTGACAATGTAGCATACCCCACAAAAATACATGCGTCACCTTTTTCTTTCATTTTGTCGAGATTCTCATTGTCTTTAAGAATGTAGCATAAAGATCCAAATACGGGAAAGAATTTAACAGTAGGTTTCCTGCCACTGATGATGTGGTAAGGTGTCTTTTCATGTCTAGGGATTACAAGAGAACGATTCTGAGTATAACAGGCAGTTGCAATTGCTTCAGCCCAGAAGAATAGTGGTAACTTGGATGCAGAAAGCATTGTTCGAGCTGCCTCAACCAAAGTATGGTTCCGTCTTTCGACAACGCCATTTTGTTTAGGAGTTTGAGAATAGACGTTTGATGTTCGATGCCTTATTCTTGAAATTAAGATTGCAAAGTCTTGTTCAAAAATTCAGTACCCCTATCCGTTCTTACGGTTAAGACTTGAGCTTGAAGATTGTGTTGTATCATCTTGAGAAAGTTTTTGAGAACCTCTGGTGTTTCATCTTTGGACCTTAAGAAGAAAGTCCACGTGTATCTAGAGTAATCATAAACAATCAAGAGAATATACTTTTTCCCATTAATACTCTCTACACGCTTGGGACAACATAAATCCATGTGTAGAAGTTCCAATCGTCCTTTTGAGCTTGGGGTAGTCTTTGTTTTGAAAGACTTCTGTTTTGCTTTCCCCAACTCACAAGAAGAACAAAGATGATCTTTGACGAATTTTAACTTAAGAAGACCGGTCACAATATCATTGTAGAATCTTGATAACCTATGAATCTATGAAGTGGGTTGATGTTTTCTAGAGAGAGAAACTAGAGAGAGAAAGTGAGAGAAAACTATGTGATATTTATTAAGTGAAACTCGAAAAGTGAACAACAACCAACCCCTTTCCAAGGAGGAAAGGGGTATTTATACTTCCAAGTCACTAATGGACTTGGGCCGGCCCATGACAAGCCCATGGACCGGTTCTTACTTAACTAAATAAGTAACTATTAACTATTTGTTAACTACGAGCTATTACAACATTAATAATATTGTGGAGTGACCGATACTTCTAAAATACGTAAAAACGTATTTCTAACAATCTCCCTCTAAGGGAGGTCACTCCACGTTACAAAGTTCTAAACCTAGCATACTATACTAAGTCTTCGTTCTTTAGCTCGTAGTCTTTTCTTCTTTTTCTTTTTGTTGTGAATATGTTTATTGATCTTTTAGGCTTTGGCTTGAGAGCATTGTTCTTTTGGCCTTTCACGTGCGATCTTTGCCTTCTTGTGAATTTTGCCTCCTCGTGACTCCATGTTCCACACACTTATGTCTTTTTGTTAAATTCTCGAAAGCTTCAGAGTTTGGTACAGCGGAAGACTTCATCTTGTACTTTCTTGAATTTTTTGCTGAACTTTGATGCTAAAAAACATAAGCATTTGGGAACGACTTCTACAGGTACACCGCAACACCACCGTCTTCACTGGTACACAGCAACGCCACCGTCTTCAACAGGTACACAGCAACGCCACCGTCTTTAACAGGTACACAGCAACGACACGAATAAAATGGCTTTGAACATTTTATTCTAATTCGGTAGCATTTTACCTCCGGTCGGTGAAGACCGTTGGACGATATTAGATATCGTACCCGTGACAGATAGTTTCAATTAAGTAACTTCCTGACAGGATTTCGCGGGTAAACCCGTTCTCTTTATTCGACCGTCCAAAGCTGACTGCGAACATAAAGAGTGAATCACTTGGATAAATTATCCTTGTGATTTGAAGCCGTCAATTCATGGAACCTGGAACAAGTGAATTTCAATTAAGATTTTCACCATCGTTGCTTTCCAGTTATCACGAGTTCAATTCATAAATAATCTTGCACGTCACCTACCAAGTGCTGTTTGATGTTAACACTAGAAGGATTTCCACTCGTCACTGTGATCAATAAAGAGTCACTCTGAGTGTTCTGGCAAGATCATATAATAATGCGTAGAGGCCTGGAACGAGTTTAAGTTCAATTAAGAATTAAACCACTGTTTCCTTCCAGTTTTTCACAAGATTGGTTCTAAAATAACCGCACGTGTAACCTACCATGAGCTTGTTTGATGTTGGCTCAAGCAGGATTTCCATCTTCATTGTAATACTTGCATATTACTCGGATGTTCTGGCAATATTACAGGAATACTGCGTAGGACTCATGAATATCTCTTACTTTTCACAGTGTGTGAGAAAGCAAGGAATAAATGGAAAGTGTCCTAATGAGACTTTTGATGATCTCTTGGCTCTAGACTCGATAGTGCGTTTTGATTTAGTGAGCGATGGCTGGAGAGGAGTGCCACCTTTTCAATACCAGTCTATTCGGAGTGAATAAACCAATAGATAACGTGTTGATCTCCATATGATTAAAACAAATACCTTTTGAGAGATATTTGAGTTAGCTGGGAAGGGTTGTGCATTGCATCACTGGGTCCATGATGTCTTTCTTCAATACCGAGAATCATTAACAAAAATGATCTCAATAGCATATGTATTGAACCGGTTTCTGCCTAAAGTTGTAAGGAGGGCTTCTTTCTTTACACCCTTTATCTTTACAATTCTTTTTCATTCTTCAACCCCTTCAATGCTTACCAATACGTCATCACTAGCACCTTGTTGTGATTTTTCCAGTGCTAGCTTAAGTACTTGGTCGGCATTCAGCTACGTTCACAATCTTTCTCCAACTTTCCTAGGACTTCTAATTCTATCTAGGGAATTGTCCTTGGGAAGATTCCATCGGCTCTGATGAATCATTGGACTAAACCTATTCCTACCACCCTTTTGTCACCACATTCGTCGTGAATTAAGCGTGTTTTGTGAAGGAATTGCCACCATGAAAAATCATTGAAAATCACCTAAAGTACTTGTGATATTAAAATCAAAAGTTTCGTACCTTAGGTGTTTTTGATCATAAAAAACGCTCCCCCTTAATACATGCTTTACACATATTAAGTTGGATAATCGTTAAGTCTTTTTCATCTTTTAGCCAAGTATCATTTAAATCTCCTTAATCCCATTTTCTCCCCTTATCCAAAATGTTAACCATTAATATTTGGGATATTGAATGGATTAACTGGTCTTTGGGTAAAAAATGAAATCGATGTTTGGCCATAGAACATGTTCATGCTCCCCCTTAAATTAATAAGGGATATTTGTAGTGCTTTAGTATGATATATTTTGAAAGATTTAGAATCTCGTGAGAAATTCTTGAAAAATTATCATACCTTAACACTACATCAAGCCGCAAAAGCATAATATTCACAAATATACATATTCACAATTGAAAACCAATATAAAGTGGACCTGAAGTGTACGACCCATTAGATGGATCGTTGCAGTAGCTTGTGGTGCACTAAATATGGTCTTCCACCAACGAATCTTTCCAAGCTCCTCATCAATCTACGTTCACGGAGCTTTTGATCTATCTTCTTGATCACATACTTCGCCATCTGCCGATAACCCTGGTGCCAATCCTCAGTCATCTCTGGTAAACTCCCACCCGAATTGAGATGATCCAACTTTCCTCTGATGTAGATGGGAGTCCCATCACTGTACTTATAAAGCTCACCCACCCTCATAAACTTCATTAACCCTCGACTGTTCAAGTAGAAAATCCCACAATTCTGAACAGAAATGCCGGTATAGGGACATCTGTTGACATGTTGAGGTAACACTTGATTCACTGGACGGGTTAGGTTAAGCTTCCTCTGGTAACTTTCGACTCCCAACTGAAGATCTTCAACTCGTTTCTTGATAACAACGCTTCGTGTGAACATACGAAGTGCTGTATTCAAGGCAATGAGGTCTTCACGAGGAATATGTGTGAGTTTATCACGGGTCATTAGAAGCAACATATCTTCGATATCCTCAAGGCGAATGATAGAAAAATCTCCCTGCTGGATTTTGTATTCTCTGTCATCCTCCCTTTTCAAACGAATCTCCGTCACATGATAATAGCCATTCTTGGCTTCAGTTTTCAGCCCTAAAATACTGGAGATGCGGATATCGGATCTAACGTTGCTTCCTGAATTGACTAGGCAGCAACCCTGTACGCCCTTCGGACTCGTTCGTCCCAATGAGATGCACCTATAACAGCATACATATCATAATTACGAGTTACCCTTGGGACCCAGAGTCGGTTTACCTTTTCCTCGATCCAGGGTATTGTCCCCAGTTGGCAGCTTTCAGCAAGGTCAAGGAGGTTGCGTACGTTGATGAACCCTTCAGAAGATACTCAAGATCATAGGTGACGAAAAAGTCGAGAGCAATCTGATTATCTTGAGTAGGATCAAGTGGAGGTGGAGCTCTTTCTGAATCATGAAGACCTGGCCGTTGAACGGTATTCAGAGCTTTCAGGATCTCATCAGCATAATACTCGAACTCCATTCGGGTTAATCTGGTTTTGGCGCGAAGTCTTTTTATCCTTTAGTGCTTTCTTCACCAAAGACGGAGTAACCGAAGTCTTATACTCGTGAGCCAGAAAAGCGCACAAGTCAATCGGACTACGGATACAGAGATATAAAACATCTATGTCAGCGTCTGTGATCGGATCATATTGCGCCGCCGCCGTGATCCAAGCTTGTGGTGGTGCAGTCTCGTTAATCTCCAACGTGTCTGCCCAGTCCCGTGTGCTTGATTCAGGAAGAGTAGATTGTTGTGCTTGTTGTAGAGGAGTGGAAACGCGAACATCTGCTGGTTCTGATTCAGGCATTTCGGTGGTGTCATGAACGGGTGAGTGTTATGCAGCTTCAGGTTCAGTTACTGATTCTGCAATCACAGGAGCAACAACAACAAGACTAACAGGGTTAGTGGTAACAGGTATAGATACAACAATAGAAGTACCGGGAATCGATGACGCTGTAGTAGCATTCACATCGTGGCGCCACTTAGATCGTCTTGATTCCGTTGATGTTGATTTTTCCTTCTGCGGTGCATCTTTCTTGGACTTGGTTCCAGACTTAGCAGGTTTCTTTGAGCTGGCAACCTTATCCCCCTCTTTAGGCTGTTTACCCCCATCATCATCCCCATCGCTATCCTCGTTGCTCCCCCTAGCACTCTCCTCATTCCCATCACCACCATCATCGCCATCATCATCATCATCATCATCATCATCATCCTCATCATCATCATCATCCTTTTCCTCTTCTTCTCCTTCTTCTTCCTCTTCTTCTTCACCGTACCCTCTTCCTGTTCACTATCATCTTTGTCCTCCTCAGGTAGAATGTGATAAGGTACCACACTTCCAAACGTTTTGAATAACCTATCATCCTCCATGATAGCGTCATTCAGGGATTTGTAAAGAGCCCGTTGAATCCTAGATTTATCAAACGATCCAAGTTCCCTCATACGAGCTTTGAGGATCTTCTTCAATTCAAAATCCGTCAAGTCATAGGCAATTTTGTAGGCGGAATCAGAAGGATTGGATGACATGATCATTAAGTTATCAGCCGCGAGTGTTTTCAACACATCACGCAGTTTAGGCATAATAGATTCAACGGATTCTTTTACTCTCTCTTCAACAGAAGCTTCAAGTGCTTCTTTCTGCTCCTTGTATCTATCCCTCATCGCTTGAAGTCTAGTGATACGTGCAGCATGCTTATCAGCCTCAGCCTGCTTAACCTGAGCTAGTTCTTCTGCATGTGCTTTTCAAGTCAACTCCATCTCTGCAGCGAACTTAGCGAGCATCTCTTCTTGTGCTTTCTTAGATGCTTCTTCACTTTGAGCTCATCTATGTAGCTCTTGGCGAAGTTCATTCATCTCTCTTTTGTGATTATCCGTATGTTTATCCAACATTTCGGCCATCACCAATGCAGCCATTGTAGACGTTGCAGAGCTGATCTGTGTTGATTGAAGAGGCTCGGTTGTTACTATGGTGCTAAGGATGGGAGTTATTGGAGGTGGAAGGAATGGTGTTGAAGCCGGTCTGGTTGGTAAGGGTTGTATTGGTGGAGGTTGAGTTGCTAAAGGTTGAGTTACTAACGGTTGAGTAGACACCATGATTGTTGGAGCACCGGACTCCTTTTCAACACTTGCTGAAACGGGGATTGATGTCTCCTTCGAAGTAGAATACCGTTCAGGTGATCCAAACTCATCAATATCATCTGGTTCCTCGTACTCTTCTTCAACATTTATCCTTGCACCTGAACCACTACCGCCCGTATCTTTCCTACTCCTTTGAATAGCTATCTTCATCATTTTTCTCTCCGCCTTGTCAAGAGTAGGATCAACAACGTCTTCCTCGTCACGTAGAACTAACTCATCAGCCTTACCCTTTCCCTTCTTAACCCCAGTCTTCTTCTTCTTGGTTTCGGGTTCTAGTAAAGCAACTGGTTGCTTGCGTTTACCTTTACTCTTGACCGTAGTAGACGAGTCTTCTACTGTCTGAAGGCTTGCTTTCAGCTTCTTGATTTCTAGCAGCAGTAGCTTGTAATCAGCAGAGCCTTTGATTTTATCCGTCAGAAGATGATCGGGAATAGGACCGGGAATCACACCACCAGATGGTCCTTCATGCCTAAGATCCACCGTATGATCAGCTTCTACAGTGTGATGCCGACTTGCTGCACGCCTATCAATAGTAACATCATTCTTCATACAATAATTAATGATAAGCTTGATAAACCGAGGATAGGGAAAGAAATTTGTCTTAAGCTTCTTGTTTTGGAAGAGTTGGAAGGTGAATTCTTCCCACAACAGTAATGCATAGTCTGCATTTGCACCTTTATACATTCCATAGAAGATGTTCATAATAGGACTGCGCAAAGCATCATGCCCACTTGTTTTCGGTGTAAGACATCTACTGAGAATACCCAACATTGCTCTCCAAGGCTGACCTACTTTAGCAGTGGTAAATTCAGACGCAACTCGTATGTCAGGACATCCAAGAGCATCGAACAACTCCATGAGTTCGTCTTTAGTAGGATCCCTCGAAAATTCCATACCTTTGGGTGTATCCCGAATGCCAAATATCTTACGGAAGTCTGAAACATTAAGTGTCTGCTGCTTGTTGTCGAGGGTGAAGGTGATCTTGTTTGAAGTGCTTTCCTTGGTGGCCCAGAACTCATACATGTAATCATAAGGCACCGAGGCACTACTTCTTAAAGCATTCTTGAAATGGGATTGATCAAGGATTGCTATGGCGACTTTAAACCCATGGTGAGTGGATTTTGAAACTTGCTTCAGCCGGTAATTGTTTGGTATGAACTTGAGGGTTCGTGCTTCAGCAATTGCGGCTTCTCTAGAGTCTTAGATTGCTTGTACTGTTGGATTAGTCATTGTATCTGCTTAAGATAAGACATGAAAGGTTGATGCACAAAAATATATATAGATATGTATCATTCTTATTTCTAAGCATAACATATCTCAACAAGTACTTAGAACATGCAAACCACTATCAATCAAACAACTCTTCATCAGGAACATTCCTTCATTCGGAACTTCTTCATTCGGAACTTCTTCATTCGGAACTTCTTCATTCGGAACTTCTTCATTCGGAACTTCTTCATTCGGAACTTCTTCATTCGGAAGTCCTTCATTCGGAACTTCTTCATTCGGAAGTTCTTCATTCGGAACTTCTTCATTCGGAAGTTCTTCATTCGGAAGTTCTTCATTCGGAACTTCTTCATTCGGAAGTCCTTCATTCGGAACTTCTTCATTCGGAAGTTCTTCATTCGGAACTTCTTCATTCGGAAGTACTTCATTCGGAACTTCTTTATTCGGAAGTTCTTCATTCGGAACTTCTTCATTCGGAAGTCCTTCATTCGGAACTTCTTCATTCGGAAGTCCTTCATTCGGAACTTCTTCATTCGGAAGTCCTTCATTCGGAACTTCCTTCATTCGGAAGTCCTTCATTCGGAACTTCCTTCATTCGGAAGTCCTTCATTCGGAACTTCCTTCATTCGGAAGTTCGTTCGGAACATTCCTTCATTCGGAAGTTTTGTTCAAAACTTCCTTCATTCGGAAGTTATTATCCATGTTCACCCGGAACTTCAAAACACAGCCTATTGATGATTTAATCTATGCGCGTTTGTGAGTTCTAAGGCAAACTAAGGCAATATAACATCTTCTAAAGACATTCCGAGTATATCCCACTTATAACCCTAATCAATTAACCATAATTTGAGCAAACTAACCCTAATTATATTGAACGAATTAATTAGTAGGAAATAGTGATGATTTAGACGAATTTTAAATCAAAGAAAGATGCTTATTACCTTATAAATCGAATGAACACAGATGGAGTTGATTAACAGATTAAAACTCGTGTGTGAGAAAGCTCAAGTGTGTGTGTTTTAATGGCGGCAAGAGGAGAAGTAAACAGTGAATGAGATATAGAGAAAAAAGGGGGGGCGGGGGGTTTGTATTTGACTAGGTCAAATTTTTCAACTTCCATAATTTTCTCCTTAAGTCCCTATATTTTCTTATTCTTTTCCTTTTTGTTTATAACTTATCTTTTCATTTTTTCTATCCATTGTTAAACTTAGCCACTATTAACTTTCACACAACTTAACAATCGCAACCTATTTGCAAATCTCCAAAATCTAAAGCAAGTCCTATCACATTGAACGAACCCAAGTCGTTTTCTAAAGCAATACCACTCATGTACCATTTAGCCATTAATTTTCCACAATCACTTTTGAAAAGATTGTTTTGATTACAAAGATAATTTAATATTTTCTCCCCCGTAAACGATGACCCGTTTCCTATTTAAAGAGCTGTAGTCATTGTTTGATGAAAGCATTTCCAATTCGTATCTTGAAAAAGATTGATTCGAGGTGTCAATAAGATTTCTCTTATTTTGACAAATTAATGCACTGAGACGTACATTAATTCGTGTTAGACCAAGTTGTAAAGTAAACTTGATCCCTTTGCATGATTTGGCTTGTAAATCACGCCCGAGAAAATTAATTCCCGTTGTGAGCCAACGTTTTCCACGGAAATACGTGACTTTAATATGAAAACCGGGTTGTAGTCTGAAATAATTACAAGCCATTATGGGCATGTTTTAAAATGTACAACTTTTATACGGACTCTATTTATGGTACCGTGTCAATATTGATCGACATTTCTAAGGCCGTAAATATTACCGTACTAAAAGAGATGCCCGATTAAAAAACGAAAAGTATTTGGTTTTTCTAGATTTTATAATTTTTATGGTTTTTCTAGGTTTTATATTTTTTATGGTTTTTGTAGGTTTTATATATTTTTATGGTTTTTCTTGGTTTTATATTTTTGTATTTTTCTTTTGTGGTTTATATATTTACGATAATATACATGATCACGAACAAAGGATACTCTGAATAGTTTACCACCACTATTCAGCTGATTCTTCTGCCAACTCTTTGAGAGTCGCTGGAGTGAATGATTTCATGCCAAGCTTGTCGATCAAAAACTCGATTCATCCTCGATCTAATGCTTTGGTGAACATATCCGCCAGCTGGTACTCAGTAGTGACAAAATACAGCTCGATCACTCCGTTCTCCACCTGCTCTTTAATGAAATGGTAGCGAATGTCTATGTGCTTGGCCCGGGAGTGTTGAACATAGTTGCAGCAAAGGGCAATGGCGCTCTTGTTGTCACAATACATCGGGATTTTGTTAAATCCCAAACCGTAGTCAGTTAATTGTGATCTCATCCAAAGGACTTGAGCACAACAACCGGACATGGCGATGTATTCAGCCTCCGTGATAGAAATTGCAGCGCTTTTCTGCCTTTTTGAAGACCAACTGATCAATCTATCTCCAAGGAGTTGCACAGATCCAGAAGTGCTACGCCTCGTGTCTTGACATCCAGCATGATCGGCATCTGCGTATGATATTAAAGCAATAGAGGAATCTTTCGGATACCATAGACCACGATGAAGTGTTCCTTTTAGATACCGAAAGATCCTTTTCACAACATGTAGGTGCTTTTCGGTAGGCCGAGCCTGATACCGGGCACACATGCATACAGCAAATTGCAAATCAGGCCTGCTAGCAGTCAGATAGAGAAGGGTGCCGATCATTCCACGGTAAAGTTTTGGATCGACAATAGTCCCATTCCTATCTTCATCTAACTTGGATTTCTCTATCATTGGAGTGTCCACGGGGTCACAATTATCAAAGTTATATTTCTTTAACGATTCTAGAGCATATTTGGATTGATTAATAAAGATGCCTCTGGGATTTTGAGAAATCTGTAATCCTAAGAAAAATGAGATTTTTCCCATCATTGACATCTGAAAGCGTGTGGACATTATCTTCTCAAAGCGATTTGACAATTCTATGTTAGTGGCAGCAAATATTATATCATCAACATAAATTTGTACCAGAATCATGTCGTTGCCCTCCTTGAGAGTGAATAGAGTGGGGTCCACCTTGCCTTTGGAGAAGCCTTCCGAAATGAGATATGTTGAGAGGAGATCATACCACGCGCGTGGAGCTTGTTTCAACCCATAGAGAGCCTTCTTAAGCTTGTACACATGATTAGGAAACTCCGTGCTAACGAACCCATCCGGCTGACTAACATAGACTTCTTCCCTTAGTTCACCGTTTAAAAATGCCGTCTTCACATCCATTTGATAGACGATCATGTTCATATGAGCAGCATACGCAAGGAATAGTCTAATCGCCTCCAATCTTGCCACAGGAGCAAAAGATTCTTCAAAGTCTATACCCAAGGCTTGTTTATATCCTCTAGCAACCAATCTAGCCTTATTCTTTAGTACTGCACCCATCTCATCAAGTTTAACCTTATAAACCCATAACAAGGTAAGGATGTTAACCTTGTCAGGGAGAGGAACTAATTCCCATACTTCAAGTCGTTGGAATTCATTTTGTTCCTCCTGCATGGCTTCAATCCAAGATGATTGAGTCATAGCCTGCTGCCAATTTTTCGGTTCAACTTCAGAGAGAAATGCATCAAAGTAGCAATAGAGTGCACTCTCTTGTAATTGATGGCGTGTAGAGACTGGTCGATCTAGATTACCAATGACATTCCTAATTGGGTGATCTTTTGTCCATTTGGTGCTATGTTTTTCAATCCTAGGTGGTCTGGAGTGAACAATAGAAGGAGCTTCTTCTGAGGTAGACGCGGCTGAAGGGTTTTCAGGTATCGCTACACCAAAGAAAGGAAGCTCTTGCAGGTGAGCATATTCCAAATCGTGATCAATAGAATCCTCTTCCACATCATTGGGCACAAGTAGGGGTGACAATTCAGGTGTAGTTTGAGAATCACTTGGTGAAGGTGCATCCGGTTCAATGTGAATTGAAGATGCATTAGATAAAGCTTCATTTGCTTGAGCAACAACTTCAGGGATTGGAGCTATCACTACAGGTACTGCAACTTCATCATTTGGGGGATCAAAGAATTCGTCAAACAACGGTTGAAACAGTTTATCCCACTCGGGCCTTGTTGGTGGTAAAAATGATGTAGAAGTAGGATTATTGGGAACTAATCCGGAACTAATAGCACCGGTTCCCATCTCATGAAGCGCGGGTTCAGAGCTGTGTTGCTCAGAAGCCATCGCTGTCAGCTCATCGAAATCTACGTCCATAGTTTCTACAATCTTACCAAGACGACGGTTGTAAATTCGGTATGCTTTCTTGGAGGGTGAGTAACCAATGAAAATACCTATATCGGCTTTTGGTTGAAGCTTGCCCAAGTTCTCATTATTAATGTTTGGATAACAAAGAGCACCAAACACATGAAAAAATGAGACATCGGGTTGACGGTCATGTAAAAGCTCGTAAGGTGTTTTTCCATGGCGTTTCCGAATGATAGAACGGTTTTGGGTGAAACATGCAGTAGATATAGCTACTGCCCACAAGAACAATAGAGCGTTCGCATAAATGAGCATAGTCCTAGCAGCTTCCATAAGCGTACGATTCCGTCTTTCAACGACACCGTTTTGTTGTGGAGTGCGTGCAGCGGATGTTTCATGTGAGATACCAACTCCTTCATAGTAATCACGAAGAGTCTGGTTGACGAACTCTGTTCCATTATCTGTACGAATACGGCGGACAGTAGTATTCAAACGTACCTGAATGAATTTCAGAAAAAGTGATGATAGCCTTCGGTGCTTCATCCTTTGTACGTAGAAATCTAACCCATGTAAACCTGGAGAAATCATCCACAATAACCAGAATGAAATTCTTACCGCTCACACTTTCAGTTCTCATTGGCCCACAAAGATCCATATGCAAAAGATGAAGTTTTTCTTGATTGGTGTCTTCAGCTTTGGGCTTATATGATTTCTTGGTACTTTTCCCCCTTGAACACGCGGAACATAAATGGTCCTTGTGAAATTTGAGCTTTGGAAGACCACGAACTAATTCGTTTTTAGCCAGATGATTAATAGCATCAAAGTTAAGATGAGATAATCTGTGATGCCATAACCATGACTTGGTCTTAGATGCTTTAGAGAGAAGACATACTGGAGAGACGACCATCATGTCTTGTAGAGACAAGGTATAAAGATTTGCACCACGAGATCCCTTCAACAAATCTTTTCCTTCCAAGTTGCGGATGAAACAAGTGTGTTGTCGAAAAGCAACCTCTAGGTTGGAATCACAAAACTGTCCTACTGAGAATAAATTATGACCAAGACCTTCTACATAGTATACCCTTGAAATCGTAACATTTCCAATCTGATATTCACCATATCCCATTATCTTTGCAATATGATCATTCTCGAATTTAACCGTACCAAGAAACTTGCTGACGAAATTTCGGAGCATCGAGCGATCTCCGGTCATATGCTTTGAACAACCGGAGTCCAAATACCAGAGGATGATTTGGACCACCTGAAAATATCACCACACGAAGACAATGTAGAGGTATCGGAATCTGAATGTTCCTTGTTATTAGCAGGTACAGATTTAATAATCTTAGATTTGCTAACTTTAGGTTTCTTAGATTTCATAGCCTTCTTCTTCCTAGTTGGTGGTTTAGATTCTAGTTGGCTTAAATCCTGTGGTATTTCTTCACTGATAGGCACTATAGTGGGGGCTGACCTAATTAAAGGGCGCTTTTTCCATACTTGAGTGCGAGTGTGCCTAACTAAAGGACGCTCAGACCTAACCTCAATGGATGCATTCCTAGTTAAAGGGCACATTGTTCCATCTAATGTAAAGGTCCTACCAGTGGGACGCCATTGCCAGCCAACCTGGGCACGAGTTCTACCCGTTGGCTTCCATTCAAGACCATTCCTAATGGCATTCATTTCATTCACATGATCAATAAGACACAAATCATGACGTTGGGAAAACATACATTCATTACAATTCCAACAATTCAAATTCACGAATGGTTTAGGCTTCTGCACAGGCGCAGAGCTTTTAGTCTTAACATGATTCTTCTTATTTAAAACTGAACTAACATTCCTATGGTGAGCTTCTACTTTCTTCTTTTTGGCACTACTAGTGGAGGGCTTGATCTTATCTTTCTTGAGTGGCGATCCTTTAGCCTTAGTAGTCTCTTTTAATCCTGTAGAAGGCAAAGTGAGAACATTAGCAACAGATTTTAAAGGTGCCTTACTTAATTGTGCCAATGACGGTTTTGCTCCTGGAGTCTTATTAAATAGAGTTACAGCAATGGGCCTATTAGTAAGTAGTGCAGAGCCTGGTTTACCTATGTATTGCAAATATGCTAAGCAATATTGAACTCGCTTAATATATTCATGAGCCGAATAATAGTAGCTACTTGAGGGATCTAAGGCATAAAGATCATCTAAAATATCCCTAACAAGATCTACATGCTTAATGGCATTCCTCATATAATCATCGTAGGTAACCGGGTTTCTCTTATGAAGCGGGTTCTTATAAAGCACTACTGACTTGGTTGTTGGAGCACTAGTGGACGGTGCAGAGTCGGTAGCTGAGTTATCAACAACTTCTTATCGGGTGAGAAGAAGTGTCTCCTTTAACTCGGCCAAAACCATATTTTTGTCAATGAGCATGATGTTTAAGTCAGAGATTTCCTCACATTTTTTGTTCAATTGTTCAACATAAGATTGTTGCTGTGCCACATTAAAAGCGAAGCGTTCTTCTAGTGAACCATAAAGTTGAGACATTCCCTGTCTTGCACGATCCATCTCCCCTAGAATAGGCGAAAGTCTAATTTCTAAGTCCTGGTTTTTTGACTCTGCGGCCTCTAGTTCCAATTTTAATGTTTCATTTGATGACACATCTCTCTTCAATCTCATAATCTCTTCCTCTAATGCCTTAACAATTGCAATCATCTTGTCACTCGTCTCAACACCGTTTTCACAACTATTTGTTATCAAAAGATCCTCATTTTGAGTTTGTTGTTTTAATTCTAAAGATATACAATGTTGTTCTAGTTGATTAAAGCGTTTTGAAAGTAAATTGTAAGAATCTTGTAGCTTTAAAAACTCAGCATTAGATTCGTGACAAGAATGATTATCTACCTCATTTACAGTATCAGCAACATTTACAGAGAGATCATAAACATCATCACATATATGCACAGCATCACAGTTAATCATAGCGGATGTAAGCTCATTCGAATAATTAACATTTACAGTAGTAAGCACATCACACGAGATTACTTCGGACAAGAATCGGTCATATTCGGTTAAAATCTTTTCTTTTTCAATTAGTTGTAGTTCGTAAGCGGTGTCCATTTCATAAAACACTTTTTGAACTTCTCCAATTTCAAATTCAAGATTTTCCTTAAGAGATGCAAAACTTCCTTTTAGACTTTCGACAAATGGGTTGATCTCATTTTTAAACACCTCGTTCATGTGTTCGAAAGCCCATTCTCCGGCGTTTAGGCCATTTGAAGTCGTACATTCCAAAATGACCTTGTCAAAATTAGTAAAGTATTGATTAATCTCTTGCAAGTTTAACCATACAGTGCTAACAAGTGGGAGATCCTTTGGAATTTCCTTAGGACCTTCCATGTTGACAAGTGTAGGAAATGTACTAGGGTTTTCTTCATTCAACATGTAGGTTGGTGCTGTAATGAGATCTTTGTCCATATGGAAGCGAATTCTAAAATCCGTTTTAGCAAGCTCCTGATTCATTTTAATATAATCACACTCGGGATATTTTGCAGAATTGTATGACCGATCCTCATCAACTAGATCCTTACTTGTGCGATCATCGAAAATAACAATTGGTTCTAAGACCAATCCTAATTGAGTTGCATTATAAAGTCTAGGACTATGAGTCAAAGCTTGTTTTGCATACCCTGGGTTAGGGGGAAGGCCTTTTTGACGTGATAAGTTAAATTCTCTAAACAAAGCATCAAATAAGTGCACTAGTTGAGAAGCAGCGTATTGTCTTAAAAGCAAATAATCTAGACTTCTAATCTTATTAGCAGCATTAATCTCCATTTCATTCTTCTTAGACTCGAGTAACTCAAAATCCGTTTGAAGTTTTTGAAAATTAGTGACTACTAACTCCTTTTCTTTAAGTTCATTAGAAAGATTTGCTCTTAAGTTTTCAATTTCTTGCAAGTGACCCATTTGTTTGTTTCGAAAGTGATCATATTCGGAATTTGTTAGAACACTAGACGAAGGCACTAATTCCAAAGTTTGAACTTTCTCGTTGCTTAAGGCAAGCTCATCAGATAAATTCTTATTCTTAGCTAGGGTTTCTAAAAGTGCAGCATTCATTTGGCTAAGTAATGTAGCAGGAACCATGACCAAATCTTGTTGAGCAGGAGTAGGCGTATGCGAAATGGCTCCCGGTTGTGATTCACTCAAAGTCTGGGGACTCACATTGATATTACTATCATTGATTGTCTCCTCATTTGAAAGACTCACCACCGAAGACTCATTCGAATCAGCACTCTCTTGCACAACTTGATGTGGTTGAATACTAGCATCAGTGGTATTATCAGTGGTATTAATAAGTACCTCAGATCTCTTTTCTGGCCCTAAGCTGGAGATAGTTGCCATGAGAGCAGCCTTTGCAGATTGAAATTCATCACAGTCTGAGTCATACGCATCGAGATCATCTGCTTGGTATGCTGCATTCTGTGTGGTGACAGTGTCTTGTTCAGCAATCCCTGGATCAACAAGAAATGCAAGCTCCTCTTCATCAAGTTCCCTTCCTTGTGCCTGAGCATTCACCAGATAGATCTTCTCTGCAAACCATTGACCATCCCTTCTCCTCTTGGGTTTCTTGCAATCCCTGGACATGTGTCCTTCTTCCTTGCAGTTGTAGCATGTAATCATTCTCAACTTGCCTGTAGAATTAGCTCGTGGAGCAGGATTGACCATTGGAGCCTGATTGACCGTGCGAGCATTGGTATTTGATGTGGTAGGTCTCCCCTGATATGGTTGAATAGGCTGAACCATTACCCTGCCATTCTCAATAGTAGCTTGTTGGCGAGAATTGGATGAATTCCTCAACTGATTGTTAGTCGGAGCTGATCCCCTAAATCCTCGTTTGCTTAAAGTCCTTGTGAGATAAGCAGACATAGTGGTTAACACTTCAACTGGGTCAGTTCCTTGTTTGAACACAGGAATGGGGACTTCTTCATCATCATCACAATACATTGCTTGATCTTGTTGAGCTGCATAATCACTAGAAGGAATACTCATTTGATCAGGGTAGCTTGTTGGGTATGCTGCATTCTCTTGATAAGAAGAATATGAAGATTGAGCATAAGGTGCAATACTTGCTGGGTGATGTTGTGAAGCATAGTGTGGTGAAGGTGCATTGAACCGATATTGTTGCTGATGTGAGGTGGGTGGTTGTGGTAGAATCGATTATTGGGGAAAGGTTGGTGTCATGTAAGGTGATGGATGATAGGCTTGATGTCCCAAGATATAAGGAGTGTTGTTGTGAGACAAGCTTGGTTGATTCGCCATCAAAGCTAATGAATCAGGGTACATACCTCGAGGCGAACGGTGCATGATCACATGTTTCTCATGCTGCTGAAGAAAAGCATATAGTTGATCCAAATTGCACTTATGCAAATCCCTGGTTAACTTAACATCAGTAATATACTCACCCCATTCATCTTGAGGTAAAGTATTCAAGAATTTGGTGTTAACCTGGAATGGATCAATCACGAGATTATATACATTCAGATCATTCATGAGAGTGGTGAATCTGAAGTAATAATCGTGAAGCGTTTCCCCTGGGTTGTACGTGAATCTATCAAACAGATCATACAACTGACATTCCCTTTCCTGTTTGGTGAGAGACGTACCTTGTAGCAACACCTTAAGACGTTCCCATAAATCCTTTGCCACCGTATACTGACTTACCATTCGATAGATGTCATGTGGAAGGGCTTGGAGAATGGTTTGAAGAGCTTTTTCGTCTGCATCTGCAACAAGTTGTTGAGCTGGAGTGAGTTCTTCAAATTCTCGTGGTCGAGTCACGTTGTTAACCACGATGGTACCATAGTCAAGTGGACCATTTAAAATTGACTTGACCATAAGCCTCCCATATACCGGTTTTCCCTTAAGGTAAGACATCATCCGGCCTTGCCATGCTTCAAAAACTTCTTTGATGAGCATTGGCGGGCGATTATCCGTTCCCGTAATGACGGAAATATCCGTAAGTGATGTCATCTGAGGCATTACTGAATTCGGATTCATTTTATTCACTTCAAAGAGACAAAGATTATCGGTTGATCGAGCAGTGAAGTAAAGCTTGTGAATTGTGTTGAGTTTTTGTTGTAAGAAACAAAGATTAAATCCTCTAAAAAATCGTCGAAAAAACAAGTAAAATGACCCTTGATTCGGAACTTTTTGTTGATTCGGAAGTTTGATTCGGAAGATTTGGCTTGGAATACCTTGATTCGGAACTTTTGGTTCGGAAGTCTTGATCCGGAACTTTCCCTTGAACCGGAACTTTTCCCTTGATCCGGAACTTTTCTTGATCCGGAACTTTCTCCTTGATCCAGAACTTTCCTTGATCCGGAACTTTTGGTTCGGAACTTCCTTGATCCGGAACTTTCCTTGATCCGGAACTTTTGGTTCGGAACTTCCTTGATCCGGAACTTTCCTTGATCCGGAACTTTTGGTTCGGAACTTCCTTGATCCGGAACTTTTGTTGATCCGGAACTTTTCGTTCGGAACTTTTTGTTCGGAACTTTTGTTGATCCGGAACTTTGGTTGATCCGGAACTTTTTGGTTCGGAACTTTTTCGTCCGGAACTTTGGTTGATCCGGAACTTTTGCTGGGTAATCAGAAACTTGTACGATGAACAGTCGATCAATAAAAGATGAGATAAACCCAGATTTTTTACCAAATAACCCAAAACGTTTTTTGATTTCTACAATAATAAGTAAAAACAAATACTTATCTACTAATCCCAATCACAAAAACACCAAAAACACCAAAAACACCAAGAATCAAGATGGATCTTCTTAAAGAACACTAATACAATCAAAAACTAAAAACCACACAAATCATTACCTTAAATCACCCCATAGCTCTTGATACCAAATGTAGAATCTTGATAACCTATGAATCTATGAAGTGGGTTGATGTTTTCTAGAGAGAGAAACTAGAGAGAGAAAGTGAGAGAAAACTATGTGATATTTATTAAGTGAAACTCGAAAAGTGAACAACAACCAACCCCTTTCCAAGGAGGAAAGGGGTATTTATACTTCCAAGTCACTAATGGACTTGGGCCGGCCCATGACAAGCCCATGGATCGGTTCTTACTTAACTAAATAAGTAACTATTAACTATTTGTTAACTACGAGCTATTACAACATTAATAATATTGTGGAGTGACCGATACTTCTAAAATACGTAAAAACGTATTTCTAACAATCATTCTTTGAAAGCAAGTTGATGGTGTCAAAGTTGAGATGTGATAATCGTTGATGCCATAACCATGCTTGAGAGGATGAAGCTTTCGCCATTAAGCAAATTGGATTTGATGAAGATGTATCTTGAAGAGTTACTGTGTAGAGATCAGAACCACGAGAACCTGTAAGAAGGTCATTCCCATCGTAGTCTCTAACATAGCAAGTAGTTTTCCGAAAAGCCACTTCCAAATCCACATCACAAAATTGACCAACCGAGAATAAATTGTGATTCAGTCCCTCGATGTAATAAACCTGTTTTATAGTGATATTCCCTTGAACCAAGTCTCCATATCCGAGTATCAGTGCAAACTGATCATTTCCAAACCGTACCGTACCCAGAAACTTATCCACGAAGTTAATTAGAAGCTTGAGATTTCCCGTCATGTGCTTTGTGCACCCAGAGTCCATTATGAATAGAATGATCTCGACGAGTTGCATAAGAATTATAAGACAATGTAGATTTTGACAAATGGGAGCCCTTGATAGAAGTGGGTTCCAAAATATTAGTAAGCCTAGATTCTAAAGGCAAGCTAACATTCATAGACCCAATTAGAATAGTGGTTGTCTTAGGTACCCATTTGTATCCGGGTGGTGTAAATCTTGAGTACCCTCGTTTATATGTCCTACTCATGTTCTCATAAAGCTTCTTTAACATGTTTTGTTTACGCAGAGTAGTGGATTCTAACCCACTTAGTTTCTTAAGTGGTTGAGCAGCGGATTGGTTCAAAGTTCTTGTGGGTTTTCTAGTACTAGTGTGCATAATAATAGGCTTCCTAGTTCTAGCATTCACACCATTATGATTTAAAGCACAAGCATCATGATTGAAATAACGAACACATTTTACACATTTAACACAAAAATATCAACATTCTAAGTCTTAACATTCAAACTGTCATTACATGCAGTTACAGACGTTTTATTCTTAGAAAACTTAAAATTCCTACGGTGGTCTTCTACTTCCATCTTCTTCCCTTGACTATTGTTAGACATGACTCTATCTTCAATTCTATTGCTCTTAAGCTTTGGTCCGCTAACGCTATTAGTGGGAGTTACTCCTATAGAAGAAGACACACGTTGATTTGTTTTCCTAGTATTCGGAGGTAACCGCAATGTTCCAGTTTTAGTGGACCTAGTGTTCATCTTATACATTCCAGGTGCTATCACATTTGTGCTCTTATCATTTCCTAGCTTAGGCAAAGTCTGTGGGGGTTTGCCCAAAATAGATGATTTAGGGCATTTAACCGCATTCGGTTGACGAACGGCGGATGGTTTACCCAATTCAGACTTTCCTTTCATTTTCTCAATGAGTTTTGTAGCTCACTGATGGCTATGTCTATCATCACTTCTAAACTCATATCAATATAACCAAAATATCTCTGATCTATTTTTTTAATTCGTGAGTGATCAAGACCTTGTTAGGACCTTTGGAATAGTTATTTGTAATAGGTAGACTAGGAGGTATGTAGTTCCTTCTGGTCCTAGTAGTAGTAGGAGCAACATGTGCTCCTGGTCTTTAGAAAGTCAAACTTTATTATTTTGAGTATTCTGTTAGGATATGCATGAGATATGTTAGGAAAGGATATGCATATCAATTTTACATGTTTTGGATTATTGATATATTAGGGTTTCCTTGTAGTATAAAAGGAACCTTAGGAAGAAGGGTTACAAACACCTTCATCAAACATTATTCTAGTTTATATTAATATTAGAAATCCTTAGTAAAGGATCAAGTCATTATAGTTATTATGTTCTTCTTGTTCATAGTATTTGTATTCCGCACTTATACTGTGTGAGTCATCTAGAGTCTCTCTATGAATAAACTTGTGATTACAGAAGTCATTCACCGTTCCTAACAGGCTGCAAGATCCACATCTAGTGGACCCAACAAGTGCTATCAGAGCCTGGGAGAGTCTCTGTACAAGAAGAATCAATTTTTCTTATTACTAACATCTTTGTTTAATCATGTCTGCCTCGAGTTGTACTCAAATAGGAGAAGATAGCACCCCTAAAACACAGCAACCTCAACAGATCATTGCTACGGTTTCCAACACAAATGGAAAGTTTCCTCTTTTGAAAAAGGATGAATATGATAGCTGGGCAATGAAGATGGAATGCTGGATCACCAACACTGATCAAGATCTTTGGAAGATTATTCTGAATGGAAACAACAAGAGGTTTACTGGAAGAGACAAGAATGGTAATATTATTCTTCTTGACCCTAAAACTCATGAATAAATCACAGCTGTTTAGAAGGAGATCAAAGCAAAAACTATTTTGCTTCAGTCTCTTCCTGATGATCACGTGGGTGACTTTTATCACCTGGATGATGCTAGAGAGATCTGGAACAGAATAAAAGCAAGGTTTGGTGGGAATGAGGAGTCAAAGAAAATGCGTAGATCCATGCTGAGAGATAAATTCACAGAATTCAAAATCTCAGAAACTGAAGGTATTCATAAAGGGTATGATAGGTTCCAAAAGATACTGAGACAGTTGAATCAACTCAGGTCGAAACCTGACAATGGAGATATCAATGAAAGGTTTCTTAGAGCCTTACCCTACTCATAGAATCAGATGGTAATCTCTCTTAAAGCAAAAGGTGGCCTTGACTATCTTAATTTTGATGATCTGTTTTATAAGCTCAAAACCTTTAAGCCTCATGTAAGAGGATACTCAAGTGATTCTTTTCCTACTCCTGCTAACTCTGCCTTTGTGAGTTCCATGGGATCTAGTCCCATGTCTTATGCTAGTAGCCCAAGCTATACTGTGTCTTCTCAACATACTTCTACTTAGCATACCTCTACTCCTGAACCAAAAGCCAATTCTGGTAGCATGGTAGAAGCTCTTCTTCACTCTTTTGTTACTGATGTTGATCCACAACAGCAGCTTGCTTTTGATGACTTCAAGCAGGTTGATAAACTTGACCTCAATGAGATGGATCTTAAGTGGCAGATGGCTATGCTTAGTCTCCGGGTTCACAAGTTTGAGAAGAAAGCTAGTCGAAAGTTTAACTACAACCCAAGAGAACCAACAAGGTTTGATAGAAGCAAGGTTAGATGCTATAACTACCAGCAGCAAGGTCACTTTGCTAGGGAATTCCCTAACAAGAATGACCAGGACAAGAACATATATTCAGCCTTCAAGATTCAGGAGGTGAAGGATGACAGAAAAGATTTGGTGTCTGTTGACTCTATGGTTAACTAGAGTGATCATCAGAATGCTACCTTGGAAACAGCTGAACCTTCTACTGATGTGTTTGCAATGATTGCTGGGAATCTGTCCAACGCCAAAGAAGCAGAAGAGTTTGCTCTTATGGGCATCTCACCTTAGGTACAACATTGTCCTCTTGGCTGTCACGATAAATATTCAGAATTGTTGTCTCAATACAATGAATTAAATGAACAAAATGATAAGTATTTTTTAGAGGTTCAAGCATATAAGAACTCTTTAAAATATTTTAACAACAAAAGAGGTGGCTTCAAGACACACAACGTGAATATGAAGATAAAATTAGAATTCTGAACATTGATTTAGAAAACACAACCAATATGCTTAAATACACTGAAAAGGTAAAAGATGACAGTATCAAGGATAAGCAAGACATGCAGGAAAAATTGGATGCTACACTTTTAAGATTTGAAAAATGGCAAAATGAACCTAAAAATCTTTCAAAGTTAATTGATAGTAGCATGTCTGGTAGGACTAAGAGAGGGTTAGGATTTGATAAATATATTGATTCAGAAGATGTGTTTGATTTATCTTTTTCAAGTGTCTTTGATCCTGACAAGGAGGAAGAGGGAAAACCTAGCTACAATAGGTTTCAACCAGCTACAGCAATGCATGCTGTCCCTCCACCTCTTACAGGAAATTTTATGGCCATATCTAGGTATAATGACTTGGATGGATCACAGATGCATGAGTCCCCAAAAAGCTCTACAAATACTAATGACTTTGTCTCTTGTACTTTTAGTGAAAAATCCAGTGACTCTGCATCATGTGGTTCAAGTTAAGAGTCAAGACCTACCAACTCCAAGACAAATGACCCTGCTGCTACTAGTGCTAGGAAGAGTGAAAAGATAGTTGCTTCTACTTCAACTGTGTCTAGTTCTAATTTCTTGAGTCCTAGGAATGTTGTTTCTCCTAGAGTTGTGTGTAATAAATTTAGTAGTAAGAAACAAGGTCATTTGAATAAAAGGTCATTTAAAACATGTTTTGTTTGTGGCAGTACATTTCATTTGATTAAAGATTGTGATTTTTATGACCAACATCCTTCTGTTTATCAAGCATATCCTGCTCCTGGTCCACCAGGAGCTGCTCCATATTCTTCTAGAAGACTAAACCCATGTGCCCAATCTTTTTCTTCTTCTAGAAGGACCTCTCCTTTAGCTTCTGATCATTGGAGAAACAATGGATTTATCCCTAATAGACTAACCAACAACTATTTTTAGAACTTTAATCAGAATTATGCATTTAATTCAGACCAAATGTATTTTGGGTTGGGAAATTTGGGTACTGCTGTTAAGCCCTCAGCAGGTTGTTCTTGGTCAAACAATAACACCCATATGATGAATAGGAAACCTAAGAACAACAGTGGATCTCATCAATCTTCTTGGCTATCTACTAAAGATCCACAAGGCATGCTCAAACCTGAAAAGGTTTGGGTCCCCTTACGACACTAACTTTTGTATATACCTTTTCTTGTTGTTGTAGGTTACTCCATACCAAGATCCTACTCTAGGGATAGTTGACAGTGGATGCTCTAGGAGCATGACAGGAAATAAAGGACTTCTATCTAACTTTGTACCATTTCAAGGCGGAAAGGTCTACTTTGGAGGTGGTGAAGGAAGGATCACTGTCAAAGGAACGATTCAGACACCTTACCTTAATTTTGAGCAGGTCTACTATGTGGAAGCACTTCAACACTTCAACTTGATATCTGTCTCTCAGATTTGTGACAAGAAGCAGTTTGTCCTCTTTACGGATACTGATGTACTGGTGTTATCCAAAGACTTTAAGCTCCCCGATGACTCACAAGTTCTACTCAAAATCCCTAGAAGACACAATCTCTATAGTATCAAGCTGAATGAAGTCAATCCTACTGGTCAACTAGCATGTCTGGTTGCTAAAGCCTCAAAATATGAAGCCACTAAATGGCACAAAAGGATGGGATATGTGAACTTCAAGACCATTCACAAATTAGCAAATATGAACTTGGTCTCTGGCTTACCTCCCAAAACTTTCAGAAATGACATCAATTTCCTTGCATACAACAAAGGCAAACAACATAAAGCATCCTTCAAGTCCATTACTGCTCTCAGCCTTATAACTGAACCATTGCAGCTACTACACATGGATTTATTTGGTCCTACCTCCATTAGGAGCATTGATCACAAACAATACTGTCTTGTGGTAACTGATGGGTATAGCAGATTCACGTGGGTTTTCTTCATGGCTGCCAAAAGTGAGACCTACTCAATTCTCAAGGACTTTATTACACTAATTGAGAATCAGCTGTCCAAGAAGGTAAAAGGTATCCGATGTGATAATGGAACAGAATTCAAAAATGCAGACCACATAACACTTTTTAATTCTAAAGGTATCAAAAGAGATTATAGTACAGCAAGAACTCCTCAACAGAATGGTGTTGCAGAAAGGAAGAACAAGACTCTAATATAAGCTGCAAGGACAATGCTTGCCGATTCTAAGCTTTCGACCATGTTCTGGACAGAAGCTGTCAATATTGCAAGTTACATCTTAAATAGAGTTTCTATTACCAATCCTCACAAGAAGACTCCTTATGAGCTACTCACAGCTAAAGTACCTAGCATTGCTCATTTGAAGCCATTTGGATGTCCTGTCACCATTCTGAATACTAGTGACTATTTGGGGAAATTTGATGGCAAGGCAGATGAAGGATACATAATGGGATATTCAACTCACTCTCGGGGGGCTTATTGGGTCTACAATCTCCAAGCCAAGCGAGTCATTGAAACTATTAATCTCGGGTATTTTGAGGAGAAGTCAAACATACAAGGCAAGGGTCCTGAATGGTATTTTGATCTTGATTATCTTAGTGATTCATTGGGATATTTTCGTTTCAAAACTAACCAAGATGTAGGTCCACAAGTTTTTGCAACGTCTCGTGCAGGTACTCATTCTAGTTTGTCGGACTTAGATGAGGAGGATGATATTTTTGTTGTTCCATCCTATTCCACCACAGTCTCTCCAAATGCCAATGCTACTCCTAATTATGCTTCTACATCAGACATTTTGGACTCACAAGGAGCTCTTGACACATTGCTCAAGCAACAACAAGATGCTACTATAGTAGCTGCTCAAGGAGGTTTTGAGTTTCCTTTGAGTACCCCTGCTGTTAAAGCTACTCCCAGTACTCCTAATGTTACTCCTAGTGCAAGTTTAACACCTATTGGTAGTCCAGTTAGTGATCCCACTTCCTCAACTAGATTCTATGGCCCTTCTGACCTGGGAAACTATCAAAAGAAGTCTTCTATGAAGCTGGATGATATTCATAAGCAACCAATAGATGGCATTTTCGACTCTACTTCATATGATGATGACATTGTTGGGGATCTTAATTACTTGACACCAGAAGTGGATGTTGCTTCTAATCAAGTTCTGCAGACGCATAAAGACCATCCTATTACTCAAATCATTGGAGATCCTGGTTCTACTGTCAAGACTCGCAGAATGCATAAGAAAGCAACGTCTAATCATCATGCTCTTGTGAGCTATATTGAGGACCAAAAGCGTAATAATCACACAAACTTTCTACACTGTTTGTTTGCTTGTTTTCTTTCACAGGTGGAACCTAGATCAGTCTCTCATGCTCTTGAGGATCAAAGTTGGGTGGAGGCTATGCAGGAGGAGATGCAGCAGTTCTTGTTTCAGAATGTTTGGATCCTGGTTGACTTGCCAGATGGAAAAACAACAATTGGTACCAAATGGATTCTCAAAAACAAGAAAGATGCAAGGAGTATTGTGGTGAGAAATAAGGCTAGGTTGGTTGCACAAGGTCACACACAACTTGAAGGCATTAACTATACTGAAGTTTTTGCTCCTGTTGCTAGGATTGAGGCCATTCGTCTGTTTTTGGCTTTTGCTTCTTATGTTGGCTTTACGGTTTTTCAGATGGATGTCAAGAGTGCATTTCTCTATGACAAGATTGATGAGGAAGTTTATGTCACTCAACCTAAGGGCTTTGTGGATCCACTTCATCCCAAGAAAGTTTACAAGGTGGTCAAAGCTCTATATGGACTTCATCAGGCTCCTAGAGCTTGGTATGAGCGTCTATCTACTTTCTTGTTGAATCACGGCTATAGAAGAGGCACGATTGACATAACACTATTTCTTAAGAGGAACACCAAGGACATCATCCTAGTTCAAGTGTATGTGGACGATATTATCTTTGGTTCTACTAAGAAGGAATGGTGTGATGAGTTTGAACAACTGATGAAGGGCGAATTCTAGATGAGTGCTATGGGAGAACTTACATTTTTCCTTGGTCTTCAAGTCAAGCAACAGTCGGATGCAATCTTCATAAGTCAAGACAAATATGTTCATGAGATTCTTCAGAAGTTTGATATGGACCCTCTTAGACCTGCAGCAACACCTTATGAAGTAACTAAAGTCAAACTTAAGACGAAGCCAGATCCTCCGGTAAATGTTCACATGTACAGGTCAATGATTGGCTCACTCATGTATTTGACTGCATCGCGTCCGGATATTATGTTTGCAGTAAGTGCTTGCTCTCGACATCAGGTGGCTCTAACCGTTTCTAACTTGAACACTATCAAGAAAATTTTCAAGTACATCAAGGCTTAACCCAAGCTAGGCTTGTGGTATCCTAGAGAATCACCTTTTGTTCTTGAAGCCTATAGTGATACTGATTATGCAGGTGCTAATAATGAAAGAAAGTCTACTACTGGTGGTTGTCAGTTTTTGGGTCGAAGACTTATCTCATGACAGTGTAAGAAACAGACGATAGTAGCTACTTCTTCAACAGAAGCTGAATACGTAGCTGCTGCTAGTTGTTGCGGACAAGTCTTGTGGATACAAAATCAGATGCTGGATTATGGGTTTAACTTTATGAATACCAAAATTTTCATTGACAATCAAAGCACTATCTTCATTGTGAAGAATCCTGTTTTTCATCAACGAACAAAACATATTGAAATTAGGCACCACTTTATAAGGGATGCCAATGAGAAGAAGTTGATACAGGTTCTTAAAGTTCATACGGATGATAATGTTGCTGATTTACTGACTAAAGCCTTTGATGGTCCTCGGTTCAACCACTTGGTGGTTCACATTAGAATGGTCAATCCTTGAGACCTAGGATTGAGGGGAGGCTAAGCCTAAGGGGAGGCTTAGTGTACATATTTCATTGCACAGTCTAACATATTGGTAGTTTCTAACAACAAATTTCATGGGTATTTGCGGTGTGTGGTACTTCTAGTGGAGGATTTTATTCACTTCTAGTAGCTGTATTCAGCTTCTAGTGGATACAAACCCTTCATTGTTATTGATGGTTGGCTTCTAGTATCGGTTGGGGTCACTGTTCACTTCGTTGACTTTCATTGATCACATTGTGCTTCTAGTGTTGACCCTTACGCGTTTTGACTTTTAGTCAACGCGAGTTACTTCTGGTATATATCTTATTATTTAACTTTGGTAACTGGGATTCACAAATAAAGGTAAAAGGGCCAAGTGGTTACTTTTGCATTAACTGCTTAATTTGAAAGGGTATGCCCACATGATTAGGGGTCAATGAACAGTTACATGACCATTATTTATGGTCAAATCCCACACTTGACTCATTCATCCCAATCATAACACACACATACGCTCCTACTCTTTCAATCTCCAATAAATCACCTTCCATCACTTCCAATCATCAACAATGGCTGCTCTCCAATACAAACCCGATCATAACAAGGTGGCATATCTTAGAGAAGGTCCTAAACGAGAAGAGTTCACAGACATCATCGAGTTCATTGAGGCTTCCAACCTCAGGTATGCTTTTACGATTTGCCCAACTGTATATGACAGTGTTATTCGTCAGTTATGGGCAACTGCCCACCTTGTGGATGTTTTGGGACGCCCACTAGAGCTCCATGCTACCATAGATGGACGCTCATATGTGGTGTCTGAAGCTTCTATTAGGTCTGCTCTTCATCTTCAGGATGAAGGTGGTGTTGTCTTCATCCCTAATTCTGAGGTATTGGATGGGATGGCTGATCTTGGTTATAATCATGGGGGAAGTTTTACTTTCAGAAAAATAGGTTTTCCCCCCAATGGAAGCTTCTAGTGCACTTTTTGATTCATTGCTTAAGCCCAAAGTCTGGGAGTTGGGATGCATTTCCCATTCCTTTGGCTACTAGTTTGATCTGCATTGCACAGGGCCGTGTGTTTAATTTTTCTCGCTACTTGTTTGATGGAATGGTTTGCAATCTTAGTAGTACTGGCTCTAGGAAGAAGTTTTTAATGTACCCTAGGTTTTTGCAGCAAGTTCTTATGTGCCTACCTAGGAATAGGGAGGAATATGAGACCCCTAAGCTTAGTTCTAAGGTGTATTCAAATATGGCACTTGGTTTTAGGGGGCTTGGAGGCCTCTTACTGATGTCATGCTGGGCCTTGCCCAAGGTGCTCCTAATGTATTCCTCCGGCTGATGAAGCTGAGGAGGAACTTCCATTAGGGGATGATCCTATGGAGGAGGAGCATCATGCTACTGGTGAGCCTCATGTGGAAGTGGAGGAGCCAGCTAAAGAAGTGGTGGTTGAAATGCCATCCACTTCCAAGGCTGCCCCCTCTTCGATGCCACATAAGTCCCCATTTGTTGATACTCCCCTTTCTAGTCCAACACCACATTCTACTGAGAAGCCATCTAGCTCTCATGCTCATGATGATGACCCCTTTGTTGCCTCTGGTCCCAATGATGCTTTTCCCGATCCAAGTCCTCTTGGTGGGGAAGCGGAGGAACCTGTTTCACTAACTTCTTTGCTATCTCTCATGCACATGTATTACGTAAGGATTGTTTCTTTGGAGCATGATTTGAATCAGCATCGCAAGCTCACCCGGGACTTTGTCCTTTCGTTGGCGAACATGATTAAAGCTTTGGAGTCGCAGCAGAGGAGACAAAAGAAGAAAGTTGTTCTTTCTGATTCTGATGAGGATATTGAGGAGGATGGGTTAACTTTGTTAGCGAAGGCTGCTTTTGCTGATAAGCCGTATGATGATTTGCCTATTCCTCCTCATCCATCAAGCATTCCTACTGCTGCTGCTAGTCCTAGACCGATGGAGGATATTGCTGGTTCTTCTACTGGTACTTCTGTTGGTCCGTCTGCTGGGCCATCTCTTGATCCTAAAGGGAAAGCCCCTATGACTGCTGCACCCTCTCCTTCAAGGAAGCGTACTCGTAGACAAATCTAGGAAGAAAGGTTGGGGGAGGAGGCTGCACATTGATTGCAAGCAGAGATTAATCAACAAGCTAGGGCTGAGGAAGAAGCCCTTCAATAGCAGAGGCGTGAGCAATTAAGGCATGATGCCATGCATTGGGATGATAATGATTGGATGCGGGTGCTTACTATTCTTACTTCTGATTACTCGTAGTTTACTGATCTTTTGGGCGCTGATGTGAATCAAAATAATTGTATCCCACGGGCAATGGCCTTAATGCGTCAACAACAACTGTCTCTTGCTGCTCAGCTCCGTGAAAAGCGTCGTAACAGACCTTTGTCAAGAACCAAGGAGCGGAAGTTAATGCATCAATATGTCAAATATCAGTCGGCTGCTTACTTTAATGTTGGATGGACTTTGGAACGGGTCAGGGGATTGTCCTTTGACGAGCTTAAGGATCTGTACCAGAAGATAATCAAGCGTCAAAACACACAGTTTCCTGAACGCTTTATCTATCGCCCTCCTCCAATGGTTGTTCACACTTCTCAGCCTATTGTTGCTCGTGCTTCCTCATCTGATGTTCCTCACGTTACTACTGGTGTTTCATCTGTTGCTGCTACTTCTACTGCTGGTCCTACTACTACACCTTCGGTTGTTCATCCCACTCCATCTCCGGTTCCTACCACCACTGAAGCTACTACTACCACCCCTGCTACTCCTGTCGTGGAGCAACCATCACCACCGGTAACTGAACCGCACCCTACCTCCACCGCTGGTGCAGCCGAATTTGATCCTATGGTTCGTCAAGATCTTGAGTCTACTCATGTTGATACTATTGCTGTTGGGAAGGTAAAGGTTGATTCATCTTCTGGTATTCCTTCCCCAGGTCGCTCAATTCGAAAGAAGAAGGCTAGACGTGGTAAGTCTGTTCCTTTTGAGAAGCGTGATCCTAAAAACCTTATTGATGCGGCTTCGGATAGTGAGACAGAGTTACCCATGTGTAAGGGTTATATTGTTGCTTGGGAGGTTAATACATCCCATATTGTTGCTGGTACATTCACACATAGGATCTCCACCAGTGATGGTTATGTTCGCTATGTCTTGGGACTGCAAAGTATTTTGACATGGGTGGACCATCGAGATCTTATATCGTTATATGGGTTGGTGGATGCTAGAATTCTTGCCTCTCCGAGTGAGGTGGCTAATTGGCCTGGTTTGACAATCTGGGGTGACTTAAAGATGATGCTCGATTCCCCTCCTGATGCTCCTCATTCTGGTGTCTGGAGAGATCAGCCTCGCTGGGTGATCAAGAGGTGGAGACTTTATGCTAGTTGTGGGTTCATGTATTGGAGTTGGAGAATGGTGCCATAGTGTTCATGCTTACGGATATGGAGTATCCATTGACGATTGCTACTATGGAGGCTATGCTGGAATGTCATCTACAGATATCCAATGCCCCTTCTGGGAATGAGTCTATGATGGCTACTACTTTGGTGGAAGGAATTCAAGCCCGGTTGCAAGCTGACAAAGTTGCGGTGTCTGGTATGGGATGGGTATGTTTTTTTTATTTTTGTGATTATACTGACATTCTTTTCATCAATCTGTATAGTGACTGGTGACTTACATTATAGTTAATTAAAACAAAAAACTAAAAAAATAAGAAAAATATATAATTTTTAATATCTGCTTATACTTTAAACATATGATGGAATTTCACACTTGTACATAATATAATATATGCTTATACTTTTCCATCATAAAATTGGTTTTCATTTGACTGTTTCACACTTGGGTTGTTTTGGAGTTACTTCTGGTGTTGGACCTGGTCCACACAACAAATGGTGCTCAACTCACCATGTTTCACAGACAAGAAAGAGTTGATTCACCATGAGGGTACGACTCTAGTGTGATAGTCAAATCCGTTGATGGTTGCCAGGTTACCCAAAACTGGATGGTTTTCACTTGCCATGGTTCTAGACTGAAAAGTGGCTAATCCAAGGGGATACGGATCTTGGTAAAGATCTTATCAAATCCGTTGATATCTGTAATAGCTTGCTCAAAGCTATAGGGTTTTCAGCTCACCGATGCTTAATTGCTAAGAGTTGTCCAGAGGGGTACGGCTTCTGGTAAAGACATATCAAATCTGTTGACGGCTGTGATGGTTTGCCCAAAATCATCAGGGTACCCCCACTCACCATTGATTCACGTTCTAAAAGTTGGGCTGGGTTCTGGTCTCCCAAGGTGATGCTTATTCCACCATAAAGACTGGCTAGCCCAAGAGCAAGCAACTACTTGGTAAAGGCTCATCAAATCTGCTCATGTTGCTGTGAAGAATCAACAAGATGCAGATTTATTTCAAGCTTTCAAGAAGCTTCTAGGTGTTCCTTGTTGTGGTGGTCCTTATGTTCTTTATGCTGATGGTTATGATGCTGCTGTTTCATTTGCTGGTCCAATCCTCAAGCTGTTTTGCAAGATTTACCAGGAAACTTGAACTCAACAGCTCAAATTCAAGTTTAGGGGAGGATTGTTAGGACCTTTGGAATAGTTATTTATAATAGGTAGACTAGGAGGTATGTAGTTCCTCCTAGTCCTAGTAGTAGTAGGAGCAACACGTGCTCCTGGTCTTTAGAAAGTCAAAATTTATTATTTTGAGTATTCTGTTAGGATATGCATGAGATATGTTAGGAAAGGATATGCATATCAGTTTTACACGTTATGGTTTATTGATGTATTAGGGTTTCCTTGTAGTATAAAAGGAACCTTAGGCAGAAGGGTTACAAGCACCTTCATTAAACATTATTCTAGTTTATATTAATATTAGAAATCCTTAGTAAAGGATCAAGTCATTATAGTTATTATGTTCTTCTTGTTCATAGTATTTGTATTCCGCACTTATACTGTGTGATTCATCTAGAGTCTCTCTGTGAATAGACTTGTGATTACAGAAGTCGTTCACCGTTCCTAACAGGCTGCAAGATCCACATCTAGTGGACCCAACAGACCTAAAAAAAAAATTCTTAATCAAAACTCGAATAAAATGAAAGAAAGAATGATCTCAGATTCAACTCGTGATTTGACATGCATGCCAAGATCTTTAAAGATCCAAACCTATGAAATGTGTTATCATCATTGATCACTGTTGGTATTTGAACCAAACTAATATTCGAAATAAACTAAGATTTTTAACAAAACTATTAAAATATACATGTTTGTTTTGTTATTTACACATCAACCAAAATAAAACATCAACCTACCCGAGATCCTTATATGAATCTTGAAGACTTATTCCTTTCAGTCCTGGTCTTCCATTTGGTTTGTTATTATGTGTGGTATTTGTTTCGATTGACCGAGATTAGATTTTCTCAAATCAGTTTGGGATAGATGAAAGATATGAGATGAGGTGTGTGGCATGATTTGCTTGAGATGAGATAATTAGTTTGATAGATGATTCGTGGGTGGTTACTATAGATCGAATGATCTATGTAATTGTTTGATTTTGATGGATGATCATATCATTTTATAAAGATTAGATGTGTCTGATTATGTGATCAGATAAGGAGATGGGGATTTGTTTTTGGCGAATGTAAAGATGGAACGGCTGATCTAAAAATGAGATGGGGGTGGTGTAAATAAGAGGATTAGGGATTATGACATAATTTTTAGGATTGGGTTATTTAACTTGAGACTATGGTTCAGGCAAAACCTTTTTCGGGCCAAGAATCTATTGAGTTGGATTGGGCCATCCAAATTTACTCAAAGAATGAATTTGGGCTGCATTCTTTACGGAAATGATAATTGATAAGAATGGGTCTAATATCTTCATTTGTTAGTAATGGGCTCACTATAAAAGGTTGTGCTGATAATATTATACTTGGACCAAGTCATTGATAGTGGATCGGACAAATATTTATCGAGCTATGATGACACTATTTTCGACGCTGGGTATTCGTTATGCTTCGATCGAAAGTGCTTATATGACATAGAAATTGTTGGTTTAAAATCCAATTTTTTCGAAAACATTTCGACGACCTCACCGCGCATCAGTTGGGCATGAGACTAACATTGAGCTTTAACGACAAGTTATCTAGACACATTATCCTTTAATGATATTTTATCATTTTTCTAGATAACGACATTCTCAAACACAACACCAAAGCAAACAAAACACTTAACGCTAAAAGATCTGATATAAGATTCACTTTAACGACAACAGCTAGTTTTGATTCTACAAAGACAAGTGATCACGAAGTGTATTTGGTATTCTTTATTTGAAGTTGAAGTGGGATTTTGATGAAGGCGTCTACTTATTTCATCATCGAGCCTTCCTTTTATTTTTCTAACCCTTTTCTTCAAACCCAGTCTATCGATTGATGACTTGCTTGGGCGATAAAATTTATGATTGAGACTTGAATAATCTAGTTTCCATTTTCAAGGGGTGGATGGTCGACGACATGGATTACTATCATTTTGGGGAGCTTTGTTGCAGTTCTCAGTGTCACACGCAGTTGCTCGTGTGGATAACTTCAAGAGGTATAAGAGACTTGTTTCTACATCGTTCTTCAATGGACATAAGTGCAAGCTTAAGTAACAAATTTGGGGGATTGTACTTTAGTTTCAAGTTTGGAATATCGGGTTTACTTCACATGTGGTCACAAAAAATAGCCGAATGAATTCGAGGTTGGTAAGTTAGACAGAGAGAGATGGAATCAATAGTCAATTCTCACGGGATATTTATGGGCTTCATAATGACAATGGTACTTCATAGTCTAAGAAAAGTTTTTCAAAGTTTCTCAATGACTTTAAAAACTTTTCAAGACATTTGCTTAAGACTAAGAGCTTCTCGAGTATATGGACGTCCACGATAATGATGCTTCCGAGAGTTCGAAATCATCATGGGGGAAGATCGTGTACTTTGAAGTAATCAGATCAACTTCCAGGGGGAAGTAGTTTACATGGAATGGTATCTACTACACTTTGTATGATTTTTATGAAGTATTTTGCAGGCGTGAGAAGAATTGTTGCTGATTTCCTACATGTTACCCCAAATGGATTATCACCAAAAACTAAACGACATGAAAAATTATATAAGTAGTGTTATTTTGTGTGGTTCTTCTACAAATTTCTGCTGTGCACTTAAACCGATGAGCTAGAAGATTGTTCAAACTACATCAAAGTGTCAGAATCTGCTTAAGATACAGATATTGGTTTGGGGGGAAGCTGATTCAGAAACTTCGTCAAAAAGAAGTCTATGAATAAAGTGTTTTAAATACATGCTGTATGAATTGGGGGGAAGTTAAACCAAATCATGCATATTACAATTGTTCCACAACAAGCAAAGACAAAGAGGATTCAAGCTAAGGTACAAGTTATGAATACAAGAAGACTTAGAAGACATCCTCAGCATTGGAAGCTCTTTGGAAGACTTTATTTTGTTGTATTTGTACTAGTTAGGAACATTGTAAGTAATTCCGTATGTCTCCACATTGGGGGAAGATTGTTAGCCCTAAAATGTGAGCGCCATTTACGGAATTACATTAGTTTAATATAGCCACACACGCAAGGATTAGATTTGTTAAGTTAGAATAGTTCATGTGTGTCTAAGCTATATATACCCCCCCATACTTCCATGTAGGGGTGAGGATTCCCATTTTTCAAGTTCTACTTTCTCTCTTAATAAACCACACACCTTTAATAGTCTCTCACTTTCTCTCTCTAAAATGTCTAACCATTTCTTTTATCCTCCCCGACCTCCGGATCTCCCCTTTGTTAGCTTGAATCTTATATGTTAACATTACGTTACTTTATTTCTTTGGACAATGTTTAGTCCTTTTCCTAGTACTTATCTTCATATGTGTGAGCTTATACTTGGACTACCGATGTTTGTTCGTGGTATTTCCATTCATGATCATTTAATGTTTTTGGATATTTACCTTGCATGATTTGATGACACGCCATAATTACCTGTGATATTCCATTTATCAAAATGGGGTGTTATAGTTATGGTGTTAGAGCCAAGGCTTCCACCTGTAGGCTCTTAAAACATGACCTATGATTAATGGTGTAACACCCCACTTGGATAAGTGGACCGTTACATGTATTTATTGCGTATCATCAAAGTATAAGGTATATGTCCTAAAACATTAACTGACCATAAAGGAAATACCAGAATCAAACATCGGCAATCCAAACATAAGCTCAAAACATGAAAAGTAAATACTGAAGGAAAGGACTAAACAATTTCCAAATAAGCAGAATAATGTAAGAAGTTCATAAAGTAAGAAGTCTGGATAGCTTCCATCCAAATGCACATGCTCTTAGAATCCTAAGAGCGTCATGGTGTACCTGTCGTTAGAACATGAAAAGAACTACGGCTGAGTATAACGCCCAATGAACAGATATAGAACATGATAAGAAGTACTGAAATGAAGCAGATGATAAAATACTGAAGCTGTAAGACTGATAAGTAAAGTTACAGCGTAAATCTTTGTATAATCTGAAAAGTTTGATTTATAAATAATAAAGCTAAACTGTTATCTGTTAAATGTGAAAACATGCATTTACTGTATTTTAATTGCCAAGAGCTTATATAGGTCATGTGAAGTAACAACTACTGCATGAATAAATGGAAGGGTGACCTCGTCACGCTGTAGAGAGGTGACCTCTAAATAATGTGTTGGGTGGAGGGATCAACTCCAATGTGAAGGATGTAGAGCACACATCACATTCACCTGATAACTGTAAACTGATAGCCTAGGATGCACCCATACGCCCCGTTGATAATACTGATAAATGGCCAAGCTGAAATAAATGGGACGCTGCGAGAAATCACTCCCTCGCAGAGGACTCATGACACCGGTGCCTCTAGTGTCATGGTTACGGTACCTCCGTAACTAGTATATATCCTGATCATGCTTGTATATAAAGCTCATGCAATTTATTTAGTTATTAAAATGATTACTGATAAGCTTAAAAACATATACTGGTGAAAACATTTGGCTGCAGAAGGGGAATCCTAATCATGCATAGAAGGGATTCCTTACTGAAGGACGGGAAATCCGTACCTCGTGTCCAGTAATGAACTAAGAATGAAAGCTGAAAGATCTACTCCGGTTTCACGGTTACTACATAAATAATGGACGCGTAATAAGTTGACTGATATCTTTTTAGTTTACTGATTTTTAGCTGTTCTTAGTTTGATTTTATTCTTGTATTATTGTTTGTATATAAACTAATAATATCTGGCTATTCGATAATATTATTGACAATAACTGACTATTCGATAACATTACTGATTAACGTATTTTCCGTATACCTGAATACGGTATAATGTGCAATATATCCGATATAATTATTATTACTATAATTAGTAATCTGATATAATAAAAAGGTTTCTAAATTCGTTCCTTTGAAAAAGTATAAATTAAATCACGCGTTTAAACTTAAAGGTAAAACAATATTGATCTAATTTAACAAATTAATTAAAATTTTACAATTTAATTAATTTATTATACAACACTATATAACAAATATTTAATTAATATAATATTTCCTCCCGCGTTAATAAAATACTAGTGAACCCGAACCCGAGCTAAAACTAACCCCCTAGACGTTCACGTCTCGGTTTAACCAAACCAAACCGGCCCTACAACTGCCGATGTGGTCCCCACTGTTTTATGCAGTGGTTCCCACTACTAATGCAGTGGTTGCCACTTCCCTTGATTTGTTCCCCCTGTCTTTGTATTATAACCCACTGTTAATGGGTTCGTTCCCACTGCTATTGGTTTGTTCCCACTGCTTGTAAACCCAAACACCCCTTTAATGTTTACTCACTACACCTTAGCCCAAACACCCCCTTATACGCAATAACCTATTTTCTGTTTGTGTCTTGGTTGCGGCTGGTCAACAAAGGTTCCACCGAGACACTAGGTCTTAGTTATACACCAAGAAAAACCCAAACACATCCCTGTTTGATCCAGGGCTATGGACAATTAGACAAACACCACCGAGACCTTGCTGGGGTCTCGACTGGTTCGAACAACAACACACCGAGAACCTTTGGCTCTCGGTTTTTCGTGATCAAACCCAAAACCCGACACCCTCATTGATTCATTCATCATGTTTTCAAGTATTAGATTCACTCGTTCTTGATTACATCAGAAATTCGTGATAAAAGAGAAAAAGAAAGGAACCATTACCGTATACTAAATAATGAATGAGAATACGAGCACTTGAACCCATGATCAAAACACACGTCGAATCCCATTCTTTTTCTGTCGGCAGCCATCACAGAACCCTACGCCCTTTTTCTTGAGATTACTATTGTGTGGATGGAAAAGGGGTAACCCCCCGTTTTTTGTTTATTAGAGCAAGGGACTCAAGGCCCAACTTCCTTTTCTTTTCTTTAAATGTTGCCGCAACCCAAAACACATGCATATTAATTTTTCGTTTCGCTTCGTTTAAAAATATTTAACTTCCGTGTTCGTTTTTGAAAGCCGTCATATATTTACTTATTTGACTGAGATAAATACGTACTTAATACGAAATAATTATTTTCTGAATAAATAATTACGTCATGATCTTCATTAAAACCCGAGGCTGTGTAATTACTGTTTACGTTTAATTATTTTCTGTATAATAAATAATACATACGTAATATTTCTAAACTTAATAATTTGAATAATTTTTATTGTAGTATTTAAATAAACTGAGACTGCGTATTTACTGTTTACGTTTAATTAGGGTTAAAGCTAAGACTACATGTATTTAATATTCGAGGATTTTAAATACGGGTTTTACAATCCCCTCTAAAGAAAAATAATTCGTCCTCGAATTAAGGATGCGATTATGCCGTGGTTTTACAATTCTTCCCCTCTGAAAAGAAGAAATTCATCCTCGAATTAAAGGTAATAAGCTGGTGAAGTTATAAAAGTTGAAAGGACATATATGCTGAAAGAGCATGAAGGCTGAAAAGATATATAAGCTGAAAGACCATCCAACCTTGATTTAGAACATACTGCTGCTGAAAAGTATAACGTGATATGACTGGAGTGAACATGGAACGTAACATGACTGAAAGAACTTAACTGGATTTATTGAAGGAAAAGGATGAGAGGTCCGGATGGACTCCTCCGTTTCGAGTGGCCTCCCGCTCGAAACGATTCCTTCAAAGGTCAAAACATAATAAAAATCTTGGTCCATATGACCCTGTCCTGATGATGCTGAATAGTTTCTGGTTCCATACTTAAGATGGATTCTCTGAATATGATAGAATGAATAAGCTATAGCATGTAGTATACATGAAACAGTACGTACAATTATCCTGAAAAGATAACATTTATATTTCTGGGCAAGCTGCTGAAAACATATAGGGACGAACTACGTGAACAATTGTAAACGTGCTACGTGAGCAATTGTGAACGTGGTTCACGATTATATGAGGAACGCTGAGCATGAAGTATATCGTGAATGTGATACGTGAAACATACTGTGAATCGTGATACTAGAACATATCATGAACGTATGCTGACTGAGGAAGGAATGCCAAACGATACGGCCTGAGATGTGAAACGTCTGCCTGGTTATGGAAAAGTTGTGCTCAACTTGAGTCTGGTTTTCTCAAGACTTGGAACGTATACACTGAGATGGAACACGAACCTAAACGTGAACGATGTCATGTATGTGTATCGTGACTTTAAATCATGAGGTAGCACAAAACATGAACTGAAATATCATCATACTGCGAATGAGACGTAATCGTGAAAGTGAAAATAAACGTGAACGTAAATGTGAACGTACACGTGATCGTGAACATGAATTATGTGTGATATGATGGTCGATGTAATACCTTTAAATCATACGATTTACTACTCAATTTTCTACAGGTCCGTTACTACGTAATCATTTCGGATAAAAGAAAACGTGTAGGCTGGGTTAACTGGTTAACAACGACTTAGATAGCATCATGCTTCGTCTGTGATAACTGACAACAACCTCCATGGAATCTTATCTCATTTATGTTCAAAAATTTCTAATGGTTGTAATAACTCATTAGCATGTCGGTGTCCTATCTTGAACCTGAGGTATGTCAGGCATCCAGATATGAACATAGCTTCATCAATCATGTTATACTGCTTCTATCAAAATTCTGCCTGGGATTTAGGTATATTCTGGTGGAATCTGGGTGAATAGTCATGAAAGAACTTTGAGTCTGGGTAAAATGGATCTCTCTTAGAGTAGGATCTTATGTGATACAAAACTTTAGTGTAGGTCCTCTCCTTTATGCGTAAGCTTAGCCAGAGAAGGCTAATCATGGGAACTGTCCGCAATTTCTGTGGTATCAGTCAACTGAGTTCAAGAAAATTTTCTACTTTAGTCACAGGCGTCGATCTTGACCACCTGGTGATGGCCTTCATCTTCGCAGGTCTGTCTGAAATTTCTTCTGTTGAAATAGGGTGGCTCAGAAATGCCACCTTGTTCATCTAGAACTCACATCTAGAAAGTTGCGTATATAACTTCCTCCTATCAGAAAATCTGCAGGATCGTGAAAAGATGATTATCATATTCTTCTCCAGAATTTAGAAGATCAGGATGTTATCAAAGAACATACTGACGATTTTGTCTGTGAAGTCATAAAAATTATTCATAAATTTCATACTATAGCTGGGGCATTAGGGAGCTCAGACGTATAGGTAAAAAATTTTAGAGAGACTATAGCGTGTTCAAAAGCAATATGAAAAACATCATGTTCTTCTTTCACTACTGTTGGTGGCATGGTCGCGAGTTGTTCTGGAAAATATTTAAGACATCGTAGCAGGTCAGGTAACCTTCTATTCGTGGAATGAGTATCGTTTATGAATGGTGATCTTGTAAATTTTCGGTGATCGATATATGATCTCATGTTACCGGCCTTCTTTCTGATAATTGAAATGATACACTTCCTGGTGGTGCGTTAGGGCGAATAAAGACTCGTTTCGGTAACTCTTGCAGCAATTGCTACAACTCTTTTAACTTAGCTGAAGCTCTTGAATAAAGAGTTTTGAAAACAGGTTCTGTTCTTGAGACAAGCTTGATGTTAAATTCTGTCTCGTAGTTAGGAAGGAATTTATTGAACACCTTCTCAATTACTTCTGGAAATGCCGAAGAAGGAAAATCTGCTGATCATAAATTTTAAGAACTTCAGAAGTGGATTATAACTGGTGGCTGGAAAGTCTTCGTAGCTATGGACTGATAAGTCACGCGCTTGTAAGGCAGAAACATTTTGTACTGATTTTTCGGTAAGAAACTTAATGAATATATTTGGGAATTATTAAGACGGATATCGTCGTTAACTGAAAAGAAGAACCTTTATAAATATGGGTGGTATTGCTGAGTCTTTTCTGGCTAGGATGTAGTTAAATATCTGATTTAATATAAAGCTGACATAAGAATACGTGAAGTAAACGTGGCGACTTTTCACTGAATGTGTTCGTCTGTAAACTCACAGAATGCATACTGCGTGTTTAACCTGAATAATACTCTAGTGGTGATGACTGAATTGTAAGGGTCTGATTTATGCACGGTATACCCCTTTGGAGGATACCCTGAATTTCTGAGGACCTGGTTTAGAAGGCATAATGGAATTATGAGTCTTGACTCATTCCTTGAGAAGATATTCGTTGACATGTGTCATGAATGGTATCCTAACATGTGTCTACCGAAATGATACTTGGTACCTGTGTCTTGAATGATGTCTTGACATGTGTTTTAGTAGGTGATTCTAAAAAAGGTTAAGAGTTTCTGGTAACTGTTAGGGTTGGCGGATCGGTTAGACTACTGACCTCTATATTTCTGGTCACGTTCGTTCCGGAGTTCCGATGGTTACTGAATGATTAATTATTAGCACGGTGGTTGTCACTACTGCTTTGTCTGTAAATTTTATGATGGTCATTATCATGAACGTGATTCATGTAACTATTTCCGCTGAGTGGCCGGCTGGGTACCGGTTCCCACTATTCTGACAGAAAATATAGTTGTGTGACGTGTGACATCTTAACTGAGGATGTAAAAGCATTGAATGTATGGTAGCGTCTGATGGTTGAAGTATATTCTTGTCAGGAATTTCAAATTTATAATTTTCGTCCTTGTTCTGAAGAGTCTTCATAGTATAAACAACATCAGCATCTTTAGAAATCTCCAAAGCACTAGCAGCATCAACATTCGTAAGGTCTTCGAAGTGTTAGCAGCATCGGTATCTGGTCAAATCTTCAATTTACGAGCCGTATCAGCATCTGGTAAAATATCGACGAGTGGAAACGCCTGAGATGATTGAGGATTGATTAACAATATACATGTAGTAAGGTACATGGAGTACCCCTGGAATGCTGTACATGTAGTACATATGAAAGTTGCTGATATTATCAATACTGATGTTAATTATTTGACACATTCAAAAGAAATAAATTGATTTAACTAGTTAGCAAACTGAACTGAAACAGTTAACATGATAAGCTGATAATTTCTGCGTAGACTTAATGCTGGTTGTATAGAGGCTGAAAAGTATGATTAAACGGAGTTTCATCAATGTTCAGAATGAAGACATGATTAATGAAGACCAGAACATGATTTATCATGAAATAGGATTTTTCTGTAACCCTTCCGTATCTTAGCATGAAAACATCATCAACCTGCTGAAAACATAATTCTCATGAGGAGACATGAAACTTTATCAGCATGAAAACGACATTCACGTGAGAGTATAAAACTTGACTGATACAAAGAACATAGAAGGAACTCAACTGAGGTTTAACATCAACTGGTGTGGATGTCTATGGTTAAATCCACCAAATTCGAATGAGAAGACATGTGGCTAAGTATGGACGATTTTGGTTCGATCCATACTTGTCAAAATTTTATGAGACCTGTCATGTATAAAATTTTAAATCTGGAACTAAATGTGGATGGCTGTTGTCCAATCCATACTAGTCAAACTTCAACGGAACATCGTGATATGAACAAAGGTGAACGCTTTTGGGTCGGTTCACAAAACAACTATCGTTTGAAAACATGAAAGTTGACCTAGACAATGGTGAACGTCTATGGGTCAGTTCACCAATTAACATTGGACTGAAAACATGAATCTGACATGAGTAAGGATGAACACCTATGGGTCGGTTCACCAATACAAAATCTGAACGACAAGGGTGAACGCCTAAGGGTCGGTTCACCAAAACAAAATTCGCAGAAAAGCACATGCGACTAAATATGGCTAGTCCTGTACCAACCTTTTACTTAGTCAAAAATGTAAGAAAACCGACTGATAAATGAAGGAAACTAACTGATAAATGCATGAGAAACATGAAACATAACAACGCCAAAATCTGGGAAGTTCTTGGTGACTACAAACTAGTCACATGTCAAGTTTTAGAGCCTACAAGTCGAACCTTGCGCTCTGATACCATAATTGTAACACCCCACTTGGATAAGTGGACCTTACGTGTATTTATGGCGTGTTATCAAAGTATAAGGTGAATGTCCTAAAACATTAACTGACCATAAAGGAAATACCAGAATCAAACATCGGTAATCCAAACATAAGCTCAAAACATGAAAAGTAAATACTGAAGGAAAGGACTAAACAATGTCCAAATAAGCAGAATAATGTAAGAAAGGCATAAAGTAAGAAGTCTGGATAGCTTCCATCCAAATGCACATGCTCTCAGAATCCTAAGAGCGTCCTGGTGTACCTGCCGTTAGAACATGAATAGAACTACGGTTGAGCATAACACCTAGTGAACGGATATATAGCATGATAAGAAGTACTGAAATGAAGCAGATGATAAAATACTGAAGCAATAAGACTGATATGTAAAGTTGCAGCGGAAATCTGTGTATAATCTGAAAAGTCAAATTTATAAATAATAAAGCTGAACAGTTATCTATTAAATCTAAAAACATGCATTTACTGCATTTTAATTGCCAAGAGCTTATATAGGTCATGTGCTGTAACAACTACTGCATGAATAAATGGAGGGGTGACTTCGTCATGCTGTAGAGGGGTGACCTCTAAATAATGTGCTGGGTGGAGGGATCAACTCCAATATGAAGGATGTAGAGCACACACCACATTCACCTGATAATTGTAAACTGATAGCCTAAGATGCAACCATACGCCCCGCTGATAATACTGATAAATGGCCAAGCTTAAATAAATGGGACGCTGCGAGAAATCACTCCATCGCAGAGGAGTCATGACACCAGTGCCTCTAGTGTCATGGTTACGGTACCTCCGTAACTAGTACATAAACTGATCATGCTTGTCTATAAAGCTCAGGCAATTTATTTAGTTATTAAAATGATTACTTATAATCTTAAAAACATATACTGGGGAAAACATTTGGCTACAGACGGGGAATCCTAATCATGCATAGAAGGGAGTCCTTACTGAAGGACGGGAAATCCGTACCTCGTGTCCAGTAATGAAATAAGAAAGAAAGCTGTAAGATCTACTTCGACTTCACGGTTACTACATAAATAACAGACGCGTAATAAGTTGACTAATATCTGTTTAGTTTACTGTTTTTAGCTGTTGTTTTATTTTATTCTTGTATTATTGTTTGTATATAAACTGATAATATCTGGCTATTCGATAATATTACTGACAATATCTGACTATTCGATAACATTACTAATTAACATATTTTCCGTATACCTGAATACGCTATAATGTGCAATATATCCGATATAATTATTATTACTATAATTAGTAATCTGATATAATAAAAAGGTTTCTAAATTCGTTCCTTTGAAAAAGTATAAATTAAATCACGCGTTTCAAAATAAATTTAAAGGAAAAACAATATGGATCTAATTTAACAAATTAGTTGAAATTTTACAATTTAATTAATTTATTATACAACACTATATAACAATTATTTAATTAATATAATATTTTTCTCGTACGTTAATAAAATACTAGTGAACCCGAACCCGAGCTAAAACTAACCCCCAAGACGTCCACGTCTCGGTTTAACCAAACCGGCCCTACAACTGCCGACATGGTCCCCACTGTTTTATGAAATGGTTCCCACTGCTAATGCAATGGTTGTCACTGCCCTTGATTTGTTCCCCCTGTCTTCTTATTATAACCCACTGTTAATGGGTTCGTTCCTACTTCTATTGGTTTGTTCCCACTTGTTGTAAACCCAAACACCCCTTTAATGTTTACTCACTGCACCTAAGCCCAAACACCCCCTTATACGCAATAACTCCTTTTCTGTTTGTATTTTTGCTGCGGCTGGTCAACAAAACTTCCACCGAGACACTAGGTCTCGGTTATACACCATGAAAAACCCAAACAAATCCCTGTTTGATCCAGGGCTGCGGTCGATTAGATAAACACCACCGAGACCTTGCTGTGGTCTCGGCTGGTTCGAATAATAACACACCGAGAGCCTTTGGCTCTCGGTTTTTCGTGATCAAACCCAAAACCCGACACCCTCATTGATTCATTCATCATGTTTTCAAGTATTTGATTCACTCTTTCTTGATTACAACAGAAATTCGTGATAAAAGAGAAAACGAAAGGAACCATTAACGTAGACTGAATAATTAATGACAATACGAGCACTTGAACCCATGATCAAAACACACGTCGAATCCCTTTCTTTTTCTGTCGGCAGCCATCACAGAACCCTACGTCCTTTTTTTGAGATTAATGTTCTGTGGCTGGAAAAGGGGTAACCCCCCGTTTTTTGTTTATTAGAGCTATGGGCTCAAGGCCCAACTTCCTTTTCTTTCTTTAAATCTTGTCGCAGCCCAAAACACATGCATACATAATTTTTCGTTTCACTTCGTTTAAAAATATTTAACTTCCGTGTTCGTTTTTAAAACCCGTCATATATTTATTTATTTGACTGAGATAAATACGTACGTAATATAGAATAATTATTTTCTGAATTGTTTTCTGAATAAATAATTACGTTACGATCTTAATTAAGACCGAGGCTGTGCAATTTCTGTTACATTTAATTATTTTCTGTATAATAAATAATACATACGTAATATTTTCTGAACTTAATAATTATTTTCTGAATAATTTTTTTATTGTAGTATTTAAAAAAACTGAGACTGCGTATTTACTGTTTATGTTTAATTAGGGTTAAAGCTGAGACTACGCGTATTTAATATTCGAGGATTTTAAATACGGGTTTTACAAATGGGTAATCACCATGGTCTTCCTAGAACTGACAGTTGTTTTCATGCATTTGTTCATGTATCATTGTTGCAGGAATGTTAACTAAGTGATGGTTGGTACAGGACTGGCCATATTTAGTCGCATGTGCTTTTAGTCGAATCATTTTATTTTGATGAACTGATATGAGTGAAATCTCATATCAATTATATCATATTTAACCTTAAAACACAAAGTAAAATACCTTAATTTGATGTGTAAAAGCAATATTATGGGTATACTTTGTTGTTTGTGCTTGTGAAGGTAAAAAGATACAAATGTGAAGCAAACATGGAATTCAAGTCAATATTGATGATGAAAATATAAAAGAAGGATGAAAGATGACAAGTCAAACAAAGTCAAAGGACCTTTCTTGACAACTTTGAAAGTAGAGGGACTAAAAGTGACAAGTTTGAAAAGTCAAGAAGAAAGTCAAATTTGGTCAAACTTCAAGTCAACAAGTCAAGGGATCATTATTAGTCAAGTATGAAGTCAAAGGGCCTAAAATGACAAGCTAATGAAGTGTGAAGATCAAGATTCAAAGCTGCAAACCAAAGGGACTTATTTTGCCAAATATGAAAGAAGATTCAGACATGATCCGTGCGCTTTGTTTATCAACCAATGGGAGGCCAGTATTTTGTTGACAAAGATCACTAGCTCATATCATTTATGAAGAAAGAGAGTGGCTGGCATTAAACACCAAATCTTAACAGTGCAAACGTAGTAGCCACTTTTCCACCAATAGCAAGAGTCCATGTCATTTTCATCACTATTACAACGGCTAGCAATCCGTGTCTCTATTAATGGACAAATAACAACAAGCCACGTGGCCTCTTCATCCCCAGAACGTGGAAAACGATAGAGTGGATTTCACAAGGATCTCTTAACATGAAATATACTCGGAATGGAGAGACGAATCTATCCCACATATCTAATTAAACTGAAACCTACTCATAAAGAAAAGCCCAATTGTGTTCATCACCTGCAAATTACAACCAGCTAATTAAAGACACGTGTAAGTCTGTTATTGGATACAACACGTCACAAGTACCTCACCAACACTCATTCTACTCTATAAATACCCCAGTTCTCTTTAATGTCTTGTAACGTAGCTAAGTGTGAAATTCACACACTTAGATTTTCTCTCTCAATTCAGTTAGAATTTAGAAGTTAGAAACTTCTCAAGTCTCTGACAAACACTTGAGATAGTTTGTTAGTTAGTTGATACAGTTGTAACTACTTCTTCCATTAATGAAATCCGAATTTACCTAAATTCACTTGCACTCTCCTTCTATCCTGTTGTTATATGATTGATTATGTTGTTCTTATATGAACAATGGAGTTGTTTTGAGATTGATTTGGAAGCTTGTTGATGTTCAGACTGTTCAGACTCATTCTAGCTCACAGCCATAGCAGAGTTCTTGATCAGACATTGAAGTAGGGTAGAATTGATGATGATGATGGTTGATTATGGTTTGTAGCTGAGTAGATAGATTGATTTGGTGGTGGTTGATGAAAAAAGTGAGCTAAGCGCTCAACTTCTCCATCAAAGGAGCCTTCAAACACACTTATAAGCTTTTCTTTGTTAATTCCTCTAAAAATTTAGACTGCATGCTTAATTCTGCTTTGTAGTGTAAAGATACTTGCTGATGCATGATACTTGATCATTTCCAGTTGCTTGTTATGATTGAGTAGTTGAAAGCCTAATCTGTTAGTTTTTCATATTTTGCATAGCTTATTTTTGTGCTTAACTGATAATTAGTTTTTGGATTTGCCCTTAATCTTTGAACTAGTTGATTAAAGTTGTTGTTAAGAGTTTTTAAACACTTAGTAGTTGTTCACAAGTAAGGCTAAAAGGTTTAGAGTCAATTGGTAAAGTCAAACAGGCAATGAGTCCAAAAATTCTTTGGGTCAGTTAACAAGCCTAAAACATGCCTTATTCAATTTCTTGCCAATTCTTCATTTCTTGGAATTAGAAACTGAAATCTATTTATGAGTGTAGCTTATAGTATGAGCTTTCTAGTCATACAAGGTAGATTACACAGTTCTCATTGATAAGCTAGGAATAAGCCCTAGAATAAGCCTCTTAGCAATTGCAAGTTTCTGTGATAAGTACTAATCTGTTTTTCATTATCTGCTAATCCACTTCATAAAAGTGGTGATTTTCTTCCACATATTGGTTGTATAAGCTAGAAAAATATGTTTTGACCAAGGTCAAAGTTGGTCAACGTTGGTCAACTCTTGGTCAACATAAGCTAAAACAACTTATTTGATTTTTCTAGTTATTTTTAGAGCTTTTTGAGAATTTCTTGGATAGGTCTTCATTAATTGGCCTATAGAACATATCTTGAGCAATTCAGCCTTACTGCTTATTCCAATAAGCAATTCTCTTAAAAAGTGCTTATTCAAAAATAGTTTATTTGGCTTATTGGAGGTTTTAGCTTAAATCCTTGATACTGGCTAGGTAATTTTGCATTATAAGTCTTTTGAAACAAAAATCAGCTTATTTGGTGGAGTATAGCTTAAGTTCTAGCTTATTCTAGTCCTTGTGCCCGTTTTGCTTAAAAACTTGTTATTATTGCAACATTAGTCCCTAAATTTAGGAGTTGTGTTAATCTATTTTTAATAGTTCTAAACTTTCTAGGTTTTGCAAACCAGTACTTGGGATTAGTTAATTGTTACATTTCAGTTAGGGTAGTTTACAAGTTTGTTATATTTTGGTTATATTTTGTTATAATTTTCATTTCAAGTCTATTAAGTTTCTAAATTTACATTTCTAGTCCTTGTACTTTCATAAATTTTACATTTTGAGCAATTTATATTCTTGTGCATTGATTACTTGTACATTTT